>JAQPPZ010016414.1:4382500-5604166 GCA_028583015.1 Wollemia nobilis | reverse complement strand
TTTTTATCTTTTGCTATAAAAAAGCCTTTCATCACTGTTGTTGGAAGAACTTATTGCTTATCCAACATAAAGAATCTTCTTGTGCTTTTTCTGGATCTTCTTCTCATGCTTGCTTTGACCGTACCTCTTTTTTTCATGATGATTTTTTCTTTCCTTCTTTTTCCTGTATTCCTCTTCTTCATCACAGCTACTACTTTAATATTGTGCACACTTAGCTGCATAGTGACCAATGTTACCATAATTAAAATATTTCAAAGTATACTTACCTCTGTGTTTACTTGATCCCTTCTTATTTATTCACACAAAGTTAGCTTCTTCTCCACTGCTCGATCCTTCACTTGACTGTGGTTCCTTATTCTTTGTCTTCTTTGAAACTTTAAATGCGGTCTCCTATTTGGATGTTTGATATTTTTTTAGTCCTCATCTCATAGGTTGTAAGAATTCCATGTAGCTCATCCATTCTTAAAGTTTTAAGATCCTTCATTTCTTCAATCGTCAAGACCTTCGCATCAAAACTCATGGGTTGTGACCTTAAGAATTTTTGAACAATCTTAGGGTCATGAATACTTTCTCCAAGTCCACGAATGGTGTTGAAAATCTCATCAACATAGAGTAGATATTTGGAAATATTTTTCTCATCCTTCATGTTAAAGTCTTCAAACTCCCTCCCGTGGGTTTGAAGTTTTGCCAATTTAACTTAATCATATCCTTCATATGTTATTTGTAACTTCTCCCATATTTATTTTTTAGAGGTTTAGTGCATGAATTTAACAAAATCTGATTCACATAAGTCACTTAGTGTTGCATTCATTGCCCTAGCATTATTTTCAAATGGTTTAATGCCATATCTATCCATGGGATGGGTTGTAGGTGTTTTGAACCCATACATAATAGATTACCATATATCATAGCCATGTGCCATCAAATAGGTTCACATCCTCACACTTTAGAAGGCATAGTTAGTCCAATCAAATAATGGAGACCTACTTGATGAAAAACCTTCTTGGTAAGCCATGTGTGTTCCTGTAAGATCTTACTTCAAGCGGTTAGGCTTTCAAGAAGGAACCTACTATGATACCAAGAGGGGGTTGAACATTATAAGATAAAACTTTTCCTTTCAAACAATAACTATAATAATATGAATGCAATAACTATAATAATATAAAACACACACTTATACTAAGAGTGGGGTGAACATTATAAGATTAAACTTTTCCTTTCAAACAATAACTATAATAATATGAATGCAATAATGAATCAATGCACAAAAAACCACACACATAAGAGAAGGATTTTACATGGAAACATCCTTTCAAGAGAAAACCATGACTAAATATTGCTTTTATTTCTTCAAAATATTTGTAGGCACCAACTCACAAGAGACACCAATCCCCTTATACAAACACGTAGGAACCAACCTATGAGAGACACTAATATCCTTATTAAAATAACATAGGCACCAACATATGGGAGACACCAATATATTTTTTACAATAACATAGACATCAACCTATGGGAGACACCAATATCCTTGAGGCACCAACCTTAGATCTAAAGACACCAACCTTTAAATAAATATGTATAAAAAATTTGCTCAGGTCTATTCCAAAATCGTATCATTAATGACATAAAATTCTACTCATAAATCTGATCAAAAACTTTGCTAAGGTCTACTCCCAAATATCCCATGAGATTTATTTATTTAGCTACACTTCTCTGATTTATTTATTCTACCACACTAAATTTGAGCATTACAGCTTTCGAACTGATGCTCCCTTTGGCATTGTTGGCTTTGCACACACATGCCAAGCATAGTGAAAATATTCCATATGGTAAATGATTGTTTCACTAGCTAGCTCCTTGATTTTCATTACCAAATTGGGTTCCACATGCCAGCTCTCAAAACTAGCTTCGATAAACCCAAGAATTTATCAATGGTACCTAGTCTTGTAATGGTTATTTATTGGCTTCTTCAATGGATATAAATATCGCTATTTTATCTACAATTCTCATCCTCTTTGGTGTCTATTCAACTACAGTTTTCCTTGACTCGCAATATCTAACAGTGATGTTTCATGGCTTCCAACAAGCACTCTAACTACCAATGAATAGTAGCTGCTAGTTTGGGTTGGATTTTTTGTAACATCCAAAATGGATCCAATGCGTATGTGAGATGATGATGCAATGTTCTAAGTATCATACATATTTAATTAGTAGGCTTTCTACTTTTTCTTATGTGAGCGAATATAATGCTTATGGACTTCAAATTTAATTAACTATCCTTCCAAAACATCAATTCAATTATGGTTGATCATTGTGAATGCCTTTCTTCCTTGGCTATTAGGTTTTTAAATATGATGCACTTGTACTTCAATTATTCTCGTTCTATAATGAGACTCATTCTCTTTACCTTTGTTACTCTACTGAGATGGTGGGTTCCACTTCTCAATGTCCCTTCTCATTGCGCCTTCAGCATTGCAATGATTTTGAAGAGAATCAACAACCAATGGTTGGCATGAGCTATCTATAAGTGAATACTTAAGGAGATAGTTGTGATATATAGCTTTGTAATGATGTCTAGTTTTCTTAGGTAATACTTGTATTTTCTATAGTGGAAATATTTACTCTATTGTAGTATCTTCTTAAAAAATAACTTAGCAACGATCTACTCCATGTGTACCTTCTTAAGGAGTTCATCGACTATTTTGAATCCGTATATTAGGCTTCGACATTTTTTGGATATCGATACATTCAACAACTTCAATATTGTTTGGATGTCGATACTAGTGGTTTAAGTATCTACACCAAGTTTCCATGAAGTGAACTTTACTTTTTAATTGTAGTACGCTCTCCATAGCATCCTCATGGAAGTAGTTGTTTCTTCCCAAAAATTGATGTAGACCTTGAAAGTCATATGCATCCTACACAAGCTTTAGCTTCATTGAATTGTTCCTTCAGAGCACATCGATAGTTGCATGCAAATCCTCTCCTCCACCTTAAATTTTTTGCCAAGCCAAAATCGATATTGTTTTTTTTTTGTTTTGACATTCCAGTACTTGTTTTTATATGCAAAAAATTTACTTTCTTTATTTGGCACCCAAGAAGTTAGCCCACTCACTTTCATATTAATATTTAAATATTTAAAACTTGATTAATTGCTTTGAATAATTCACTCTCACTTTAATATTAATATGTAAATATTTGCCTTGAATACTTCATCCAAGCATACCATGGTCTGCCAGCAACCAAGTTGACCTTTGACATCAATGAAAAATCAATAATTGTAACACATAAAATAAAACAAAGGGAGAAAATGTGCAACCATTGATGATAAATTACTCTTTTCCTTTATGAAAGGTTTATGGTGGCCTCTTGACTATGCTTGGATGTTTAAAATTTGATGATGGCCCTTGAGACATTTCACTTGATATCTTAATTATGTTTCAAATTCTTGAAGGAAGGTTGCTTGAAGATATGAAACAAGTGTTTGCATGAATAAAACCAAGATTCCAAATAAAATCCAATAGAGTTTTGGTGCATGAAAATTGTGTTATGGGAAGGCCATCCCAAGGCTTTTATTTATAGATATTCATGGTCTTAGAAGAGGAGAATTATACTGAAAGTAAGGTAATATTTTGAAATTTAGATCAAAAGAAAAAAATTGAAAGATTATAAAAGGAATTTGTTTTGGATTTGGGATCTACTATAGGGTTTTAGGTCAAATTTCATGGGATTTGGCTCAATAATGGTGAAAAATGAGGTATGAAGACACTTTTCTAATGTTTGGCACATGGTAAGTCAAAAGTGCTATCAATCAAAAGTATTTTCAATACTATTGATGAAACACTATCTTTGGATCACTCTTGGAGGTCAAATTTGGATAGAATAAAGGTCAAACAATGGTAAAAATGTTGTTAGTGCTTTTGTTTTTAACCATTTCTTTTGATTAGAAGCAATAAATGCTCCAAAATTGCACAAGAAACTAATAAGGTTAGCTTGGTAAACTTAAAAATTAGCAAAGGAGGTCCCACAGGTTTAAGTACAAAAAATTGGATATCTAATGAAATAAGGACCATATAAATTAACCTATTCTAATTAAATATTAAAAATCTCAAAATTAATAAATTATTAAAATATTATAAAATTAATACATTCTTTAAAAGATTTACACCTAACAAATATTTTACTTAAAAAAAAATCAACAAAAAGTATAGGTCATCCTAATTAACTAACATGCACATGCTCTTTAAATATTGAAGAACACAATATTAGACTGAGAGGGGGGGTGAAAAGTATCAAATAAAACTTTTTAATTTTAAATCCAAATGATAACAACAATAATATCAATGTAGTAATGAAACAATGCACAAATCACCACACACATAAGAGACAGATTTAATGTGGTTCACCTAATGTGGGCTACATCCATAGAGAAATATTGCTTATAAATTTCTCAAAAAATTTCATGGGCACCAACCCATATGAGACACCAATCCCCTATTACAATTTTCGTGGACACCAATCCACATGAGACACTAATCCACAAGAGACATCAATCCCCTCTCAAGTTTGTGGACACCAATCCAGAGGAGACACCAATCCCCTCTATCGGTTCATGGACACCAATCCATAGGAGACACCAATCCTCTCTCAAGTTCATAGAAACCAATCCATAAGAGACACCAATCCTCTCTCAAGTTCATATACACCAATCCACAGGAGACACCAATCCCCTCTGTTGACTCATGGATACTAATCCATAGGAGACACCAATCCCCTCTCAAGTTTGTGGACACCAATCCATATTATTCTGGTTTTTTGGACACCACTCCACAAGAGACATTGATCCCTTCTACTATGGTTATGTGAAAACCACTTCACTCTGTTCTGGTTTTGTGGACACAACTCCACAAGAGATACCAATCCCCTATACTCTGGTTCTATGGACACCAGTCCACTCTATTCTAATTTTGTGGATACCACTCCATAGGAGACACTAATCCCCTCTGCTCTAGTTTTGTTGACACAACTCCACTCTATTCTATTTTTATGGAGACCATTCCACTATGTTCTAGTTTTATGGAAACCACTCCATAGGAGACACCAATCCCCTCTAATCTAGTTATATGGATACCACTCCACTCTATTATGGTTTTGTAGACACCACTCCATAGGAGACACCAATCCCATCTCCTCAAGTATTCTCTCAAATCCTCTCACAAATCTTGCTCAATAAACTCTACTCAAATCATATCCATAACCTACTCATAAATGCTACTCACATGTACTATAAAACCTACTCAAATATGCTCACACAACTTGCTCATATCTGCTCTCATATCTACTCACAATACTTCCTCAAATCTACTTACACAACCTACTCAAACATGCTCTTAAATTTACTCACAACACCTACTCAAATCTACTCACACAACCTACTTAAATTTACTCTCAAATATGATCACAACACCTGCTCAAATCTACTCACAAACCTTATTCAAAGCCTTCTCAAATATTTTCAACAATCTAATTCATAACCTGCTCAAATATATTCAATCAATATGATCCAAAAATTTCTTACAAATATTGTTCATCTATTCCCAAAATTTGCATACAAACAATGCTCATTTATTCTTTAGTGTGCTTTCATCAACTAAAGCAATTTCAAACATATTCTATCCAGAATTATTTTATCTTCATGAACATATAGAACATGATATGTATTAACAAATGTCCTATATGTTATTCACATTCATTAAGTCTTTCGCTTTCACATGTCTCACATTTATTACATCAAAAGGTAGATTTAGTCTAACACTAGATAACTAACTAGGTATTTACTGATTTCCACCTTCACTTCAAAACCAATTACAATGCACAAATCTGTCCTTCTCATATACTCCCAAAATCAATCATGAACAATATACAAATTTGCTCTTAAATATGATCTATAACCCTTGCACTTATAATCTCAATTTCAATCAAAGGGAATGCACAAATTTCTCACAAAACTGATCAATAACCCTTGCACTTTCATTTTCAATTTCAAGCAAAAACAAATGCACATTCAATTTTTCCTTATCCATATGCCAAAAATATTTTCCCCAAGCAAAAACTACTTTTGAGAAAGGAATTAAATCACCATACCTCAAAATCTTTGAGCTTTCCAAACCCATTTTGACAAAAATAATCTTCTTGTTATTTGTTCCTTTAAAATCTAGTTAGCAATTTTCTTTTTCCATTTTTAATCAAATATCAAATCAACCACTTTATAAATACTTATCAAAACATACACAATAAAACTTAAAAATAACTCCTTATATCTCCTCTTTTGACACTCACAATATAAAGCTTTACCAACAACAAGAACCCTTATTTCTTCTTTTGCAAAAATTAAATCACATTTATCATATACAAAAATTCATCTCCATTTGTCATTTGCAAAAATTTAAATTTCAAAACTATACCTTATAGTTCCCTTTTATCATTTACAAAATTTAAATCACAAAACTATACCTTATAGCTCCCTTTTATTTATTGCAAAATTAAAATTCAAACCATACCTTATAGCCCCTCAAATATCATTTTTATAAAGCAAAAATTAAATACCTCTCACTGCCACCAACACAATTTGATCCCCTCACCTTGTGAGGCGCAACACCCTATCACGAGCCCTTTAACCGGATTTGCTATCGCATTGCTTGGAACCTTAATGCGCAAAAAAAATTATTTCTTCTGTCGCTTTATCTTCAACAAAAAATAGCGTCGAAGGGTTTCAACCCCTCAACCTCCTGCCAGGTAGCGCTCCTCGTGAGCTCTGTAACTAGCTGGGCTACCCCAGTGGTTGAAACATGAATTGCACTATATCGTATTTACCCTTCATTTTTTGTTGCCGCTGAAACTTCTCCACTCTCCTCCTTCGCTGCTGCCTGTTCTTCGCTATTCTGCTTGATTGATTTTTCTCTCGCAAGCCTTAGCTTTGTCCAAATTAATTAAAGAATATATTTATATGCTTTATCTTGTTATATTTATATTTATATATTTATATCCTTTGTCTTTTGACACCAAAACATTTGAATTTTTATTTTTCAATTTTTAAAATCTTTTGCAAAGAGATCACCCAAGGTTTGAAGGAGATCATCCAAGGTTTTAAATATTTAAATTTTTAAACTAGTAAACTATATTTAAATCCTGTGATTTTAAATATGAACCTCTATCTTTAATATTTAAATATTAAACATCATTAAAATATCTACCTTTAATATTAATATTTATCTTTGAAAATATTTTTGAGTTTGACACCTCTCAAGATATTCTTACCTTTAACGACAATTCAATATTTCTAATAAATATGCATCACAATTATCAACATGCACATGCTCAAAATATATGTAATTAAGATAGAAATACTCAAAACTCAATAGATAATACCCTCCAATGTCAACTACCAAACCGAAGAAAGCCTTAAACATCGCTCAACCTCACTTATATGAGTAAAGGCCCACAGCTTTACCTACTTGACACCCAAACGAAGACGCAATACAGCTGTTATCATCATAGTCGTTATGCTGTACCTCCCAATTGACATAATTCTTATCTTAGTTTAAGAATATATTGTCTGTAAAGGTCATCTTCTTGTTATACCTTATTTTTTCTTATTTTATAGGAATCTACCTGAATGTTCAACTTCTTCTTATTTTATAGGAATCTACCTGAATGTTCAACTTCTTATTAGAGCCCCTTAATTCTACGTGAAGTTAGAATGAAAAAAATCTGGAATCTAGACAACATCGTAAAACCCATTATTAAATCTTTGGCAGTGGTCTGGTTACTTTATTTTTTAGTTGAAAAAAATGCTTATATTATAACTTCTATAATTATAGGTTGAGGCTTTGTTTTCAATCAAGGACAAACTAAAAAACAAAAAAAAAACATACAATACCACTTTATTGATTACAATGTGCTATTGAACCCTGTTATCTAATAATACAGTTAGCAGGAACAAAATAAATAAAGCAATTGAACATAATTGAAAATTTCAATAAATTTTAGTTGGAGGAGTTGCACCATATCCGCCGTATATTTGTCATATGCTGGTAACATGCTATTCTCTGTGAGATATCAGCTTCCCAAATTCCCAGTCTGTTGGATCATAACCAATCATAATATGCTCATTCATAGCCCAGAACCAGTTGAAGTTATGAAGACAAATACGGAAGATAGAAAATATGGCACAGTAGCATACATCACTCAAATCAAACACTTTATTAAGGTCATGCAGCCAAACAGCCTGTTATGACTTATTTAAGACCTAAATTGTTTAGCCCGTGCCAAACAGCCTGTTATGACGCAGTCAGCTGCCAGTGCATAGACTTATTTAAGACCTAAATTGTTTAGCCCGAAAGGTGCCATTTGTAACGACCTCTCTTTAATCAAATAGGAAAACATTGAAGATTCTAATGGTTGATCCCAAATTCCATCCAAAGGTTTCTTAAATTAAGTATGATCAATTTCTGCTGGCAAAACTGTTCAACAAACACCATGCCAGGATCCATTATTAAATAAGTTAAACCACTTTTTAAGCAAGTGCATGCAAACACTAGATGTTCCTATATTAGACTTCGAGATCATGTCCCTATTTCAACCGTAAATCTTACTTGTGAAATTGAATTGCAATATATTAGTATTTAGGCATATTTCATTCAGTTGATCTTGGGTGTAGTTCAGAATTATTATCTCTCCCTTAGTATCTCTTGAACTTCTCCAGCTACATTATGTAGCTTAACCTGTAAGTCATTATATCAGTCATTATATCAGGGTAAATCACTAATGAATTGAATATTTGAAATGTTTAAACTAGGTTGCATTTTACTATGTGTAACTATATATTTCATTATCAAAATTACATATTTGATTTTTTTTTAATATTAAACTTGTGAGGTTGGTTAAAAAAATAGTTCTGTAAAATTCTTTGCTTTTAACTGCTCTCATGTCAGGCATCATACTGCTCATTTTACTATTGCCAATCACAGGTTATGTTATGTGAGGTTTTCAATTTAGAGAGTCTAAGAAACATATCAAATAAATACGTCGCTAAATAAGTTTTCTCCTTTTACTGTAACAAGCTTTTTTGGCGTTCCAAAAAATCTCAAGTTCCAATCTCTTTGACATATATAAAAATCAGCTGTAATTCACTTGGTAATACCCAACAAAGATCAAGTACATAGTTTACTACAAGTTTACGTGCCAACATAATTCCAATAAAAGAAGGTAAGTAAATTGATCTTTACTGGCCTACTATTTTAAAAATTGTTTTCATTGGAAATAGTTCTCTGACTTTGGCCATCACCATCAATTTTCCTCCTGAAAGGGGCTTTTCCTTGGATTATTCTAACTTCTTCATTGATTTTAACGATTATAACGTCATAGATTCCTTCCTTAGCAAAGGATTCAAGGAAAACAATAAATGTGTATGAGACCAAAACAAGTGAGGTCCACATAGTCCAATCATGACTATCAAGTGGCCATGGATGAAAGAACATGCAAGGCCAATGGACTAGACACCTATACAAGCAAACTGAAACCCTTATTTTATCTGTTATATTGGCCCATACTACCTATCAAAATCAAGTAATTGCTCTTCCGGTTCATGTGGAGTATTAAAAGATCAATATATATTAACCGGTAGCATAACAAATAAATATATCATGAATGCAGTCAGGTCAAGTGGACTGCACCCTAAGAGCTCCCAGATATTATAGGCAAAGGGTCATTGTTTGGAACAATTCTAAAAAGAAAAACAAAAAGTCTAAATCTGGCAACCCTTGGAAAACATTAGAAATACATATTTTTTTTGAGAAAACAGATAACCAACTAGTCGAATCTAGTTGGCTTTTTCAATTCCATGCATCAGCCTCAGCCTCTAGAATAAGCAATTTGTTCAGAATCGACAAGCTACATTGCAGAAACTATAAAAACAACAGGTCAACTTCGAGCATTGTTAATGGAAAATGATTTGAACTGTTTTGGAAGGGAGGAATCTGAAGAAACTTCGAGGCAATTCTCAGTTGAATCAGTCAACTTTAGACTTTAATAAGATATATATGATTACCCAAGAAGCAGGATGCCCAGGACTTATTCCAAGATTATCTGCTTTCAATGATTATCGAAACAAAGATTAGCATCAAATTCAAACTTATCCTTGGGATTTGCTTCAAATATTACGTATAAAAGGCTTAAAAATGAGCATCGTATTTCACAAATAATTATTATTTTATAAAGTTAGTTGGACTGTGATTTAATAACACGTTAGCAAGAATTTTTGAATAGCCCCACTTCAATTCTCAAATCAGTTTGAAACTTCACCATGACAAGACTTAATCATTAAATTGATTAATTAAACAGATCGATCCATCAAGATGTAGTCACTATAATATTCTTAGATCAAAATTTGGAGTGGAGAGAGAGATAATTCAATGTTTATAACAAGCATCTAAGGCCAACCAATTTTGAAGTATAAAATATCTAATGTGAAATGCAGTAGAAAGACCAAATATATAGGATTATTAAAGGTAAAAAAAATCAAAAGACAGGACAGTAGACCAAGCATCTTATAGATAATTTGTGGTGTGGGGCTTCTAGTACAAATTATTTTGTCACAAGTTCATTTACACAACCAGGTGTTCACATTTCATCATAGTTTGAGACAGATTTAAAAATAAATAAATTTAAAGTTCTAGTAGGACACTGGTACAAATTATATTAATTGGAAAACAAGCATCTACAAACATTTTTCTATTTTTTTTTCCAATGCACGACATGGAATATACCAAATAATTTTGGCCTCTGGGTGTCGTATAGCACTGATTTTTATCTGTTGAATCCAAAGATAGTCACGTACGCGTATCGACTCTTATATATATAAAGACACGCACTAAAAGATAAATGCTAAATAAATGTCAACTACTAATAATTAAAAAATAAACAAATCTTAATCATATATATATATATAAAAGAGATGCAGGCAATCTATTCTAATACGGAGAAAGAAAAATCGTTCTTACAATAGAACTCGTAGATAAAAAAACATATTTTAAATAAGATAGAAATGACATGTGAGAGGTTTATTTATTTATTATTAAAAATATTTTTAAAAAGTTAGTAAATTATAATTGACTATTGGGTGATTGTTTGTTTGAGTCTTCTAAAACACGTTGACTGTGCTTCCTTGAGGATCTCATACTCAAAACTTATTTGCCTTTTTACTTATTGCCATATATAGATATATAAATGAATTAATATGTGATATATTTAATTAATATTAACTTTTAAGTTTTTTTGGTTGAATAATAAGGGATTGTATTTTTTTAATAACTTATAATTCTCTTCTTTAGATTTTGAGAGTTTACAAATAAAAATATTTAATTATTTTGTATAAATACAAATATCTCAGAATTCAACATCCTTCTTGACATTTTTTATAGTAGCCTTCACAATTTAAAAACTTCACCTCTATTATCTACGTATTGCATCTTATTAGAGTAATATTTTCAAAACATAGCACTATCATAGTACACTTTACGAAATCTAGATTGTTAGTTTCCTTCTTGTAACACAACTGCAACCACAAAAATTATAATAAATAGTTGATATGAAAACACATTATTGTTACAAAATAAAGTAAATATAACTAATGGAAAACATTAAAGTAAATGTTAATCATTACTTGAGTCAGACGATCAACATTTTTTTTCAGCTTTAGCTAAACTTACTACTTCCTCTAACCATGGAAAGGAGAATTTAACTTCATGATCCTTTATCAAAACCCCCTTATTGGTAAGCCTATCTGCGCATTTCTTTTCTTCCCTTAAAGTTTGTGTAAACCTTATTTCTTTAAACTCTTTAGCAAGATCATGAATTTCCATAATTATCTCTTGCATGTTCCATGGGTCTTTGCTTTCCTCAAAATTGCATTTATTACTATGAGAGAATCACCTTTCATCCATACTATGTTCCATTTTATTTGTTTGCATAATTTAAACCCTTCTAAAAATGCCCAAGCTTCAACTTAATTATTTGTCTTAAACCCACTATTGAAAGCGTAATGAGACAAGATCTCTCTATGATTTATAATTATTCCTCCTTCTCTCACTAGTCTTGGATTTCCTTTAGATGCTTCATCAAAATTCAATTTTACCCACTCCACATCTGGTGGTTTCCACTTTATATTCTTTACCTTCATTTTGTTTCTCTTCTACCCAACATCATAATTCCATTTAATGACTTCTATCAAGGCTCTCTACTTCCATATTAGGGATTGGGTGAGTTGATAATGTTGGTTTAGACTCCTCTATGGCTAAACATATCTTCCTTTTCATTATCTCTAAAATTATTTCATTTTCTTTAAATATTCTTCTATTCCTTTCTAACCATATAGTCCAAAGTATTGTATCTTTTGATATATCCCATATTATCTATAAAACCTCACTTTTATAAGTTCTATACCACTGCTTTGACCAATCTTCAACTTTTCTATTCATCACCATGCTTTTACCAAACATATTAAAAATCCATTGCCATAGATTCTAGACTATTGAGTAATGTCCCAAGAGATGGTTTATACTCTCTTATTTTTTACAAAGAACACATTGAGAGGGTCCATGGAAATCCTTTTTCATAAGGTTATCCAAGGATAAAATTCTTTTATGACCTACTAGCCAAACAAACATTTTGACTCTAGGAATGCTTGGGTTATCCCAAATATCTCTCCATATTCTATTGTTATTATTATTTTGTTGGTGTTGTACATTATATACACTTCTTATTTTGTATTCTCCAAAGTTATTCAACTCCCAAATCAATTTATCCTTAGATCCCATTAAAATAATCATAGTTGTTATCTTTCTACGCAATTGCCTCCTAGCGTCAATGTCTTATATACTTGTAAAAGAATCTCCTTTCCATTTGTATCTTCCTTCTTGATCCTTGTACAAAATTTTTGAAACCCCATCACCATATTTATATTGAAGTAATATCTTTTGAGGTTTCAAAATTGAATCTAAATTAAGTGGTCTTTTATCACCCAAGGATCCATCCAAATATAATTTTTTTCTCCAGTTCCCACCACCCATATTAAACCTTTAATCATATCATCAATAAATTGTTTAAACCATTCCAAAGAGCAGCACCATTTGGTAGAGAGAATGCAGTAAATTTTAATTTTGGATCATTGAGATCAACATACTTAGAAGAATTCATACCCATTGTATTTGACTCTCTTTGTACAATCTCCAAATTACTTTTCCCCTAAGAACTAAGTTTGCATCTGTAAGAACTCTTAAACCAAGACCTCCCCTAGCTTTATAATCACACACCTTGCTCCATTGTACTGGAGGAAATTTTATTTTATCATGTAAAACTGATCATAAAAGGGATCACATAATATAGATTAAATTTTTTTAAACTGATTTTGGCATAGAATACAAATACATATAATATGTTGGAATGGTCTGTAAGACTGACTAAATTAGCTGCACCCTTCTTGCTAATGATAAACATATACCTTTCCAAACTAGAATTTTATTCTAAAATTTACTAATAACTCGATTCCACAATTCTATCATCATTCTCCCCTCAAATAAAGACATCCCTAGATAAATTTCTACCAAATTTTTCTCCTCCATTTGAAGTAACCTACAAATTATTTCTTTGATATTGGTTGGTGTGTTACGGAAGTAAATTTTGGATTTTGTCCTCTTAACCTTATTTTTTGATGCTCTTTCACATTCCTTTAAAATGTTATTCAAAATTTTGGCCTCGTTTATCACTCCCCTTCCAAAAAGGGTTGTATCATCTACAAACTATTGATGGGTGATGTTATCAATGTTATTACTAACATTAAGTCCACTTATAAGCCCATATTTGTAGGACTTATTTAAGTTTCTACTCAAAACCTCTACCATAATAATGAACAAATAAGGAGATATATGATCTCTTTGTATAAGGCCTCTCTTGGCTTTAAAATATTTTGTTACTAACCCCTTGACCAAAATTGAATAAGAAGTTCTATAGACTCAAGCTTTAATCCATTTAACCCATTTCTTCCCGAATTCAAACTTTTCTAAAAGTGCAAAAAGAAAATCCCATTTAACCCTATCATAAACTTTACTCATATAAAATTTTAAGATCATTGCTTTATCTTTTCTTGAATTTGTTGAATGTATAACTTCATGAGTTACTATGATTCCATCTAGAATGTGTCTCCCTTTCACAAATCCTCCTTGCTCTTCTAAAATAAGTTTTTTCTAACAATGACCTTAATCAATTTGCCATCCATTTGAAGATAATTTTATATGCCATATTACATAGGCTTATGGGCCTAAAAGAATCAAACAAATCAACATCCTTCTTTTTTGGAATTAGGGTTAGATGTGTTGCATTTATTTAATAAGGTATATATTGTTTTACCCTAGACTATTCCACTGCCACCAATAAAGAATCCTTTACTATATCTCAATTATGTTGGTAAAAAACTATAGAGATTCCATCTGGACTTGGGGATTTATTCTTATTAAAAGATAAAATATCTAAATGAACTTCTTATAGAGTAATAGGCTCCATTAGTTTTCTATTGTCTTCATTCATTATAATTGAACGAGCATCTTGAAGAAGTTTATCATTAAGAACTGCAATCTCCTTTGATCCTAGAATATTATGATAAAAAAATTGTATCTTTTCTAATTTAACTTTGATCTTCATTCCAAACCCCTCCTATTGATTTAATTCTACTAATTCTATATGTTGATATTTGTACTATAGCCATCCTATGAAAAAACTTTGTATTTTTATCTCCTTTTAACCAAGTCTATCTTGATTTTAATCTCCAGAATTTATCTTCCTTACTCAAAATATTATGATATTTACTAAGAAAACTCCCTTTCCTCTAATATTGGATTATGATGATCACCTTTTTGTAAATTTGAAAGTTTATCTTTTAGGTCTTATTTCTTCTAAAAAATATTTCTAAAAGTATTCTTATTCCATTCTTTTAATCTAGATTACATAGATTTAATTTGATTTGGAAGAGCATACAACCTACCATTATGTAAATATTTCCATGTTTGAGATATCATATCAACATATTGAGGATGGTCTTCCCACATCTACACCAATCCTTGTTAAGGTATTAATTTTAGCACAAATTCCTTCATATAGCCAATGATCCAAGAGAATGCATCTGTCTCTTTTTTCTTTTATAAGGTTACGACTTCTCTTGTTGTTGGTCCAAGTATAGTTGTCTTATTTAAAATCAATCTCCCATAAATTATTGTTTTGAATAAAAATTGAGAAATCTCTCATACTTTGGGTTGGTATCCTAATTCCCCTAAATTTTTCATTCAACATGGTTATGGCATTAAAATCTCCTATGATCATGAATCGGGTTTCTTGGTATTTACTTCTCATAAATGATTCAATCCCACTTCAAACTTCTAATCTAACTAACTGATTTATAGGTCCATAGACATTGATAAGGATGAAACACATATCAACAAAGTAGCAAGTGACTAAAGAGGCTATTCAATGCTTAGTTTTATGAATGGTGACACAAGAGATTCTAAAAATATTCCAACAAGTTAGAATCCCCCCTAACACTCCTTAAAAATACATATCATCCCATTCACATCTTGCCCATACTGCTATTATAGTTTTTGAAACTTCTTCTTTTGTCATTTTAGTTTCCTATATACAAATAATATCATGCTTTATACTTATACATAGGTACCTGATACACCTCTGCTTTGAAGGGGCATTAGCAACCCTTAGATTCCATGAGATGATAATCATGTTTCATTATGGGCTTTTGGTCCTGCCTGTGTATTACCAATATCATTTTATTGTTTGGTAAAGATAAGTTCAACCAACTTAGTTTGTGTTCCTTTTTCCATGTTTTCTCTTGGTTCCTTGGATATTTTTTGATAATTTGAGAGATTTCCTATTTTTGCCTTACCAATATCAGGAGTAGGTCTTATTATTCTATTCCTCAATATTATTTCATAATTTTTTCATCATATTTATCTTCTCTTGGCTCTATTACAAAAGCTTTTGACTTATCTTGATCATTTTTTGGTATTTTCTTATTAATGGTAGAGGTTTTAACTTCTAAATTTATATTTTCTTTACATTTTTTTTTCTTGAATGGTGCATGGTACTTCAAGAGAGTCTTCAAAATTTGATTAGACACATTCCTTAGGTTCATTGAGAATATTCTTCCTTAAATCAGGATATACTGGATAGATGGTTCCTTGTTAATATGTTGAAAATATTGTACTGTGTTGAAACTATTGTACTGTGTACTCGAAGTTTTGATCTAATTTTTCTTCATATACTAAAGCCTAAAAAGAGTTTGTATTTATTCCAATATGCTTCCTTAATGGTCTCCACTATTTATTTTCTTTCATTTTTCTAGATCTATTTTTTGGAAGTTGAAAACCATCTTCATCCATAACAATTTGTAAGTTAGTCTTGTGGTTTTCTATATATGATTATGTTGGGATCTTTTTAGGTCATGATATCTCAATATGCCCCACCTCATGACATATTATACATCTAAAATATATGTTTTCATAATCTATGGTTTGTGTCCACATATTATCCCCATACTTAAGAATAATTGATTATGGTAAAGCTTTACTTATATCAATCATGATAAATATCGAAGTATAAATAGCCAAGAATCCATATTTTGTAGTATCTAAAATCTCAAGGAATTATCCTAGAGTGTTACCTATTTCCTCGAAGTTATATATTTTCCAAAATTAATGGGTAACCCAAACATCCTAACCTAGATTGCTACTAGGGATAGATTTACATTTTTAGATGAAAATCCTTCAGACCAATAAGTAAGGACGAGTCCTACACTTTTCATAAACCAAGGACCCCCTTTTAGGATTTTTCTCTTTCTTTCCTAGAACAAAAATGGCTAGGAAGGAAGCTTTAGAAAGAAATGATAGAATCACTCCTGGAGACTTCCAAATCCTATCAATCCATTTTCTCAAGGCTGAATTCCTTGACCAATACCCATTAAATTTATCAAAAACTACCCTATTTTGAAGCAAAAATAATCTCTCTAAGGTGCGATCACTAACATCTACCACTAGAGATTATTATAAGAATTTAATTATAAATAGATCCATGGAAAGGAAACTAAAACTTAAAATATATTGAAATTTATTAGAATTTCCTATAGTAAATATAATATTTGATAAAAACTTTATAATAATTTGCATGCAAAATTTATAATATAAAGAAAGGAAAAAATTCACTAAAAAATTCTATGTCCAGATAGAATGTCCTGCCCCATTGAATTCCTAGCCCTTCATTGCTCTTCCTATCATCCAAACCCTAGCTAAATAATATTTGCAATTTTATTTTTTGCAACTTGAAAAATCATCATTGCCCTTGTTCCAAGTGGTTGACTTTACAAGGTCATATCTCCCTCAATATTGCTTGAATTCTTTCATATGACCACTCATTTTAAATTTATTTAAATTCCACATAAGGTGGTCCAAGAATTAGCTAAATTAGATAGTCCTTCGTGAAGATATGACTCCTAAAATATGAGATATTAAAAAAACCCTAGTCCTTCTCAAAGTGACTCACAACCCATTAAATTTTTAATTTTAAAATTAGATAACAATTTATTTATGCTCAATCTAGGATTAAGAAGTATTTGTTGTTGTTGCCACTACCCCCCTCCCCCATATTGGTTCTTAGGTCTTGTTCCCAAGAAGAAAAAATACTTTGCTAAAAATTATTTTCATAGGTGTTATGATAAACAAGTCCATAAAAGAAATAATAGATCTTCACTTTGTCAAAATATGGGATGAAGTTCCCACTATGGATATCCCCCATGAACATATTGATGAAAGACTAGTGGATCTCTTAGAGCATGCACTAGTGGGAAAGTTCTTTGGAGCATGGCCATCATCCAAAATACTGGATCAATGGGTGGATAAAGAATGGAAGTCAAACATCTTTGGAAACATTGAATTATTTGTGTGGTAAGGGATTTTCATTACCTCCACTAAAAAAGAGGACAATGATTTAATTTTTAGAAGTGGTCTCTTGTTCCTTAGCCTATGCAAGATTTATTTTAATAATTAAAATCCTAAATTTTATCATCTCAAATAAACTTCCTCCAAGGTGCTAGTTTGTATTTGTCTACTCTTTTGTCCCTACACTTGTGGCATGAAGATGTATTCTAGGCCATTGGAAACACAATAAAGACCTATAAAATGTGGGCTACACCAAAAGAGATAATTGTTTCTATTGCCCATATTTGTGTGGAAGTGAACCTCATCAAAGGGATCCCTAAAGATATTAACCTGAGTATATGAGAACTAATATTCTCTAAAACATTGACTATGAATATATTCCATTCAAATGCAACTTATACCATGAACAAGGCCACTTCTTGAAATATTTGCCAAGAAAAACAAATGAATCTACCGCTCAAGATGGCCCTAATTAAATATTCCAACTATCTTGTCAAAGAAAAAAATAAAAATAGCCAAAAGCAAGCACCACCCATTAAGGAGCTACTCTTCAACCTATATACGACTTTAAATGAAGTTTCTAATAAAGAAGAAGAAAATAATGAACCAGAGATATTTCCCCATAGGATAATGCAATAATGAATAATAAGTACATATCCCTCCCATAAAACTAGAGATATAAAGCATTTATATTCCAAGAGTAAGCAAAAATTAGAAGATATGGAACCCTCTTATCTCTCCCTTTCAAGTAAAAAAAAATCAGTCCACTAAAGGTAGGAAAAAGAATATGGAAGTATGAGCAAAGGAGGTAGAGGAAAACATAGAAACTGGCATACAAGCCACCATGGAATCATCCTTATAAGCCAAAAAAAATAAAAATAAATAATGTTAGTTCTTTCTTGGAATATAAGAGGTTTAGGAGATACTAAAAAAAAGCTCCCTCAAGAATATATTGCAAAATAGAAAACAAGATATTCTTCTGATACAAGAAATTAAATCAACAAATTTAGATGTTATGAGTATAATTAAAAATTTCTAGTCTATTGTGAATGCATCACTATCCCATCTAGTGGAGCTTTAGGAGGTATCATCACTACTTGGTTCATAAATATCACCCTAGAAGATCATTTTTTGAATGCTATTTGGATCAAAACCACACTAAGAAAAAGTCCTCTGATTTATTGATCATTATAATGATTATTCTCTAAATATTTTTCTAAATAAAAGAGCATGTTGGGCCTCCATATATGAAAATACCAATTAAAACCCCTAGTATATTGAGTTCCTAGAGGGAATATCAACCTTGTGCTAAGTCAATATGAAAATAAAGTAGGTTTTCCTATTCAATATAGTGATTAGAAAGTAATGGACGACATTATGAACAACTATGACCTAGAAAACATTAATCCTAGGAGAGGGAAATAAACTTGGTCTAATAATAAAGTTGAATTTGTTTTTATACTAGCTAGATTAGATAGGTTTTAAATTTTTGGAAGGCTTTTTTAATTGTTCCCACTCTCTAACTAAAAAATTCTTCCAAACCTCACTTTTGACCACAAGCCCATAAGTTTATCCTTAAAGTAGAAAATCAACTAGGGTCCTATTCCTTTCAAATATTCCTCCATTTGGTGTAAGGAGGAAGGATTTGTTCAAATGGTTAGTCAATCCTAGTAGAAGCACACTCATCTTATTCCTAGATAGTAGTGGGTTAAAATAATCCAACACACAAAGGCATGTATATGAAGATAGCTCTAGTCCCATAAAAAACACAAAGTATTCTTAACCTTAAGATTCATATTATGATATTTCAAAGAAAAATATAAGAAGAGGACCTACATGAAAATCTCTTTATACAACAATAATAGTTTTCCATCTAACTGCTTACTCTTCTATAGAAAGAAGAAATCATGTGGTAGCTAAAATCTAGAATGCTCTAGATTTTCATAGGAGATAAAAACTCCAAATTCTTCTATAGGAAAACCCAACAAAGAAGAAATTTCAATACCATAACAAAGCTCCAAACTATTGATGGATAGATATTTGAATCAATGAAAGACATTAAAGAACATATTTTTAATCATTTTATGCAACTATATTAGGAGGAAAATGTGAACCAAGAAGAGGCATTAAATGAACTCCTAGTGAATATTCCTCAAATTGTTTCCTAGGAACAAAACAAAGACTACTACAAAATCATGATAATGGAGGAGCTGAAAATAATTATATTTAGCATGAGAAGAGATAAAACCCCCAATATTGATGGTTTTAATGTAAATTTTCATCAATAATTTGGAATGCCATAAAAAATGATCTTTTAGTAATGGTGGAATAATCCACATAGAATCATAGACTCTATGGGGGATTAACTCTTCCTTTTAAGCCTTGATTGTAAAATAAACATAAGAAATGAGTATAGATAGATATAGAACTATCTCCCTATCCAAATCTTCCTAAACAAATGTTACCAAAATAATATCCAATAAGCTTGAAAAGCTTATTCCATCTCTAGTTTCATAATAGCAAATTAGTTTCAAAAGGGTAAGAAAAGAAACCATCTAACATATAGGTACCAAACTCCCTACTCCCTAGCACCTATTATGGGAGATTTAGAAGGCTCATAATGCTCTCATTTTTAGGGACAAAACCACCCCTTCATGGATCACAACTTAGTGTAGTCTCTTTTCAAGGACATGACTTTAAATACCATCAATCCCTCCTAGAAATAAAATTAGGGCATTTCCTCTCTTCTTAGCGTTGGTGTTACACCCTTTTGTTTAATGGAGGATCAAAAGAAATCCAAGAACTATTAATTGAGGAGGAATTATTCTCTTCAATAGAAAATTTCACTTGATATATGCATTCAATCTTAACATTGCTACGAAAAATAATATGAAAATTTAAGCTTTGAAACTGGTGCTTTCTCTAGCAAAATATGAGGGATTGATGATTTGAATGTTTTAGGATATTATCAACCTATTATAAACACTTTCGCAAAGGTCCAACTTAAACCAATCAATATTGATTATTCTATCAAATGTATCAAAAAAATTTAACAATATGTCCAAGTCATCTTGGTAGTATAAAATTTTTAGTATGTCTGAGTCATATTGGTGGCTATAGAAGAGGTGATAATAACAAATGAATTATTGAGGATATCCATGAAACTTTAAGGTTTTTATGGTAGCAAACAAATATAAATAGGTACTATGAAGGATTATCCTTTCAATTTAGGGTTTCCAAGTCAACATAAAGAGGACAATATTTTTGAGGATATTCCTTGCATTTTGTTCTATAAAGTAGCATATGCATGTACATGGGAAGTCTCACTAAGAATTATTTGGTTATTTTAAATATATTGATGAACATAACAGTGTTGATGCAAATAGAAAATGAGAAGAAGACCCTAAAAATATAACAAATA
Source organism: Wollemia nobilis (assembly GCA_028583015.1). Lineage (NCBI taxonomy): Eukaryota > Viridiplantae > Streptophyta > Pinopsida > Araucariales > Araucariaceae > Wollemia > Wollemia nobilis. Next base: position 5,582,692 of record JAQPPZ010016414.1, on the reverse strand, counting down.
AAAAAGAATACTATGAGAGATTGATATAGGAAACTAAAAATAAATATCACAAGTGTTAGCAAAAAATCTTAATGTGAATAAAACCCCTAAAAAATAAATTATTAGAAAATAAATGGGTATTTATAATATTAAGTTTGTTTCAAAAAAATAAATAAAATAAGGAATATAATGATGAATTCAAAAAATATTTGGAATAAGGGGGGTCATATAGGAGTTTCTACTATACGAGCTTTAGGAGATATTACAATAATATTAGATAAGCACAAATACAATGGACAATTACTAGAAACAAAGAGTGATAGGGTCGATGGTAGTTTTTATAAGAAACATTAAAACATAAAAATTGGGGTTATAAATGTATATGCTCTGACTATAGTTACTTCTTGTAATAGATATTGGAAGGAACTCATTTTTTTTAATTCAATGACAATTCATAATTGTGATCTATGGATTCTTTTCAACACCCTGGTCATTATGTTATGGTGGGATAATTGAAGCTATTAAGAATAATATGTATACATGTTTGTTTAAAATATGAAATATCTAAATGAGAAAATGCATTATTAGAATGTAAAATATTTTGGTAACATATTTAAAACAAAATAAAAAATAAATTGAAGCTCAAAAATTTACAATAGATAATAAAAACTAATGAAACACACAAAGATACTTATGTGCAAGAAAAAAAATTACTTTCTAATTATAAAAAAAAGAATACTCATATTGTACCCAAAAATATATAGTGTTAGCTTAACAAATGGGATAAAAATACCAATTTTTCATGCTATATTTAGAACAAATATATCTTTTTTTTTGAATGAAATATTTTCAACTCCAGTATAAGAAATATTAAGGATGAATAAAGAGGAATATCACTATGAAACAACTACAATAGGGAATTTTATCTTTCCACCCTAATAAGGAACCTAGCTTTAATAGATTTCTTGAAATTCTAGTTTGAAATTTTTGGGATTTTTTGAAGAGAGCTATATTTTATTTTTATTGGATTGAAAAAAAGAGGAATTTTTAAAGGATCCCCATAAAATTTTTACATTAGGAACAAAAATAAAATAGAACAAAAAAGCTATATTGAAGAACCATCAAGGAGAAAACAACCTCCAAAGAGAAACCACCCCAAACAAAAAAAAATAGAGGAGATCCAACGAGACCAGAAAGACCAGAAAGAGAGAACAATCAAAACAAAACAAAACTAGAACCTAGTCATGCAAAAAGTCATTAGAGAGGATAAGGTCAGTCTCAACATTATTTAAATTTTTCTTCATATTCCATGATATTTCGTTCACATAGAAGGTGATCTGCTTCACTAATTTATTTAGAGCTCACACTAAATATTTGACAAAGTTATAAGAATTACTTGGGGTCAAAATAGGTCCTTTCTAGAGTTTATGATTAGATTTCGAGGTAACTAACAACATAGAGTTCTTATTTAAAACATGGGAAGGAATAAATTTAGCAGACTCATTAAAATAATCCAAATACTAGGAGGTTTTTAGTTTTTTTGCCAATTTGGAGTGTAAACACACCAATATCCTCATTCCTTTCACTTATATCATTGGCCTCTTTGGATAAGAGGGATTTCTTTTCTTGACATCATTCTCCTCATTTAGAGAAGAAAACTTACTGTTATTGACCAAACCAGGTGAATAATGACGGAGAGTGGTTTTTAAGGACAAGTCTATGAGAGCCTCTAATCTCCTATTGTCTACAAAGAAGGCTCAGGTTTGAAAATAAACCATCAAAAAATATGAAAGAAGAACCCAATCACTATAAAAGAAAAATATATTATGAGAATCCCAATCATCTAAATAAATAAGTAAATACTTTAAAAGTATCCAAAGAGTCTAGACAAATGACTCTTTGTCTAAATATAGATGCATGTCAAAATTTTACTTTGAACAATTTGAATGAGCTCCTAAGGAAAGTTTTGTCTCCATATCATCAATCCATTTTGCATCAGTCCTAAGTTTACTAAAATGTTCACTACCTTATTTCCATTCCCAAAGACATGATTTATCTTGAATGAATCTTGTTCTCTTAATATTTTCATCATTTCCTGCATCATACTATTAATAGACTAGTTGGAAGAATGATTACCTAGAAGAATATTGAATATGTTTAGTGAATATTCCTTGAAGATAAATTTCCTTCCTTGGATATATTTGAGGAGAAGAGAACCCTGATAAATAGCTCTAGCCTCTACAAAATTACATGTCTAGTGGTCTAAGTTCTCTGTAAAATACAGGATGATCTTTGCCTTTTCATTTCTAACTACTTGACTAGCCCTATAAGCCCAAGTTTTCCTCTAGAAGCCACATCAAAATTTAAATTTAGTCATCCATATTGAGGTAGTTTCCAAATAGTCTGAAGTCTTATCCTTTGAGTATCATTAGAAGAAAATTTAGTACCTTCAGGAATACCTAAGAGATCAAAAATATTGGATTCATAAGATGGCTCTTTCTCTTTAGAAAAGGTAATGCAAGAGATGTTTTCCTTTAAGACACAATAATTTTATTTCTAACCAAAGTGGAATCCTTAGAAATATTCTTGAATACACGTCCATTCCTTTCTTTCCAAATTTCCCATAGACAATGAGGTAGAGCCAATGACCAAAATTCTATATCTTTTGCTAACTAATAGAGCCGACCATTGTTCAAAGAGCTCCACCAAAGAATTAGGGAAGATCCAAGTCATCCTAGTTAACTTAAGAAGAACCTAAAATACTTTACGATAAAAGTGCTATGTTGGTTATAGTTGAATATTCCATGAAAAATAAAGCTATAGAAAGGGATATCAATGCCATATTTATTGCATTGGTTACTAAGAAAGATGAGCAAGATATTTTGATAATTTATATCTAATAAGCTTTTGTAATTTTATTTATAAGGTAATTTTAAAAATTATGTCAAATATATTGAAAAGCATTCCAAAGTATTTTATCTCATAGGAACAAGGTGGTTTTGTTCATTGAAAATAAATTATCCATGGTATAGTAATATAGACATGCATTTTTGTGCACTAGGATGATCATCAATCCACCATGACCGCCATAAATCAATCCCTCAACCAACTGAACTAGATTAATTAGCTTTCTACCTAAATTTGGAGTATTTATTACTTAAAAAGTAAAAACACCAATAGCTAAGAAAAAATATTTATGACAACTTTGCATGCTATTGGCAACTTTTCCAAATTCAAATTTCCCACCCAAAATTGAATTCCAGTGCTCATATCTCAAAAATACTACCACACAAACCTCAATGGTAATTTTCCCTAGCATGAGTGGAATCTCAAAGGTATGCTTGTTAAGCGTGGCCTAATCTAACAAAGAAGTTTTGGTGTGATCATACATGTTGATATATAGGTCATGACTGGACCTTCTTGAATCTTCCAAGCATCTTTGACCCTCCTTTTGCCTTCCTTCCAAGAATTTCTCAAATAATTTTTAAATTTATGCCTTGAGGAGGGCATTAGGACATAATTTTTATAGCATTAAATTTCTATCAATTTTTTTTTAAAGTCTCTCTCTCTCTCTCTCTCCCACACACACACACACACACACACACACACACACACACACACACCAAGGTGTTGCCAAAATAGTAGCTTAACCTTGGCCCTCATTTTCTTTGCAAAATTTCTTCCATCAAGAATTTAAGGTGATATAGCTAGTAACTAAACATTATATCAAGCATTTCAAGATTTTGGTGTACCTTGAATAAGCAAATAAGGGGGGTCACTCACTGCTATTGGGTTATGTCTCTCCCCTTTATTACTTGCTTACTTGGATCAATTTACTTTGTTTTCGCTAACATCTTTATCTCTCTATTACATTGATAATCTTGTAAATATACTATGTTACTATTATCTTGATGTTATATACTATTGATCATCTTATTTGTTGCTTTATTGATATCTCAATAAATTTTGCATTTAATACTTACATATTAGTGAAGTTTAGACCATTCCATCATATCCTTTGATCACATACTTTGCATAAGTTTGGCATATAAAAGAGATATGACCCTATTAATATCATACCTTGCACCTCTACATTATAGACCTTAGGTAATTCTATCTTCTATCTATTTATTTTTCTATTATAAGTAAAAATATCGTCAAAATACAGGTAGGTGTTAGTTTTGCCATTAGTGCATTTATCACTAGTTTTTGGAATTTTATCAATAAAATGAGGGTTTGACCAATTAAAGTAAGGAATAATTTTCTTATCATAACTAGGCGAGGAAACCCATTTGCACTAATTTCATCATTTTTCCCTTTTCTTATCAGATTTGTAGGTTCTTGTAACAAACACCAATAGACAAGAAAAAATGTTGGTGGCTTATTTGTAGACATGACAATATTTTTTCCTCAAATAAAATTAGGTGTTGCTACCCTAAAACTATTTTAATATTTTTCTTAGCATAGTATATGTTTATTTTTTTCTATAATTAGGTTCTATTTTATAATTTATCATTTACTTAATAGAAAATAAATGATGAACCTAATTTAATAATTATAGGAGATATCTTATTGTTTTAAACTTTAGGCATAAATTTGAAGTGCATAAATATTATATTAGGCTAGATTGTTTGTTGTATTTTCTTTGTTATGCTCTTGCCTTTAAAGATAATCCATCCATCCACTTGTATAGGGTCTCACACATATTTTAATAGTATTGAGGATTATAACATGTTGTACTAGTTGGAGTTATAAGGAGGATTCTATTACCTCTCACCTCTCATGTACTATTTTAGATCACATACCTAGATGTCACTTCCATGTACCATTGTCCTCCTACATACTAATTTTCTTACATATTGACACATATATAGAGAAAAAATAGCTATATATGGACATTCGGTATATAGGAAGTCCCCTAAGGTATATCAATTAGATTGGTATATCAATAGAAGGATATACAAAGGTATGAAAAATATCTTCTTCTTCTCTAATTAAATATTTAAACAAAATATATTTAATTGAATTCATATTATCATTATCCAATAGTCAAAATACACTATAACCTTAATAATATATCATATCAAATGGCCTTTGATCCACATCACTTTGGAAAATGATCTTGAAGAACAACACCCCTTGGAGAACCTTAAAATTAGTGAATATGAAGAGGAGCTACAATTCATAGTTTTTATAATCCCCCAACATGATGCCTTAGGAAGAATAATATTTAGATCCTTTTAACACATGATAGCCTTTTTAAATAAGCACAAAGATGTATAAAACATCCTTAGGCATATTAAAAAAATTAAACTACTTCCATGGGGAAGATTCACTCTTATATCATCCCTATCAACTCCCATTCAATTATATGCCTTTTAATCAAACCAATAAAATTCTTAATCAAATAGCATTAAGCCTTTAATTCATATATTATGATTTTTTTAGACTTTATTTCTCATATTATCACCACCTCCATGGGTTTTTGGATGTAATAAATCCCATCATATTTAGGATAACATGCATCTATACCTATTTTTGAGGAAATTTTGTGAGTTAACATAAGTCACCCTACAACCCAACCATCTAATACAAGTTACATCCCTAACTTGGATGTACTTCTTGGTGCACATCTTATCAATCATTTTACTAGAATATATTCTTGCAACCCTATTAGTGTGCATACGATCTTTTTCCAAAATCACATTCCTACCATAAACCTTGCTCTCACAAATTGTTTAATTTCAAGTGGTATGGGGTTGAGCAATGTAGTACCATGTTTAGTGTTGCATGTCCCAACAACTCAACCTCATTCCTACATTAATCCTCAAGCTCCTTTCTTTCCATTACATATATCTCAAGTGCCATAAAACCCTATCTCCTCTAAACTATAAACTCTTACCTCCCAATTAAAAAAACATAAATAACAAATGACCTTCCTCTAAGGGTTCTCTTCAAGTTATAAGTATTCATACGAATACTTATGTAATCAACCTCTAGATCTAATTATAATAAGTCGTTCATCCTCTACCAAATTTGAAATACCTAAGTTTTAATGTACAAGGGAAAATAAGACCATATCAATCACCTTCTACTCTTTAGGATGACATGTAGTAACATCACTTACAATGAGATGTTGCTACCCTAAGTTATTTCCAAGAACCTTAGCAGTATTGCCTTAGAGTGGTAAAACAAAATTCTAAGGCCTAGCCTCAAAATCATTAAATGTCCTATCAAAATATGTGTCTAGAAATTCTCAATCTACATCAAGAAAAATATCACCATTAGTGAACTATGTATACTTAAATAAGCTAAGGACAAGGGATTTGCTAATTTATTAGAAAGTTGGTGAGCTTTAGTAGGGATTATCCAATATGTTATCCCACAAAAGGACCTCTTATACATGTTTATATTTAACCTTCATGAATAATAGGTCTTTTATCTAGAAATGACCAATGTATCTTCTTTTGACATGGAAAAGTGCATAGAAATTATTATCCTCAAAAGAGAACAACTAAATTTTAAGGAGGATAAATATTCCTCCAATCAGAAGGGTTAGTATAATAATAATCATGTTATAGATGACAAAGTAATAGAATCTCACAAACCAATTATGTAAATGTTGTAGAAACCCTTCAAAATCTTGTCTTAGCCAAACAATAAAACCAATTCAAAACTTTACAAAATTAGATAAAACTCCTTCCACTATCCTAGGGAAATTTATTGAATCCAAAATGGTAGACCTTCCACATATTAAGCATGTAGACCCTACAAATGAAAAATTGTATTGGTATCACCTTGATGAGCACTATGGCTTTCATCGTGTCGATGGCTATATGATAAATAGATGTAATACTATCCAAAATATCATCTAGTATCTAATAGAGGGTGGCCATATTTTCCTTAGTGTATCCAACTCCCAACCTTCTACCAATCAAGATCATGAAATCTTCTAAGATCACTTTCCAACCATGGCCAAAAGTAAACAAACAATATCCATTATCAAGGCATGGTGGGATCAATTAATTCATACCACACTTATGTTGTAATAAGGAAAAAATATAAGAAACAGTTATCTAATCATACATGTCCAAGAAACAAGACTTCTTCCAAGAGACCATCATTAATCATACAATCACAAAACAATAAAAAAAGTGTTTTCAATCTCCTCCAATATCATAAAAATACTCTAGCTAAAATTTATCTCCTTTATATGCTAAATAAGTCTTTGGACCATAGAGATATCCTTCTTGAACTCTTGAGTGAGTTGGTTGTCCATAAAGACTTTCACCCTTGTGACATCACTAACATTATGGGATTTATCAAGGTCAATCATGCCATAATATCATTCCATGAGAATAGTATCCCTTACTCCTATATGGTCATATAAATTCTACTCTACAATGTAGGCTATGTCAATGATACCCTTATTAAAATAATTCTTATTGATAATGGTCCTAGTATTAACATTTATAGTTCAAAGTTTATCAATAATTTTAGAATAGCTAGTCAATATTTGAGAAAATATGATCATCATAAGGATGTTTGACAACAAGGAGTGTAAGGCAAGTAGCACCATAGTCTTACCCCTCAAATTCAAACCTCGTATTTTCAATAACCTCTTCTACATCATGCCTTGAGACTTAATCTACGATAATTTTCATGGAAAGTCTTGGGTCAATGTGATGCAAGTCATTCCTTCCATTTTACATCAATACCTCAAATATGAATATCAATAAAATATGATTCATATTCCTAATGACCCCAAACCTTTTGCTTATTTTTAGGTATACATGGTTGAGCATTTGAGGAAGCATATTTTCCCTTGTCTTCATCCATATTGACCATATTATTCACCCATCTTGATAATCTTCTTCTCTTTCTTTAATGATGCATTAAGATCATTAAGTTTAAGCAATTAAACTAATCAAATCAATAGTCATTTAGAAGGTCCAAATATTAATACAATAAATACAAGTAATAATACTCAAACTCAAAAGCAACATAATAATGAAATTAATATCAATATAATCAGAATCAATAGGATAATCAACATTTCTTAGACCTATATGATTTCCAATAATCTCCTCAAGCTATAGGCTTACCTTCTCAAAATAATCAAACAATACAAATATAAATTTTCTATTTCATTTGTATCAGTACTACCAACGATAAACAAATCCATGGTAGTAACCCTTTTCTAGTTGAGTGATAGTGTGCTTCATGTTATCTTTCAAACCTATATCCTATACCAAAGTAGATTTTTTCCAATTTGGGATATCAAGAAAAAGGAATAGGTCTTGACGAGTACGGTATTAAAGAGTTATTGGAATCCAAAGCATGGCTAAGATATTATGGCATAGGCTATATTCGTAACCATAGTCAACCTCTTCCCCCTTCCTTTTTAGACAATGAAGAGAAATAATTTTTTTCTTTTATTAATCCCATGATGGCATTGTCTCGCTATAGAGGTTAGGTTATGACACGAAGTATGAGGGGTAGTCACTCCTCTTAGGTCCTTAACCTCTTGTGCTTCACATTGTTTGTAAATTTCAACTTCCTCACCTTGTTTTATCTTGATTTGATCATTGAAGAAAATAATTATGAGGTAGAAACCATTCCACACAATCTTCCTTGAGATTTTCCATCTACTTATCTTCTTCAAAATAATTTCTACTTTGAAGGATATTTTTCCATAAATAGGTAATGTTGCTACCTTATATCCAAGTTATCATGGCCAATAGCTTCCAAATTCTACTAACCTTGAAATATTACAAGAATTACCCACTCCTCAATTAGGGGATGAATATCATATCCTAATTGAAAAATATTGGACATCAATATTGGTACAAATGATAATCCTAAAATATTAAAGCTAGGCAAGGTCTTAACTCCAATTGAAAAATGAAGAACACACCAAACTTATAGCAAAGTTTTGAGACATCTTCACTTGGTCCTGTGTTGATATACAATGACTTGAACCATCCTTAGTCATTCATGACCTAGTCATTAGACCAAATGCAAAAAAATTAAGCAATATCTATAAAAAATGCATTCAAAGGTCACCTTACTCATCAAGGAGGAGCTTTAAAAGCTTATATATGTCAAATTAATCAAATCCATTGAATATTCCATCTGGATATGTAACATTATTCCCATATACAATAAGGATGACATCATTAGAATCTATACTAATTTTTAGAATATAAATAAGGCATTTCTTACATATGATTTTACCTTGCCAAATATATATATATGGTTGTCAATTTCATAATTGGATTTATGATGTTGTCATTCATGGATAATTTTTTTGGGTATAACCAAATAAAATTTTATCCTTGAGGATTAGTCTAAAAAAAATGCCATCGCTCCTTGGGGAATGCTCTATTATTAGGTCATACCCTTTGGCCTAAATAATGTAGGAGAAACCTACCAATGAGAAATGATATATATATTCCATAACATGATGCATGATATTGTGGAATATTACATTGATGATCTCCTCAATCATTCCATATATTGAAAATATCATGTCTAAGATATAAGATGTATTTTTAATGGTTATGGCAATACAAAGTACATCTCAAACCTCAAAAATGAATCTTTTGGGTAACCTCAATAAAGCAATTTGGATTTAAAATATCCAAATGTGGAATAGAAGTAGACCCCAATAAAATTATAACTATTGTCAACATGTTATCACTTCAAATTTTAACTAATCTCAAACCATCTAAATATTAATCTCTCAAATTTATGATAAGTTTCAATCCTTATCCAAACTATTGCAAAATGACATAGAGTCTTGGTGGGATCTTGAGTGTTAAGTAGCCTTTGTTACTCTAAAATCATAACTCTTATCTCTTCCTATACTTGTTCATATTAATATAGCTAAACCCTTATTGGTGCATATTGTAGATATTAAGCATGACTTAGGAGCTATGTTGACATAATACGATGACCAACATAGATAAGCAACTATTTATTATATCAATAGGATTTTGGGAAATTATTATGTATGTTACACTCCCTTAGAGAAACTCTGTCTAATAGTAGTGTTCACTTTCCAAAATATTGGACACTACATGATTAGTCACAAAAACTTCATCATAACATGGGTTGATATCTTACACTATCTTATGTCTCAGCCTCACCTCTCTAGGTGAATCCACCAAATGGGTCATTGTTTATGAGAATTTGATATATGATCACTTTAGTTAATGTAAAATCTAGGGTGGTGTTTTGTTAGGACCCCATCCTAAAAATATTTTGTATTTCTCATATTATTATGTAATTACCCTTTTCTAATGTGGGGACCCCCTTATAATGATATTTTGAGATATTTTGTAATGGTGTATAGTAATTGAGGTGCCTAGACAAGTGGGGTTATTTCATACAACCATTATTAAGAATGTAATTGATATTTGGTAGAATATTATAGCTTGAGTGGCACTTTGCATGTAAGCCAACTCTTGAGCATTAGGCCAGGGTTGCATAAAGTGTATCTTTAAAAGACAAGGGTCCATAAACAAATGTATATTTTACATATTTAATCAAAGTATTAAAAGAGGTTTCCCCCTAAAATATGTATATGATTCTATGTTGTGCTATGATATTATTAAATTTTTACACTTACATTTTGTATTGCATAAGTATATTCAACTGTATACCCAGGCTCCAATACCCAGGCCTTAGACAACACCCATATATAAAATTGAGCTCCCACATATCTTTGGGTATATTGAGAGACACCTAGGATTATGAGAATGTTAGAATTAAAGTGCACTATGCATTCACCTTGACACTTGTCAGTTTCTCTTGAAAAGTGTCATGTGTTTCATATAGGCTTATGCCTATATATTGTAACCCATTTGTATCAATAAAATATCCCATCAATTTTCCTCCCAACATTTGGAATTAGAGTAGGTTCCCTCTCTTGCCTGTGAAAATTTGAGGGGGGATTTCCCTCATGGAAATCGTTGATATTGATTTTTGTCGTCGACGACCATTAATGCTTTTGTTAACTAACTTCTAGTTTTGCAATTTCCCAATGTGACAACAAAGGGGATGGATGTTTGCTCATGTCCTGATCGCCGCAACGGCTACCGCTACTGTTGTTGTTTTTGTTGCCTCAGGTTGAACTCCTACAGTAGAAACGTGCATTCATTGTTGGATATCATGCTAGATTGGTGAATAACAAATATGAATGAATGATTGCCCATCGAGGGGGCCATGAAATGTACAGGGGAATTTGATGCACATGGATTTTCCTCATGGACTGAGCAGTACCGACCCCAAGTAGAGCATGGTGATGGGTGCATTGAAGTGCGTTTAGCAATTTTGGTTTATTAAGTGGAGTTTTCGTGTGCCAAATGGATCTATTTATGCTTGTGGGTGTTGCTAATCTAGTCTGGAAATGCCAGAGATGTTGTTGTGCATCATTTTTTTTATGTGGGTGTTGTTAATCTGAGAGTATCAGGGACACGATTATTTTGGTTAGAGCAATAGTATGCCAGAGAGATTGGGGTGGGCTGCTTTGATGTATTTAACAGGTGGCAATTGGTGTGTTTCTTATAACAAAGCCATCAAAGATAGCAGGAGAGCTCAAAGCAACCTGTAATCAGAAAGAGTAATAAATTTAATGGTGGCAAATATGAAGGATCTAGATCCAAGGGGGAAGGACCTCATAATACCCAAAGAAGGTTCTAGGGATTTGCTGCATATTTGAATTTTCAAAGCTTTGGTTATTTGTTTTACCAGGTCTACCACGTCCCCTGGCCATTTAATAGTCAATCTATCATGGGTATACAAAAATAGCTAAATTCTCTTCAGATATGTTCCAGCAAGCAACCTGGATTTTCCTCTCAAATAACCATCCCACATCTGTATGTTTTGGTCGCAATTTGATCGTTGTTTCACGTTCTAGTGCTCTCTGCCCTGATATCCAATCACAAAGTTTTCCTATAATGCCAATAACGAAAAGCACCATATCCAGTTGGCTCTGCGTACTATGAACTGGATTCTATGTGCAATTGAGTTTACTCTATTAAACATGTAGTTGATTGGCAAGCTTTCTCAGTCCTCTACCAGTTTGTTTGGACCGTTGATATGGCGGTAATCGTTAATATGTTGTGATGCATCCTAGGTGCTACTATTTTGATGCATTTCTCAGACTTCTATTTAATTTTTTGTGGCTGAGTGGAGTAGTCGTGGACGCCCCGAAACACACCTATGACATGCCTCATGTTGACCGCCCGAGCCAACATGGCCGAAATGGTGATAACACTGGCCAAGCGTACAATGGGGTCTTTATCGATCAAGCGTAGGTCAAGGGCTTGCTGGTGGCGTTCATGCGACTAGGCATCCCCACGATGGTGGTCGTCTACGGCCACGCGATGGCAGGCGGGTTCAGTCCACCACCAGTCACCGTCCTTCTTTAAGTTATTACATATGCCCATGAAAGTGTTTGATTGTAGCTTTAAAAATTACACTGTGTTTTGATTTATTATGAGGGCAATGTTTCTTTATTAAAGTGGAGGAACCATATTTTTTAATGCAAGTTGTAAAAGAGGCATATTCTATCTTAGTGGAGGAGCCACTTTATGGACACTTTATTTAAAGAAGGGTCATTTTTTTAAAACACTGGAGGGACCATTTTTGTTTTCAATGAGATGCTAGGATCTTCTATTTCTAAGGTCTAGACATGCATACTATTGTTTTCCACATATTGAAGACCCCATTCACATACAAGTATAGGGGTATTTATAGTCGTTGGAAATGGTTTTCCATGACGGACACAATGGTGGTGTTTTCTACCTTGGAGTGCACTCTCGGTTGAACCTGGCATTCCCAAGGCACTTGTAAGTGAACCTAGTATCTAGTATTCTCCTCTTTCTACTTTTTGGATGCAATGGTTGGTTACCCATGCATTTCGGTAATATGAGGTGACTACCATAAGGACACTTATTCTAGGGACTACAGACAAAGACACCCTAGACTCTATCAGAGGTTTTTTTTTTTGGATCTACTTCTGAAGACTACAGACGAAGACACTTCAGAAGATTATCTTCTACTCTTCTTTCTTATTCTCCTCCATATTTGTCTTCTATGGATCATTTTATTGTATTTCATGGCTCATTTTATTTTATGTATTAAGGTGCATTTTCGATAGAAACCGACACCTTATAGATTGAGTTCACCATGAGGAGGGATTTGATATTCATGGTGGAGCTAGTCAGTGACCTACGAGAGGCAACATCCTCTGAGGATGACCTGCAGAGGCAATAGACCCAGAAGTGGCTGACCCTGAGGCACCCATGATGACCCCGACGCACTTAGATGGCTGACCCAGTGGCAACAATCCCGTGGAAGTGGCTGACCTTGAGGCAATAGATCGAGATGTATACACAGTAAATCTAGCATTATTCATTGTTGGAGAGCCAAATGCAAAGAGCACGATCCTAGACCAAATCAACAATAAAAGAGGATGATAGATTGTTTTTAGAGAATTCAACATTAAGGGGGAATGTTACCTAATGTTGACTTGTTTTTTTCTTTAGTTAGGATAGTGCACTTTAAGGGGGAATGTTAGAATTAAAGTGCACTATGCCTTCACCTTGACACTTGTCAGTTTCTCTTGACAAGTGTCATGTGTTTCATATAGGCTTATGCCTATATATTGTAACCCATTTGTATCAATAAAATATCCCATCAGTTTTCCTCCCAACAGAGAAACCTTTAGTCTTAAGAATATTTTCAACCGTATATTCTCCATAGTACACTAAACATAACATCTAAAAATATTACCATCCCATACTGTTAGAGAGGTAGGTAGTGTTCTCAAGGGTATGCATGGAATCCTCCTTGAGTAGTGGTCTAAAATACTGGCTCAATCACTATCATTAATCACTATGGTATAATAGAGAGCCTATTGGTAGTACACACACCCTAGCTTAGAATACCCTATTTCTATTTACCCAACATGTCAAAAACTACAACACAAAAAATGACAAAAAAATTGACAAAAAATTGATGGTGAGATTAACACTCACAACAGGATCTATCAGTAATAGTTGGGTAGTAGTCAGTAATAGTTAGGATAGAGTTTGTTAGCATAAGTAACAATCACCTATAAAATTTTAGAATTATACTAGATAGGAAATTGATTAGTATTAGAGTCAATTTCAATAGTTATCAGAGACAACAAGCTCCGATATTAGTGATAGAATAGTGTCAAAAAGAACAAATTTAGTAATAGATTGTGCAAATTCTAATAAGGGGTTGTTAGATAAAAATAATTTTTTTAGTGAACCAAGACTTTAGGAGAAAAACCAACACTTGAAGATAATGCTTCCCTTAAGAAAAGGTCTAGGGTGCCAAAATACAGTGTTGTGGGATATAGCCCATTGTGATAATGTCATCAAGTTGATCATTTTAGTACATAGCCTCTATGCACATTTTATAGGGTACTAAAAAATGTTATTGTTAGACCTTACCCATTATGTTGGTCTTCTCGAGCTAATCATTTTAATATATAGAACCCAAAAATATTTTCTAACTCATTACTAAAAGTAGTAAATATTAAAATAACACTATTTTTAGTAAGTTAGTGGGAGTGGTTCAAATCATACCTCAATGGCTATAGGAACTAGAGGACACCAAAAGGAGATAGAAAAAAACACCCATCTAGAGAAAATTCATATTGCAATTAGTAATTTTACCAATGACTTTAAACAAGTGAGACAAAGTATCACTTTTAAAAGGTGAACAACTACATTTGAATAAAAATTCCTAGAGGTTGAGGATAAATTAAGGGAAGACCCAAAGGTGTTTGAGCATCTTAATATTGACAAACTAGGTGGTAGTGCAAGAAATAAAGAGAAACGAATCCATAAGTATAAGGAAGGCTATCATTCTCTTTTTGACATAGATACCCCATTTGAAATGCCTAAGTTAGACTTTCCTAAGTTCAATGGAGAGCACTCTAATAGGTGGTTATGTCGATAAAATAAATTATTCAAAATCATTGTGTTCCTGAATATTTATGGATCCTTATAAAATCTTTCAACTTTAAATTTAAAGCCTTACAATGGTATCAATGGTTACAAAACATAACTCCTGACCCTTCTTGGAAAGATTTTTAGTCATAATTACTCACTTATTTTGGTCCTAGTGAATACAAGGACTTTACAAAAATTTAACCAAATTGAAACAAACCTCTATAGTTTGTGACTATAAAACCCAATTTGAGAAGTTGTCTAATAGGACCAAGGGGTTGAGTGAAGGCTTTTTAAGAGTTGTTTTGTCAATGACTTGAAAGATGATATCAAGGCTAAGGTCAAAATGTTCAAATTGTAATCTATGATATAATCCATAGGATTGGTGAGATTGGTAGAAGATTTTTTTTGCTCAAAGGAGACCACATAAATTCCCACAGGCCAAATCAATTTCCTTCCAAGTTCACACTAAGCATTGGTAATAAATCTACCCCATACAAGCATTTAACTATGAAATATATGGGGTGTTCAATCAGTCCCGGTGTTGCACCCTTTTCTTTCTTTTGATTTTTTTGCACCATTTTGAGAGAAATTTTTTTTTGAGCAGGCGGGAAGCGATGTTCTAGGGTTTCTGGAGCTAAGGAAAATCCAGGGCATCAGGTGGGTTGCCGAAGTGTTTTTCTGGTTACTGTGGATCTGAAGGCAAGTTTGCTGCCCCAGGAGGGTCCAATGGGGACTCCTCCGGTTCCTCTCACAGGGAGAAATAGCTCTTTTGCAGATTTGCTAAAAGATAAATCTCCATCTAATAATGACGAAGCACAAAGAAATGCTCTTCAAATGCTCTTCAAGAATGCTGGAAAGAGATCAACAGCCCAACGAGTCAATGGATGCCTTCCGCAGTCCGAATCAAGGCCCAAGATTGTCATCGAGCCAAGGATGGTCGAAGAAACAGTCTTATACAGAGCCAATCACGATCTGATCTGTAAATTCATGGGTATTCGCCCTACCCTAAATTTCTTGCATTCCTGGGTCAGGCAAAACTGGGAGCCTCATGGTGAGTACTCTTTATGGTTTATTAGCAATGGGTATTTCATTGTTAGTTTTTCTTCTCTGGCCGATAGAAATAGGGCTTTCGAATCAGAAAAGAGGAACCATGGTCCGGCAGGGTTATTTGTTCAACCCTGGAGAGTGGGTTTCGATCCTCGAATTGAACCCACGGCTATCCCGGTTTGGATCCGGTTGTATGCTCTTCCAATGGAGTTTTGGGGTGAGCAGGTTTTGGAAATTATCGGTAACTCCCTTGGAAGACATTTGGGTGTCTCCAAAGACACCATAGAAGGAAACACAACTATTTTTGCAAGAATATGTGTGGAAATGGATATTAGCCAGCCTCTACCGACAGAGGTGGAACTTGAACTGGCAGGACTATCTTGGATTCAACAGCTAGATTATGAGGCTCTGCCCTTCAGATGCAGAGTTTGCCACAAATACGGGCATTTGGCCCGGTTTTGCCCAAATAATTTGAACACAAAAATGGAGGCCCCGCTAGGAATGTCAAATCTTCCTAGGGAGGGTAAGGCAACTCTAACCAAAGAACCAACCAATACTCCTCAGAGTAAGGAAGCTCAGAGAGATGGCTTTGAACAGCCCAAAAGAAGGAGAAAGCAAAAGAAAAATGGTAAAGAGCAAACACAACTCAAGCCAACCAATAGGTATGAAATATTTAAGACACTAGTGGACCAAGAGGATCAAGTCATGGAAGGAGTGGATGGGAATAGTGAAAATAATAACATCCACGCTCAAGCTTCTCCTTCATCTCCCACCATCATAGAACAGGTAATTGAGTACACTGAGTTACCGTAGTCAGAGAGTGCAGGGGCATTGATAGTGCATACCCAAGAGCAGCCAATAATTAAGGATGTCAGCATGGGAATAGCAAAAAAGAACAGAGAAAGGCCAACTCTAGGGATAACTCAGGTGGAAAAGAGATAAAAAAATAGCAACTCTCAAGGAGTGGGTAGAAAATCAAATAAGGAACTGCTAGCAGTTCAAGGAGACAAACTGATCACTGGAGGATCGGTGAGGCCAATTGATTCTTACTGCTCTCAAGGTTACCAATGATTATACAATCATGGAATGTTAGGGGTTTAAATAGTAGAACCCACCAATCTGCTGTTCAAAGACTCTTAGAAAAATGCAAAACAGACTTTTTGCTTATCCAGGAGACAAAAATGTCGTTAGATCTTATGTGTAAAACAATTAACAGAATTTGGAGGGGCGCTGGTCATATGGAAGTGGCTGCCCAAGGTGCCTCAGGGGGGATTGTTACTCTTTGGAACTCTCTGGAATGGACTGCAATAGAACATATAGCTTGGAGGGGTGTTCTCACATCTCATTTTAGGAATAATGTCACAGCTGAACATGTTTTAATCACAAATTTTTATGGGGCTCAAAACCTTGATGGTCAAAGGCTTCAATGGAAAGTTGTGCATAACATGAGGATCTCAAGGGAAGATTTAGACTGGATTATTGCTGGGGATTTTAATGCTAAATTATCTTCTAGAGATCAGGAAGGGGGAACTCCAATTTTGGACCCAGGGGATCGACTTATGATTGCCCAAGTCCAGGATTTTCACTTAGTGGATATTAAATGCCCTGGAACCAACTTTACTTGGACTAACAAGAGGAGGGAGCCACATAGCAGGAAGGTAAAGCTAGACCATTTTCTGGTTTCAGAGGAGGCATTTGTAAAATGGAATACAAAATTTCAGATTTTGGAGGGTCCAGTTTTAGATCACTTTCCCATTTTGTTGGAGGGAGGGATTAAGACAGGGCAGCATCACAAACCTTTTAAATTTGAGAATTTTTGGTTACAAAAAGAGGAACTTCGAAAGAAAATTCCTCAGTGGTGGGAAGAAGGTCGTCCACCTTATGGGACAACAATGTTTAGATTCCACAAACAACTTCATTATGTCAAAGCTCAACTGAAACAATGGAGGCGAGCTAACAAGACAGACTTCCAGCTCCAAAGAGCTCCTTTGGTGGCCAGATGGGATGAGGTTCAAAAACACTTTAGGGAAGGAACAATTACAGAGCAGCTCAAAGCCGAGGATGATGCCTTGCGTAAAGCGGTTGAGGACATTGACAACCAAGAGGAGACCTACTGGAAACAGAGAGCAAGAACCACTTGGTTATTAGAAGGTGATAGAAATACCAAATTTTTCCATCGGACAACCTGTGCTAGGAGACAGATGAATAACATGGAAGCTCTTCAAGATGAGAATGGACACTCCTTTGATACTCTTCCTGGTATGCATTCCCATTCAATGGATTATTTTTCTAAACTTTTTAAGGAAAGTATGGTGCAAGATGAAGAGGCTCAAAATGAAGTTATTGATGTCATACCCTCCGTTATCTCTGAAGAAGAAAATCAGACCCTTCTTAAACCCATTGATAGAGAAGAACTGAAGAATGTGGTCTTTGGAATGAGCACCGAAAAAACTCCAGGACCAGATGGCTTTCCAATTGAGTTTTTTCAGGCCTTTTGGGATATTTTGGAGGAGGATGTTTTGGCTGTCATAGAGGAGTCCAGAGGTAATAAAAGAATGCTTAAAGCTTTAAATCATACCTTCATCACTTTAATTCCAAAAGGGGAGGAGGGGGTTCATATTTCAGATTATAGACCTATTGCCTTATGCAATGTGATATATAAAATAATCACAAAGGTAATGGCTGAACGGCTAAAACCTCTTTTACATAACATTATCTCCTCAGAGCAAGGGGGTTTTGTAGAGGGTAGGCAGATCTTGGATGGGGTGGTTCTTGCTCAGGAGGCAATCCATACAATGCAAAAATCTGGTAATAAAGGAATGTTCATAAAATTAGATATGTCAAAGGCTTATGATAGGGTGGAGTGGAGTTTCTTGTCAAAGATGATGGCAGCCTTTGGTTTCTCTCAGGATTGGATAGAATGGGTCATGAGTTGTGTTTCTACTCCGTCTTACTCTGTGTTAATCAAGGGTCTTCCCTCGCAACCTTTTGGAGCCACTCGTGGCCTTCGTCAAGGGGACCCCTGCTCTCCCTATCTTTTTCTCATTTTGGCTGAAGGATTAGGTAGACTTTTCTTGAGGAGAAGACAACAAGGTTTGCTAACAGGTATCAAGGTGGGTGAGGAAGTTTTGACTCACCTACAGTTTGTGGATGATACAGGATTGGTGGGAGTGGCCAGCTTCAGGGAAGCAAGAGTGATCAGAGATACTCTTAATGTCTACCTTAGGGCTTCAAACCAAGTCATCAATGATAAAAAATCCAAAGTGGTCTTTCTCAATCTTGATCAAAGGCTTCAGGACAGAGTTCTAGAGATCTTGGGATTCACAAGGACTTCTCTCCCAGTGGTTTACTTGGGGGTTCCTTTGCATTTTAAAAAACTAAAAATAGATATCTGGAAGAATCTTTTGGATTGTATCAAGGATAGAATGAATCATTGGTCTCACAAATGGTTAAGCTATGGGGGTAGATTAACTTTTTTACAGTCAGTCATTCAAGCCATGCCAATTTATAAATTCTCTATCCTGGCTGCCCCACATACTATATGGAAAGAGTTGGACAAGATGGCTAGAAGATTTTTATGGGAAGGAGTAAAAGGAGAGAGGAAATGGGCCTTAGTTGGTTGGGATAAAGTCACCCAGCCCAAGGTGAAAGGAGGGCTGGGACTGAGAAGATCCAAGATAAATAATAAAGCTTTGGCTGGAAAGCTGTACTGGAGGTGGATTTCCCAACCAACTTCCTTATTCAGTAGAATCCTAACTAGTAAATATTTGGGACATGTTAACCCCAATGAGGTGGGCCATTTCCCTTTGGATGGTACTGGATCCTTAGTGTGGCAGGCTCTCAAGCTAGGATCTCAGGTAGTTAAAGACCGATTGTTTTGGAAAGTGGGGAGAGGGGAGAAGGCACGTTTTTGGACAGATTCATGGGATCAATACCCACCTATCATTGTTGAATTTCTTGAATTGCAACCAATAAAAATGGCCATAGAAACCAAGGGATGGGTCCAAATTGAAAGTTATTTCACCACTAGTCAGCTGGGGGAGTATAAGTTTAAGCAGTTTAAGAAGTTGGAGGAGTGGCCAATTTCAATCCCTCCGGAGTTGGCACCCATCATGACTAAAATCTTGACAAAAATATTTCTCACAGGTAGAGACGAGGAGGATGAATTAGCTTGGGGCTATGGGAGCCTTGGTGTCTATACAGTGAAGGACGGATATGACAATATCCTCCCAGAGCCTCCCCCCATTCATATCCGATAGAGGATTGGAGAAAGATTTGGCACTCCAAGGGCTGGCCGAAAGTAAACTTTTTTTCCTGGCAGTTCATGCACAATGAAATTCTCACTTTTGACAATCTCAGATGTAGAGGAATCATCGGTCCATCTCAATGTGTTTTATGCTACAAGAACGAGGAAACAACTGATCACTTGATGTTTGAGTGCCCTTTCACGCGTCAGATTTGGAAGAGATGGCTTTTTTATTATAAAATTCAAGTTATTGGTGACTTGAATCGGACTAATATCTGGGAAATATGGAAGAGGGGTAGATTTAAATCTAAAGCTCTTCGAATTGGTTGGGAGCTTGGATTAAACTTCATCTGGTGGCAAGTGTGGTTGGAGAGAAATGCTAGAATTTTTAGAGAAACTTTTTCCTCGTTAGATGGAGTTTGGCAGGTCATCTGGAGCAAAGTCACAGAAACTGTTGTCATCTATGCTAAAGAGGAAACTCAGGTTGTTACTGGGCCAATGGAAGAGGGAGTTGAAGAGCAAGAGGGACAGGACAGAGCTAGTTGGAAACCACCCCGAAGGTTGGATTAAAATTAATACTGATGGAGCTGCAAAGGGTAATCCGGGTAGTGCCAAAATTGGAGTGGTTTGTCCGAAATCATGATGGATCAGTGCTCTATTGGGAACTGCAAGGCTTGGGAAGAGCCACAAACAATGAAGCAGAAGCCATAGCTATCAAATATGCTTCTATTTGGGCAGTTAAACAGGGCCACAGGAGGATAATTCTTGAATCTGATTCTCAAATAATGGTTGGAGCTCTAGATTGCATGAGGAACTTTGCTTTGAAAGCATGGAGGTTGAGGATTCTTGTCACTCAAATTAAGGAATTATGGGGGGAATTAGATGATGTGATTCCAGTTTATGTGAGTAGAGATTTAAACAAAGCGGCCGACTTCCTGGCTAAGATGGGTGCTGAGAAGGAGGTAGGGGTGCAGTTGCACAGTGACATGGCTATTGAGGATGAGGTGATTAGGCAGGGTCTTGACAGGTCCTTGAGCCAATGATCAAAGAAAAAGCAAAGGGAGGAAAGTTGTCACGATATCGCGACATGTTGCGCCATCGCGGTCACTGGAGGAAAGTTGTCGCGATATCATGACATGTTGCACCATCGCGGTCACTGGAGGAAAGTTGTCATGATATCGTGACATGTTGCGCCATCACGGTCACTGGAGGAAAGTTGTCATGATATCGTGACATGTTGCACCATCATGGTCACTGGAGGAAAGTTGTCATGATATCGTGACATGTTGCTTCGTCGCGGTCATTGGAGGAAAGTTGTCATGATATCGTGACATGTTGCTTCATCATGGTCAAGGGAGGAAAGTTGTGATTTCGTGACATGTTGCTTCGTCGCGGTCAAGGAGGAAAGTTGTCATGATTTCATGACATGTTGCTTCATCGTGGCCAAGGGAGGAAAGTTGTCATGATATCGTGACATGTTGCTTCATCGTGGCCAAGGGTGGAAAGTTGTCACGATTTCGTGACATGTTGCTTCGTCACGGCCAAGGGAGGAAAGTTGTCATGATTTCGTGACATGTTGCTTCATCGCGGCCAAGGGAGGAAAGTTGTCATGATTTCGTGACATGTTGCTTCATCACGGCCAAGGGTGGAAAGGTGTCATGATTTCGTGACATGTTGCTTCGTCACGGCCAAGGGAGGAAAGGTGTCATGATTTCGTGACATGTTGCTTCATCGCGGCCAAGGGTGGAAAGGTGTCACGATTTCGTGACATGTTGCTTCATCGTGGCCAAGGGAGGAAAGTTGTCATGATTTCGTGACATGTTGCTTCATCACGGCCAAGGGTGGAAAGGTGTCACGATTTCATGACATGTTGCTTCATCGCGGCCAAGGGAGGAAAGTTGTCACGATTTCGTGACATGTTGCTTCATCGTGGCCAAGGGAGGAAAGGTGTCATGATATCATGACATGTTGCATCGTCATGGCCAATGGAGAAAAAGTGTCATGATATCATGACATGTTGCATCGTCATGGCCAAAGGAGAAAAGTGTCACGATATCGCGACATGTTGCATCGTCATGGCCAAAGGAGAAAAAGTGTCACGATATCGTGACATGTTGCTTCGTCGCGGCCAAAGGAGAAAAAGTGTCACGATATCACGACATGTTGCTTCGTCATGACCAAGGGAGAAAAAGTGTCACGATATCGCGACATGTTGCATCGTCACGACCAAGGGAGAAAAAGTGTCGCGATATCGCGACATGTTGCATTGTCGCGGCCAAGGGAGGAAAGGTGTCACGATATCATGACATGTTGCTTCGTCATGGCCAAAGGTGAAAAAGTGTCACGATATCATGACATGTTGCATCGTCACGGCCAAAGGAGAAAAGTGTCATGATATCGCGACATGTTGCTTCGTCGCGACCAAGAGTGAAAAGGTGTCGCGATATCGTGACATGTTTCATCGTCGCAACCAAAGGAGAAAAAGTGTCATGATTTTGCGACATGGTGCATCATCGCGGCCAAAGGTGATAAGTGTCACGATTTCGCGACATGTTGCTTCGTCGTGGCCAAAGGAGAAAAATGTCACGATTTCGTGACATGATGCAACATCGCGGCCAAGTGAGAAAATGTGTCGCGATATCGCGACATGTTGCATTTTCGCGGCCAAAGGAGAAAAGTGTCACGATTTCGTGACATGTTGCATTTTCGCGGCCAAAGGAGAAAAATGTCACGATATCGCGACATGTTGATTTTTTGCGGCCAAAGGAGAAAAGTGTCACGATATCGCGACATGTTGCTTTTTCACGGCCAAAGGAGAAGACGGAAAGAGTGTCGCGATATCGCGACAAGTTGCATCAACAGACCAAACCGATACCTCTGTTAGCTAGTTATTGGTTCAAGAGATTTGGCTCCATTGCAAATCTTCTTTTACTCTTGTAATCATGTGTTCTCTCTGATTTCGGCTGGGAAGTGTCTCTTCCCAAATTGTAATTGATCTTTGTTTTAATACAAGTTTTTTCAAATTTTCAAAAAAAAAACTATGAAAGATATGGATGCTTGTCGAGCATAAGGTTTATGTTATAATTATCAGAAGTATTCACCAAGGCATAAATACATCCAAAAGAAGTTTTTTTTTTTTTATGTAGAGGATTTAGGAATAAGTGAAGCATTTGATGATGACGTAGAACCATCAAAATAACCACTTAAGGATGAGGGTGAAAACCAAGAAGAACCATAGCAAAAAAAAATTGTCCATGCCCTTGCAAGAATTTCTACCCCTCAAAAAATGAAGGTAGTAGGATAATTTAGAGGAAAACATCTTAAAATTATCATTGATTTAGAAATTACACGTTGTAAGCTAAAAATGAGCAACACCAAATAAATCAATCTTATCAAAATCAAATCAACACAATATTGCACAAAATGAAGAATCTTATTAATATGGAACTAGGGGGAGCTTGGATCTCCAAAGTGTACAATATATATGCCCTAAATATGGGGTTACAATATGCTTTATGACCTTTGATACAATATTAAAATGTTTAGTATTACAAAATCCTCATTCATAGTAATAGTTGGTGTCTTCAATACTCGTTTTCACTCGAAACAAGTTGGGGATGGGATTGAGTATCCTTGTAGGGCCACCCTAGCTACAACAACTTTCAATAATGTAGTTCCTGCATTTGCAAATAGATCAAAAAAACCAAGAGGTCAATAGCATATGAGAGGGCTCCACTATGTGAGGCCCTCTTTGAAACATATCTATGAAACCCTAGTACTATAAATAATGAAATATAAGCAAATGCAAAAATGTAAGATATAAATAATAAAAATATTTTACCTTGTCAAGAATATATGTTGTTCTAATTTGTGCTCCTATGTCTATGATTTGAAGTCATACAAATACCCAAAAGCATTCGAGGGTATGACAGTAAAAAATTGCAAAGTTGGAAAATACCTTAAAGCATTTAAAATGGTGGTAGATGTCCAGCAGTGTTCACAGGATGCTGGGGGTGTTCGGGGGTTTCTATGGCGGGTACTACAGAACTAGATCTACTTCATAGGTGTTTTGGTGATAGAAAATGGAGTATTTGATGATGATAATGAGGGGAATGGTAGCATAATTCTAGGGTTTTGGAGAGGGATGGAAATGAGGTAAACTCACTTCATCATAATGCTTAACCGATTGGTTGAAAACTTAACCTTCATTCACAAAAGTGAATGATTATTTATAACTTGCCTTCCATATGCTAGGGTTTCGACGAAACCAACGTGAGGTAAATATTAAAAAATAATGGATGGATAAGATTATATCTTTAATGTGTGACACAGATCAAGTTAACTGGATGGATGAGATTTGATTGTGATAAATGGTTGTGATTTCATTTATATATATATATATATTAAATATATAAACATTAATATATAAAATATTTATATACTTATATATAAAATATAAATAAATAATGGATGGTTGTGATTGGGTAGATGCAAGGATGATAAGTGGCTAGAATTTGGTGTCTACATATGACCTTTTTTGTATCGTGTTACGTGAAACACAATGTGGTGCAAAAACAAGAGACACCTAGTTTGGATGAAGCAACTTTCTTTTCTTGGAGTGCAAGAAGATCCTGAAGACAAAATAATGTGGGTGTAGCTTACCCCCTCAATTGGCGAATGAGTGAATAATGAATCTCATGAGCCAATTGATAAAAATGTGGATGTAAATGTAAGTGTAAATGTGGGTGTAAATGTATTCTATTTTTGCACCAAAAAATACAAGGGGGTTGTTGGAAACGTGAATGTAGATTTCATGAAAGTGACATAGATGATGATGCAATGAGTGATTATGTTCTTTGCCCCAATAGAAAAGGGGTTTTACCAATGATGTGTGATGTAAATATGGTGTATTCTATTTTTATACCAACATATGTAAGGGATGTTTTGGATGTGTGGATGATATGAATGATGTAAATTATGTATCGCAATGTGGGAAATCAAAATCAAATTTTGTTGCCCCAAGTTTGGGATGGTCCTATGCTATTCAAGAATGTGTCGTATGGCATCATTGAAATTAAAATTTATGAAAATACAAAATGACATAGGGGAATATGACCATTGTGGTGATTTATTGTGATATTCCTTCTACCAAGAACCAATAATGTTATTGGCCCACATACCTAGTGACTATCTATGTAAAAGAAATGATGTATTGGAAGTTATCCATGTTTCAAGCCCCAACGAACAAGGCCATCAATGACAACTTTTGAGAAAATTAATCTAAGCATGGTCTCACTCAAAATATGAGGGACCAAATGGATTTTTATTTCAAACGAGAGGATATTGGATGATGGGTAAGTTTCCTTATGGTGATATACCCATCCTACAAAATTGCATGGATAACCAATCACTGCAATTTCCAAGTGAATAGGGTAAACCACTAGATACGAGGTTCACTTGAAAAACATGAGTGGAATTGGTAAATATTGAGTGAATATATATGAAATTTTGGATGATATGAATGATGTAAATAGGTGCATATGGATGATGCAATGATTTGTGAATGAATTTGAAGATTCTAGGAAATTATTTGGAAAGATTTGAAGCAATTTGGGGAATTTTATGATTTTTGGTTGCAATTAAGAATTAAACACTCAAATAAATCCAAATTATAATAAAATGTTATTGGATGATGTGATGTATGTGTAGAATGATTAATGTGGCTGTTTTGTGAAATTTGGGACAGTTTTGAAGCTTTTGTGAGCAAATTTGGTATTTTTGTGACTTTTGGTCATAAATTAAAAAGAAGCATCCAAATGGATCCAAACCTTCACAAAATATGATGTGGTGATGAAATGGATTCATATATGAATTTTGGAGAGATTTTGTGGGGGTAAGCTACATATTTGGGCCCTATTTATCTTTCTGTAGCATTTTGGAGGTAGACGTCGACCAACATCCATACCATGCACAAATGTTGGCAAGTGTTTGCCACCTTGTAAATGTAGGGAAATATTTAAGCAAGCTAGGAAGACATCCATGAGAATTTTAGTGCACAAAAAATAGCTACAAAAGTGTTGGAAAATCAAAATTAGATTCATTCTTGTTTTCATGAGTTTTAGAAGCAACATTTGAGAATTAAGTGAGTGAGTGTGAAGAAGTGTGAATTGAGATAAAGGATGGTAATGGAGGGTATGTATGTATAAGTAGGTGTGGAGGCATAGGTGGCTAAGGTAAGTGCCCTTGGCACTCTTGTTTGGATTTATGCAAATAATTATATTTAAATATTTTGACATATTCTTTATTTATGTAATGAATGTGATGTTAACGTATCTGCAATTGTGTTGTTGTAGTTAATATTTGGAGTTTCAACATCGATTTTCACTAATTATAACAAGGGTGAAGAAGTCCTTACAAAATGCCAACTAGGATAAGTTGGAAGATATGGGTTTGTCTAAGGTGGTACAGGTTGATGTGGTTAGGGTGGATTAAGGTTACCTCTCATCCTTGGCTACGAGATGGGATCCGGATAGGGGCACTTTCTAGCTCCCAATTGGGGAGATGATAGTGACATTGAAATATGTATACCACATATTTTGAGTGCTAGTGGAGGGATTGCATGTCCAAGTTTAGAACAAAAAGGAGTATGATCCAAGGAGGATTTTTTGGGATGGATGGAGGTATGCAAATGTCTACAGTGAAGGGATAAGGTATTTGGTGATGTATGTGCGTGATAATTTAGAGGCCTTACCCACCTTGATCATGTTCCTACTAGCCAAAATATTGGTGCCTAAAAACATTGGTTGTCAGTTCTCAAGGAACATGATAAGGTTGGTGTATGATACGATCGATGAGCCTTAGGTGTATGCATGGGAACCTACTCTGTTGGATCATATGTATACAAATATTTATAAGATGAGGAGGTAGGGATGAAAGGAGTTGTATTACAGTGTGCTACTAAAATATTGGGGCTAGGAGCACTTAATTGTGGCTCAAACCATGGGGCTACCATGCAAGGATTAGGATAGGGATTAGCCCTATGCTTTGATATGGCAAGTGAGTGAGGAGGTGTAGTCTAGTCATCCTAGTCGAAGTGGCCAAAAGTGTAGGGATCTATGGGTTTGGTTGACACTAGATCAAGTGTGTTGGAGGCCATTGGAGGAGGCTAGGTGGGTGAGTTATGAAGATAATCTATGGTTGAATTTACATGCTATATGGGTGGTTGTGTGGCATGGGAGTAAGGTGGAGCTGATCTAATTTTCATATGTTCTATAGTAGTTCAGGCTAAGGTAGGGAGTTCCAGAGTTACCCATGATATATAGACATTGATCAAATAAGTTGAGCCTACCATGCATTAAGGAGTGGTGGGTGTAGTATGAGGATGACAAGAAGATTAATATCTTAGATGTGGATTATGTCAGGACCATAGAAGATTATGAAGCTTGGGTTATCTCACAAGATTTGTGGGTGTTGAGCCAGGTGGTCAAGGAGGGTTGTGGATATGATGAGGAGATAGTATTAGAGAAGGCTCATCGATGTTAGAGACATCTTCAATCGAGCAGAGGAAGGTAGATGAGATATGTAGTAGAGTAGCCTATAGAGATTAGAGGTAATGATGGTGGCAGGGATTATATGGAGGAGATTCTATAGAGACCTCCTGGTTGGAGTGAGGAGAAGTGGGTGAGGCTCGAGGTAGTGTGGGACTAGCTTCTATAGATTGTGGCATAGTGGGATGTAGATATAATAGCTCAAGATGTAGTGATAGTGGCTTAGGATGCCAAGAATGCTTGACTTTGGGTGGAGATAGAGGTACCTAGGGATGCAAGTGGAGGATAAAATATGATAGTGAGGCTCTATGTAGAGCTAGGATAGAGGGACTCCCAATAGAGGTATGATGTACTATGCTTTAGATATTGGGAAACATATATCTGGTATTTAGAGGATATATGTATGCAACACCACATTGGGCTACCAGATCAACCCTCTTCTTCTGTAGTAGATTTTGGTAGGCATAGTGTCTCTAGATATAGTGGCTCTAGGTATAGATCTCCTTAAGGGTCATTATCTAGTGCTTATATGCACTTGTTGTATATAATACTTGGTGCTCCATTGTATGTAGCCTTTGGGTGTTCATTGTACATGTAATATTATATATAAAAATATAAATAGCCTTTACTTTTTTGTTATGAATTTGTGTGGATGTTTGTGTGAATACATATGTATATGTAATGATGATGTGTATGTGTAATGAAAATAATGCAAATGAACTAAGGTACTAATAATTATTAATATTTTAGGTTTTTCTTGACCATTGATCATTTTTGTTTAATCAGGGGTACCAAAATGGTGGTGTGTGAAATGGAAGACTCATGTAATTATATGGATGTTGATATGGATGTTGTGCTTTTAGCTTATGAATAGCTTGATTTTTTTTACAGAGACTCAGAATACTAGCGATTTCAACAAAACTCCTTAAGTTTTGTCTAATTTCTCTAATATTAAATGTGTGTTCAATAAAATATTCATTTACCAATTCATGAGCATAGTCATGACTCAAGGTAATCAAGAACCAATGTGTGTGCAAGTGATTTCATATTCAAGAATTAAATGGTAATATTCAAACCTCTCAAATATGGTGATCTCTTCTAGCTCCTTCCTCCAATATCCCTATTGAATTATGACTTCAATATTGGCTTCCTTTTTGGCTTTCTTCTCAAGAATATAAATGTCTAGAGGTCTTCAATGATCTCCTCCAAAGTTTGGTAAAATTTTATTGGAGTATATTACATTATTTGGTACATATCTTAGATTAGTCTTTACTTTATGTAATGTAATAAATGCACAAGTGTGCATAATATTCAATAATGTAAATATGCACATTAGTCCATGTGTACATGAGTCCATAGAATAGGGAGTTGAATAGTCTAGAAGTGTGAAGGTCAAGAGTGCACCATATGAAGAGTCACATACTATTATATATGTATGACAAAGTATCATAATGGGTATCGAAGGTGCATTTCTCATATCATGCATTAGTAGAGTAGTTCCATATTTTTGTGAGTTTCTATTAATAGCATATTTTAGAGTTATTACAAAAGGTTGTTATCTTATTCTTTCTAATTTACATCTTCTGGTTATTTTACATATTAAATATTATCAAAAGCTAACAGTGGCATCAAAGCCACAATGGACTTTGATAGGAGATAGAGAGAGCTATTACAAGGTTTGGACTTATAGAATTTTTTGAAGTTACAGATGAGAAACCAGTGAAGGTGAAGATTTTATCTTTAGAAGGTGAAATCAGTGAAGATTGAACTTCCATTCCAAGAACAAATTTGGAATAGAAGGATATTTTAGGTCTTGATGTTAGACCTTGATATTTTCGATATTGGGAGATTAAGGGAACCAAGAAGGAGGTCCTATTAGATAATTTGATAAATTGAATGAGATTTTAGAGTCTTTCCATAGGGTTGCATAAGAGCTCATAAATACTAGGACTCAACACAAAATTCATTCCACTAGTTTTTTAGGATAACTAGTGAAGTTTGTTTATTTTAGAATTTTAGAAATTCTAACATATTTGGTACTACTATCTAAGTTTTTGGTTGCATAAAATTAACACCCAAAAATTGAGAAGCTTCCTAAAATAGATAGAGAAGAATTTTACCTTCGTTTCCTAAAATTTTGTGTGCTTTTCTTGTGCAGGGATTAATTTTTTTTGAAAAAAATTAGAAACTAAAGATTGGATGAGACTCAAGAAGTAAGTCCCCATAGAATATTTTAGATAAGAAATTTGCAAGTTGAAGATACTCGAAAGAGGTCAGATTGAAGAACTTCCAATTTTAGAAGATAGAATATTGGAGATTGAAGACTATAGATTGGAGATTGAAGAGACCCGTGCAAAAGGTTCTCATTATAGATTGGAGATTGGAGATAGAGAAGACCTAAGAATAGGTCCTATTGTAGATTCGAAGAGCAAAAGACTTTGAAGATTTAGGATATTGGGAGTAGTAGACTTTGGAGATCCAGTAGAGAGATCTCATTGTAGAATTTCCATAGTTGGGAGATTGAGGAAATTAGGAAAAGGTTTTAGTAGAGATTTGAGAAGAGAAGTTGAATAGTTGCACAAGTATAACACCCAAGAGAATTGGTCTCAATATATTTTATAGAAGAAGAATAAGGCTAGAGAAAGCCTTTTTGTAGATTTAGAGAAGCGGTCATTTAAGGATATTTGAAGAAGGTTCATGATAGGATATTACAAGCAAAGAGAAGTTTCTAATTTGGGATAAATATTGTCATACAACAATAATGGCAACAGAAAGAAATGTTTGACAAGAAATTTGCCAAATTTTAGAAGAAGGATTCAAAGATATCAAGACATTCAAATTCTTGAGAAAGGAGACATAGTTTAAGATCATTTTTGAAATTAAAATTTGACAGGGAGATTGTAGGAGAAGAGAAGATTGAAGAGCCTAATATTTTTGGAAATTTGAGGACATACATAGAGTTTTGAAGGCCGAGGGTTGTAGGAGAGTGGATTGAAGTTATCCTAGAGCTATACTTTGGAGAAGCTTTGGATAAATTTTGGATTACCCATGGATAGGAGATTGAATGTGTCTATACAACAAAAAAATACAACATTCCAAAGACTCTCATTGTAGGTTTAAGCAATGAAATAATGAAGGAGGTGACTATAGAATTGTAAGTTTATGAACAACATTCAGGGTAACATTAATAGCTATTATTTTTAGTATTTGTGAAGATAGATTTAGAATAGAATCAAAGCCACAAAATTAGATTGTATGGATAATATTTGAGGGTGATAGAGGGCTGCATATTTGGAGAGTTTTGGGATAGTTTTGTGAAGTGTTGTTTAGTAGAAATAAAGGAGAAAGTTGGAAAACAATTAGAGCTAAACATTTGATAAAATTTTTTGAAGATACAAAGCTTACAAAATTTAGATTATATTTAGTGGTGAACCAGATTACCAAAGATACTAGCTAAAAGAGAACAAAAAGTTATGTAATACAAGTTATAATATTGGTACAATACAAGTTTATTAGTTGAACACAACATAAAGTTTTAGGAAGCACAATATTATTATTTGTGACCTACATTGCATTAGTTGGAATCTGAAAGTTAATAACTTAAAGGATATATTTAAACCAATGTGTTAGTAGTATTTAAATCTTAAGATTTGCAAAGATAAAGTAGCAAAATAAAGGAGAAATAAAAAGTGCATAGTATTTTTAATGGATGTTATGTTATAATATTTAAGCAATGTAGATTTACTAAAGCAAAGTGAAATTTATAGATTAGGCTAAGTGAATACTAAACAAGGTTTAAAAGTTCAACAAAATTTCTAAGTGTTTGAAGACACTAGAACGTACATAAGCATCTGGGATGAGCATAAGTGTTGATAGGTATCGAGAGAAGATGTCATTATAGAATAAGAATCGCCACTCAAAAGAGCAAGAGGAACCACCACTCAAAAGGAGTGTTACCATTGCTTTAAGGAAGAAAAGTGATCAAACTATACTCCATTGAAGAGATGTGGATAGAAGCTCCACACCATTAAAGATATGTAGAAACAATTAAAATTTATCGAAGAAAAGTAGACTTTCATCCTTGAAGTAGAAGCTTACTACTGTGAGAAGTGAGTGCATGAATACGTTGAGACAAACGTATTAATACAAGGGATGAAATAAATTAGAGAAATATTGTTTTACATTGGAAACAACAAGCAAAGGAGGAAGCAAGGTTTTGCATGCACATGCCATGTTGTTGAACATTGGAGAAGCACCAAGAAAGTTTTACAAGTAACGTCTATTGTCATAATACCATCCACTATGAAATAAAACGTATTGCAAGCATAGTGGAAGAGATTGAGCACCAAGTCACACATACAAGGAAAAACATGAAAGGTCTACCACCTGATGAACCAACTAGAAAGCTTAAGCCATAAGGTTAAGAGATTTTTTCATCAAGTCTAGGTAAACATCCCTCTAAGATGCATAGCATTAAGAATCCCATTAAAATAAATAATAGAGAAAGTGTGCAGAGTGTGGGTTATTCAATTAAGTGTAAAATAGAGTGTAGGTTGTTCGATTAGGCGTAGAATAGAGTGCAAGTTATTATATTAGATGCAGAATAGAGTGCAAATTGTTTGATTGGGCATAGAGATAGCAAGGGAATAGTTGGCAGGATTGAGACAGAATACCAAGACACCAATGTGGAGGTTGAAACCTGTTGTTGCAGTGAGAATTAAGGTGGAGAATACATTGAAGCTAGAGAGGAGGAAAGCAATACTCCAAAGAGTTCAACATTCACCCAAATTTTGAAAAAAATATTCATCAACGTAAGCAGATGGCAAAAGATTCAAAAGGAGTTCAATTTGACCTGTGAATCACCAATTTCAAAGTGGAGATAATTCACTTTATTAATTGTGCTCATAGTAGTGGATTAGGAGAAATAAGAACATACATAAGGTTGAAAGTATTATTTTGAAGAGAAGAAATATAAAACTTAACCTTAGACATATATTATTGGAGATTAAATTCTGAAAGGAATATATTAAAGAAGTATTTGCAAGGTTTTCTAATTTAGATCATTTGAAGTTACAAAACAATTTTGGGATATTTGCAATTTAATTAAAGAGGGAGTAATAAGGGTTTCTACATCAAATTAGACTTATAGAATTGCAAATATAATTTATCTAAATTTCTAAGTTTGGATATATAAGGTATTTGACATCAAAGTAGGATTAATAAATTTAGAAATCTACAAAGGTTAATCACGACATATAATAAGTAGTTTCTCTTAGAATATCTATTACTTAAAGGCCCTAATTATGCATCATTGAAAAACAAAGTAAGATCTATGTTAATAGTAAAAAAATGTTTGGTAAATAGTTAAAGGAGAAAAAACTAAACCTACTGAGGATGCAAGAGAAATTCAAAAATATGAAGAAGATGAATCAAAAACTTTAATGATAATAACTTTTGCAATTAATGATGAAATTTAGCCATATATTAGTTCAATAGAAACATCTACAGAGACATGGAACACTCTATCAAAAATATTTTAAGGGAAGAACAAAGCTACCATATTAAATATTCAAACACAATTACATTCTCTTAAAGTTAACAGTGGAGAAAGTATAGAGTTGTTTCTAAGAAATGTAGAAGATATAAAGGAAAAGTTATTAAATTTAGGTGAAACAATAGAAGACAAATTTTTGGTTCAAGTAGTCTTAAGAGCAATTCCTGAAATTTATAATTACTTAGTTACATCTTTAAAAAATTTGGGTAAAGATACACTATTTAATGAATTGGTTAATATACTTAGTCTCCAAAGATAATAAGAAATGAAACATTGCTTCAAGCTCAAGAGATAAACCAAAATGGAATGATTGATATTGTAAGATTTGTAAGAGAAGAGGTCATAATACATGTTATTGCAGATTTAGTCCAAGGAATCAAGTGAATCAACCAAATAGGTTGTCTCAACCAAGACAAGATCAAATCCAATATAGATTCTCTCAACCACAATTCCAACAATAGTATAATCCACTTCAACTATTGTATAGATAAGGAAATCAAAAGCATAACTTGGTCCAAGAAATACAAGAATTAGAAGAGGCTATACAATAACATGAAGCCAAAGCATTATCAGTTGTGTTTTATAAATATACTAATCATTTGCTTGATCAAAATACAAACAAGGAGGACAATGAAGAAGAGCACAAGTTCCAACAAAATATTGAAGAACCATATTGAAGACTAAAGTCTTCAATAACCAAATAATGTAATACGAGGGGGTGTTGGAGTATATTACATTATTTGGTACATGTCTTAGATTAGGCTTTACTTTATGTAATGTAATAAATGCACAAGTGTGCATAATATTCAATAATGTAAATGTACACATTAGTTCATGTGTACATGATTCCATAGAATAGGGAGTTGAATAGTCTAGAAGTGTGAAGGTCAAGAGTGCACCATATGAAGAGTCACATATTGTTATATATGTGTGACAAAGTATTATAATGGGTATCGAAGGTGCATTGCTCATAGCATGCATTAGTAGAGTAGTTCCATATTTTTGCAAGTTTCTATTAATAGCATATTTCAGATTTACTATAGAAGGCTATTATCTTATTCTTTCTATTTTACATCTTGTGGTTATTTTATATATTAAACATTATCAAAAGCTAACAACATTTTTCCAAATCCTTCTTCCTTTTGGGTTTATTATCAGATGGTGATAATTATCCCAAATTCTTCTTTATCGAGAACTCCTTGCTATCAGTCTTCTCACTTGAGTTCTCCTTAAATATCCTCCAATGAGGCTTTCCTAGCCTTCTTCTTTCTCCTTCTACATTTTCTTGAGACCTCTCCTCTTGGATCTTCAAATTCTGTAGCTTCTAAAATATGTAATAAGACCTTTTTTAGTCCTTCTCTATCTTCAATCTTCCAAATCTTGAAGTTCTTCAATATTCAATGGATATCTCTTTCTTGAGTCTCCTCAATATTCTATCTTCAATGGGGTCTTCTTTCTAGGACCTCCTCCTTGATCTATAGTCTTCAATGTGGCTTCTTTGGTCTCTTCCTCTCTTCTCAATCTTCTAGTTGGAATCTTTAATCTGCAAATCTTGCAATGGGATCTTTTCCTTAGGCCATCAAATCTTCAATCTTCAACTTTTTGCTTAAAGTATTGGATTGATTCCAAATAAGATATTCTTCCTAGCTCTTGTAGGAAGCTTCTCAATTTTCTTTGAATCTCCTATTTTATGTAACAAAGTATTAGAAAATGGTAATAGCAATTTATTTGAATCTAAAGAAAATAAACTTGACTAGTTGATTTGTCAATCTAGTGTAATCAATGCTAAGTCCTAGTCTTCACAAGTTTTTTTGCAACTCTGTGAAAATACTCTAGCCAAATGCAATTTCAAAAATTCTAAAAATAATATTTCCTATCTCCTCTCAATCTATCTTGTGGCTCTCTCTATTTTCTATCAATCAACCTAGTGCTCTAATACTATTGTTAGCTTTAGATGCTATAAACTTAAAGGAAACACAACCAAAAGTAGTAAAATAAGCATGCAATGTTATATCTATGATAATGACAATCTAATAAGCAAGTAAATAGCATGAGAAAATTTTGAAATAACTCATGAAATAACCATTAATGAAAGCTCACAAAAATTTAAACTTGTTACAATATGTGGAGATCTCAATGCTCCATACTTCATACAATTTATGCATTGTATCTACTCTAATCTATCACCTCTACTACTCTTCCTTCATTCCTTTCTAAAGGTCTATATATAATGAGACATGACTCTTGGCCTTCCACATTTATATGACCCTTCATCTTCCTATTCTAAGGACTCATGTACATGTAGACACCATGCAGATTTACATCATTACACATTCTACTAATACATGTGCATTTATTACATTACAAAAATCAAATACTCAAGCCTTAATCTAAGACACACTCCTAATCTAATGATGTACCCAAGATGCTACATTAGCATGTAACAAATAATGTAATATATTCCAACGTAACTTCACATAGGAGTAATAGTAGATAAAAGAAATTTTATAAGCTTAACCCGACATTACACTAAATCCATGTTATGATGAGAATTTTCATAATAATATAATGCATAATATTATAATTTACTACAATATCATAATAATATGGTTTACTAATGAAAACACGAGATTCCGAAAGAAAAACAATACTAAGATGCAATATAAACAAAGCTAACTGGATGCATGAAATAGGGCGAATGTAATCGAATCAACACCAGACGTAAAGAGGGAAAGCAGGAGCACAACCCTTTTTATTAATATGATTCCAGATTCGGTTACAATCCATCTCCTCCCCTTCCCGGGGCTAGGAGCGTTAGCATGTTTTGGTTACAATCGTCATTAGCAGTCTTCCTTCCGCGTGCCCACATGTAAAATGGGCGGGCCAAAGTGTTGTCGTCGCTTGTGTTGAAGAGTCCTCGATCCTTGCTGCTCCTCCTGCGTTCAAAGAAACAACAAAAAGAGTTAGTAGCACCTGTGTTAAAATAAAGCATTCGATCCCTAAAAACCAATGTAAGATGCATGCATAAGATTAAGTAAAACTGATTCCGAATGATAATGCGTAATCTGATTTGGCAGCACTTCGTTGCTTAAAATCTCCAAAACCCTCCTTTTTTCGTAGTAGTGATTTGGCAGCACTTCGTTGCTTAAAATCTCCAAAAACTCTTCTTTTTTCGTAGTAGTGATTTGGCAGCACTTCGTTGCTTAAAATCTCCAAAAACTCTTCTCTTTTGGGTGAGGAAGCTCACCAATTTATAGACCCAAGGGGCCTCTTTGGATGGGTATGCAAGGGTGCCACTTGGAGGCCATGCTTTTTCATGAGTGGAGGAGATTCCTCCTTGACTTGGGCCCCCATGTTTGCCATTATGACAATTTTCTAATGTCCACTTACAATTGTCTAGTGTCCACTTTTAATTGTTTAATGTCCACTTTAAATTGTCTAAAGGCCCATGTTTGCCATTATGACAATTTCTAATGTCCACTTACAATTGTCTAATGTCCACTAGAATTATCTAATGTCCACTAGAATTGTCTAATGTCCCCTTTTTAATTGTTTAAAGGCCCATGTTTGCCATTATGACAATTTTCTAATGTCCACTTACAATTGTCCAATGTCCACTTTTAATTGTCTAAAGGCCCATGTTTGCCATTATGACAATTTTCTAATGTCCACTTACAATTGTCTAATGTCCATTTTAAATTGTCTTACGAATTCAAGTTTGAATTTCGTCCCGGGGTGAGACGGATTTGGAGCAAAGTGTCTGGAGGTGCCAAATTGCTTTCTGACCTTCCAAAACTGCTGCTAGAGTGGCTAGGACCACTGTTTGACCTCTGAGGGCTGCCCTGGAGGCTGTGTGTGTCAATGCGATCAGTTTTTGCAGTCACATAATCGGATTGGTGCTGTTTTGGTGTCTACAACTAAAATAATACATAATACAATGAATGATTAGATGGTTAAAGCTTATTTCAATCCCGTATAATTAATTAAAAATAAATTAAAAAACATAGTATATACCATTACAAAAAAATTTAATTAAATATCTTTAATTTTAAAAACAGTTATTTTAAATATATTATTAAAAATTATAACATTGTTAATGTATTGGTTTACGGGTTGTGCTAATCCCACCCACCTTTTTTTTTTTTTTTTGTATGATTAAACATTATTTTATTAATATAATGGCTTTTTCATCCAAAAAAATTATAACATTGTTTTTTAATTTTTATTTATTTTATTATTATTATTATTAATTAGATGTTAACGTTGAGCCTTATACCTAAAATTAGTGTTATATTTTATTATTTTTTGCTTAAAATTTTCCTAAATCCTTTACACCGGGTCTTCCTAAAGAAAGCGAAAGAATAAAATACACCTTTCATATTATAAATAAATAGAAATTTTACCAATATCATGTATTATCTTTACTGAACTCTTTGAATACGGTATTGCAGTCATGGCGGGTGGGTTCGCAGCCCCAAAGGGGCCGGTCGGAAATTATGCTGGAGGAATGACCATCTTCGTCTTCATCACCTGTATCGTCTCGGCCACCGGAGGTCTCATCTTTGGCTACGATATCGGAATTTCCGGTAAGTGCTCTGGTTTATCCGTTGAATGAATTTACATGCAGAGGTTCGGAAGATATACTAATGGTGGTATTCTGTTTGTTTTTGCGCAGGAGGAGTGACTTCCATGGACGCGTTTCTGAAGAAGTTTTTCCCAGATGTTTTTAGGAAGGAGAAGTCGGCCCACCAGAACGATTACTGCAAATTCGACAGCCAGCTGCTGACGACGTTCACGTCGTCGCTGTACATTGCCGGCCTGATCGCGTCCTTCTTCGCGTCGACGACCACCAGGATTTTTGGGCGGAAGTCCTCCATGCTCCTCGGAGGAGCTTTCTTCCTCACCGGCGCCGCCATTAATGGCGCCGCCGTCAACGTCGCCATGCTCATCATCGGCCGCATCCTGCTCGGCATCGGCGTCGGCTTTGCAAATCAGGTTCAGAATACTCAAATTTCTAAATTTTCGCTAAACTATGCTCAAATTTCTAAATTCTAGATACAAATACTCCTCCTTATGATCATGGTTTTCCGAATTGCAGTCCGTGCCGCTGTACCTGTCGGAGATGGCGCCGCCGAAGATGAGGGGAGGGCTCAACATGTGCTTTCAGCTGTTCATCACCATCGGAATTTTGGCGGCCAATCTAATAAACTACGGGACGGAGAAGATTCACAACTATGGATGGCGGGTCTCCCTGGCTTTGGCGGCGGTGCCGGCGGCGATCATGACGATTGGATCACTGGGGCTGCCGGATACCCCCAACAGTTTGATCGAGAGAGGGCACCACGAGAAGGCCAAGGTGATGCTCGAGAAGATCCGGGGAACCTCGGACATTCAGCTGGAGTATGACGACTTGTTGGAAGCGAGCGAGGCCTCGAAGCAAGTGAAGCACCCTTTCCGCAATATCTTGCAAAGGAAATACCGCCCTCATCTGGTAATGTCGATCGCCATTCCTTTCTTCCAGCAGCTCACTGGAATCAACGTCATCATGTTCTATGCCCCCGTGCTGTTCAAAACCATCGGCTTCGGCGACAATGCATCTCTGCTCTCCGCCGTGATCACAGGGCTTGTGAATGTCTTGGCCACGTTTGTTTCCATATTTACTGTCGATAAGGTCGGCAGAAGATTTCTGTTCCTCCAGGGAGGAGTTCAGATGTTCATCTGCCAGGTATCTTGGTTGATCGACTTTTATTTATTTATTTTGAGTTAACTCTAAGTGATTTCAAGTTTAATTTTGGATTATTTTATTGGTGCAGGTTATCATTGCAGCGATTTTAGGCAAGGAGTTCGGATCATCCGGCGAGGGAAGCCTTAGCAAGGGGGTAGCGATTCTGGTGGTGATTTTAATATGCCTTTACGTCTCAGGTTTTGCATGGTCGTGGGGACCTCTGGGATGGCTTGTTCCCAGCGAGATTTTC
Source organism: Wollemia nobilis (assembly GCA_028583015.1). NCBI lineage: Eukaryota > Viridiplantae > Streptophyta > Pinopsida > Araucariales > Araucariaceae > Wollemia > Wollemia nobilis. Next base: position 5,543,348 of record JAQPPZ010016414.1, on the reverse strand, counting down.
CCTCTGGAGATCCGGTCTGCCGGGCAAAGTATCAACGTTTCAGTGAATCTTCTCTTCACCTTCGCCATTGCGCAGGCTTTTCTGCCCATGCTATGCCATTTGAAATTCGGGTTGTTCCTCTTTTTTGCGGGGTGGGTGATCATAATGAGCATATTCATCTATTACTTCCTACCCGAGACGAAGGGAGTGCCCATCGAAGAGATGGTCCTCGTCTGGAAGTCGCACTGGTTCTGGGCAAAATTCATTCCCGATGACGATGATGTGGAGCTCTGCAAGCCATAGTGTGGCAACACTGGTCCTGTACTTATTGAATTCTTATTCTGTAACGAGTTGTGCAATCAAAGACAAGAGGTTAAAGCTGGGACAAAAATTTTCATAATGCCCCTTATTGCTTAATCATTTAATATTTTTTTTGGTTATTTAAAAACTATATAATATGAAGTTTTATGTTGGTGATTTGTTTAGATAGGATTTATTTCTGAATCTAAATATTTTTTAAGTAACTTTTTTCAGTAACTCTCATGAATGTGAAGATTTTTCATTAAGGGAAATTGGTAAGTTTGTAGTTTTATAAGCCTACCCTTCTAACATTATTTTTTTTAAAACCATATCCTACTAACAAACAAAAAAATATAAAATGTTTTTTACATGCTTTCCAAATAAAAGTAGCCATATCCCACTAATGATTTAAACTACATAGAGTCGCTCACTTAGGGATGGCTGAAAAGAAAAGTATCATCAACAAATTAAAAATAAAATTGGATGGACCATTCATTACAAATTCAATATATTTAAATTTTCTATCCAATTTTATTTTTGAGAAAGCTCTTCCTAATGCCTTTGTAAGAATGAAAAATAGTTATTGAGATAGTGGATCACCTTGGAAATTCTATGGTATGACTCAAAAGATCTAACAAGGGATCCATTGATCAAAATAGAATATGTTGGAGTCCTATTATAGGGAAAATTTACTACATTGGGAAAATCCTACCTCAAAAGGTAATTTTGATCAGAGTGTCCTACTTAAGAAGTAGTCAAAGCCAGAAGACCATCCAAAGTGAAACTGAGAAGAAGACTATATCATCAACTAGTTCTAAATATGAAGACTAAAGCCAAGAAATAATCCAAAAACCTTTCCATTGGTAGCTAAGGAGATTTTTTCCAAGATCCAGAGTCCCAAAACCCTTCCAGTGAGAGCTAAATAGACTTCACTTATGACAATACTTTACTCCATCTGGAGCTTGTGAACTTTCCCCCATCCCTAGGAAGGAAGGATCATTTTATTGACTTCCTTTCATGTCACTTGGTGTTCATGATTCCTTAGTTATGTCACAAGTCATCATTAGTTAGTGATCTCCAAGGACTAGACCCAAAGGACTGTTGGAAGCCTAGCATATTGAAGATTCCAAGTTGTGAACATACTACTATGCTTTGATGTTTTTGTTGTTTGGATTTTCTTGCTTTGTGTATGTGTCATGATTTTATGTTATGCACAATGATTGATGTTGATGGATGCATGTTTATGGTGACGAATGCATATGGTATGATAAATGCGTATGTTGTTGATTTATATGATAAGTAATGGAATCGATGAAATGATTTGTTGATAACCTTACATTGGCACCATAGACTATACATGACTTATGGCTTTATGTACTGGGTGATTGCTGTGGTAGATGTTTTTTGTGTATATATGTTGTTTCCTTTTTTTTTTTTTTTTTTGGGATGGCGATATAGGAATGGATTATATGCAATGGTTGGCGTAGAATGTAGCTAGGTTTTTTTGAGATTCAAATGTTTTAACTAACTAGCCAATACTGGACCGTTATCTTACAAGATGTCTGACCAAGGTATGAATCGCGCTTATTTTTGACCAAGTTATTTTGCATCCTTGTGTGTGCAATTGAGTTTGTTTATGCGGTATTTGTCAGGATACCGCCAGTTCCAAATAGGCTTTCAACCAAACTTGTACTGAGGATCACCTAATTAGTTCCACTAACTCCTTTGTTGTATTTTGTCGGATTAATCTATTTTGTGATCTAGGAGACCATAAGCTAGCTCATCCACATGCAAACATTGATCTGCACACAAGTAAATGTGACAGATATATCGTCATGTGGGAGGTTTGTCGCCAATGACTGATAGGTTATCCACCAAACCAGTATTGAGGTTCACCTCATGACCTTTTAAATGCTGAGAGTTCCAGGGATTCAAGTTTGACTCCCTTATTTTCTTCATTTGTATTGGGATACTTGCTCGTTTATAGTGATGAAAATCACTGTTTATTTTTGTTTTTTTATTTTTTTCTTTTTGAGCAAGGGATTTGAATTTGGGAGTGATGAGAATCACTATTGCTTGTGGGATTTGATGTCAATTTTTGGAGTATTGACTTGTGCAACTTTTTGATGTTTTTGCAATGTCTTGAGGACTTGGGATTCTTGGGGAATTGGGTAGGGAAGATTCTTGTCCTTTTGCCAACTCTCAGCATTCTTGATGTCATGCGCACAGGGGGATGAACGAGATAATATTTTCATTGTTTGGTATCCTGAATTGCTTTACAGGTTTCATCCTTCATTGACACAACTTAGGAATTGTTTTTATGTTTTTTTGAATTTGTGATGGGATGCTACGTAACAAGGTGTATTTCAAGTAAAACTCTACCATTGTAATATCAGTTTGACTTTTGTACAATTTTGGCTAGAAACCTAAAGACAACTGAATGACAAAAACTCTAGATATGTTTAGATGACAACTGATTTATGATATGGTGAAATGGTGATTGGTGTTTATTTTGGTGTACTTTTGTTCAAAGTGGAAAATGTGAAAAGGTGGTGGTTTTGCCAAGTAATGACAGTCTATGGTGCTTTTGCCTTGTGTGATCAACAAACATGGATGTGATGCCTAATGCAACTATATATATATATATATTTTTTTGTATTTTCTTGACCAAGCGGTTGCGATAATCCTTGGAGCTTTTTGGTGTGACCAAGGGGATTATGGCACCTTTGGAGCATTTTTGGGATTGACCAAGAGATTGCGATAATCCTTGGAGCATTTTTGGGATTGACCAAGCGATTTAGGAATCCTTGGAGCTTTTTGGTTTGACCAAGTGATTGTGATAATCCTTTGGGCTTTTTGGGTTGACCAAGGGATTTAGGAATCCTTGGAGCTTTTTGGTTTGACCAAGTGATTGCGATAATCCTTGGGGCTTTTTGGGGTGACCAAGGGATTGCGATAATTCTTGGAGCATTTTTGGGATTGACCAAGCAATTTTAGGAATCCTTGGAACCTTTTGGGTTTTGACCAAGAGATTGCGATAATCCTTGGAGCTTTTTGGTGTGACCAAAGGGTTTGTAGGCAATCCTTGGAGCTTTTTGGTTTGACCAAGTGATTGTGATAATCCTTGGGGGTTTTTGGGTTGAGTTATGACTCTCTTATACGTGGAATGGCCTCAAATGACTGATGTTCAAGGGTTCTAGTTCTTTGATTCCATCGAGGGAAGCCAGTAGATATGTTCCAGATCCTATTTTACTTTCAACCACATATGGACCTAGCTAGTTTGCCGCAAACTTGTCTCGGAGATGTGAAGGCAAGTTGGGGTTCTGTTGATTCTCTTTGAGGACTAGGTCACCAACCTAAAAGTCTCTCAGGTGAACTTTCATGTTGTATGCCCTCTTAAGTCACTCTTGGTAGATACACAAATGCTCGAGAGCATTAACGTGTCATTCATCAAGCAACGTAAGCTAGTCTAACCGGGCCTGCCACGTAGTGTCATCATCAATGAACTCTTGCATTGATATGTGTAGGGAAGGAATTTCCAACTCGAGAGGCATGACTACCTCAGAGCCATATACTAGTGAAAATGGAGTTGCCCTAGTGGGTGCCTGAATACTAGTGCGATAAGCCCATAGGGCAAGTGGAATCTGTATGTGCCAATCCTTATGATTGTTTGCAACTATCTTTTTGAGGATGGCAACTAGTGTTTTGTTTGACGCCTTTGCTTGTCCATTTGCTTGCAGATAATAGGGTGTTGAAAAATTGTGTTGAATCTTGTACTTTATGGTCAAAGCATGCATGTCTTTGTTCTTGAAGGGTGTCCCATTATCCGAAAGGATCTTAGATGGAATACCAAAATGACATATGATGTTATGTAAAATGAACTCCACAATGCGGGCTCCGATCGTAGAGGTTAGCAGAATCACTTCCACCCACTTGCTGAAGTACTCTGTGGCCGTTAAAATGAACATGTGATGACCAGACGACGCAAGGGAGATCTTTCCAATTAGGTCAAAGCCCCACTATGAAAAAGTCCAAACCGATTGGATCGGTTGCAAGGCCTAAGAAGGTACGTGTGTCAAATTAGCATGGTGCTGACACTTCATGCACTTCTTCACATATGCGCAACAATATCGCTCTAAATATGGCCAATAATAACCCATGCAAAGAATGCACTTTGTGATGGCCATACCGCTGAAGTGGCCACCACATGTACCATCGTGAGCTTGGGTGATCGCCCAAGCAGACTCTTGTTGGTCCAAACAATGAAGGAGGATTCCTTCATAATTTTGACGATACAAAATGTCTCCTAACAAGACATGCTTTGTCGCTTTCTATTTGAATGATCTTTTTATGGCTTGTGTCAATCCAAGTGGGAGGTTACCTAGCTTGAGGTAATCCCAAATGGGTGTGTACCAATCCTATTGATCAGAAACCTCAATAGTATGAATGACCAATCCCTCTTGAAGTCCATCCCTAATAAAAGCTGAGCAGGAAATAACTTGTAAAAACAACATTGTGTTGCTATTAAGAGGGGTCGGGGAGAACAAGGACCCCCAGTTGGCTCGAGTCAAACAATCATGGATTCGAGAGAACTTATTCGAAGATGGTTCAATCTGGATCAGGTGGATTCCTAGCGTCAGATCAGAGCTTGCACGCTCCATCGTAGATTGTTGTCATTTCACTAGAAGGGTCTTGCAGGATCAGTGACCCCAAAGAGGCCATAGTATCTGCAAAACGATTTGATGATCGAGGGAGTGCTTCAATGTCATACCATTCAAGTTGTGCTAGGAATTTGTCCACAAGGGCTTTGTAGGCCTGAAAAACTGGACATTTACATTGAAAAATCCCCTTCACTTGATTGACAATTAACAATGAATCACCAAATATGTTTAGATGTTTAATATTCATGGTGATTGTTGTCTGAAGACCTATGAGCAAGGCTTCGTATTCTGCATTGTTTTTGGTGCATGGGAAGTCTAATTTAAATGATAGAGGCATTATTTTTTTTAAAACCATATCCTACTAACAAACAAAAAATATAAAATGTTTTTTACATGCTTTCCAAATAAAAGTAGCCATATCCCACTAATGATTTAAACTACATAGAGTCACTCACTTAGGGATGGCTAAAAAGAAAAGTATCATCAACAAATTAAAAATAAAATTGGATGGACCATTCATTACAAATTCAATATATTTAAATTTTCTATCCAATTTTATTTTTGAGAAAGCTCTTCCTAATGCCTTTGTAAGAATGAAAAATAGTTATTGAGATAGTGGATCACCTTGGAAATTCTATGGTATGACTCAAAAGATCTAACAAGGGATCCATTGATCAAAATAGAATATGTTGGAGTCCTATTATAGGGAAAATTTACTACATTGGGAAAATCCTACCTCAAAAGGTAATTTTGATCAAAGTGTCCTACTTATGAAGTAGTCAAAGCTAGAAGACCATCCAAAGTGAAACTGAGGAGAAGACTATATCATCAACTAGTTCTAAATATGAAGCTCTCCATACCATACAACTAACTAACCCATTAGACCAAAGCCAAGAAATAATCCAAAAACCTTTCCATTGGTAGCTAAGGAGATTTTTTCCAAGAGCCAGAGCCCCAAAACCCTTCCAGTGAGAACTAAATAGACTTCACTTATGACAATACTTTACTCCATCTAGAGCTTGTGAACTTCCCCCCATCCCTAGGAAGGAAGGATCATTTTATTTACTTCCCTTCATGTCACTTGGTGTTCATGATTCCTTAGTTATGTCACAAGTCATCATTAGTTAGTGATCTCCAAGGACTAGACCCAAAGGACTGTTGGAAGCCTAGCATATTGGAGATTCCAAGTTGTGAACATACTACTATGCTTTGAGGTTTCTTGACCCCTGCAATATCCACCTCAAAACCCACAACAAGAGAGAAAAAAAAGGCACAAGAGGATAATATCCAAAGACACGTTCACCCGAGCTAGAAATTTGATAATTTTGATTATCATTTAGATATCAATAAAATAGTAAGGGATGTACCTTCAATGAAGGGCATATTCCCCAACAATGCTAAATGTGGCTACCATGACCTTCAAAGAGTGCACTAAATAACATCTTCACCAGGGTAACCTATCAAATGTGTAAAGGGAACAAGTCATTGACCAACACCAAACCAACTCATAGAGACTAGACGTGAGGGAAGATATGATGATCTAAATCTAGTCCTAGATTCCCACAACCAAACATGGTTCCATAGGGGACAACAAGAGCATTAAAAGTAGTGACACATAGGACAACCTAAGGGACAACACCAAATATAGGGTATTAGTGAAGGTCAATCTAATAAATTAGTGAGCATTTCTCTTATAACATTGCTCTAAAATATCAAAAATATTTTATTTACTATAATATGATTAGTGAGAATTGAAACAAAGAATTATCATAGGTTAGCTCTTATATGCTTGCATTGTCGTGCTTTTTGCATTATCTTTTTATTTATCTTAGTTTAGTTTATAGAAGACCAAATTCTAGGTATTTTGATCAATTCACACTTTTAAACATCCCATCCCTTGACTTGGGATGAGTCCTAAAATTTTTCTTGGCGAAACCCTCTTCTTTGTCCATCGAGTGTAGAGAATGACATACCCCCGCAGTCACCTCAGCTCCTAATAGATCCAAAAAAGAATCATAAACGGTAGGGTAGTTTTACCCCTCTACATTTACTATTGTACCCATAGAATAGATGGAATAATTAAGTCAAATTATTTAATTGGATATTTCTATCGAGTTGGGAATAATACATACTTTTATTCCTATACAACCAATGAGATCATGTCTTTCAAATACCTTATTATATATCCTTACCCCATTACCCATGGTATGATGCCCTATACATCCATTTTTAAGTGTGATCTTGAGTAAAATATGACAACAACAAATAATTTACTTAGTGTGAATTAAACTTATGACTTTTACTTTTCAAAGCCTTCAAAAAGAAATATGTTTTCTAATATATACATTGCATAAATTTATGATGGAAAGAATTTGTAGAAACCTAGCCACCTAAAATTTTAAATGGCTTTGATGGGCATGAAATAATATACAAAATTTTGGCATCAAAATTTAAATATTTGAATTTAAATTTTTTAAAAAGTTTCCTCCAAGCTAAAAAGAGAGCCCTGTGTTACCTCTAATACCATGTTATATTTCATAATACCTTCTCGAAATACACTAAAGTATAACATTCACTATAATCATATACAAAAAATAGAAGATTAAATAGATAAAATAACAATATTGTTAAGAAAATAGGAAGAAGAAATGGGTGCACATAGCCACCCCACAATATCATATAACATTTATTGATACAATCAATAATCAAAATTTATTTAAATTAAGTAAAGCTAGCATATCATATATCTTGATACAATTATGATAGACATGACTTCCACCTAGTGTCTTGGGAGAAGGTTTGTTCCAAGAAAACCAATGGAGGCCTAGGTCTAAGAAGGGTTAATCAAATGAACATGGCCCTTATGGCTAAACAAGGGTGGCGACTAATCTTTGAAAGTAAATAAATTTGGACGAACATTCTAAGAATAAAATATCTCAACTAATGTAATTTCCTTATATATGAAAAATTTCCTATAGGCTTAGCTTTGTAGAACTCCATAGTCAAATCCAGGAAAACATTCAAGGCTAGAGTTGGCTGGAATTTTTCAAAATTTTAGAAACATTCAATTTTTGGATGACTCGTAGATTTGAGACCAACCCTTGATTGTTGATCCTGGGTTATCCCAATCAAACATGTTACTGACTACATGTTTGGACCTAAATTTTATGACTTCATTAGTGATAATGGTAGGTAGAAAATGTGGAAGGTCATCCTTTTATAAGGGCTCAAAATTTTTTAGATTTCTATAGCTGCAATCCTATCTTACCTTCTGATATCATGTGTCATCCCATCAAGCAATTTTTATGATAGGTTGATCTGGAAAGCTAATAAAAATGGTATATTTAGGGTTAAATCTACTTATTGTGTCTAAAAACCAACCATCCAATGGATTGCCTTCTAATAAAGTCTGGATCAAACATCTCACCTCCAAGATTGCTATATTTTTCTAGTTGGCTGTCTAAAATAGGATTCTTACTATTAACAATCTGCAAGATCGAGGTATGAGTTTTCTAAATCAATGCTATCTTTATATATCCAATTTGGATTCTATTCATCACTTATTTATAGAATTCCCTTTCTCTTCCTTATATACACACTCCCTTCTCTCAACCTTCCATATCGCTATGGTTTTTTCTAATACGATCTTAGATATTTGTATCCAGTGGTCATCCTCATTTTTTAGTTATTGTCTCAAAATATTTTGGTCTTTCTTGATGCCTCACTTTTTGTGGCACATACGAAAAGAAAGAAACTCAAGAGAATTCAATGGGAATTTAAGAGACTATATTTTAGTTTGTTCTCATATTATCACTTCTACTTATGAGAATATCAATACCTAGAATAGTTATGATCATCCCTTATCCAATTTTGAACTCAATATGATGTCAAATATTGGGTTTATTCCCTCTACCCCCTCTCTGGGACCTACTACTCTAGTGGATATATCCAATATTAAATGGAAGCCAAAGGAAACCCATGTAGAGGTGGAGCAGGGCGGGTGTTCCACGATCAATTTTTATGGTGTAGCCAAAGAAAACCCATGTAGAGGTGGAGTAGGGCAGGTTTTCCATGATCACAATGGTAGGATTCTCCTTATTTTTTTTGAAAATTTAGGTACTCATACCAACAATTTCATGGAATCAAGGGCTGCTTCTTAGGGTCTTACCTTATTTGAATATTTTTTATACCTCAATCTAGTTTTGGAAGGAGACTCTTTGTGATGAGGCCTGGAAATGCCTCAATCATAACATGTTTTGTACACTAAAAATGCCTATAAACTCTTATGTTTTATCTGATATGTTAGTTAAGTTGATTTAATATGTTGTATATTAACCATTTTGCATGATCAATGTATTTGAGATATTATATGCTGATTTTACAGCTTTTTGCATAGTTTTGTGTTCTTTTTGTTATGATTTGCTACAATGAGATATGCTTAGAATAATAGCAGCATTTCACTAATCATATTTTTGATTTGTTTCAAGCATTTAATTCACCTAAATCGGCAACAAGTGTAAGCAAACTCGTTGTCATGCAAAGAAATCGGTCTTTCCCATGTAAATTCCAACCAGCTGTCCATAAATAGCAAGACATGGAATTCACATGAGGAAAGGAATGGAGACCATTAGAATTTGATCTTAAGAGATAACCCACCTGAGAGATGCAGAAGAAATCAAAGGAAAAGCACACATTTGTTCATTCCGAAGCATCTTCGGAATGAAGAAACACAGCATCTTCGGAATGAGCGGATCTTCGGAATGAAGAATGTAGCATCTTCGGAATGAGCGGATCTTCGGAATGAAGCATGCAGTATCTTCGAAATGAGCGATCTTCGAAATGAGTGATCTTCGGAATGAAAACTGCACTGTCTTCGGAATGAAGCCACTTATCTTCGAAATGAAGAACAGAATGTGATTTTGACCTTTTTGACCGATTTTTGAAGACGAAAAAAGGGAAATAAAGGTTGGAAAAATTAAAGAGAAATATATGCCATCTGTTTTTGCCGTCATTGTCGACCAAAGCCATCATTAAGGGAAAGATCAGGTTTTAGTCCTCTTCTAGGATAAAACCAGAATTTGTTGTAGCATTTTAGGATTAGATCTTTTGAGATATTCTTTGTTTGTAATCAGATCATAGGATAGCTATGAATATTGCTCCCGTTTAGGTTGAGCTATAGAGAAGGGGGTAGATAAATAGCAGATAGATATAAAATAGAGTAAGGAAGCTAAATACAGAGTATAACTAGGAATTGATTGTTACAGTCCTGTAACAGTTTTTTAGCAGAATTCTTGTAATCATGTCTTTTGATCAATAAAGTGCACCAGTTCTATTTCAAATTACTTGTAAATGAGTGTGATTAATATTTAGAAAGAGAGAGATACTTACACCTTCTTCTGGACAAAGAGGCTGGCCACTTCCAGACCTAGGAGGAGGACTAACAGAACAGGTTTTTATTCTGATTTTGCTGCAGCAGAATGAGTTGCAGAACTTGTTATGTAAATTGCTTGTGAATAAGTTGACAATATTTGCAGTATTAGTTCATTCATGTTAAAATAAATCTTGTGCTTAATTTTTTAGTTGCAATATTACTTTCAGCCAAGCTTTCACTTTATTTTTAGACTGTTATTTTCAGCATTTACTGTTTTTCAGCAATTTCCTGCATTTTTATGTTTTGCTGTCAAAATATGAACAGAGGATTGACAACCTTCTGTTACAAAATTTTGATAGTTTTTATTTCCACATTATATCTAGACTTTCATTACTACAAAATTAATTAGATTTCCTTTCTGCAATTAGAATCAGACTTTCAATTCTGCAACTGTTAATTTTGCAATATAATTAGGTCTTATTTTGCAATTGTAATTAGGACTTCATTTCTGCAGTTAGTGATTAGTTTCCAATTCTGCAACTTAGATTAAGATTTAATTCATGAAATTTAGAGATAGGAATGTTACAAAACCCCCCACCAAACCGATTCCACCAATAAAGACTTGTTGCCCTATATTGACCTAAGTTATAGCTGTTTCACTTCTTCTTTCGCAGAGAGCCTTGTACACTGCCCTGGATTGATAGATTCTTTGAGAATTAATGATGGTATAACAACTACGCATCATTTTGGTATTATTTCCGGGGATATAGTGTTTCCAGAAGAAAATAAATAGTCCAATAGCTGTAATCAGACTAAACTGTGAACATTCAGGTGAAAATTTGAATATAACAGTAGAGTAAGATAACAACTATTGACTTAATTTATGTCATTTAGGAGTAAACATGAATGAGTAAGTCTAGGGAGACCCCAAAGGATCCCCGGCTTGTCCCATTAAGGAGATATTCACGCCTAAGGGTTGAATCACCCGTGTTTGAACTACTCGAAAGATCGATAGAAAAATCACCGAGTCTCACCATCAGTAGAACATTTTGAGAAAGGAAAATCACCAATTGTATCAACAGAATATCTTAAGGAAGATAATTCATCAGACTCATCAACAGAAAATCTTGGACCTCTTGAGAGAAAAATTTGGGAAGCTTTAACTTCTCCTAGGAAACAAGAAACTATGGCAGGCAATGTAGATGGCCAGCATGGCTATGTTCATAATGAAGGGGATGATCAGGATGTGCTCCAACCGTCCAGAACATTTGAATATCCTATTCATCTGAATCCAACACAAAACTCTCCCATGAAGACCATTTCACCTTCAGTACTTCCCACCTTTCGAGGTGTTGTATCTGAAGATCCTGACCAGTTTTTGTTTGAATTCAAGGTAGTGTGTCAGACTTATGATTATATAAATGACAATAAAAAACTTAAGGTTTTTCTCTCAACTCTCAAGGATTCAGCATTACGCTGGTTCATGAGCTTAGAGCCAAATTCCATAAGAACCTGGGATCAAATGGAGACTATCTTTTTTAGACAAATATCGGGAATATTGCCATGTAAGGAATAGAAAGGATGAGTTATTTAGAATCAAGCAGGAAGATGATGAGACCTTGGAAGATTACCTTGATAGGTTCTCCTTTGTTCAAAGGAGATGTGGACTAGTAGAACCAGAATTGTGTAAAACTATCTTTTTGAGAGGATTGCAAGATGAATCCATAGAAGTTCTGTATTTAATGGGAAAAGGGGATGTAACCACTCTCAGTAATGAGGAAATTATGGATCTCTATAGGAATTACTCTCGCACTAAGCAGAGAAGAATAAAAAGCCGCACAAATGGTACTGATGTAAAGGACCTGATAGAGGAACTTGCAAATTTCAAAACTGATATCCTAGTGCATTTAAACACTACTTTAGGGGAAATCTCTGCAAAAGCTAAAAACACAGAACCTTTGGCAATTTATTGCCCAAGATGTAGAATTAAACATGCTTTGCAGGAATGTCCTTTGAATAAAACAACCATCTCAGCCATTTGTAGTATCTGTTCAAAAAGGCATTCAACTAATCAATGCCACCTGCTACCACAACTCAAAACTATGTTAGAAAACCAGACTGAGGAACTCAACTATATTGGACCAAAACAAGGGGGAAATTTCTCTCAATATCAAAATCCCCCTCATTTTCCTACAAATTGGGGGCATAATCCTGGTACTATGCCTTGGGGACAATCAGAACCACCCCAACGTCCTTGGAATTATCCTCAATGGACAAATTCCTAAGAATGGCCACAATCAAATTGGAGTAACCCAGCCTGGAATCAGAATCAAAACAACCCCTCATGGAATCAAAACAATCCAGCTTGGAATCAAAATCAGACTAATCCACATTGGATGCAAAACCAACCACAATGGAATCAACAATACCAGTCCTATCCAAGGCAGCAAAGGAATCAAGGTCAAACTCAAGCATTTGTTTCCTGCACCTAATCAAAATTTTCAAGAAAAACAGCAAACACAAGCAAGTGAAGCAACCTCAATTGCCAACTCAGACGATCACTAATCCCAATAGTGTAAGACGGACACCTCCTGTCTATGTGGCTGAAGCTGAAGAAAATATTGAAATTAATGTTCTTTATTGTAGTGATATTCAACTCCGTTCATGAAAAGTTGTACCTGAACTAGTTTTAATGGAAACCAAAGATAATGAAGAGCAAGAATCATCAGAATCAAAGAGAATTCAACCAACAAAAGAAATAGAAAAATTGGATCCAACAATAGAAAAAGAGACACAAGCAGAACAATTACCAAGGATAGTTCCATATCCTGAAATACTTAATGTAATACCAAAAATTTTTGAGTCAGAATTGGTCAAAGAACTCAAAAATTTGACTATCTCATTGCCATTATTGCAAGCCATTAAGGAAATACCAGAAATCAACAATACTGTCCAAAATTTGTGCATTAAAAGAGCAAGAAGAAAGAAGAAAGCATTCCCCAAGACTGTGCAGGTTGAAGGGAAGATAGCTGATCTCTTATCTGGAAAACTACTACCTCCAAAGTATAGTGATCCAGGAAGCCCAGTTATCATAGTCACCATAGGTTCAGTACCAATATCAAATGTTTTAGTGGATCTAGGAGCTGCAATAAATGTCATGACTAAAGATACAATGGAACAATTATAGCTCAAACATCTCAGCCCCACATTTACAGTTTTAGAAATGGTTGATAGGTCAGTTGCAAAACCTGAAGGAATCATTGAAGATGTCCCTATAAAAGTTTCGTCTTGGGAATTCCCTGCAAATTTTCTGGTTTTACAGCCAAGAAATTCAGCACATGGATATCCCATTATTTTGGGAAGACCTTGGCTTGCAACTACAGCAGCCTTTATAGACTGCAGATCTAGAAATATGACTATTTCAAATGGTATTGAGCTGAAACAAATTTCTTTATATCCTCCTGCAAAACCATCTAGCAAATTTTCAGGATAGTTATGGTTTTCTGACTCAGATGAAGAACTAGAAGAGGTCATTTCTACACTAGCTACCTTAGTAGTAAGAGAACACACAGAAGACCTCAGTGACACAGAAAACTTAGAAAATGAAACAATCCTGATGAATGTTCTGCATGAACAAAGTTTAGAAGGGGAAGTAACAAATACCCAACAATTGATAAGTAATGAGGAGAATTAAAAATCTGAATATGAATCATTTGTGCTATCACAAGGAAACTCTGTTTCACTATCACATGGATGGCACCATCATCTGATTTTTCCTTCTCACTGTTCCATACAAGAAATGCTTCCCTCAAGAAGCAATGAAACAGAAACTGCTTCGTTTCTCCAATCACAGCAATGTCCTCTTAATCCCTTAATCACCAAGTATGAAGGAGTGAATTCAGTCCTTCTAAATACAAAACAAATAGAAGTCCAGCCAGGCAAATTTCTGAATATCTACGACCAGCTTACTAGGGAAGAGGAAGAAAAATTGATAGTTGTTTTGTAGAAGCATGTTCATGCTTTTGCTTGGAACTACAAAGATATGTCAGGAGTTCATCCTGATATATGTACCCATAAGATCTATACCGAAGAAGTCAAGCCAGTCAGACAATTTCAAAGAATATTGAATCCTACCTTAAGAGATATTGTGAAGGAAGAAATTGAAAAACTCCTGGAAGTAGGATTCATTTACCCAATTTCTGATAGTCAATGGGTTTCTCCATTGGTAATAGTTCCTAAGAAAAATGGAAAAATGAGAGTATGTGTAGATTAGAGAGAATTGAATAAGGTGACATACAAAGACCATTTTCCATTACCTTTCATAGATCAAGTGTTAGATACTCTTGCTGGAAAAAGATACTTTTGTTTTCTTGATGGATTCAGTGGGTATAATCAAATTCAGATTGCACCTGAAGATCAAGAAAAGACAACTTTTACATGTCCATGGGGAACATTTGCCTATAGGGTTTTACCTTTTGGTTTGTGTAATGCCCCAGCAACTTTTCAACGAGCAGTCCTAGCAATTTTTGCTGATCTGACCACCAAAAGTGTTGAAATTTACATGGATGATTTCACAGTATGTGGACAAACTTTTGATTTTACATTGGAAAATCTTGATAAAGTCTTAACACGCTGTGAAACATACCACTTATCCTTAAATCCGATAAATTCTTCATGATGATGAAGTAAGGGATAGTTCTTGGTCATCACATCTCTCTTGAAGGGATCCAAGTTGATCCAAAGAAGGTTGAAATTATCAAGAACCTCCTTCCTCCTAAAACTCAGACTAATGTCAGAAGTTTCCTAGGACACATTGGTTCTTACCGCAGGTTTATTCCCAACTTTAGTACAATAGCCAGTCCACTGTTTGCCTTATTGACTAAAGATTCTGAATTCTCCTGGACTGCAAAGTGTCAGGAAGCATTTGAAGCTCTGAAATAGAAATTGATAACTCCACCTGTGCTTAGAGGACCTAATTGGACATTACCATTTCACATTCAAACTGATGCCTCCAATATAGCAATTGGAGTAGCATTAGGACAAATTGATAATGGTGAACATTATACCATCTACAACATTATCAAAAACTTGACAGGAGCAGAGAAAAATTATACAACAATTGAGAAAGAATTCCTAGCAGTGATTTATGCCATCAACAAATTCAGGCATTATATCACAGGTTATCAAATATTTATTCACATAGATCATACAGCCATTAAGTATTTGATGAATAAACCTATGGTAAGTGCAAGAATTATTCGTTGGTTGTCGTTGTTCGCAAGAATTTGATATTACCATAATAAACAAACCAGGAAAAGCTAATGTTGTAGCAGATTTTTTGTCCAGGTTGCAGAACACAGATGAAGGGGAATTAGTTGATGACACTTTTCCTGATGAAAAACTATTTGCTATATCAGTTCAATCACCTTGGTTTGTAGATATAGCCAATTATTTGGCCACAGGGAAAGTTCCTCCACATTTCACCTCAAAACAAAAAAACCAATTGATCAAACAGAGTTCTTCTTTTGAGTGGATTAAGGGTATGCTTTTTAAGTGCAGTCCTGACCATGTGTTACGTAGGTGCATCCGAAAGGATGAAGTGTATGATATCCTTATAGCTTGTCATGATGAACCCTCAGGTGGACACTATTCTGTAAAAATCACAGTTAGAAAAATCTTAGGGATAGGATATTATTGGCCATCTCTTCACAAGGATGTGAAAAAGTACATCAAGCATTGTGATGCATGCCAAAGAATGGGGAAACCCACTCATACAAATGAGATGCCATTGCAGCCTCAAATGGTTTTAGAACCATTTGAGAGGTGGGGGCTTGATTTTGTAGGACCTATTGATCCACCTTCTCAAGGAAAGGTGCATATTCTAGTATGCACTGATTACTTGACAAAGTGGGTAGAGGTGCGTGCTTTCAAACATGCTCGTGAAGAGAAGGTCGCTGATTTCTTGTATACTCAGGTTTTTTAGAGATTTGGAGCTCCACGGTCTATCACCACAGACCAAGGACCCCAATTTGCATCCAAAGTCATAAAAGTATTTACATAATTGTATGAAATCAAACATAGGAAATCATCACCTTACCACCCACAAGCAAATGGCTAGGTTGAAGTAACAAACAGAGAACTAGAATGCATCTTGACAAAAATAGTAGCTTTTCATAGGAAAAATTGGCTAGACAAACTACCTGAAGCAGTTTGGGCCTACAATACTACTTGGAAGTCCACTACTGGATTCACACCTTATGAACTAGTCTTTGGTAAAAAGCCTCTCTTACCTATTGAATTTGAGCTACTAACATTGCGCACAGCACTGGAAATTGGAATTGACTTGTCACAGGCACAGACAGATAGGATTCTGCAGCTGAATGCATGGGATGAACTTAGATTGGATGCTCTGCACAAAACTGAGGTAATTCAGGAGTAGAGGAAGTTGTGGCATGACAGTCACATTCAACAGAGGAAACTTCAACAAGGAGATTGGAATTTACTGTTCGATTCTCAATATGAGGACTTCCCTGGAAAACTGAGAACTAGATGGTTGGGACCTTACTGGATTGAAGAGGTATTCAACAATGGAGCAGCTCGTTTATCCCCCATTGATGGGTCACGAAGAAAGTTGGTAGTGAATGGACATCGCCTCAGGGTATACCATACACCTCTGACTAAAGAAGATTTCTTGCAGCAACTTGACAGTTTGGATACACAACAGGTGGAAGATATTCCTTCTTCCACTTCAAAACAATCAATATGATCAGTGGATTTCAAGAAAACAGAAAATACAAAAAAAAAAAAAAAAATCAGAAAAATAGAAAACAAAAAGATAAATAAATTCTGAGTATGAATTCCTTCATGGGCATGGTTTCAGGGGAAATCATGAAATTCCTTCATGGGCATAGTCAGGATCAAGAAAAAAAAAGAGAGAAAAGGAGAGGTAAAAATAAAAAAAATGGGGAAAATCAAAAAAAAAAAAAAGAGAGAGAAAAATGAATAACTCAGCAGTGAAAACCTTTTTAAGGCACTACTGGGTTGGTATGCATGAAAACCAGTTTTCTGGCATGCATAACCTTGAGAAATTTTTGAATCATCATTGTAAAAATTCACCTAGTGCACTTGTTTTGAAATTTTGTAGAAAATCTCAGTGAGAATATCAACAAAAGCGGTCATTCTTCAAAACTGGCATTAACTGTTTTTATCAGGTATATATTTCTTACATTTCTTCATTGTAAAATGATTGGTATATAGTATGTGACAATTAACCATTATCATAAAAGGTATTCATAAGAGTTGGTATACTTAAAAACATGTTTTAAGAATGATAATATTGATTTCTGCCTAATCTTCGGAACAAGAATGCCAAAAACAATACTTGTCGTATTATCTTCGGAATGAAATTGTCTTCGAATGACAAGAAAATGAATGTTGCACTTTATCTTCAGAAAGAAACTTTGTCTTCAGAATGATAATTTGTCTTCAGAATGAAACTTGGTCTTCAGAATGACGATTTGCTGCATCATCTTCGGAATGAAGATTTGTCTTCGGAATGAAGATCTATCTTCGAAATGAAAAATACTATCTGATGACAACCCCATAGAAATAGCAAATAAGGGGGTGCAAGTAGAGATATTGACAGATGAACAGCCAGTGGAAGTGGCATAAAAAGGAGTTCAGACAAATCTGGTGCCTAGGATCCCCCCTATAGTAAGACCACCTAATACTGTGTCCTTAGAGCAGTACAATGCAGACATAGCTAGCTGGATGATTAGATATGAACAGCTTGCCAATAAAACTGAAAAATTCAAACTGGAAGCAAAACAGCTAGAAGCCAAGGACACAGAAATTCGGGCATTGAAAGAAAAGGTATCCGACTCGTGCCAAATTGCTGAGTTTTTAGTCCAATTTAGACGGCCAACCAGATTTTACAACCTTATTTTGAAGGAAAAATACCTTAGATGGCAGGTCATGAGGATTACTTCAAACCTTCCATACAAATTGGACACTATTGAAGATTTTTTGGAGGCATATTTTGACAGTCCCTTTGAACAGAAAAATCTCCTATGTGAACTGTTTTTGCATAGTTTCTTCATTCCAGAGGAAGTTGACTCTCATCCTCAAATCTACATTGGAGATGTTCAGTTGAGAGCATTTATGTCTACCTTGCAAAATCAGCTTTATTGGGATCATGAGAAAAGGCAGAATAAAGTGATTGAAACAAGGGCTAAGTTGTTAGTCAGAGCAATCCAGCCAAATCACTTAAATATCACTCAGCAGCACTTCTCAATGATGAACAGGGATGATATCAAGAGAATATACTTGAACAATTTGAGGGACTGTGTGACCAGATTTAACAATTTCTATGATCACAATTTCTTTCCAGCATTGTCAGTATGCAGAGATAGATGGAATGAACTTTCCATGTCTTTAAGGAAAATAGAACCTATCTCCCCCATCAATCTAGAGTGGTCCAAAAGAAGAGCAGAAGGTGTAGTCCAACTGATCCAGATCATGCAGCATAACTAGATAGGTCTCAGGTTCAGGCCTCCAACCATCATTACTCCAGTTCCATTTTACTTTGAAGAAGATGAATAGCCTGATGAACAATTTGAAGATTGGCTTAGAAACATTCAGGAAAATAGAGGATATTACATAGGCAAGAAGTTATTCTACGGGTCATGGAATCTGAACATGGACATCTGTGATTCCATAGCCCAACGAGAATGCATGAGGGCATGCATCAATATAAGTTGGGGGGAAAATGATGAGGCCTGGAAATGCCTCAATCATAACATGTTTTGTACACTAAAAATGCCTATAAAATCTTATGTTTTATCTGATATGTTAGTTAAGTTGATTTAATATGTTGTATATTAACCATTTTGCATGATCAATGTATTTGAGATATTATATGCTAATTTTACAACTTTTTGCATAGTTTTGTGTTCTTTTTGTTATGATTTGCTACAATGAGATATGCTTAGAATAATAGCATCATTTCACTAATCATATTTTGATTTGTTTCAAGCATTTACTTCACCTAAATCTGGCAACAGTGCAAGCAAACTGTTGTCGTGCAGCAAAAACTGGTCTTTCCCATGTAAATTCCAATCAGCTATCCATAAATAGCAAGGCATGGAATTCACATGAGGAAAGGAATGGAGACCATTAGAATTTTATCTTAAGAGATAACCCACCTGAGATATGTAGAAGAAATCAAAGGAAAAGCACACATTTGTTCATTCCGAAGCATCTTCGGAATGAACAGATATCTTCGGAATGAAGAAACACAGCATCTTCGGAATGAGCGGATCTTCGTAATGAAGAATGCAGCGTCTTTGAAATGAGCGGATATTTGGAATGAAGCATGCAGTATCTTCGGAATGAGCGATCTTCGGAATGAAAACTGCACTGTCTTCGGAATGAAGCCACTTATCTTCGGAATGAAGAACAGAATGTGATTTTGACCTTTTTGACCGATTTTTGAAGACGGAAAAATGGAAATAAAGGTTGGAAAAAGTAAAGAGAAATATCTGCCATCTATTTTTGCCGTCATTTCTGACCAAAGCCATCATTAAGGGAAAGATCAGGTTTTAGTCCTCTTCTAGGATAAAACCAGAATTTGTTGCAGCATTTTAGGATTAGATCTTTTGAGATATTCTTTGTTTGTAATCAGATCATAGGATAGCTATAAATATTTCTCCCGTTCAGGTTGAGATATAGATAAGGGGGTAGAGAAATAGCAGATAGATAGAAAATAGAGTAAGGAAGCTAAATACAGAGTATAACTAGGAATTGATCTACATAGTCCCTGTAACAGTTTTTCAGCAGAATTCTTGTAATCATGTCTTTTGATCAATAAAGTGCACCAGTTCTATTTCAAATTACTTGTAAATGAGTGTGATTAAGATTTAGAAAGAGAGAGAGACTTACACCTTCTTCTGGACAAAGAGGCTGGCCACTTCCAGACCTAGGAGGAGGACTAACAGAACAGGTTTTTATTCTGATTTTGCTGCAGCAGAATGAGTTGCAGAACTTGTTATGTAAATTGCTTGTGAATAAGTTGAAAATATTTATAGTATTAGTTCATTCATGTTAAAATAAATCTTGTGCTTAATTTTGTAGTTGCAATATTACTTTCAGCCAAGCTTTCACTTTATTTTCAGACTGTTATTTTCAGCATTTACTGTTTTTCAGCAATTTCCTGCATTTTTATGTTTTGCTGTCAAAATCTAAACAGAGGATTGACAACCTTCTGTTACAGAATTTTGATAGTTTTTATTTCCACATTAGATCTAGACTTTCATTACTGCAAAAGTAATTATATTTCCTTTCTGCAATTAGAATCAGACTTTCAATTCTATAACTGTTAATTCTGCAATATAATTAGGTTTTATTCTGCAATTGTAATTAGGACTTCATTTCTGCAGTTAGTGATTAGTTTCCAATTCTGCAACTTAGATTAAGATTTAATTCATGCAATTTAGAGATAGGAATGTTCCAAAACCCCCCACCAAACTTATTCCACCAATAAAGACTTGTTGCCCTAGATTGACCTAAGTTATAGCTGTTTCACTTCTTCTTCCGTAGATAGCCTTGTACACTGCCCTGGATTGACAGATTCTTTGAGAATTAATGATGGTATAACAACTACGCATCACTTTGAACTTGACAAACCAAATTAAAGATAACACCTCCCATGGATGGAAGACTCAAAACATGATAGCTAAAATAAAATATCTTCTCTAGCACTTCAATAATGTTTATATTCAGTATGTGTACCATGAAGGAAACAAGGAAGCTAATAATTTGGCCAATATCAGAGTTGAAGTAAGTAACATATCTATTTGGTGACAAGATTTCCCCCGACCACTGTTCAAATATGAGTCTAAACTTGATATATCTTTTTTTGTGATTTGACCATAGTGTATCCTTATTGTAGTGAGCCATGATGGATTCCTTTTTTGTTTCTCATAAGTTTGTAGTTTTGCAAGCCTACCTTTTTAACATTATTTTCTTTCTAAACTGTATCCCACTAACAAACAAAAAAAATAAAATTTTCCTTACATACTTTCCAAATAAAAGTATCCATATCCTACTAATGATTTAAACTCCATAGAGTCACTCACTTAGGAATGGCTCAAAATAAAAGTATCATCAACAAATTAAAAATAAAATTTGGATGGACCATTCATTACAACTTCAATATATTTAAATTTTCCATCTAATTTTATTTTTGAGAAAGCTCTTCCTAATGCCTTTGTAAGAATGAAAAATAGTTATTGAGATAATGGATCACCTTGGGAATTCTATGGTATGACTCAAAGGATATAACAAGGGATCCATTGATCAAAATAGAATATGTTGGAGTACTATTGTAGGTTAAATTTACTACACTGGAAAAATCCTACCTCAAAAGGTAATTTTGATCAGAGTGCCAACTTAAAGCCAAAATGAAGGGGCCCAAAGCTCCTCCTACTTATGAAGTAGCCACATCAAGAAGACCATCCAAAGTGAAACTGAGAAGAAGACTATATCATCGAATAGTTATAAATATGAAGATCTCCATACCATACAACCTAACTGACCCATTAGACCAAAGCCAAGAAATGATCAAAAAACCTTTCCATTGGTAGCTAAGGAGATTTTTTCCAAGAACCATAGTCCCAAAACCCTTCCAATGATAGCTAATTAGACTTCACTTATGAAAATACTTTGCTCTATATAGATCTTGTGAACTTTCCACCCTCCCTAGGAAGGAAGGATAATTTTATTGACTTCCTTTCATGTCACTTGGTGTTTGTTATTACTTGGTTAGGTCACAAGTCATCTTAGTTAGTGACCTCCAAGGACTAGACCCAAAGGACTGTTGGAAGCCTGGCATATTGGAGGTTCCAAGTTGTGAACATGCTACTATGCTTTGAGGTTTCTTGACCCCTACAAGATCCACCTCAAAACCCACAATAAGAGAGAAAAAAAGGGAACAATAGGAGAACACCCAAAGATACGTTCACCCGAGTTAGAAATTTTATATTTATATATCAATGAAATAGTAAGGGATGGACCTTCAATGAAGGGCATATTACCAAATAATTCCAAAGGTGGTTACCATGACCTTCAAAGAGTGAACTAAAGAACATCTTCACTATGGGAACCTATGAAAGCTATAAAGGGAGAAAGTCGTTGACCACCACTAGACCAACCCATAGCGACTAGATGTGAGGGAAGATATGATGATCTAAATCTAGTCCTAGATTCCCACAACCAAAAATGGTTCCATAGGGGACAACAAGAGCATTAAAATTAGCAACACATAGGACAACCTAAGGGACAAAACAAAATATAAGGTATTAATGAAGGTCAATCTAATAAATTAGTGACCATTTCTCTTATACCATTGCTCTAGAATGTCAAAAATAAATTATTTATTACAATATGATTAGTGATAATTGAAACAAAGAATCATCATAGGTTAGCTCTTATATGATTGCATTGTGTAGCACCCTAAAATTGGCATAGTTAAACCTTAGTAAAATATTAAAATTTGAATTTTAACCCCAAAACCACCCGAAACTGCCCGTTTAACCACTCCCCTTGTTTTCCACACCATTTTTAGGATTTGTTGTGACCGTTGGATGATATTGTCGTCGATCAGACGAAATCGTCTCAAATCTAACGAATTCATTTGGAGCAGAACGTCCAGACAATTTCGTCCCAAAATTGATTTTTCATAATTAGCTTCTATTTCAACAACTTCTCTAACTCAGGCAGAAGCGCGTCTGCATAGTTAGAGGCTCCCTCATTGGAGATCTCCTAGATTGGGATGATCTCCAACCTCCTAACCTCTCCTTAAATCCTATTTAAACTTAATATTTCCACTGACTTTCCCCCTAGCTGAATTTCTCTGCAACTTTAGTTTTTTGTGCATTAGAACACCTCGAATCATTGTCTGCATCTATGCATTTTCAAATTTTCTTGCAGGAACCTTATTTTTTTTTAGCTAAAGCAAGCTCGGATCATCACGGATGATCTTGTATGATTTTGGATGATTTTGTCGACATCCGAGATGATCTCATATGATTGCAGGTGATTTTGACTACAGTCAAGATTGGGGGCAACCAGTGCCCTGAGTTTGCATTTTTTGTCCTTCATTGCTTATTTTGTTTTGCATTTACTTAGTTTATTTTACTCTACATCCTGGAGTTCACCTCATGTAGCATAGATGCATGATAAAGTCAAAGTCAGTCATTAAAATAATGCATTTTATTTAATCTGTTATCTGGAGTTGTCATTTTAGCACTTATATTATCATTTCTATCATTTCCCCTATCTTTTGCAATTGCATTTTTGGTTTTTGGTGTTTTTTTCTGTGATTGCAAGTTTTTGACAAATTCGTCTGACGAATTCATCATGTCGACGATGATCATGTCTGATCTTATATGATCTACTATGATCTAGATGATTCTGTACAATTACAGACGATCCTATCAGATTCGAGACAATCTGGACTTCTACAAGCTTTAGAATCTTCATCAGAAATCCAAAATCAGGTATGTTTTGTCTCATTTAGCATATTTTCTATGTTTTATACCTATTACTGCTTTCTGCATTCATATAAATCAGTATTTGCATATAGAATAACTTAGATTCATTTGGCCAAACCTAGGAATTTGAATGATTAAGCATAAAATTGAACACATCAAACCCATTCTCAACCTAGGCATGGAAACTGCCACTCAAAGTTTCCTGGTGAACCCCACCATCCATCAAAAATTCACCTTGATACCCCTCCCCGAGATGTGCGACCTTCAAAGGGCCTCTGAGTCTGAGGTACCATCTCATCCTTTTCACATCCCCCTTCCGGGCACGGATCCTTTAGCCTGAAGGTAAGGGCACAAAAAATTTGGGTCGATACATTTTGGTGAACCCGATGTGAAACTAAAAACCTTTTGAAAACAAAAACAAATATATATATATATATATATATATATATATTTTATTTTTTTTTTTCAATGAACCTAGAATCATTAGAAAACTGTTAAGTTTGCACATCATATTTAGATGGTAGATTATAATAAAAGACGAGTTGTCACCATAAATGTTGAAAACCAATTAGTAGCCATAGAAATTACTTTTGTGCTTAGGGTACCTCAAACAGATAGATTCCAACCTTTGTGGGATGAACTTGATAGGATATTGGGTATTATTTCATCTAGGTCAACAGAACTTAGGCAAATTAAAAGGTTTGTCTTAAATAGAATCTTGGATCCTGATCAGGTGACTTTGTACCATGAACTTCAGAGAGCTTGCCATAGGTGGTTAGCTAATAAAAGAGCCCTTGTGTCTTCTAAATTGTACACCTTTGAGGAATACCTTGAGAACGTAGCTGTAGTACACCAATTTCTAGGTCATATAAAGGATCAAGAGGTCATCCTTACAGATAGAAAGAGATGGATTAGAGTTCCTATAGTTGTGTTATATCGAGAGTATTTCCATGAACTTTATTTCTACCAGTCAAAGTTTGAAACAAATAATATCACCATAGCACACTTTATCAAATTCTTGAAACAACATTTCCAATTTGAAGAGGAGCATTTCATGACTCCTGATGAACTTGATCCTATTAATGATATTTATAAACTATTTATAGAAAACTAAACCATTTCTTTTATTATTATTATTTCTTGTATTTAGTGTGTTGTTTGTTGTCTTTATAATATTGTTATAAAAATAAAAAAAACATAACAATCATAAAACAAAAACAAAACAAAAATATAACAAAATTAAAACATTTTATTTTAAGTATTATAGTAGGTATGTAATTAAATTATATACCTCTCAAGATTGTTGCATATATATATATATATATATATATATAAGTATATATTTTTTGAAATCTAAGTTTAAGCACAATGCCTAGACTTAGGAATGGAAAACAGACTGAAGAAGAAGAAGATTGGTTAGGAAAAACAATAAAAAACCCAAATGTCCTTCCTGAAGATCCAAATCAGGAAGAAGGAAACCAAGACCAAAAAGAAGAAGAGTTTGCTGTAGAAAATGAACAAGAAGAAACTGTTAGAGAGGAAGGATCCTCATCCCCTAAAATGTCTCCAAGTGGAGCTATTACTTTTGAGAACATGGAACATTTCTAGAAGTTCCTCAATAATAATATTGGTGTTCTTAATAGAGCAGTCCATATGGACAAGGATCAAATTAGTGACACTCAAGCAACCCTAGAAGAAGTATATCACACATGCACTAATCCTTTGTCCTTATTTGATCAAGAAAGTGATCAAGCTGGACCATTCCATTTGGATATGGCCGCTATAATCCAGAACATGCAAAAACAACAGGTTACCCAACCTCCTAAGGAACCTGTTACTAAGCCTAAAATCATTCATGCACAAAAGAAACCTTCATTCACTACTTTATTTCGCCAAACTATTGATCAATATACCTCAAATCAACAAAAGCCCAAAACAAAGCCAAACATCAATTTCCAACAATCTGGGATACAACATAATATTGCTACAAATCTTCTTCATAATACCCTTCCTACCAACACTTTACATAATAGCAATATAGCATCTAATCCTTATGTCACGCCATCATACGCTCATAAATCTCATATTCATGTTCCACCGAACCAATATGGTGGACAAACTGGTAATTTGGAAGCCATGGTGAAACAACTAGTTTCCCGCATGGACCAAATAGATCCCTACTGTCCCTCGTATAATTATCGAGAGATGTGTAGCCAACCTTTAGATCCTATAGTCATAGCACAGCCATATCCTAAACACTTTCCTATGCCTGTCCTGCCTATATACAAAGGAACTGAAGATCCCATAGAGCATCTTCATATGTTTAGGATAGCATGCCATGATATATCATATGATGACTTGCTATTACTAAAAATGTTCCCAAAAAGTTTAGGAGGAATGGCATTAGAGTGGTACTATCAATTACCCACCCATTATTTGAGGAATTTTGAAGAAACAAGTGAGTATTTTGTCCATCAATTTAGTGCTTACATCGAAAGGCATGTGACCATTAAAGATTTGTACAACTTAAAACAAGACAAATATGAATGTTTTGCTGATTTCCTAGCTCGGTGGAGACAGTTGATAGGAAAATTGCACTTTGTGTTGCCTTATAGAGAGATGTTGGATATCTTTATTAATAATTTACAAGAACAAATATCCTATGAGTTATCAACTGCTACTTTGACCACCTTCGATCAGGCTATAGACTTAGCTCGAAGAGTGGAATATGCTCTCATTAGGAGAGGTCAGCTCAAGAAGAAAGATGATGAGAAAACATCCAGAAATCAATATAAGAATAAACAAGTTGTGGGTAATGGAGTCACCGATAGCAGAAATATTGCTAATGTCAATACTGCAAAGACAATAGAGAAGTTTATACTAAAACCTTCTGATAAACCTCCTCGAGAATTTACTAGGTTAAATCAACCTCTATCAACTATTCTACCATAATTACTAGAAAGAGGTTTGATTCAATTACCAAATATTTGGGAACTTGATCCAACTATACTCGAATACAGATCTGATTTACATTGTGATTTCCATAGAGGACCTAGACACGCTACCAACTCTTGTAAAATATTAAAACATAAAATACAGGACTTAATTGATAATAATGAGATGGAGGTGCAAGCCTTCCAACCTAAAAAAAATCCTCCTAATAATGCTCAAAATAACATCCCCCAAAATAAGAATCAGAATACCAATCAATCATTAAACATATTTCAACATCCTTTACCAAAGCATGGTAAAGAGGTGGCCAATAAAATTGAGCATCATAATGTTCCCCCTCCTACCCGATATGTAGGGACTATTAGTGGACATTTACCTGCTCATGATATGTAAAATTTTGACACAACTTTATCCTTGGTCACGACCAGGCCTCTACATAATATTTAGATATCTGATATTAGTGATATAGAATATAAGACTAAAAGTGATATGGAAATCACATCAAATCAATCGAATAGTTCTGAAGACGAATCAGATGCTATTCAACCTATCATAAATTCTATGGTTTTGGAGGAACCATTTCCAAGAAGAGTCACTACTAGACCATCTTCTCACCAATTAATTTCTAATGAACAAGCTATAAACACTAGACCAAGACCCATTCATCATCTGCAAAATAATATTGTGGGTACCATCGGAGCTGTTACTAGACAACAAGCTCAAAATTTTCAACAAGAACAAACTCAGAATGATGGATCAGCTCCATTTGTTTTGAAAGTTCCTAATAAAGGGAATCATGCTCCTAATGTTCAACCTAAACCTCCTTATAATATTAATGAGCAACTATCAAATATCATAGCTTGAATTTCCCTTTTGGACCTTTTAAGATCTTCTCCTACACATAGAGATGAACTAATGCTCACATTAAGCCAAATGATGGTACCATAAGACATTCAACCTGAAGCCATGACCAATACTATAATAACTCAAGAAGTTGATTGTATTGACTTTTGGGATAGAGATATACCACAACATAGTTTACATAAGGATAACCCCTTATATATTACTACCCTAATAGGATATGTAGTAGTCAAACACGTCTTGATTGATAATGGTTCATATTTAAACATTTGCTCTTTTCACTTCTACCAAATATTTGGGTTCAAAATTGATCAAATGAAAATAACTGATATGATCATAAAATATTTCAATGACGAAACACAAGAAACATGTGGAGTTATCACCATCCAATTGCAATTTGGTCCAAGAACCTTAGATATGACCGTGTTTATTGTACATTGCCCTGCATCATAAAATATACTCTTGGGTCACCCTTGGATCAATGTGATGTGGGTTGTTCCCTCAACTTTACATCAATGTATAAAATTCAAGTTTAAAAATTAGTTGGTTACCATTCATGGTGATCCCAGACCCTTTGATATGTGTGCTTTGGAAAAACCTGTTGGAGTTCAATTTTGCCCTACCCTGTCATCCACACATCCTAATTCTCATTCTCCATCTAAATGTGTGAAACACACACCCATAAAATCATCTACATCTTCTCCATCAATTACACCTTTACATATAGCTCAACCACCCTCTAAACAAACCACATTAGGACCTCAGAAAGATCCTAAACCCACAACCAATCCTTCATGTTCTACACCTACAATTTCCATATCTATAGACTCATTTATCAAAACCTCTACATTGTCTACATCAACCAAAGGCATATTTTCCACATCAAAAGATGCAGGAAATGATCCTTCTACCTCTTACACCCTTACTGATGAGATTTTACTTGATTTATATAAAATTCTTATATCAGAAAAATAAATGCTTCTATGCAAGATTCCCTTATTTTAAATAATTTACCACCATCTCCTCATACCTTGGGCCTCCCACAGCCTATGGGAAGTATTTACCAGGTTGGGAGTTGTGCCTTTATTTATAAGGGATATGACTAGGGAAGAATACCCAGAAACATCAAGACTCATTATGATGGATATGCTTGATGTTATTTTACTAATGAATATATTAAAGCTAAACCTATAATGCTTAAATTGGGATATAAATGGAAAGGTTTTGGACCGTTCCAAGATGGTATGAAAGAACCTTTCAAGGTAGAACCGTGGCCCACCCGATGTGGCATGGGTCTATTTCCTAGTAAGGGTCAGCCCTTCCCATTTGAAGATGATGATCAACTCATATGTTACCAAGATTATTTGGATAGACGCGATGCTTTGCATCTAACAAATAAGTCATTTACATGTAATATGCTCTCCATAGCTTACCCTGAGATGATTGTTGAATCCGACGATGAGTTGGAGGGAGATATCTTCCATGATGTCTCCGTTGAAGAGTTGTTACACAACAAATTTTATTTTGATGGCTCTATACCTAGTATAGCCCAACTTGAGGCCACAACTCCTCAAGACGAATTATCCAAGCTAACCTTGAAAGAATTACAAGAATTGGGTGTTTCACCCGCCCCACCTAATTTTGAGAGAGATCTACACATGGAAGTAGAAAACATCATAAAATTTAACATTGGAACTGATGACAATCTCCACATAATCAACATAGGATCAAAATTAAGTCAAGAAAAACAAGATAAATACATTGCATTCCTTAAATAATATGAAAACGTATTCTCTTGGACATATGAAGATATGCCAGATTTAGACCCTTCTGTAGTCATGCATCACCTACTAGTCCATCCGGATGCTAAACCTGTTAAACAAAAACTTAGAAAAATGCATCCTAAAGTGGCATTACTAGTCAAAGGGGAGTTAGAAAAACTCCTAAATGTTATTTTTATACAATCCATTGATTATGTTGAATGGATCTTGAATGTAGTTACGATAACCAAGAAATAAGCTACCAAAGTTAGGGTTTGCATAGACTTTAGAGATATTAACGTTGCATGCCCTAAAGACAATTTTCTTCTTCCCAACATGGATCAAATCATTGATTTTACTGCTGGGAGTGGAATGATATCCTTAATGGATGGATTTTTTGGCTATAATCAGATCAGGATAGCTCCTGAAGATCAGGCTAAAACAACCTTTATTACCCCTTAGGGGACTTTTTGTCGAAAAGTGATGCCATTTGGTTTAAATAATGCAGGTGCAACATATCAACGAGCCATGACTTATATCTTTCATGATATGATGCATGATATACTACATGATTATGTAGATGATATTATAGCTCATTCTATTAACGAATATGATCATCTAGATGACTTGAGAAAATTATTTGATCGATTAAGGGAATATCTTATCCGATTAAATCTAGCCAAATGTATATTCGAAGTTAAGTCCGGTAAATTATTGGGGGTTATAGTTTCTTTACGTGGAATCGAAATTGACCCTCTCAAGATTGCGGCTATCACTGATATGCCCACACCCACAAATATATTTGAATTACGAAGTTTACAAGGTAAGCTTCAAGCTATCCATCGCTTCATCGATAAGCTAGCGGATAAAACAGGACCCTTTCTTAAGCTTCTTAAGAAGGATGTCTCTTTTCATTGGGACGATGAATGTAAGGAAGCATTTGAACTCCTCAAACAATATCTTCTTAACCCACCGGTGCTTTCACCACCTAGACCTGATCGCCCATTTATCCTGTATATTTCAGCTTTAGATTTTGCCTTAGGAGCTATGTTAGCTCAACTTGACGATGTGAAAAGAGAGCATGCTAATTATTATATTAGAAAAACCTTAATCAGTTATGAAACCCGATACACAACATTAGAAAAGTTATGTCTAGCATTCATATTTTCTACACAAAAATTATGCCATTATATGCTCAATCAGAAAACGTATGTCATTGCTAAATCTGATCCCTTGTGGTATCTCATGAGTTGACCTTATTTATTGGGTCGCACAACGAAGTGGGTTCTTGTGCTAAGTGAGTTTGAACTCACGTTTATAGGACAAAAGTCTGTTAAGGGTCAAATCATAGCAGATCAATTAGCTACCACACCCTTAAAGTCTACCCATCCCCTCATCATTGAGTTTCCTGATGAATGCATTAAACTAGAGGCCGACCATCCAGAGCAATGGTCCCTATACTTTGACGGATCCCGATGCATGAGTGGGGCTGGTGTAGGTATTATTTTAATATCTCCACAAAAACACATTATACCTTTTTCCTTTAAATTAATGTTTGCTTGTACTAATAACATTGTTGAATATGAGGCTCTAATCCTTGGATTACGAGCTACATTGGCACTAAAAATTAAAAATATATTAGTTTTTGGTGATTCTCAACTTGTTATAAATAAAATAAATGATGTTTATCAAACTAGAGATGATAAATTACATCCATATAAAGCATATGTTTTACAATTAATATCTTTATTTGATCAAGTTACCTTGGAAGCTATTCCTCAATCTAGCAATCATGCGGCTGACGCTATGGCTGCAGTTGCATCTCTTTTAACCTTGGAGTTAGATGACGAATATGCTACTATCATTATTCGTCGACTCCAGGAACCCGCTTCAAATAAATCCTGCTTAGATACTTTGGATGTATTTCTAATCAATGAAACTACTCCTGAACCTTGGTACACTGATATATTTAATTTTCTTCAAAATGGGACCTTCCCCGAAGGTTTTAAAAGAAACCAGCGTCGGTTATTACGTAGATGAGCAATTTGCTTCATAATAATTGGCAATACCTTATATAGGAGATCTTTTGAAGGTATCCTACTAAGATGTTTGAATCTAGAAGAGTCTAGATCAGCTTTGAGTGAAGCCCATGATGGATGGGGGAGTGGTAGTGTCACTGCTAAGAATATCCTTAGGATAGGATATTTTTGGCCCACCATGGAGAATGATGCACATGATTATGTGCGCCATTGCAACAAGTGTCAAAAGCATGTTGACCTTGTCCATGCCCCTACACAAGAACTACAGGCTATTTCATCTCCTTGGCCATTTTTAAAATGGTGCTTAGACATCATTGGAAAAATAAATCCTGTGTCATCTGATGGACACAAATTCATCATAACTGCCACCGAGTATTTTACAAAGTGGGTTGAAGTTATGCCCTTAGATTCTTGTACTGGAACCCAAGTTTCCAAATTTATTTTTAATCAAATTATTTGTAGGTTCAAAATTCCTACAAATCTCATTTTCGATAATGGAACTTGTTTCAAAAATAAATATGTCAAGAAATTATGTCAAAAATATAAAATTCAGCATCGTTGGTCCACTCCCTATTATCCTTAGGGTAATGGCCAAGCAGAAGCATATAATAAAACATTAATCAAAATCCTTAAAATATTGGTCAATAAATCTGGCCGAGATTGGCACATCCAATTATATCCTGCTTTGTGGGCTTATCGAACTAGCATTCGCACTCCCATAGACACTTCACATTTTGTTTTGGTTTATGGCGCTGAAGCTATTTTTCCCTTTGAATTAGAAGTTCCTTCTTTGGCTCTACTACTTCAAGATACTGAATTAGGAGATGAATATCGTGCTGGCAGACTTAGTCAGTTGGAACTCTTAGATGAGAAGTGCATCAACGCTTTGGATCATATTCATGCCTACAAAAACAAGCTTAAACGAGCATACCTCAATAAAGTTCATCATCAATCCTTTGAGATCGGTGACCTTGTCTTAAAAGAAAATAAAAAAAATACTAATGCAACTAAAGACCTTAAAGGTAAATTTAAGCCCAACTGTCTTGGACCATATATTATCACTGCTAAATTTGGATCGGGAGCATACAAATTAGCTACCTTAGATGGTAAATATCTTAAATAACCCATGAACATTATGCATCTTAAACGCTATTATGCATAAATCTAGTAATTTCATCATTTGTATATATTTTGCATGTTATTTCATTTTAATAAAATATACAAAAACTTTAAAAAAAAAATAGTAATATTATTTATTCTCTCAATTCATAAATTAAAACCAAAATATAAAAAAAAAATCAAAATCTTCAAAAAAAAAAAAATTATTTTTGCACTTGTCAATTCTTGAAGTATTGCACTTATATTTTCAGTTATTTTGGATAAATTAGCATTTATTTGGAATCCCTCACTTTCACACTCACATTAATAAATATCTTGATTTTATTTGGTATGATTATTTATCTCTCTTATATCAAAGTCCACAGTTGAATTAAATAAATTTTTGAGCATAGAGAACTGATCTTGTCATTTATTTAAACCAAGTACACCTTTTCACATTAAAATGATTTCATTTGCAAATTCAATATGATGCGACATAGTAGAAGTGGTTTCTTAAGTGAAAATTTTCCCCTACTATCCTATCATGCACATGGTCTAGAATCTTTGAGAATTGACAAAAGGACAAGCTCACCCCTACCCAGAATAAAAATCCCTTTCTCTACAACCAATCCGAGAAAGTATCCCTAGTATAGGAAGAAAATAAAAAGAAATATCAAGCAAAATCATGAGAAAAAGAAGCACTATTTCTAGTATCATTTTGTACTATCTCAACAATATTTCAAAATTATCTCAAATATCAAAGCAAAAATACAAAAAGAAAAGAAAAGAAAAGAGAAAAGAAAATAAAAGAGACAAGAAAAAGAAAAGAAAAGAAAAAAACAAAAGCAATAAAATCCCTTTTCCCTATCCCTTGAAAATAAAAGAAGGGTGAATGAGCTTGAATCCCTAGAATTCTCAATTATTTGAAAACTATGAGGTAAGCCCCATAACAGGAGGTTTGTGCCCAACCCGCTTGGCCTTGGGTAATTCCTAGCATGGTGATATGTCTGTTACATTAGCGACCTTATTTTGTACAGACCTATGTCTGCTTATGGATTAGCTAGCTCTTGATAACCTGACTTACATAGTAGTCTGGTACAGTTACATGCTTATAAATCATGGTCAACGAACACTTATTTGGTTAATTCAAATTACTTGTATCAAATTATCTTGCTCAAAATTGGTAAATGAATAAAAAAATTATACACACATTTGTATTTTGAGAGATTTTGTATCATTATGATAAATCAAGATCGGCAATGAACTCACATATGCACATGGGGTTCCTTATAAATCTAAATTTTGTCTTTGAGATAATTTAAAATATTTATGCAAATCTTCTGGAATGATTTTATTTGTTTTATGTTACAGCAATTACATACATTTCTTTTCAAAACTTCTTTCAAAACATGCAATAAAACCACATTTATATTTTCGACTTTCACGATGATGGTATAGTTCCCAAAAACTTAAATTAGAATTTTATGCCTAGCGCAAGTCCTCATCTTATATTTTTTGTTTATTTTAAAAAATCAAAAATCAACCATGCAATAAAACTATTATATCAATTTTTTTCTTTGGATTTCGCGATGATGGTATAAGTCTATACCTATAATTCTATGCCTAGCGCAAACCATTGAACTAATTTTATTTCCCATTTATTTAAAATCATCAAAACATATGACTTAAATCATTATGTTACACAATTATGCTTTAAAAAGAATGAACACTATTTCTATTTCATGTCATTATGTCAACATTCAATTTTGCAATGATGGTATAATTAATTATTGAAAAAATTTATCACACTTAGAAATTTATGCCTAGCAAAAATCATTTTTTATGCATAATATTTTCATGGAAATCTGAAAACAAATCATCACCATCACCATTCTTCATCATCACAACACAAAGTCTTAAGAAAGTCTCTTAAGAACCCTTTTACTTTTAGCAATATTTTTCTCATACCAGGATTAGCTTGATGACCTAGCGAGTAGCGACTCCATGACATGGTAATATAACAGTGACAATGTCCTTTGAAATTATTGTTAAAAGTCCCTTTTATTTTTTATGAAATCATACCACAAACAACCAATTTGTTTACATTAGATTATTTCATTTAAATTTCAAAGCATGAAATTAAATTATAATATTTCCAAATGACATAATTACATGAATCATCAATCCATAATTCAAAACATTAAAGCATCATACACATGTTAGACTTACAATGGCACTGAGAGGGGGGGTGAATCAGTGTAGCTATTTAAAACTTAAATGTGCAACTCTTAATGCTGAAGCAAAGAGAACTTAAAACAGATAAAGCAAATATAACAGGAGAGCATTCCACAACACATGATTTAACGAGGTTCACCAGTTTTGGCTACTCCTAAAAAATAGACTGCTTGGACTCCCATCCAAATCCAGCCTTTGCAAAGCACCAACTTTACAATCAATTTACCAGCACCCACTAGAAGGAGCACCAACCCCTAATTTATCTGCACCAATAGAAAGGAGCATCAACCCTTGATTTACCAGCACCGACTGGAAGGAGCACCAACCCCTAATTTATTTGCACCAATAGAAATGAGCACCAACCCTTGATTCCAAGCACCAACTCAAAATTCTATTTTGAATCCATTTTGACATAAATATGCCTTCGCTTTTACAAGAACCTCACTGGTCTATTTCTCATCCAATCTCTGTTTCAATTCATGAAACACACCCACTCCAAAGGTTCTGCTTAAGGTAATCTAATAGCCCTGTCTTATGACTCACTCTTACGAATTTCTTATGGCTCACTCTTACTGCACTCTTACAGCTCTATTTTCCCTCTTTTAGCCGTGCTCTCTTAGCCCTTTTCCACAACACTTCTCCTATATATAGTGGCACTTTTCCACTTTGAGCAGCACATAATTCTCTGCACGACTACCCTTTTATAACCCTATTTCTCATTGAGACTCCTCATCTTCTGTTACTTCTGTAATCACGCATGCATCCTATTACTAGCTACTACTGATGGTAACTCCTTTATAGCATAGTATTAATTGCATGCAACCTATTAATAGATCTGTCTTCGTTTCGGACTGTCAGTATAACTGTCGCTTGACGGTTACACTGCTTTATGGGCCCTGTTACTATCGTTCTGTCTTTAAAGCACTATACTTATTTTAGCTTGCATGATTTCTATCTATAACTACCCTTGTGACTATCATTCTACTCTAGTTAATTGTTCTTATTCTAGCTGCATGATTTTCTTTTGCAACTGCATCTGTAACTGTCGTTTTTCTTTAGTTAACTTGACTTCGGATTGCACATGCGAAAACACAACATGCCGCAATATCGTGACACTTTTTGCCTTCGTGTACTCTTCTTGGCTTGCACCAGCGAAAATAGAACATGTCATGAAATCGTGACACTTTCACTGCCTTGAGCTCTTCTTTGTCTCTTGCCCATGAAAATAGAACATGTCATGAAATCATGACACTTTCGCTTCCTTGCACTCTTTTTTGCTTGCACTAGCGAAAACATGACATGTCGCAAAATCGTGACACCTTTCACTTCCATACACTCTTCTCTACAAGCACTAGCGAAAACATGACATGTCACAAAATCACATCTTTTCATTGCCGTACACTCTTCTTTGCATGCACCAGCGAAAACAGAACATGTCACGAAATCGCAACACTTTTTTTGCCTTGTGCTTTTCTCTACCTTACGCCTGCGAAAACAGAACATGTCGTGAAATCATGATGCTTTCACCTTTGAGCTCTTCCTCCTTGAATTTATCACAAAATCATGATGCTTCTGCTTCCATGCTCTTTTGTTTTGCTTCTGTCATGAAATCGTGACACTTCATCCTTTGGAGTCTTCCTCTTACTATTGTCACGATATCGCAAAATTTCTATCTCTATACATTATCTCTCCTATCTTAGTCACGAAAATGTGACATGTCATGATATCACGACATTTTTCCTCCTTAGTACTTTTCTTCTCATCGGGTCGCAAAAATCTAACATGTCATGAAATCGTGACACTTTTTCTCCTTAGCGCTTCCTCTTGCAAATTGTCACAAAATCGTGACACTTTTCCTTGCAAGCTCTTTCTCTCAAACATGTCGCTAAATCATGACACATTTTTGTCTGTACTACCTCTCTTGCAGATTGTTGCAAAATCATGACACTCTTCTTTGCAAGCTTCTTCTCCCCGAACATGTCATGAAATCATGACAGTTTTCTTTGCTTGCGCCTTCTCTCCAAACATGTCGTGAAATCACGACAGTTTTCTTTTCTTGTGCCTTCTCTCCAAACATGTCGTGAAATCGTGACAATTTTCTTTGCCTGTGCCTTCTCTCCAAACATGTCATGAAATCGTGATAGTTTTCTTTGCCTACGCCTTCTCTCCAAACATGTCGTGAAATCGTGACAATTTTCTTTGCTTGCACCTTCTCTCCAAACATGTCGCGAAATCGCGATAGTTTTCTTTTTCTGCGCCTTCTCTTGAAACATGTCGCGAAATCGTGATAGTTTTCTTTGCCTGTGCCTTCTCTCCAAACATGTCATGAAATCATGATAGTTTTATTTTCCTGCGCCTTCTCTCCAAACATGTCATGAAATCATGACAATTTTTCCACTTGTCTTTTTCTCTACCAACATGTCGCGAAATAGTGACAGTTTTTCCACTTGGCTTTTTCTTTGCCAACATGTCACGAAATCGTGACAGTTTTTCTACTTGCCTTATTTGCTTTCAACATGTCACGAAATCGTGATAGTTTTTCTAGCATTTTCTCTCTTCTAACATGTCGCGATATCGTGACAGTTTCTTTTCCAGCTTCTTAGCATGTCGCAATATCGCAACAGTTTCTCATGCATGCTCAACATGTCGCAATATCGCAACACTTTTCTTACTTGTCTTTTTCTTTGATCTTTTGCATATGGGCCACTGCGTTCTTCTTGGAGAAATATTATGCATGCTCTGTATGACCATTGAACTCCTATCCACTGCATCAACCAATCTCTCTAATGACCTCTGCACTTCTATCCATTGCATCAACCGATCCTCTGTCTGTGTTGACAACAATGACAATACTTTGGCTGCACCTTGCTCATTAATGAACTCCTATCCATTAAAATTTGGCTGCACCTTGCTCATCAATGAACTCCTATCCATTGCACTTTGGCTGCACCTTGCTCATCAATGAACTCCTGTCCATTGCATCAACTGATCAACCTGACTGTGTTGACAACAATGATAATACTTTGGTTGCACCTTGCTCATTAATCCTCCCCTTTGGAATTGTTGGCAACACATGTAATTGCGTGTAATTACCTATAATTCTTCTCCCCCTCTGACAATAATACCAAAGGGCGGCTGCAAAACTCCCCTTGAGTCCATGCACAACATTCTCAGGTAAAAATTATTACAGT
Organism: Wollemia nobilis; assembly: GCA_028583015.1. Taxonomy (NCBI): domain Eukaryota; kingdom Viridiplantae; phylum Streptophyta; class Pinopsida; order Araucariales; family Araucariaceae; genus Wollemia; species Wollemia nobilis. Next base: position 5,505,351 of record JAQPPZ010016414.1, on the reverse strand, counting down.
TAGAAAAAAGCATAAACATGAGCAATATGATAAAAAAATGCATAAATGCTCCCCCTGAGTCCAAGACCACTTCATTTCACTGATTGACAACATCATGATAAGCATAAAAGGCATCAATAATATCAATAATGTGAATAGCAACAATAACCAGTGAATGACACCATCACCGTCAACTTCACCAATATAACATGTGTAAGAACATGAATGGACCATTGTCTTCTGTGCAACTACCCTCTGTTGCTTTGCAAACTCAAACTTGTCCACTGTTAGTGAAGGCATACAATAATATTATATAGCCAACTTTTTGTTTTGCAATGCCAGCAGCATCTGCATACATCTCCACCATGCATCTTGGATATTCTCAACAAGCTTGAACCCAATGACAGTTGTTTGTCTCTCTCTGCAATGAGAATCCATCAGACTACCTCAATCCACCCAGCCACAACCAAATTTCTTCTTCTTGTACAATCAAGCAAGCTCCTCAAATTAGCTAACAAGTTCATCAAGAAAAACTTGCTTAGCATGAACCCACAAAGAGAATTGTTAGAGACCCAATGTGATTCATCAACCTCATAGACGCATAAAGAGAATTGTTAGAAACTCAATATGTTCTATACTTAACTCCCAATCTCAATCTCAATGGAGTAAGCCCAAACATGTATCAAGTAAAGCATTAACTTGATCAAAACAACCTCTATGAGAGCAACTCAACCATTCATCACCCTTCATGACACTACCACAAACAACTGTATGAACAGAAAACACACTTTGATAGCTATACGATAGTTTTCCGACTGCCTGCCATTCATCCTTAGATAATCAATCAAATACATAGGAGTATTAAAATAAAACTTTAATATTACTCCCCCTGAGGATGTGCCACCTGGAGTTGCTTAGAGCAAAGGTGGAGTAGTCTCCTTCAGTCCAAGGAGACATGATTCCCTTTCTTCTGTCTTTTCTTCTTTGAATGCCATGAATAGAATTTCACCTGTTTCTTCTTCAGAATCCTCATCGGATCTGTCTTCAGAGGAGCTAACATTCTTGGATATGAAACTTTTCTTATTGAAGTTTTCCTTTTTGAAATTTGTCTTTTTCTTCCAGTCACTTCTTTCTCGGTGTGTTTCTTCATCACTTTCATTCTCCTTGTTAAACGAACATATAGCTGCAACATGCGCAATGCCTCCACAGCTGAAACATTTAAATGGTAGCTTTTCTCTATATTTTCCTTGTCCCCTTTTTAGTTTTTGGACAAATTTTGCTTCCATATCATCTGATGTCTCTTCATCTCTAGATTCTTGTTTTCCTTTCGTATTTTTGTGGACTTTAAAAGCAGCTTCTTTGTTTGTGGGATCAGACTTTCCTATTCTCATCTCATACGCAGTCAATGAACCATGCATCTCATCCATACTAAACATATTTAGATCTTTGGCTTCTTCTATATCTGATACTTTAGAATCAAATCTTTTGTGAAGAGTTCTTAGTACCTTTTTTACGATTGCAAAGTCTTTGATTTTCTTGTCGAGTCCTCTAATGGCATTAATGACTTCATTTACTCTCAGCATATATGCCGCTATGTTCTCATCATCATTCATGTTTAGCACTTCATACTGAGTTCGATGAGTTTGCAACTTGGCCTCCTTGATCTTGTCGTCTCCTTCATGAATGCTCTCCAATTTGTCCCAAATTTCTTTTTCCATTTTACAGTTCATGATCTTTACCAATTCACTATTTGCTACACCGCACATGATAGCATTCTTTGCCTTTGAGTCATTCTCAAACTTTTTCTTACCGGTAGCATCGGTTGGAGGAGTGGTGGGTATTGTGTATCCACTTTTCACTGAGTCCCATATGTCGTATCCCAATGCACACAGATATGTCTGCATCCTAATTTTCTAGAATGTGTAATTAGTCTCGTCAAACAATGGAGCTTTGTTTGATGAGAATCCTTCACCAACTGCCATTATGTCACTTTCTAGATCACCTTAGCCGATTGAGCTTGTTCAGGAACTTGGATCTAATACCAATTTTTAGACTTACAATGGCACTGAGATGGGGGGAGTGAATCAATGTAGCTATTTAAAACTTAAATGTGTAACTCTTAATGCTGAAGCAAAGAGAACTTAAAATAGATAAAGCAAATATAACAGGAGAGCATTCCACAACACACGATTTAATGAGGTTCACTAGTTTTGGATACTCCTAAAAAATAGACTGCTTGGACTCCCATCCAAATCCAGCCTTTGCAAAGCACCAACTTTACAATCAATTTACTAGCACCCATTAGAAGGAGCACCAAACCCTAATTTATCTACACCAATAGAAAGGAGAACCAACCCCTGATTTACCAGCACCGACTGGAAGGAGCACCAACCCTTAATTTATCTACACCAACAGAAAGGAGCACCAACCCCTGATTCTAAGCACCAACTCAAAATTCTATTTTGAATCTATTTTGACATAAATATACCTTCGCTTTTACAAGACCCTCACTGGTATATTGCTCATCCAATCTCTGTTTCAATTCATGAAACACACCCACTCTAAAGGTTCTGCTTACTGCAATCTAACAGCCCTGTCTTACGACTCACTCTTATGAATTTCTTACGGCTCACTCTTACTGCACTCTTACAGCTCTATTTTCCCTCTTTTAGCCATGCTCTCTCAGCCCTTTTCGTAGCACTTCTCCTCTATACAGTAGCTCTTTTCCACTTTGAGCAACACATAATTCTCTACATGACTGCCCTTTTATAACCCTATTTCTCATTGAGACTCCTTGTCTTCTGTTACTTCTGTAATCATGCATGCAACCTATTAATAGCTACTGCTGATGGTAACTCCTTTATAGCACAGTATTTATTGCATGCAACCTATTAATAGATCTTTCTTTGTTTCGAACTGTCAGTATAACTGTTGCTTGATGGTTACACTGCTTTATGGGCCCTGTTACTACCATTCTATCTTTAAAGCACTGTGCTTATTTTAGCTTGCATGATTTCTATCTGTAACTACCCCTGTGACTATCGTTCTACTCCAATTAATTGTTCTTATTCTAGCTACATGATTTTCTTCTGCAACTACATCTGTAACTGTCATTTTTCTTCAGTTAACTTGACTTTGGCTTGCACATGCGAAAACACAACATGTCACGATATCATGACACTTTTTGCCTTCATGCACTCTTCTTGGCTTGCACCAGCGAAAACAGAACATGTCACAAAATTATGACACTTTCGCTGTTTTTAGCTCTTCTCTGTCTCTTCCTTGTGAAAATGGAACATGTCACAAAATCGTGACACTTTCGCTTCCTTGCACTCTTCTCTACTTGCACTAGCGAAAACATGACATGTCACAAAATTGTGACACCTTTCACTTTCGTACACTCTTCTCTACAAGCACTAGCAAAAACATGACATCTTTTCACTGTCGTACACTCTTCTTTGCATGCACCAACGAAAATGGAACATGTCACAAAATTGTGACACTTTCGCTGCCTTGTGCTTTTCTATGCCTTATGCTCGTAAAAATGCAACATGTTGTAAAATCACAATGCTTTCACCTTTGAGATATTCCTTCTTGAATTTGTCATGAAATCACAACACTTCTACTTCCATGCTATTTTGTTTTGCTTCTATCATGAAATCGTGACACTTCATCCTTCGGAGTCTTCCTCTCTACTGTTGTCGTGATATCATGACATTTCTATCTCCGTACATTCTCTCTCCTCTCTTAGTCGTGAAAATGTGACATGTCATGATATCGTGACATTTTTTCTCCTTAGTACTTTTCTTCTCATCGGGTTGTGAAAACTCGACATGTCGCAAAATCGTGACACTTTTTCTCCTTAGCGCTTCCTCTTGCAAATTGTCATGAAATCACAACACTTTTCCTTGCAAGATCTTTCTCTCAAACATGCCACCAAATCGTGACACATTTTCGTTCGTACTGCCTCTCTTGCATATTGTCATGAAATCATGACACTCTTATTTGCAAGCTTCTTCTCCCCGAACATGTCATGAAATTGTGACAGTTTTCTTTGCTTGCGCCTTCTCTCCAAACATGTCACGAAATCGCGATAGTTTTCTTTGCCTGCGCCTTCTCTCCAAACATGTCATGAAATCGCGATAGTTTTCTTTTCCTGTGCCTTCTCTCCAAACATGTTGTGAAATCATGATAGTTTTCTTTGCCTACGCCTTCTCTCCAAACATGTCGCAAAATCATGATAGTTTTCTTTGCCTGTGCCTTCTCTCCAAACATGTCGCAAAATCGTGAAAGTTTTCTTTGCCTGCGCCTTCTCTCCAAACATGTGAAATTGTGACAGTTTTCTTTTCCTACACCTTCTCTCCAAACATGTCATGAAATCGTGATAGTTTTTCCACTTGGCTTTTTCTCTGCCAACATGTCACAAAATCGTGACAGTTTTTCCACTTGGATTTTTCTCTGCCAACATGTCATGAAATCGTGATAGTTTTTCTACTTGCCTTCTTTGCTTTCAACATGTCACAAAATCATGACAGTTTTGCTAGCATTTTATCTCTCTTCTAACATGTCATGATATCGCAATAGTTTCTTTTCTAGCTTCTTAGCATGTCGTGATATCGCGACAGTTTCTCATGCATGCTCAACATGTCACGATATCGTGACACTTTTCTTACTTGCCTTTTTCTTTGAGCTTTTGCATATGGGCCACTGCGTTCTTCTTGGAGAAACATTATACATGCTCTGTATGACCACTGAACTCCTATCCACTACATCAGCCGATCTCTCTAATGACCTTTGCACTCTTGTCCATTGCATCAACAGATCCTTTGTCTGTGTTGACAATAATAACAATACTTTGGCTGCACCTTGATCATTAATGAACTCCTGTCCATTAAACTTTGGTTGCACCTTGCTCATCAATGAACCCCTTTCCATTGCACTTTGGCTACACCTTGCTCATCAATGAACTCCTGTCCATTGCATCAATTGATCAACCTGATTGTGTTGACAACAATGACAATACTTTGGTTGCACCTTGCTCATCAACACACATATACACAAGTCATGTCATCAAAAAGATCATATATATATATATATATATATATATATATATATATTGATGGGCTATCGTTAAGCACATCATTAATTCTCAATGAATTTATCAATCCGGGGTGGTGTCCAAGGCTATTTACGAGAGAAAGTTCAAGCAGGGTTGTAGTTCAGTTCATTTGGAAATAGCAAGTCTTATTGGTGGAATTGATTGTGTGGGGGTTTTGTGTCACTTCTACCCCTAAATTGCATAAATTAAACTTTAATCTATTTGCAAGAATGAAAACTAATTGCTAATTGCAGAAATGAAACCCTAGTTACAGTTGTAAGAATGAAATCTAATTAAATTGTAGAATTGAAACTCTAGTTATAATTGCAGAATTGAAAGTCTATTTAATCTTGCAATAATTGAAATGAAGCATAAAAACTAGATCCTGTCAATACTCTGTAACAGAAGGTCATCAATCTTCTGTGCAGGGTTTTGATAGCAAAAATAAGAATGCGAGGAAATTATAGAAAACTTGTAAATTGTTGGAAATGGAAATTTGCAGTGAATTGGAAAGTTGCTGGGAATGAAAAGAATAACCAGATCTACCACTAATCATATCACAAAAACATTATGAACAATAATTAAACAACTAGGAATGTTAGCTATGCAAAAGAATGAAAATGACAAGTTCACAACTTATTCTACTGTAGCAAAATCAGAATAAAACCTGTCTATCAGTCCTCCTCCTAGATCTAGAAGTGGCCAGCCTCCTTTCTCAGAAGAAGGTTTGAATTCTTCTTTAAATTTTACTCACACTCAGACATAACAAAATAAATTAAATGAAAACTACACTTTTATTGCTTCAGAAACATAATTACAATCCCGCTGAAATCTGTTACAGGTCTGAAATCACTATTCTATTATCTTTCTATTTATTTTCTATCTCCTCTATCTAATATATACCATCTAATAATAATCTAATAGCTCAACCTGAATGGGAGCTATCTTTTATAGATGCCTAAAATCTAATTACAAACAGAAAATATGTTGTTTCTGATATCTTGCAGAATTTATTAGGTTTATCCTAGAAGAGGATCACTTTGATCTTTTCCATAAATGGTGGATTTGGACAGCAAGGATGGAAAATATATATGGGAGATATTTTCCCTTAACTTTATTAACCTTCTTATCCCCTTTTCCACTGCCAAAAGTCGGTCAACAAGTCAAAAAATACATTATGTTTTCATTCTGAAGATAAGTGGCTCATTCCGAAGATACTACAATTCTCATTCTGAAGATCCGCTCATTATGAAGATACTGCAATTCTAATTCTGAAGATCCACTCATTCTGAAGATCTGCTCATTCCAAAGACACTATGTTTTCTCATTCCAAAGATATCTGTTCATTTCGAAGACACTGTGTTCATTCCGAAGACATTGTTTTCATTCCCAAGATCTTTAGAATGACCAACTGTGTTGACTCCAAATGGTTTTGGCTGCATTTCTCAGGTGTATTAGACCTCGGGATCAGATTGCAATAGTCTTCATTCTTCCTTGGATGTGAATTCCATGCCTTGCCATTCATTGGCAGATTGCTTGGAATTTATATGGAAAAACCAGTTTTTTGCTGCACAATAATAAGTCTTTGTACTATTTGTTGAATTTAGAGAAACTAATGCTTAATGATCATCAAAATAAGACTATTGAAGTGTTTTTGTCAACCTAAGCATGACAAGATAACATAAAACTATACAAGAACTGTTAAAAATCAGAATATAATGTCCTTAACACTTCAATCATGCAAACGGTTAACACACAGCATATTAAATCAACTTAAGTAGCATATAAGATAATTCACAAGAGTTTTAGGCAGTTTTAACTATTTAAAACATGCTATAAATGAGGCTTATCCAGGCCTCATCATTCCCCCCAAATTATATTAATGCATGCCCTCATGCATTGCAGTGGGCTATGGAGTCACAAATGTCCATACTCATATTCCATGTTTCATAGAACAATTTAGTGTCTGTGTAATTTCTCATGAAGGTTTTTGAGTCATTCTTCAAACTGATCATCTGGTTGGGAATCCTCTTCAAAATAGGAGGGAACCAGAGTAATGATGGTTGGAGGCCCGAATCCGAGACCTACCCAATGATGTTGCATAAAGGTATTTCTCTGGATTGAGAAGGCAATGCCTCAGAATGGAAGGGCACTGCTTCAAAGTGGAGGGGTACTACTTCAGAATGAGAACTTGTGTCTTCATCTTCCCTAGATAATCCATGTAGTAACTCGAACCAAATCCTCCTCTTTATCTGATGTAGTTGATTGTTCGTCAACTTGTGATAGCCTGCTTTTTAGTTTCTCCACTTTCTGCTATAATTCTCTAATTTTCTTTTCATGTTTTTCAATAACATCTTTTCTTTCCTCAATCCATCTCATTTGTATTTTTATAACACTCTTGGCTACTCTCGGTTTTTTTGTGATGTCCACCTCCTCTTCTTCATTTGACTCGGAACCTAATACTGACAAATCAACTGTAGTTTGCTGCTCAACAATGATCTCATCCTCTACTTCAGACCCCTACTCCTGTACAGGAGGTTCCATGAAATTATCTATGATTACATCCAAATTCTTAGTGGCTTGTTGCACTTATATGACATCATGGCTATCTTGTCTGGTCTTCTCTTCAATCATTTGTTCTTTTATCTCTTTTTGTTGGAGTCTTGCAAACCTCCTAGTCCTTAATGTATATTTTCTCTTCTTGCCCTATTTTCTTGTGGTAACAAGGGTTGTAGGGATAGCTTCAGGCTCTTCACTGGGAACTTCACTCTCCTATTCTGACAGATAAATAACATCTTTAGAAAAATGAACCCTCTTCTATTTTATTTTTCTGTTGTCATTTTTAGCTCTTCTCTTCTTAGTCTATGAGGTTGATGGTTCTAGAGAAAAATGCTTTGTTGCTTTTGCTTAGTGTGTTTCCTTCTCTGCAATAGCATTTTTTTCTTCTTCCTCGGTAATATATTTTTTATATAGCAAATTCGTATTTTTTTTTATTTTTGTTTTTTTTTGTTTTTTTTTTTTGGAAAATTCACTCTAAATTTAGGCTGCCGCCTACCATGCCTGAAGTGGTTTAAAATTTTGAAATGATGCCCTAACAAAATTACATACTACCCTTCACAGGTTGAAAAATATGGTAACCCATGTGGTTACATTATTCCAAGGTTCTTGTAGGTTGGACCTTTTTCATATTTCACTTAATTTCTCTGTTTTTATGCTGAGAATATTGCTCTCTTCTGCTACTACAGTCATCTGCTAGGTCACTGATTTTTGGTTTCTTCAGAATTACAGGGTTTGCTCTTGTTCTTCTTCAGAAAGAACTTTTAATTTTTTTACTTTTCCTTGTAATCATTAGCAAATATGTCTTCAAAAATAAAAGATGGCACATTTCCTTATTCTATGCTCTGAACACCTGGCCATCAATCATTGGACATCCTTGCCATCAAATTTTCTTTACTATTTTTAGCTCCTCCATTCTGCATGCAAATTTTCCCACATGAGTGGTTATTAGCAATGAATGGTGGTGGCATGTTTGTTGGTTATTTTCCTTGTGATTCTCGTACTTCCTCGATGGGTGCAAAATATGAGATGAATCTAACCGCAAGCCAACTGACATGTGTCAATGATCACATGGAGTAAAAACAATTCTGCTGACTATGTCTTTTTCTCCCTCCTTGGATGCCACGTGGAAACAGACTGTCAAATCTTCATTCCGAAGATTATGTTTCATTTCGAAGACTAAGCTGGGCATTTAATCTGAAGATAACCTCATTCCAAAGATAAACCTTCATTCCGAAGACACACCTTCATTCCGAAGATAAACCTTCATTCCGAAGACACACCTTCATTCCGAAGACAAACCTTCATTTCGAAGACAAACCTTCATTCCAAAGACACACCTTCATTCCGAAGACAAACCTTCATTCCGAAGACAAAGGCTTCATTCCGAAGATACCACGGTTATTGAAGATACACCAACATTTTTCTCTTTCTCCAAGCATGTTTTGTTTATGCCAACTCTTATGAACACTTTTATACTAATGGTTAATTGTCATATACTATATATCAAATATTTACAATGAGAAAAGTGCAAGAAACATATATACCTGGTTAAAACAAGTTAATGCAAGTTTTGAAAGATGACTGCTTCTATTGATATTCTGTTGAGGCTTCCTGCAACACTTCAAAAACAAGTGCAGTTGGTGAATTTGTACAATGGTGACTCAGAAATTTCAAGGTTATGCATGCCAAAAAACTGGTTTTCATGCATACCAACTCAGTAGCGCCTTAGAAAAAGGTTTTCACTGCTGAGCTATTCATTTTTCTCTTTTTTTTTTTTTCTTGGTTTCCTTTTTTTTTCCTCTCCTTTTCTCTCTCTTTTTTCTTGATTCTGATTATGCCCATGAAGGATTTCATGATTTCCCTGAAATCATGCCCATGAAGGAATTCATAATCAGAATTTATTCATCTTTTTGTTTTCTACTTTTTTTTTTTTCTTTTAAGATTCAAAGATATGATCATTTGGAATCTTCATCAAAAGAAGAAGCCTCTTCTATCAAATGTAACTATGAGAAATATCAAGCAAATTCCACCTTTGTTAGTGGTTTATGGTACAATCGTAAAAGATGTCCATTCACCACTAATATCCTCCTTAAATCATCAACTAAAGAAAGTTGAACAACTTCATTCTCAAACTCCCCTGGTTCATCCTTGCTGCTCTTAATGTGATCATCATGCCACATTTTCCATTTTTGTTGAGTGAACTCTATTTGGTGAAGTGCTTCCAACCAAAGTTCATCAAATGCATTCAACTGCAAAATTTGTTTTTTTGTACCTGCAACAACTCAATGCCAACTGCTAAAGATGCATAAAATGTTAGTAAAGCATTAGGATGTTGCACCAATATATCAAACAAATTTGCTCCCTGGTTTTTAGTCAACCAACTATTGTTGTTCAAAGGTTGTTTTGGTTGTATTTCAGTTTGTTTTGTACCAGGCTGATTTGAATTGGTTCTTGGAGAAACATTTTTATTTACAACAATGGAGGCCAAAACTAAAGTATTCTTTTCATTTTCCTTATGTGTTCTAAGAAACTGTGGGCTTTCTGTACAATCATACTTAGGTGTAATAAGTTTACCCGAAAGCAAGTTAACTAATTTTCCACCTTTTTGTATGGTTTTAGGATATACTTTCTTCTTTTTTCTTGGTTTGCTAAAACACATTTCTTGAACAATCCTATTAATGATTGGTACAACTTGAGGTAAAGGGATTGTAACAGTTAAATGTTCTAATTCCTTTATCAAATCTGATTGTGAAGATGTTATTTTTGATATCTCGAACTGTTCAAAATATGATACTTTATTTGATGAGGTATCTTGTTCTTCTTGATGTTGTTTTAGTGTGGATTTGTTTTCATGTTCATTCTTTTTAACTTCACTTTCTACACTGATAAGTGGAATAGGTTCAAGCAATGGTTCACCTGAACACAACTGAGTTTTAACACAGTCACTAACATTTATTAGGGTTGTATTTTTTGATTCAACCACGAGAGATAGGGGTTACCTGTTTAACATGATTTGGACTGACCACAGGTTGAGTTGAAAATAGAGGTTGTTTTAATTTTTGTTGTTGTTGTCCACGATAGAAATTATGGATATAATTAGGCAACAAATTTGATTTTTGTTTTTGACAATGTTGCTGCCCTTTGTACATGATTTTGATGTTGTACCCATTGATATCCCTGTAATTTTGGTTGCAACCATGGTGGATGTTGTTGATTCCATTGTTGTTGCATCCATCCATGTTGAGACCATGCTTGGGAGTATGCCCATGGTGGTTGACTCCAACATTGTTGAAGTGGACCTGAAGCAGACCATGGCATATACCAAGGATTATTTCCCCAATGTGCAGGAAATTGAGAAGCATTCTGATATGGAAATTTATGAAAATTATTCCCTTGTCCTTGTCCTACAAAATTGATTTTTTTCATAGGTTGAGACTGTTTTTCAAAGACACTTTTAAGTTCTAGAAATAAACTACACTGATCTATGGGGTGTCCTAATTGACAAATGCTACATGTAGCAGGTATAAATATTTTGTTCAAAGGACAATCATGAAGAGAGTGTTGCTTTTTACATTCTGAACAATAGATGGCTGAAGATTCAGTAGATTCATTTTTTTCATCTAATGTTCTATCATGTACTAAAATATCAGCCTCTTTCATGCATTCTTTCAAATCATGTTTTTCATTACCAATTCTGTGTTTTCTATGCCTTGAATGAGAGTAATTTTTACAGAGTTTAATAATTTCTTAAAATTTAAGTGCATTTGTATCTCCTCTTCCCAAGATATCCAATGCATCCCTAGATTCATCTTGTAGTCCCCTTAAGAATATGACTTTGCAAATTTTAGGTTCAACACTTCCACATCTCTTATGAACAAAAGAAAATTTGTCTAGATAATCTTCTAAGATTTCATTTTCCTCTTGTTTCATTGTAAGAATTTCATCATTTTGATTCTTGACTTGACAATATTCTTGGTATCTCTCCAAGAATATGTTTTCCATCTCATCCCAAGTTCTAATTGAGTCAGGTGCTAAGGTGATAAACCATCGTAGAGCTAACTCTTTAAGAGTGGAAGGAAATAGTTTGAGCTTTTGATTGTCATTAGTGTAATCATGAGCTTGACATACAATTTTAAACTCAAACAAAAACATATCAAGATCTTCGGATGTAATTCCCTTGAAAGTTGGTAATACTACAGGTGAAATGACCTTCATGGGAGCATTTTGATTAAGATCTAGTTGGATGGGATTTTGAAAAGTTCTGGTAGGTGCACTAGTTGCACTAGGGTGGAGCACATTGTTGGCTCTACCTTGATTCTCTTGTGAGCCTTCCATTGTAGGTTCCCAAAAACAATTATAAATCTTGTCAAATTTTCCTGATTGTATGGATTTGTCAAGAGAAAATGGTGTTGAACTACTTAATTTTCCTCCTTGTAATGATTTCTCAAAGGATATTGCAGTGTTGGAAGTGGATGATTGGGATTCTTTGAAAATTCCAACATTTTTGGAAATAAAAAATTTAGACATTTTTGACATAATTTCAACCTCTTGTGAAATTTTTCTTCTTGTGGTTTCTTGCTTATTTCCTAAATGGACTGAAATACAATTTACCAATAACAATTACTTATACTAGTCATTACATTCATATTTTACTCTAAAATTCACAACTTAGCATATTTAATAATTATTGGACTGCTTTTCACCTTCTAACAACACCGTGTTCCCTGAAAACGATGCCAAAATGATGGGCTGTCATTAAGCACATCATTAATTCTCAATGAATTTATCAATCCAGGGTGGTGTCCAAGGCTATTTACGAGAGAAAGTTCAAGCAGGGTTGTAGTTCAGTTCATTTGGAAGCAGCAGGTCTTATTGGTGGAATTGATTGTGTGGGGGTTTTGTGTCACTTCTACCCCTAAATTGCATAAATTGAACTTTAATCTATTTGCAAGAATGAAAACTAATTGCTAATTGCATAAATGAAACCCTAGTTACGGTTGCAAGAATGAAATCTAATTAAATTGCAGAATTGAAACTCTAGTTATAGTTGCAGAATTGAAAGTCTATTTAATCTTGCAATAATTGAAATGAAGCATAAAAACTAGATCCTGTCAATGCTCTGTAACATAAGGTCGTCAATCTTCTGTGCAGGGTTTTGACAGCAAAAACAAGAATGCAGGGAAATTACAAAAAACTTGTAAATTGTTGGAAATGGAAATTTGTAGTGAATTGGAAAGTTTCTGGGAATGAAAAGAATAACCAGATCTACCACTAATCATATCACAAAAACATTATGAACAAGAATTAAACAACTAGGAATGTTAGTTGTGCAAAAGAATGAAAATGACAAGTTCACAACTTATTCTGCTATAGCAAAATTAGAATAAAACCTGTCTATCAGTCCTCCTCCTAGGTCCGGAAGTGGCCAGCCTCCTTTCTCAGAAGAAGGTTTGAATTCTTCTTTAAGTCTTACTCACACTCAGACATAACAAAATAAATGGAATGAAACTGCACTTTTATTGCTTCAAAAACATAATTACAATTCTGCTAAAATCTATTACAGGTCTGAAATCACTATTCTATTATCTCCCTATTTATTTTCTATCTCCTCTATCTAATATAATATATATAATAGCTCAACCTAGATGGGAGCTATCTTTTATAGATGCCTAAAATCTAATTACAAACAGAAAATATGTTGTTCCTGATATCCTACAAAATTTCCTGGGTTTATCCTAGAAGAGGATCAATTTGATCTTTTCCATAAATGGTGGCTTTGGACGGCAACAAAGTTAGATGGGAGATATTTTCCCTTAACTTTATCAACCTTCTTATCCCCTTTTCCACCGCCAAAATTCAGTCAACAAGTCAAAAAGTACATTTTGTTTTCATTCTGAAGATAAGTGGCTCATTCAGAACTCATTTCGAAGATCTCTCATTCCGAAGACATTGTGTTCATTCGAAGACACTGTGTTCATTCCGAAGACACCTGTGTTCATTTCGAAGATCTTTAGAATGACCAACTGTGTTGACTCCAAATGGTTTTGGCTGCATTTCTCAGGTGGATTAGCCCTCAGGATCAGATTGCAATAGTCTTCATTCTTCCTTGGATGTGAATTCCATGCCTTGCCATTCATTGGCAGCTTGCTAGAATTTATATGGAAAAACCAGTTTTCTGTTGCACAATAATAAGTCTTTGTACTATTTGCTGAATTTAGAGAAACTAATGCTTAATGATCATCAAAATAAGACTAGTGAAGTGTTGTTGTCAACCTAAGCATGACAAGATAACATAAAACTATACAAGAACTATTAAAAATCAGAATATAATGTCCTTAACACTTCAATCATGCAAACAGTTAATACACAACATATTAAATCAACTTAACTAGCATATAAGATAATTCACAAGAGTTTTAGGCAGTTTTAACTATTTAAAACATGCTATAAATGAGGCTTATCCAGGCCTCATCATTCCCCCCAACTTATATTAATGCATGCCCTCATGCATTGCAGTGGGCTATGGAGTCACAAATGTCCATACTCATATTCCATGTTTCATAGAACAATTTAGTGCCTGTGTAATTTCTCATGAAGGTTTCTGAGTCATTCTTCAAACTGATCATCCGGTTGGGAATCCTCTTCAAAATAGGAGGGAACCAGAGTAATGATGGTTGGAGGCCTGAATCTGAGACCTACCCAATGATGTTGCATAAAGGTATTTCTCTGGATTGAGAAGGCAATGCCTCAGAATGGAAGGGCACTACTTCAAAGTGGAGGGGCACTACTTCAGAATGAGCACCCGTGTCTTCATCTTCCCTAGATAATCCAAGTAGTAACTGAACCAAATCCTCCTCTTTATCTGATGTAGTTGATTGTTCTTCAACTTGTGACAACCTGCTTTTTAGTTTCTCCACTTTCTGCTATAATTCTCTAATTTTCTTTTCATGTTTTTCAATAACATCTTTTCTTTCCTCAATCCATCTCATTTGTATTTTTATAACACTCTTGGCTGCTCTCAGTTGTTTTGTGATGTCCACCTCCTCTTCTTCGTTCGACTCAGAACCTAATACTGACAAATCAACTGTAGTTTGTTGCTCAACAATGATCTCATCCTCTACTTCAGACCCCTACTCCTGTACAGGAGGTTCCATGAAATTATCTATGATTACATCCAAATTCTCAGTGGCTTGTTGCACTTCTATGACATCATGGCTATCTTGTCTGGTCTTCTCTTCAATCATTTGTTCTTTTATCTCTTTTTGTTGGAGTCTTGCAGACCTCCTAGTCCTTAATGTATATTTTCTCTTCTTGCCCTATTTTCTTGTGGTAACAGGGGTTGTAGGGATAGCTTCGAGCTCTTCACTGGGAACTTCACTCTCCTATTCTGACAGATAAATAACATCTTTAGAAAAATGAACCCTCTTCTATTTTATTTTTCTGTTGTCAGTTTCAACCCTTCTCTTCTTAGTCTATGAGGTTGATGGTTCTAGAGAAAAATGCTTTGTTGCTTTTGCTTGGTGTGTTTCCTTCTCTGCAATAGCATTTTTTTCTTCTTCCTCAGTAGCATATTTTTTTATAGCAAATTCTAGAAAATTCACTCTAAATTTAGGTTGTTGCCTACCATGCCTGAGGTGGTTTAAAATTTTGAAATGATGCCCTGACAAAATTACATACTACCCTTCACAGGTTGAAAATTCTGGTAACCCATGTGGTTACGTTATTCCAGGGTTCTTGTAGGCTGGCCCTTTTTCATTTTTCACTTCATTTCTCTGTTCTGATGCTGAGAAGACTGCTCTCTTCTGCTACTACAGTCATCCGCTAGGTCACTGATTTCTGGTTTCTACAAAATTATAGGGTTTGCTCTTGTTCTTCTTCAGAAAGAACTTTTAATTTTTTTTTACTTTTCCTTGTAATCATTAGCAAATATGTCTTCAAAAAGAAAATATGGCACACTTCCTTATTCTGTGCTCTGAACACCTGGCCATCAATCATTGGACATCCTTGCCATCAAATTTTCTTTACTATTTTTAGCTCGTCCATTCTGCATGCAAATTTTCCCACATGAGTGGTTATTAGCAATGAATGGTGGTGGCATGTTTGTTGGTTATTTTCCTTGTGATTCTCGTACTTCCTCGATGGGTGCAAAATATGAGATGAATCTAACCGCAAGCCAGTTGACATGTGTCAATGATCACATGGAGTAAAAAAATTCTGCTGACTATGTCTTTTTCTCCCTCCTTGGATGCCACGTGGAAACAGACTATTAAATATTCATTCTGAAGATTATGTTTCATTCTGAAGACTAAGTTGGGCATTTAATTTGAAGATAACCTCATTCCAAAGATAAACCTTCATTCCGAAGACACACCTTCATTTTGAAGATAAACCTTCATTCCGAAGACACACCTTCATTCCGAAGACAAACCTTCATTCCGAAGACAAACCTTCATTCTGAAGACACACCTTCATTCTGAAGACAAACCTTCATTCTGAAGACAAAGGCTTCATTTCGAAGATACCACGGTTATTGAAGATACACCAACATTTTTCTCTTTCTCCAAGCATGTTTTGTTTATGCCAACTCTTATGAACACTTTTATACTAATGGTTAATTGTCATATACTATATATCAAATATTTACAATGAGAAAAGTGCAAGAAACATATATACCTGGTTAAAACAAGTTAATGCAAGTTTTGAAAGATGACTGCTTCTATTGATATTCTACTGAGGCTTCCTGCAACACTTCAAAAACAAGTGCAGTTGGTGAATTTGTACAATGGTGACTCAGAACTTTCAAGGTTATGCATGCCAAAAAACTGGTTTTCATGCATACCAACTCAATAGCGCCTTAGAAAAAGGTTTTCACTGCTGAGCTATTCATTTTTCTCTTTTTTTTTTGGTTTCCTTTTTTTTCCTCTCCTTTTCTCTCTCTTTTTTCTTGATTCTGATTATGCCCATGAAGGATTTCATGATTTCCCTGAAATCATGCCCATGAAGGAATTCATAATCAGAATTTATTCATCTTTTTGTTTTCTATTTTTTTTTTATTTTTTTTTCTTTTAAGATTCAAAGATATGATCATTTGGAATCTTCATCAGAAGAAGAAGCCTCTTCTGTCAAATGTAACTATGTGAAATACCGAGCAAATTCCACCTTTGTTAGTGGTTTATGGTACAACTGTAAAAGATGTCCATTCACCACTAATATCCTCCTTAAATCATCAACTAAAGAAAGTTGAACAACTTCATTCTCAAACTCCCCTGGTTCATCCTTGCTGCTCTTAATGTGATCATCATGCCACATTTTCCATTTTTGTTGAGTGAACTCTATTTGGTGAAGTGCTTCCAACCAAAGTTCATCAAATGCATTCAACTGCAAAATTTGTTTTTTTTGTACCTGCAACAACTCAATGCCAACTGCTAAAGATGCATAAAATGTTAGTAAAGCATTAGGATGTTGCACCAATATATCAAACAAATTTGCTCCTTGGTTTTTAGTCAACCAACTATTGTTGTTCAAAGGTTGTTTTGGTTGTATTTCAGTTTGTTTTGTACCAGGCTGATTTGAATTGGTTCTTGGAGAAAAAAAAAAAAGGGGGGGAAAAAAAAAAGGAAAAAAAATGAGGAAACTCTTCTCATTTTTATTTACAACAATGGAGGCCAAAACTAAAGTATTCTTTTCATTTTCCTTATGTGTTCTAAGAAACTGTGGGCTTTCTGTACAATCATACTTAGGTGTAATAAGTTTACCTGAAAGCAAGTTAACTAATTTTCCACCTTTTTGTATGGTTTTAGGATATACTTTCTTCTTTTTTCTTGGTTTGCTAAAACACATTTCTTGAACAATCCTATTAATGATTGGTACAACTTGAGGTAAAGGGATTGTAACAGTTAAATGTTCTAATTCCTTTATCAAATCTGATTGTGAAGATGTTATTTTTGATATCTCGAACTGTTCAAAATATGATACTTTATTTGATGAGGTATCTTGTTCTTCTTGATGTTGTTTTAGTGTGGATTTGTTTTCATGTTCATTCTTTTTAACTTCACTTTCTACATTGATAAGTGGAATAGGTTCAAGCAGTGGTTCACCTGAACACAACTGAGTTTTAACACAGTCACTAACATTTATTAGGGTTGTATTTTCTGATTCAACCACAGAGATAGGGGTTACCTGTTTAACATGATTTGGACTGACCACAGGTTGAGTTGAAAATAGAGGTTGTTTTAATTTTTGTTGTTGTTGTCCACGATAGAAATTATGGATATAATTAGGCAACAAATTTGATTTTTGTTTTTGACAATGTTGTTGCCCTTTGTACAGATTTTGATGTTGTACCCATTGATATCCCTATAATTTTGGCTGCAACCATGGTGGATGTTGTTGATTCCATTGTTGTTGCATCCATCCATGTTGAGACCATGCTTGGGAGTATGCCCATGGTGGTTGACTCCAACATTGTTGAAGTGGACCTGAAGCAGACCATGGCATATACCAAGGATTATTTCCCCAATGTGCAGGAAATTGAGAAGCATTCTGATATGGAAATTTATGAAAATTATTCCCTTGTCCTTGTCCTACAAAATTGATTTTTTTCATAGGTTGAGACTGTTTTTCAAAGACACTTTTAAGTTCTGGCAATAAACTACACTGATCTATGGGGTGTCCTAATTGACAAATGCTACATGTAGCAGGTATAAATATTTTGTTCAAAGGACAATCATGAAGAGAGTGTTGCTTTTTACATTCTGAACAATAGATGGCTGAAGATTCAGTAGATTCATTTTTTTCATCTAATGTTCTATCATGTACTAAAATATCAGCCTCTTTCATGCATTCTTTCAAATCATGTTTTTCATTACCAATTCTGTGTTTTCTATGCCTTGAATGAGAGTAATTTTTATAGAGTTTAATAATTTCTTGAAATTTAAGTGCATTTGTATCTCCTCTTCCCAAGATATCCAATGCATCCCTAGATTCATCTTGTAGTCCCCTTAAGAATATGACTTTGCAAATTTTAGGTTCAACACTTCCACATCTCTTA
This sequence comes from Wollemia nobilis, assembly GCA_028583015.1. Classification (NCBI taxonomy): domain Eukaryota; kingdom Viridiplantae; phylum Streptophyta; class Pinopsida; order Araucariales; family Araucariaceae; genus Wollemia; species Wollemia nobilis. The sequence continues at coordinate 5,486,665 of JAQPPZ010016414.1, read as the reverse complement.
TGAACAAAAGAAAATTTGTCTAGATAATCTTCTAAGATTTCATTTTCCTCTTGTTTCATTGTAAGAATTTCATCATTTTGATTCTTGACTTGACAATATTCTTGGTATCTCTCCAAGAATATGTTTTCCATCTCATCCCAAGTTCTAATTGAGTCAGGTGCTAAGGTGATAAACCATCGTAGAGCTAACTCTTTAAGAGTGGAAGGAAATAGTTTGAGCTTTTGATTGTCATTAGTGTAATCATGAGCTTGACATACAATTTTAAACTCAAACAAAAACATATCAGGATCTTCGGATGTAATTCCCTTGAAATTTGGTAATACTGCAGGTGAAATGACCTTCATGGGAGCATTTTGATTAAGATCTAGTTGGATGGGATTTTGAAAAGTTCGGTAGGTGCACTAGTTGCACTAGGGTGGAGCACATTGTTGGCTCTACCTTGATTCTCTTGTGAGCCTTCCATTGTAGGTTCCCAAAAACAATTATAAATCTTGTCAAATTTTCCTGATTGTATGGATTTGTCAAGAGAAAATGGTGTTGAACTACTTAATTTTCCTTCTTGTAATGATTTCTCAAAGGATCTTGCAGTCTTGGAAGTGGATGATTGGGATTCTTTGAAAATTCCAACATTTTTGGAAATAAAAAATTTAGACATTTTTGACATAATTTCAACCTCTTGTGAAATTTTTCTTCTTGTGGTTTCTTGCTTATTTCCTAAATGGACTGAAATACAATTTACCAATAACAATTACTTATACCAGTCATTACATTCAGATTTTACTCTAAAATTCACAACTTAGCATATTTAATAATTATTGGACTGCTTTTCACCTTCTAACAACACCGTGTTCCCCAAAAATGGTGCCAAAATGATGGGCTATCGTTAAGCACATCATTAATTCTCAATGAATTTATCAATCCAGGGTGGTGTCCAAGGCTATTTACGAGAGAAAGTTCAAGCAGGGTTGTAGTTCAGTTCATTTGGAAGCAGCAGGTCTTATTGGTGGAATTGATTGTGTGGGGGTTTTGTGTCACTTCTACCCCTAAATTGCATAAATTGAACTTTAATCTATTTGCAAGAATGAAAACTAATTGCTAATTGCATAAATGAAACCCTAGTTACAGTTGCAAGAATGAAATCTAATTAAATTACAGAATTGAAACTCTAGTTATAGTTGCAGAATTGAAAGTCTATTTAATCTTGCAATAATTGAAATGAAGCATAAAAACTAGATCCTGTCAATGCTCTGTAACAGAAGGTCGTCAATCTTCTGTGCAGGGTTTTGACAGCAAAAACAAGAATGCAGGGAAATTACAAAAAACTTGTAAATTGCTGGAAATGGAAATTTGTAGTGAATTGGAAAGTTGTTGGGAATGAAAAGAATAACCAGATCTACCACTAATCATATCACAAAAACATTATGAACAAGAATTAAACAACTAGGAATGTTAGTTGTGCAAAAGAATGAAAATGACAAGTTCACAACTTATTCTGCTATAGCAAAATCAGAATAAAACCTGTCTGTCAGTCCTCCTCCTAGGTCTGGAAGTGGCCAGCCTCCGTTCTCGGAAGAAGGTTTGAATTCTTCTTTAAGTCTTACTCACACTCAGACATAACAAAATAAATGGAATGAAACTGCACTTTTATTGCTTCGAAACATAATTACAATTCTGCTGAAATCTATTACAAGTCTGAAATCACTATTCTATTATCTCCCTATTTATTTTCTATCTCCTCTATCTAATATATATAAATAATATAATAGCTCAACCTGGATGGGAGCTATCTTTTATAGATGCCTAAAATCTAATTACAAACAGAAAATATGTTGTTCCTGATATCCTGCAGAATTTCCTGGGTTTATCCTAGAAGAGGATCAATTTGATCTTTTCCATAAATGGTGGCTTTGGACGACAAAGTTATATGGGAGATATTTTCCCTTAACTTTCTCAACCTTCTTATCCCCTTTTCCACCGCCAAAATTCAGTCAACAAGTCAAAAAGTACATTCTGTTTTCATTTCGAAGATAAGTGGCTCATTGAAGATGCAATTTCGAAGATCGCTCATTAAAATGAATTCTCATTCCGAAGATCCTCATTTGAAGATACTCAATTCTCATTTCGAAGATATCTGTTCATTTCGAAGACATCGTGTTCATTCCGAAGACACTATGTTCATTCCGAAGACACTGTGTTCATTCCGAAGATCTTTAGAATGACCAACTGTGTTGACTCCAAATGGTTTTGGCTGCATTTCTCAGGTGGATTAGCCCTCAGGATCAGATTGCAATAGTCTTCATTCTTCCTTGGATGTGAATTCCATGCCTTGCCATTCATTGGCAACTTGCTGGAATTTATATGGAAAAACCAGTTTTTTGCTGCATAGTAATAAGTCTTTGTACTATTTGTTGAATTTAGAGAAACTAATGCTTAATGATCATCAAAATAAGACTACTGAAGTGTTGCTATCAACCTAAGCATGACAAGATAACATAAAACTATACAAGAACTATTAAAAATCAGAATATAATGTCCTTAACACTTCAATCATGCAAACAATTAATACACAACATATTAAATCAACTTAACTAGCATATAAGATAATTCACAAGAGTTTTAGGCAGTTTTAACTATTTAAAACATGCTATAAATGAGGCTTATCCAGGCCTCATCATTCCCCCCAACTTATATTAATGCATGCCCTCATGCATTGCAATGGGCTATGGAGTCACAAATGTCCATACTCATATTCCATGTTTCATAGAACAATTTAGTGCCTGTGTAATTTCTCATGAAGGTTTCTGAGTCATTCTTCAAACTGATCATCTGGTTGGGAATCCTCTTCAAAATAGGATGGAACCAGAGTAATGATGGTTGGAGGCCTGAATCTGAGACCTACCCAATGATGTTGCATAAAGGTATTTCTCTGGATTGAGAAGGCAATGCCTCAGAATGGAAGGGCACTACTTCAAAGTGGAGGGGCACTACTTCAGAATGAGCACCTGTGTCTTCATCTTCCCTAGATAATCCAAGTAGTAACTGAACCAAATCCTCCTCTTTATCTGATGTAGTTGATTGTTCTTCAACTTGTGATAGCCTGCTTTTTAGTTTCTCCACTTTCTGCTATAATTCTCTAATTTTCTTTTCATGTTTTTCAATAACATCTTTTCTTTCCTCAATCCATCTCATTTGTATTTTTATAACACTCTTGGCTGCTCTCAGTTGTTTTGTGATGTCCACCTCCTCTTCTTCCTTTGACTCAGAACCTAATACTGACAAATCAACTGTAGTTTGCTGCTCAACAATGATCTCATCCTCTACTTCAGACCCCTACTCCTGTACAGGAGGTTCCATGAAATTATCTATGATTACATCCAAATTCTCAGTGGCTTGTTGCACTTCTATGACATCAGGGCTATCTTGTCTGGTCTTCTCTTCAATCATTTGTTCTTTTATCTCTTTTTTTTGGAGTCTTGCAGACCTCCTAGTCCTTAATGTATATTTTCTCTTCTTGCCCTATTTTCTTGTGGTAACATGGGTTGTAGGGATAGCTTCAGGATCTTCATAGGGAACTTCACTCTCCTATTCTGACAGATAAATAACATCTTTAGAAAAATGAACCCTCTTCTATTTTATTTTTCTGTTGTCAGTTTCAGCCCTTCTCTTCTTAGTCTATGAGGTTGATGGTTCTAGAGAAAAATGCTTTGTTGCTTTTGCTTAGTGTGTTTCCTTCTCTGCAATAGCATTTTTTTCTTCTTCCTCGGTAATATATTTTTTTATAGAAATGATCCTTTTTTTTTTTTAGGTATGCTAGAAAATTCACTCTAAATTTAGGTTGTTGCCTACCATGCCTGAGGTGGTTTAAAATTTTGAAATGATGCCCTGACAAAATTACATACTACCCTTCACAGGTTGAAAAATCTGGTAACCCATGTGGTTACGTTATTCCAGGGTTCTTGTAGGCTGGCCCTTTTTCATTTTTCACTTCATTTCTCTGTTCTGATGCTGAGAAGACTGCTCTCTTCTGCTGCTAGGTCACTGATTTCTGGTTTCTACAGAATTATGGGGTTTGCTCTTGTTCTTCTTCAGAAAGAACTTTTAATTTTTTTTACTTTTCCTTGTAATCATTAGCAAATATGTCTTCGAAAAGAAAATATGGCACACTTCCTTATTCTATGCTCTGAACACCTGGCCATCAATCATTGGACATCCTTGCCATCAAATTTTCTTTACTATTTTTAGCTCGTCCATTCTGCATGCAAATTTTCCCACATGAGTGGTTATTAGCAATGAATGGTGGTGGCATGTTTGTTGGTTATTTTCCTTGTGATTCTCGTACTTCCTCGATGGGTGCAAAATATGAGATGAATCTAACCGCAAGCCAGCTGACATGTGTCAATGATCACATGGAGTAAAACAATTCTGCTGACTATGTCTTTTTCTCCCTCCTTGGATGCCACGTGGAAACAGACTGTTAAATCTTCATTCTAAGATTATGTTTCATTCCGAAGACTAAGTTGGGCATTTAATCCGAAGATAACCTCATTCCGAAGATAAACCTTCATTCCGAAGACAAACCTTCATTCTGAAGATAAACCTTCATTCTGAAGACACACCTTCATTCCGAAGACAAACCTTCATTCTAAAGACAAACCTTCATTCCAAAGACACACCTTCATTCCGAAGACAAACCTTCATTCGAAGACAAAGGCTTCATTTCGAAGATACCACGGTTATTGAAGATACAACTTATTGAAGACATAGAGAAACCAACATTTTTCTCTTTCTCCAAGCATGTTTTGTTTATGCCAACTCTTATGAACACTTTTATACTAATGGTTAATTGTCATATACTATATATCAAATATTTACAATGAGAAAAGTGCAAGAAACATATATACCTGGTTAAAACAAGTTAATGCAAGTTTTGAAAGATGACTTCTATTGATATTCTATTGAGGCTTCCTGCAACACTTCAAAAACAAGTGCAGTTGGTGAATTTGTACAATGGTGACTCAGAACTTTCAAGGTTATGCATGCCAAAAAATTGGTTTTCATGCATACCAACTCAGTAGCGCCTTAGAAAAAGGTTTTCACTGCTTGAGCTATTCATTTTTCTCTCTTTTTTTTTTTGGTTTCCTTTTTTTTCCTCTCCTTTTCTCTCTCTTTTTTCTTGATTCTGATTATGCCCATGAAGGATTTCATGATTTCCCTGAAATCATGCCCATGAAGGAATTCATAATCAGAATTTATTCATCTTTTTGTTTTCTACTTTTTTCTTATTTTTTTTTTTTCTTTTAAGATTCAAAGATATGATCATTTGGAATCTTCATCAGAAGAAGAAGCCTCTTCTATCAAATGTAACTATGTGAAATACCGAGAAAATTCCACCTTTGTTAGTGGTTTATGGTACAACTATAAAAGATGTCCATTCACCACTAATATCCTCCTTAAATCATCAACTAAAGAAAGTTGAACAACTTCATTCTCAAACTCCCCTGGTTCATCCTTGCTGCTCTTAATGTGATCATCATGCCACATTTTCCATTTTTGTTGAGTGAACTCTATTTGGTGAAGTGCTTCCAACCAAAGTTCATCAAATGCATTCAAGCTGCAAAATTTGTTTTTTTTGTACCAGCAACAACTCAATGCCAACTGCTAAAGATGCATAAAATGTTAGTAAAGCATTAGGATGTTGCACCAATATATCAAACAAATTTGCTCCCTGGTTTTTAGTCAACCAACTATTGTTGTTCAAAGGTTGTTTTGGTTGTATTTCAGTTTGTTTTGTACCAGGCTGATTTGAATTGGTTCTTGGAGAAAAGGGGGGGGGAAAAAAGAGAAAAAAAAGGGGGGAAAAAAAAAAAAGGGGGAACAACTACATTTTTATTTACAACAATGGAGGCCAAAACTAAAGTATTCTTTTCATTTTCCTTATGTGTTCTAAGAAACTGTGGGCTTTCTGTACAATCATACTTAGGTGTAATAAGTTTACCTGAAAGCAAGTTAACTAATTTTCCACCTTTTTGTATGGTTTTAGGATATACTTTCTTCTTTTTTCTTGGTTTGCTAAAACACATTTCTTGAACAATCCTATTAATGATTGGTACAACTTGAGGTAAAGGGATTGTAACAGTTAAATGTTCTAATTCCTTTATCAAATCTGATTGTGAAGATGTTATTTTTGATATCTCAAACTGTTCAAAATATGATACTTTATTTGATGAGGTATCTTGTTCTTCTTGATGTTGTTTTAGTGTGGATTTGTTTTCATGTTCATTCTTTTTAACTTCACTTTCTACACTGATAAGTGGAATAGGTTCAAGCAGTGGTTCACCTGAACACAACTGAGTTTTAACAGAGTCACTAACATTTATTAGGGTTGTATTTTTTGATTCAACCACGAGAGACAGGGGTTACCTGTTTAACATGATTTGGACTGACCACGGGTTGAGTTGAAAATAGAGGTTGTTTTAATTTTTGTTGTTGTTGTCCACGATAGAAATTATGGATATAATTAGGCAACAAATTTGATTTTTGTTTTTGACAATGTTGTTGCCCTTTGTACAGATTTTGATGTTGTACCCATTGATATCCCTGTAATTTTGGCTGCAACCATGGTGGATGTTGTTGATTCCATTGTTGTTGCATCCATCCATGTTGAGACCATGCTTGGGAGTATGCCCATGGTGGTTGACTCCAACATTGTTGAAGTGGACCTGAAGGAGACCATGGCATATACCAAGGATTATTTCCCCAATGTGCAGGAAATTGAGAAGCATTCTGATATGGAAATTTATGAAAATTATTCCCTTGTCCTTGTCCTACAAAATTGATTTTTTTCATAGGTTGAGACTGTTTTTCAAAGACACTTTTAAGTTCTGGCAATAAACTACACTGATCTGTGGGGTGTCCTAATTGACAAATGCTACATGTAGCAGGTATAAATATTTTGTTCAAAGGACAATCATGAAGAGAGTGTTGCTTTTTACATTCTGAACAATAGATGGCTGAAGATTCGAGTAGATTCATTTTTTTCATCTAATGTTCTATCATGTACTAAAATATCAGCCTCTTTCATGCATTCTTTCAAATCATGTTTTTCATTACCAATTCTGTGTTTTCTATGCCTTGAATGAGAGTAATTTTTACAGAGTTTAATAATTTCTTGAAATTTAAGTGCATTTGTATCTCCTCTTCCCAAGATATCCAATGCATCCCTAGATTCATCTTGTAGTCCCCTTAAGAATATGACTTTGCAAATTTCAGGTTCAACACTTCCACATCTCTTATGAACAAAAGAAAATTTGTCTAGATAATCTTCTAAGATTTCATTTTCCTCTTGTTTCATTGTAAGAATTTCATCATTTTGATTCTTGACTTGACAATATTCTTGGTATCTCTCCAAGAATATGTTTTCCATCTCATCCCAAGTTCTAATTGAGTCAGGTGCTAAGGTGATAAACCATCGTAGAGCTAACTCTTTAAGAGTGGAAGGAAATAGTTTGAGCTTTTGATTGTCATTAGTGTAATCATGAGCTTGACATACAATTTTAAACTCAAACAAAAACATATCAGGATCTTCGGATGTAATTCCCTTGAAAGTTGGTAATACTGCAGGTGAAATGACCTTCATGGGAGCATTTTGATTAAGATCTAGTTGGATGGGATTTTGAAAAGTTCTGCAGGTGCACTAGTTGCACTAGGGTGGAGCACATTGTTGGCTCTACCTTGATTCTCTTGTGAGCCTTCCATTGTAGGTTCCCAAAAACAATTATAAATCTTGTCAAATTTTCCTGATTGTATGGATTTGTCAAGAGAAAATGGTGTTGAACTACTTAATTTTCCTCCTTGTAATGATTTCTCAAAGGATCTTGCAGGTCGTTGGAAGTGGATGATTGGGATTCTTTGAAAATTCCAACATTTTTGGAAATAAAAAATTTAGACATTTTTGACATAATTTCAACCTCTTGTGAAATTTTTCTTCTTGTGGTTTCTTGCTTATTTCCTAAATGGACTGAAATACAATTTACCAATAACAATTACTTATACCAGTCATTACATTCAGATTTTACTCTAAAATTCACAACTTAGCATATTTAATAATTATTGGACTGCTTTTCACCTTCTAACAACACCGTGTTCCCGAAAACATGCCAAAATGATGGGTGTCGTTAAGCACATCATTAATTCTCAATGAATTTATCAATCCGAGGTGGTGTCCAAGGCTATTTACGAGAGAAAGTTCAAGCAGGGTTGTAGTTCAGTTCATTTGGAAGCAGCAGGTCTTATTGGTGGAATTGATTGTGTGGGGGTTTTGTGTCACTTCTACCCCTAAATTGCATAAATTGAACTTTAATCTATTTGCAAGAATGAAAACTAATTGCTAATTGCATAAATGAAACCCTAGTTACAGTTGCAAGAATGAAATCTAATTAAATTACAGAATTGAAACTCTAGTTATAGTTGCAGAATTGAAAGTCTATTTAATCTTGCAATAATTGAAATGAAGCATAAAAACTAGATCCTGTCAATGCTATGTAACAGAAGGTCATCAATCTTCTGTGCAGGGTTTTGACAGCAAAAACAAGAATGCAGGGAAATTACAGAAAACTTGTAAATTGCTGGAAATGGAAATTTGTAGTGAATTGGAAAGTTGTTGGGAATGAAAAGAATAACCAGATCTACCACTAATCATATCACAAAAACATTATGAACAATAATTAAACAACTAGGAATGTTAGTTGTGCAAAAGAATGAAAATGACAAGTTCACAACTTATTCTAGCTGCAGCAAAATCGGAATAAAACCTATCTGTCAGTCCTCCTCCTAGGTCTGGAAGTGGCCAGACTCATTTCTCAGAAGAAGGTTTGAATTCTTCTTTAAGTCTTACTCACACTCAGACATAACAAAATAAATGGAATGAAATTGCACTTTTATTGCTTCAGAAACATAATTACAATTCTGTTGAAATCTATTATAGGTCTGAAATCACTATTCTATTATCTCCCTATTTATTTTCTATCTCCTCTATCTAATATATCTAATATAATATAATAGCTCAACCTGGATGGGAGCTATCTTTTATAGATGCCTAAAATCTAATTACAAACATAAAATATGTTGTTCCTGATATCCTACAAAATTTCTTGGGTTTATCCTAGAAGAGGATCAATTTGATCTTTTCCATAAATGGTGGCTTTGGATGGCAAGGACGACAAATTTAGATGGGAGATATTTTCCCTTAACTTTCTCAACCTTCTTATCCCCTTTTCCATCGCCAAAAGTCAGTCAACAAGTCAAAAAGTACATTCTGTTTTCATTCCAAAGATAAGTGGCTCATTTCGAAGATACTGCAATTCTCATTCCGAAGATCCGCTCATTCTAAAGATACTGCAATTCTCATTCTGAAGATCCGCTCATTCCGAAGATACTACAATTCTCATTCTGAAGATCCGCTCATTCTAAAGATCTTCTCATTCCGAAGACACTGTGTTCATTCCGAAGACACTGTGTTCATTTCGAAGATCTTTAGAATGACCAACTGTGTTGACTCCAAATGGTTTTGGCTGCATTTCTCAGGTGGATTAGCCCTCAGGATCAGATTGCAATAGTCTTCATTCTTCCTTGGATGTGAATTCCATGCCTTGCCATTCATTGGCGAAGTTGCTAGAATTTATATGGAAAAATCAGTTTTCTGCTGCATGTAATAAGTCTTTGTACTATTTGCTGAATTTAGAGAAACTAATGCTTAATGATCATCAAAATAAGACTACTGAAGTGCTTCTATCAACCTAAGCATGACAAGATAACATAAAACTATACAAGAACTGTTAAAAATCAGAATATAATGTCCTTAACACTTCAATCATGCAAACAGTTAATACACAACATATTAAATCAACTTAACTAGCATATAAGATAATTCACAAGAGTTTTAGGCAGTTTTAACTATTTAAAACATGCTATAAATGAGGCTTATCCAGGCCTCATATATATATATATATATATATATATATATATATACAACAAAATTATGTACATCATATCAAAACTGGATTGGTATGCCATAATCTATACCTCGGCATACTCAATTCTCTCAAAATAATAACAACAATATAATACAATATGTAGTGTAGTGATTGGCTAGCCTCGAGAACCCCTTGAGCTCTCAACCTCATCTCCTCTCCTACCCTACGATGGAGGAGGTGGCCCCATCATAGTCTATCTGGTGCCATGAGTCTTGGACGTCAATCGTGATGATGTCCTCGATGACCCCATCATGATAGGCTCTACAATGTGAGCTGGTAGCGGTATCATCTACTCTGTTGACACTTCCTGGTAGTATAGTGTCTGGTAGAATGTGATCTAGGCAATAGTCCATGCTAGATCCTGAGTGCTCACCCCTCTACCCTAAGCCCTAAGTCGTGCAACCTCATCCTACAGTGTCTACACCTGAGCCTAGAGGTAGACAACCTTCCCTCGGAGAGCCACCACCTCGACACCCTTTCCCTTATCAAGCAATGGTGGCCTCTATATTTACTAAGAATGGAGTCCCTCCTCCCTTCTCTCCTGTTTTTATGACCTTTGTTAAGCTTGTAACCTCCTCTATTGTCTCTCCTCTGGAGACCATCACTGCTCTCTCCCTCCATGACCCCACGTTGCTTGGTGCTGCCTCCCCATCCGATGCATAATAGCATGCATTGGACCCTATGCCCTCTTTATTCGAGGAGGGTGGATGCCTGCGTACCAGACATCGTATCCATTGGCAACCCCAATGTTGTCCCCATCCACTAACGGGCTGGGGGAATCATCCTCGTCCTGACTCCAAAACTGCTACATGTATGGAGCCCCTCTTAGTGTAGTGTTATCCCAAATAATTTGGGAGAACTCATAATCCCCGAGAGAAGGGATCCCCTGCTATAGACTGAACTGTCATACAAATTGGTCATAGCGATGGAGCTCTACCTCTCCTCACTCCATCTGTAGCCAACAAACTCGCCTGATGTGAGTCAACTCCTGTCTGTCCTCTGCCTACCCTGGATGCCCTCTCCATAGCCTCTAGGTGATCTGGTCTGGGATGAGGTCATCTAGCAACCTCCATGACATCGGTAGATCTATCCATCATTGTGACCCTCTATGGAGCCATCAATAGAAAACCTGGGGCCTCTCTCGGTCAACCCTTATTAGTGGAAGCCCTACTGGCCTTCGCATTGTGATGTGCTTCCAGCACCAAACCTACAGTAGAGATGTCAAAACTAGACATCGACCACCCTTGTATATGACCCCATGAAGGATCCTATACAGTCAACATAATACGAAGCTCCCCCAAGCAAATATGTATCCATGGCCACACATGTCATAGACCACATCTATCAGGATCCATGGTAGTATGCACCCGCTCTAGTGGCATAGCAAAAGTCCACTTACTACCCCGACCAAAACCTGAGTCAACCTAGATGCCCTAGGCATCTTCTGTAGTGACTTGATGTTCACTTCGCCCTTCTCCAGGGTGAATCTCAGGTCTATGTAGAGCCTCATCATAGCCTGGCCCTAATTAGCCATAGGGGCCATGAACTATCCATGTATGGGTATCCTCAAGATCCTCCATACATCCTCCAAAGTTGGAGCCATCTCCCCTGTCAGTAATCGAAATCAAGATGAACCTGGATACCACCTCTTTGCCAGGGTTGTCAGTAGCCCCATGTCTATAGGAATCTATGGCATCTCTACCACATGTTGTAGGTTGACCTATGCTAGCTGGTCTCGCTCTGCCTAATCCAGCGCAGCCACGTCATCCCTTAGACTATCGTACTTCCATTCCTGGCTCTTTAGCAAACCTCTCTGCAAAATAAACAACAAAACAATAAAAATCATTAATAAACAGTTATTGCAATCAATCAAATGTAATTAAAACAAATTTAATTTCATAAAAATGATGATATTGTCCACTATTGGATGATATCATCCTAAATTCAGTAATTTCATCCTTAATAGAATGAAATCGTCTCTGATTTCACAATTTGGGAATCGTCCCTTATTGGACGGGATCGCCCCTATTTCATTGATTTCGTCCCAGACAAAATCGATGATCTAGCGACGATTTCAACGAAATCAAGACGATTTCATCCCGATGACATCATTCATCTAAAAAATAAATAAATTCAATTAAAACTATGCTACACTAAGTTCATATCCTTACCCGTATCCCGCATCGGACCTCCGTCGATCTGTGCGCCGTCTCTACTATTTTGTCTGCAGAGCTCTAAAAACTAGAGAACATGAACAGTAAAAATGAATTAGGGTTTTACCCTATTTTTCTTAATTTTATTCAAAAAAAATTAACAAAATTTTTAAAATTTTGCTTTTTCGTGCTTTTACCTCAAACCTTCGATTTGGGTAAAACCATAGAGGGGGCACCATAGTAAGCAGTCGTACGATTCGACCTAGAATCATCATCTAAAAATTGGAATAATTTTTTGCTTTCTTGTAAAACGAGAAGAACTTATATTTAACACATTTTCTTTGAAAAATTTACCAAAGAGGGGGTAAAATGTAGCACCCTAAAATTGGCACAGTTAAACCTTAGTAAAAGATTAAAATTTGAATTTTAATCCCAAAACTGCCTCGAAACTGCCCGTTCAACCGCTCCCCTTGTTTTTTGCACCATTTTTAGGATTTTTTGTGACCGTTGGATGATATCATTGTTGCAAGTGTGAACAGGGGTTCACCTAAAGAGGCTTAGTAAAATCCCTTTCCTAAGCCTAAGTGTGAACACTCTACTCCCTATGATTGTCGGCAATTTTTTGTCGGCAATATTCTCTAACCCCCTATCCTATTTTCTCTCCTATTCTCCTCCTATATTCCTTCCTAATTCCTCCTTTTCCTCCCTTCCCCTTATCCCTCCAACCTCCTTATCCCTCCGTGCCTTTCTTTCCCTTATCTTCTCCCTCCTTATCTCCTATTTCCCCTTATCTCTGCTTTGCCGACTTTATTCCTATTTCCTACTCTATAAATTATTTGAGATACATTTGTAATATGGTTGGGGGTACTTCAAATTTAAATAAATATTTCAAATCTTTTGTCCTGCATTATTTTTTTTAGTGTGACTATGTTCGGAATCTACATCTGGTATCAGAGCCAGACTTCGTCATCCGTCGGGCACGATTCCCGAGGCAAAGTGGAATGGGCACAGTTCCCGAGGTGGGTACGCATCTCGATGTAGGTCACAGCAGGGCTCGAATCCTGAGGTGGATCGTGAGCAGGCTCAGGCATGGATCTCGAGGCAATTTGGGCACGGATATCGAGACGAATCATGCACAGTGGCAGTGGCACGACTCCCGAGGTGACAAGTGGCAGTGGCACGGCAGTCGAAGCAGAGGTGACACATGGCGTTAGCAGATCGTGACACGTGTCGTAGTTTGGTTGGCAGCGAGTTTGTAAAATTTTGCCATGTGGCGATTCGTCGTGGCAGTCGGCGATTTGACAATGTGGCAGCGAACGACGATTTGATTGGTTGAAGCAATAAAGCGCAACAGTCGAGACTCGACTGCCCGAAGGCAGTCGAATACGACTGTGAGACGTGAGGGTTAAAAACCCTCACTGCGCGATTGCATCGCGCATGTGGGATTATCCCACATATATATATTTTTTTTTAAATCGCCCGTCGACGATTACAAAGCGGACGGGTAGAGATTAATTCCCGTCCAAAGGACGTGGTGCAATGGTCCAAACCCTCCATTTGCATGCTGGAGATCTCGGGATCGATTCCCGCGGAGGCTGAAGGATTTTATTTTTAAAGTTTTTTTTAATATGTGCGCCGCCGGACTGGTTTAAGGAGGGAGTGCTACACGTTCGTTTGTAGCGTAGCTGCGAGGTCGAGCGGCTAAGGAGCTCACCTAGCCCACCGCAGGTCGCGCGTTTGAATCACGCTAGGAATAAAAGGTAATTTTTTAATTTTTTTTTGTTTTTTAAAGTTTTTTTAATTTATTTAATAATTTTTATATTATTTATTTTTAAAATTATCTTTTTTAAATAAATTCATTTTTTAAAAAGGGTAATTTAAAAATAAAAAAAAGGTTATTAAATTTATTTAAAAAAAACTTTAGAAAACCTTTAAAGAGAATTTGTGAAAGGAGAAATAATGTGCTTGTGGAAATGGTAGATGTTCCGATCTGAAGGGTGCTATCATGCACTTCTCTCTCTTTTGAAGAGAGAAACGCCAGAATCCTTTGATGAAAGGGTTCGCCGAACTAGTCTGCATACTGTGTTTTGTCAGCTTGAGAATCAGGTGATAGCTCACCTCAGAAAGCCGGATTCAGGATACGAAGCAGATTTCGAAGACAATATCTTCGAATAGAGAATTGAAGAATCTGAAACCGTGCAATTTGTTTCGGACGTACAAACTGGTGCCAGCTATACACCAGGTGTGCCAACAAATGAATTGAGTGTGGGCTATACACCACGCTCTCCTGAACCTGAACCAACAGAAGCAGAGGAAGAGGAAGAAGAAGAAGAAGAAGCAGCAGCAGCAGCAGCAGATCCAGTGGAAGTGAAACCTGAGTTCATCATCATTAGCAGCAGTTCTGAAGCAGAACATGAATGTACTAAGAAGGCGAGATTTGATTTAAATTATTAAATCATTCTGTACTACATTCTACTTTGTATTTCCAGTTTGCCTCAATAAAAGTACTTGTGTGCTTCGAATAAAAGTTGTTTTTTATTCTGCAATGGCTGCAAACACTAGTCTACCAATCCCTGAATTTAATGGTAGTGACTATGAATACTGGTCTATAAAAATGAAGACTTTGTTGATAGGAAAAGGTATTTGGGATGTAGTTGAGTAAGGTTATACAGAACCAACTGCTGTTGAATGGGCAACATTTTCAAATGCTGATAAAAAGACAAGAAAAGAAGCACAAAAGAATAATGCTTTTGCCTTATATCACATTCATGCTGCTTTAGATAAAACTATCTTCCCTAGGGTTGCATCATATGTAAATGCACAAGATGCATGGAATGCCTTAAAAGAGAGCTATAGAGGCAGTGACCAAGTGAAGCAGGTAAAACTACAAACTTTGAAGCGAGATTTTGAGAATCTCAAGATGCAGGAAAATGAAAGAGTAGGTGATTACTGTGTGAGAGTGAAAGCAGTAGTCGACAAAATGGTCACACTAGGAGAGGATATTAAGCCAGATATGATGGTGAAGAAAGTGTTGAGAACACTTCTTCCAAAATGGAATTCTGTTGCAATAATTATTGAAGAATCAAAAGACTTATCTACATTGTCTTTTGATGCATTAACTGGTTCACTTCTCTCACATGAAGAGAGATTGCAGGAAACTCCAACCACCAGCTATGGAGGAGATGACAAAGCTTTTGCCACACATGAAGGAAGATGTAGAGGTCGTGGCAGAGGTCAAAAAATAGGTAGAGGCAGGAATAATCAAATATGGGGAACTCCTAACAGAGGAGGATCATCCAACAAAGGTGGAAATCAAAATAGAGGAGGACAACAGCAATACAGAGGGAAACAATCTGGAAAAGGAAAAGGAGGAGACAAATCTAAACAAGTTTTCTACAATTGTGGCAAACCTGGCCATTATGCTCATGATTGTTGGTCAAAGACTTCACAAGGAAGCAGACGACAACCGGAGCGAGCGATCGGTTTGGGAATTTTGGAGAAGAGGAAGAGTCCTCAAATCTCTTTCTCTCTTATGGCCAAACAGAGCAAAATTTGAATGATACATGGATTTTGGACACAGGGTGTTCAAATCACATGAGTGGCAAAGAAGAACTCTTTGCTAAGATAGACTCCTCATACAAATCCGACGATTCGGTTGGGTGATGACAAGTCATTGGCAGTTGAAGGCATTGGAGCTATGGAGGTTCCAATGAAAGAAGGCATCAAACAAGTAAGTGATATCTATTACACTCCTCATCTTCAACACAATCTGTTAAGTGTTGGTCAAATGCTTGAAAATAATTACAAGTTGATTTTTGATGAGGGTAAATGCACCATTTTTGACAAAAACAATAGTAATAGAATCATTACACAAGTGCCAATGTCAAAAAATAGATTATTTCCTTTGAATTTTGGCTAGCCAGGAGGAAATAAGTTAGAAAATGTAGCTATTACCAATCCAAGTGTCCTATGGCACTTGAGATATGGTCACTTGAATTCAGCCAGTTTGAAATTGCTAACTTCACAAGCAATGGTGACTGGACTTCCCAAAGTTCAAGATAGTAAGGAATTCTGTGAAGGGTGTGCCTTAGGCAAGCATGCCAGGTTGAAATTTCCTCGTGGACAAGCATGGAGGGCCAACTATCCTCTTCAGTTGGTACATTCAGACATCTGTGGTCCGATGCAGACCAAGAGTCTAAGTAATCACTCATACTTCCTACTTTTCATTGATGATTGCACAAGAATGTGTTGGATATACTTTTTGAAGCATAAGGATGAAGCCTTTGCATGCTTTGTTGATTTTAAAGCAAAATTTGAAAGTGAGAGTGGATATTCAATAAAATGTCTTAGATCAGATAGAGGAGGAGAATACTCCTCTAATCAGTTTTTGAATTTTTGTAAACATCATGGCATCAAGAGGCAGTTTACAACTGCCTACACTCCACAACAGAATGGTGTAGTAGAAAGAAAGAATTGCACCATTGTGGAGATGGCAAGATCAATGCTTCAGACAAAGCATTTGAGTAATGCATATTGGGGAGATGCAACAAGGACTAGTGTTCACATCTTGAATAGGAGTCCTACTTCGAGTTTGAAAGGGAAGACACCTTACCAAGCCTGGTATGGTAAGAAACCAAATGTGAAGTATTTCAGAGTATTTGGTTCATTGGCATATGCTCACATTCCTGATGAGCTGAGAAAGAAGTTAGATCCAAAGAGTCAGGCTTGCATTTTTGTAGGATACTATGAAAACACAAAGGGGTATAGACTCTACAATCCTACAACTCGAAAGATAGTGGTTTCAAGGGATGTGATTTTTTATGAAGGGGGAGAGTGGGGTAAACCCCAAATATACAGTGATGTTGAAGCCACTAATGTAATAGCTCAGCAGGTGCAACCACAGCTACCACAGAAAGGAAAGCAGTCTCTGCCCACACATCCACCAAGTCCATCTTCTGATTCAACTGCTTCACCAAGTCCTTCTCCACAGCGATCAGTAAGTTCCTCACCAATGGATATTGATTTTCCATACAAAGGTAATAGAACTTTATAGTATCATCCATCATCTCAGATGTTGGATAAGAATTTTTCAAGAAGATATACTAGGAGTCAAGCTAGTGAAATGGAATCTGTGTTACATAGATTAGAAAGTATGCACTTGTATGGTGATGATGAATCCCAAAAAGAACCCGAGAGGAGATCAAGTTAACTATGCTTTGTTAACTAGTGCACAACTTGAACCTTCTAGTTATGAGAAGGCATGTACTCAGAAGATTTGGCAAGATGCCATGGAAGAGGAGATAACCTCTATAAAAAACGACACTTGGGAGCTTGTGAAGCTTCCGAAAGGAAAGAAATGTGTTGGCTGTAAATGGATCTTCAAGACCAAGTTTAATGCTAATGGCAGCATTGAGAAGCATAAGGCAAGATTAGTTGCAAAGGGTTTTACGCAGAAATATGGAATAGATTATGAAGAGACATTTGCTCCTGTAGCCAGACAGGAGACAATTAGAACAGTTCTTGCCTTAGCTGCACACAAAGGATGGCAAGTACAACACATGGATGTGAAGAGTGCATTTCTCAATGGTTACTTGATAGAAGAAGTGTATGTTGAGCAGCCACAAGGATTTGAAGTGCAAGGTAAGGAACACCTTGTTTACAGATTGAAGAAGGCACTCTATGGCCTCAAACAGGCACCAAGAGCTTGGTACTCACGCATTGATGGGTACTTCAAATAATATGGGTTCACCAGGAGCAAAAATGAACCCACACTCTACTACCTAAAGTAAGGTAATGACATCCTCATAGTTTGTTTGTATGTGGATGATCTCATTTTTATGGGTAGTAATGAGAAAATGAATAGGGAGTTCAAACACTCCATGATGACACAGTTTGAGATGAAGGATCCTGGATTAATGCACTATTACCTTGGAATGGAAGTTCATCAGTCAGATATAGGGATCTTCATCTGTCAACATAAGTATGCTCAGGACATGATCAAGAAGTTTGCTATGGAGCATTGCAAACCAGTTGCAACTCTAGTTGGACATGGAATCCAACTAAGCAAAGATGATGGAGCACCAAAAGTTGATGTGACCACTTTCAAAAGCATGGTTGGGAGTTTGATGTTTCTCGCCAACACCAGACCAGATATTCAGTATGCTGTATCTCTTGTTTCTAGATTTATGTCTAACCCCTCAGAGTTGCATTTGCAAGCAGCTAAAATAATTTTGAGATATGTGAAGGGTACATTGGATTTTGGAATCCAGTACCATAAATGTAAAACTATCAAGCTTGTAGGCTTCAGTGATAGTGATTGGGGTAGCAATATTGATGACAGGAATTCAACATTAGGAAACTGTTTTAGTCTTGTATCAGGACTAATAACTTAGAGTTCAAAAAAATAGATAGTAGTAGCGCTATCTTCAACAGAAGCAGAGTATATAGCGATTACTTATGCAAGTACTCAAGCCTTGTGGTTAAGGAAAGTACTAGAAGAGATTGGAGAACAGCAAAGTGGTCCGACCAAAATCTACTGTGACAATATCAGTGCCATTTAGTTGGCATATAATCCTGTCCAACATAGCAGAACCAAGCATTTTGATATGAAGTATCACTTCATCAGAGATATGGTGGAACATGAAATTGTTGAGCTTCAATACTGTCACACTTTGGAGAACGTCGCTGACATCTTCACCAAGGCGATGACAAAAGCTCAATTTGTAAAGCTGAGAGACTGTGTAGTCAGTCCTCTCAACTTTAAGGGGGAGAATGTTGCAAGTGTGAATAGGGGTTCACCTAAAGAGGCTTAGTAAAATCCCTTTCCTAAGCCTAAGTGTGAACATTCTACTCCCTATGATTGTCGGCAATTTTTTTTCGGCAATATTCTCTAACCCCCTATCCTATTTTCTCTCCTATTATCCTCCTATATTCCTTCCTAATTCCTCCTTTTCCTCCCTTCCCCTTATCCCTCCAACCTCCTTATCCCTCCGCGCCTTTCTTTCCCTTATCTTCTCCCTCCTTATCTCCTATTTCCCCTTATCTCTCCTTTGCCGACTTTATTCCTATTTCCTACTCTATAAATTATTTGAGATACATTTGTAATATGGTTGGGGGTACTTCAAATTTAAATAAATATTTCAAATATTTTGTCCTGCATTATTTTTTTTAGTGTGACTGCGTTCGGAATCTACAATCATCACCGATCAGACGAAATCATCTCAGATCTGATGAATTCATCTGGAGTAGAACATCCAGACGATTTCATCCCAAAACTATTTTTTCATAATTAGCTTCTATTTCAATAGCTTCTCTAACTTGGGCAGAAGCGCATCTACGTAGTTAGAGACTCCCTCATTGGAGATATCCTAGATTGGGATGATCTCCAACCTCCTAACCTCTCCTTAAATCCTATTTAAACTTAGGATTTCCCCTGACTTTCCCCCTGGCTGAATTTCTCTGCAACTTTAGTTTTTCGTGCATTAGAACACCTCGAATCATTGTCTGCATCTATGCATTTTCAAGTTTTCTTGTAGGAACCTTATTATTTTTTAGCTGGAGCAAGCTCGAATCATCATGGATGATCTTGTATAATTTCAGATGATTTTGTTGACATCTAAGATGATCTTGTACGATTACAGGCGATTTTGACTGCAGTCAAGATTGGGGGCAACCAGTGCCCTGAGTTTGCATTTTTTGTCCTTCATTGCTTATTTTGTTTTGCATTTATTTAGTTTATTTTACTCTGCATCCTGGAGTTCACCTCATGTAGCATAGATGCATGATAAAGTCAAAGTCAGTCATTAAAATAATTTATTTTATTTAATCTGTTATCTGGAGTTGTCATTTTAGCACTTATATTATCATTTCTATCATATCCCCTATATTTTGCAATTGCATTTTTGGTTTTTGGTGTCTATTTCTGTGATTGTAGGTTTCTAAAAAATTCTTCTGATGAATTCATCATGTCGACGATGATCCTGTCTGATCTCATATGATCTACTATGATCTGGATGATTATGTACAATTACAGATGATCCTATCAAATTCAAGACGATCTAGACTTCTACAAGCTTTAGAATCTTCATCAGACATCCAAAATCAGGTATGTTTTGTCTCATTTAGCATATTTTTTGTGTTTTATACCTATTACTGCTTTTTGCATTCATATAAATTAGTATTTGCATATAGAATAGCTTAGATTCATTTGGCCAAACCTAGGAATTTGAATGATTAAGCATAAAATTGAACACATCAAACCCATTCTCAACCTAGGCATGGAAATTGCCACTCAAATTTTCCTGGTGAACCCCACCATCCATCTAAAATTCACCCTGATACCCCTCCCCTGAGAGGCATGACCTTCAAAGGGCATCTCAGTCCGAGGTACCGTCTCATCCTTTTTGCATCCCCCTTCCGGGAACGGATCCTTTAGCCTTAAGGTAAGGGTGCGAAAAATTTGGGCCGATACACATTGTTGTGTTCTTTGCATTATCTTTTCATTTCTCTTATTTTAGTTTATAGAAGACCAAATCCTAGGTATTTTGATCAATTCACACTTTTAAACATCCCATCCCCCGACTTCAGACAAGTCTTAAAATTATTCCTGGTGAACCCCTCTTCTTTGTTCATCGAGTGTAGAGAATGACATACCCTCGCAGTCACCTTAGCTCCCAGCAGATCCAAAAAAGAATCATAAATGGTAGGGTAGTTTTCCCCCTCTAAATTTACTATTGTACCCATATAATAGATGGAATAATTGAGTCAAATTATTTTATTGGATCTTTCTATCAAGTTTGGAAGAATACATACTTTGACTCCTATACAACCAATAAGATCATGTCTTTCAAATACCCTATTTTATATTCTTACCCCATTACCCATGGTATGATGCCCTCTACATACATACATACATACATACATATACATATGCGTATACATATACATATACATATACATATACATACATACATATATATATAGATATATGTATATGTATATATGTATCTATATGTATGTATATATGTATATATACATATATACATACATACATATATATACATACATACATATATATATATATATATATATATATATATATATATATATATATATATATATAAGTTCAAAAGTTTTGGGGGAGGCCTTGTAGAAACCTAGCCCCCTAAAATTTTAAATGGATTTGATGGGCATGAAATAATATACAAAATTTTGGCATCAAAATTTAAATGTTTGAATTTAATTTTTTTTTTAAGTTTCCTCCAAGATAAAGATAGATCCATGTGTTACCTCTAATACCATGTTAGATTTCATAATACCTTCTCGAAATACACTAAAGAATAACATTCATTGTAATCATATGCAAAATAATAGAAGAGTAAACAGATAAAATAATAATATTGTTAAGAAAATAGGAAGAAATGGGTGCACAGAGGCACCCCACAATATCATATCACATATATTTATACAATTGATCATCAAAATCCTAAATTGTTTAAATTATGTAAATATATCATATCATATATCTTGATACATTGATGATAGACACAACTTCCACCTAGTGGCTTGGGAGAAGGTTTGTTCCAAGAAAACCAATGGAGGCCTAGGTCTAAGAAGGGTTAATCGAATGAACATGACCCTTCTGTCTAAACAAGGATGGCGACTAATATTTAAAAGCAAATCAATTTGGAAAAACATCCTAAGAAGAAAATATCTTAGCTAATGCAATTTCCTTATAGATGAAAAATTTCCTATTGGCTTAGCTTTATAGAACTACATAGTCAAATCTAGGAAAACACTCAAGGCTAGAGTTGGCTGGAATTTTTCAAAATGGTAGAAACATTCAATTTTTTGATGACTCGTAGATTGAAGACCAAACCTTTATTTTTGATCCTGGGTTATACCCAATCAAACATGTTACTGACTACCTATTTGGACCCAAAGTTTATGACTTCAATAGTGATAATGGTTGGTAGAAAATGTGGAAGGTAATTCCTTTATAAGGGCTTAGTAATTTTTAGATTTTTGTAGTTGCAATCCTAACTTACCTTCTAATATCATGTGTCATCCCATCAAGCAGTTTTGAGGATAAGTTGATATAGAAAGCCAATCAAAATGGTCCATCTAGTGTTAAATCTACTTATTGTGTCTAAAAACCAATCATCCATGGGGTGGATCAAATTCAATTTCAATGGTGTAGCCAAAGGAAAATCATGTAGAGGTGGATCAGGACAGGTGTTCCATGATCACAATGGTAGCATTCTCCTTACATTTTTTGAAAATTTAGGTACTCATACAAAGAGTTTCATGGAATCAAGGGCTGCTTTTCAGGGTCTTACCTTATTTGAATATTTTTCGTACCTCAATCTAGTTCTGGAAGGAGACTCTTTGAACTTGATAAATAAAATTAAAGATAACACCTCCCCTGGATGGAAGACTCAAAACATGATAGATGAAATCAAAAATCTTCTCTAGTACTTCAATAATGTTTATATTCAGTATGTGTACCATGAAGGAAACTAGGCAGCTGATAATTTGGCCAATATTAGAGTTGAAGTAAGTAACTTATCTATTTGGTGCCAAGATTTCCCCTGAACATTGTTCAAATATGAGTCAATAATTGATGTTTTTTTGTGATTTGACCATAGTGTATCCTTCTTGTAGTGAGCCATGATGGCTTCCATTTTTGTTTCTCTAAGAGGGGCTCATTTTGTTGAATGTGTTTTTTATTGTTTGATAACAGTTAATGTCATGTCCTCCCATCGGGATTGCCCCATTTTTTTGGTCTTTGGCTTGGCATTTTTGCATATTTACCTTTAGGTTTTTGTTTATTTTTTGTATTAGGTTTTTATATCTCGATATTACCTCCATTGTCCTTTCTTTAATTGCCTCTTTGAGGTTGTCTCCTCTATTTTGAAAGCTTTTTAAAAGGTTTGAGTAACATCTCAAAACCCCTTTTTATCAATATAAAAATGTTATCATACACTAAAATATTTTATTATTATTATAGTTCATAAAATACTTCCAACTAAATCATATGTTGAATTTATAATCTATATGGAAAAATATACCAATATTTTATAAATATTGAAGGTTTAAAACCATGTCAAACAAGTTCAACAAAGGATTATCTTCTATAAGTCAAATTGATGATTGAATGTTTCCCATTATTCACATGAATCTAATTTTTATATATTCTTTGACTAAATGGTGTAAGAATATCATCATAATACAATTGTACTTCACTTTTTAATTTACTTATAGTACTTTAAATATCAACAAACATAATTCTATTTATTTTCAAATGGTAAATATTAGTACTAGTATTTACATGTAATGATATTGTGCATGTTTTTTTCCTATATTTACATATAAAATTTAAACAATTTTACTGAAGATCATTATTTTTAATACAAAATTATTTTCCTTGTACTAAGATAAAGGTATGAGTGGTTTTTCAGCAATGTTAGAAGATATAGCTTTACTTAATTTAAACAAGAAATCATGTTGCATAATGAAAACCAAAGAAAATTCTATGTGATATGATATTGTATCAATATATGTGATATGATCATTATAAAGTAGCTCAAAAATATAGTGGATTCTTATCAAGCAAACCTATCCACAAAACTTATGGCTATATATTCCCAAGGCATCAAGATCATTCATCATTGATATAAACTAGCCCAAGCAATTTTGAATTCCTACATAAATTTTGGGGGTAAATTCCTCACTTCTTCATATAAATACCTTCTTCTTCATTGTAAGCATTGAAATCCAGCCATAACCATCTAGTGTCTTACCTTGTATGGGGTTTCCCTTCATTCTCTTTATATCATGGTTTGTATTGAGCCTTGTATTGTTCTATCTTAGTAGTTTTTGAGCCTTTTTCTTTGACATGTATTTAATCTAAAATTCACATATATAAGAAGTTGTAACTATTCCATTATTTCTATCTTGGTTATTATGTGGGTGTTATGTGTGATGCATGTTCTGTTAAATCGTATTACTTATGTATTGTCAGGTATGATGCATGTGTTCACTCAACCCACTATGATGTAAAAAGTCTCTAGACCTTTTGTGCATCACCACACATAGCCTAGGCTAGCTATATTATATTAGAATTAATTTTCTTTCATCTACTTTCTATTGTTTACTACTTTCCCTCCTAACACTTTTTTCTAGTAAGGAACCTGTTAGATTAGTCTTGCTTGGAAAATTAGTGAAGTGTTGAAGATCACAACTAGACAATGAGTCATCCTTGGTAAAAAAATCTTTAAAATAAATCAGGAGAGCCACAAACCATGCTCCCTATATTTCCCAAGACTGACACTCCTCATATGTCATGGGCATCGAACACACCTAAAGAGGACCACATGTGGTCATAGCACATGGGATGCAAGGGTCATTTTTTGCCCCCAATAGTTTAAAATGACATGCTTGATAGAACCTAAATTTCCAAACCCATCCTCTGATTAGAAATTAGATTAAGGTCCTAGTGAAGGCCTTAATATTCAACTTGCTAGAAAACTATGAAGATTCATCTAACAACTCTGTCAATCAACAAACCATTCAAATTTAGTGGCTCTACTGGAAAATGGTCCTAACATATTCCATAAAATAATTTATATATAGATATCCTAGTCGATATCTCTATTTATCATATTGTTATAGCAACATCAAAGCACCACCACTTGTTTGATAACCTTAAATTGACCAAAATATAGCCATGTAGTTGAATTCCAAGAGAACCCTAGTATGGAGTAACCAAGGTCCCCTAGTTTCCCTAATTCCACTTGATATGTGAGATCCAATCCTTGCTACAACTCTAAATTCCTTGCCTAAATTATTTAAAGAATATGCAATCATTGCATTGAATCATCTACACCATATAGTAACTCTTTACACGGTATACAATATGGTTGCACAAAATATGTCCTTAAATGCTTTTGACAACATCTTTTAAAGGAAAAGTGCAAGAATGGTGTGTATCACCTCCTACACATTCAACAAGAAATTAGGACCAGTTGTCCACCCAATTAGAAAATAGATTTTAGGAGAAGGTAGACAAAGTTTCATTACTAGAACACTTGATGAGTATCAAACTAGCTCACAATGAGGCAATGGAGGATTTCAATGCCATGTTCTAAAAAAATTGATACAAAATCCTAGATGAGATTAGGCCTTCCCTAGGTATGTCACTCATTTTTTTTCTTAAGTCCTTCACTTCAAAAATTTATATGATGATCAAAATATAGGGAGGAAATTCCTTTCCATTAGCCAATAATATAGTCATATAGGAAAAACATAACCTCATATAGATAGGTAGGCTACCACTAAGACCCCCATGACCTTTATCTCCCCAACCCATGTACCATTCGCTACCAATCATGTACCCCTCCATCTCTCAAATCATGCCCCCTATAAATATAGCTACCCCTCCTTTACCATACCATATAACCTTAATTTCCACACCTAAGACCAAAATAGATAAAATGATGAGGAAGGCACAATTTCTTTATAAGAAATTGCTCATTCCAAGAAGACAATGGCACAACTCAAGTATCCCATACATTCAGCTACAGGGCCACCCTCCTCAAGGCTACCTGATCCTAAACCATCAACTCACTCCAAGGGCTTATCATAATTAGGCTTGGAAAAGTTTTTGGCCTCTAATAAGGGTGCAAAAGGAAGGAGTATAGTGTCAACATCCCAATGTTGACCAACCCCCCACAAAATTATTGGTATCTCAAAAATAGGCCCCATAGGAAAATTTCTATTCACATGGAAATAAATTAGAATGATTATGGCATACAACCAAACCAAAATAACATCATCCAATAGATACCAGGTACTAGACACTAGAAGGACAATCAAACCCAAAGCTATTAAAGCCTCCTAGGAAATCAAGTTGATCAAACCAAAAGAGGTGTTCACCATCACAAGTATTCTAGAAAAGCATCCATCAAATCATCTAGTAGGCAATAGTGATGATACCCAAGGCCTCCAAAAAACTTTTGAACTAGTGGTGGAAGAACCCAGGCCTCATCCAAAACCAAGATCCCTATCAAGAAAGAACCTAGAAGAGATAATCCAAAGTAAGGGGAAGATGAGATAGAGTTATCTGCACAAATTAAAGCAAAGATTTTTTTCTAAATCTAACTTGTGATGGTAGACCAATCCAAATCTACCTTATGGATCCAATATTCATCACCTCCTTCTTATCAAAAATTATGGAAAAGGCACTAAAATAAACCTTGTGGTTGATGGAAAGTGTTAACTCTAAGTGATTATTTTATTGGTGCAGGTTATCATTGCAGCAATTTTAGTAAAGGAGTTCAAATATTCTAGTGAGGGAAGCTTGATAAAGGGGGTAGTGATTCTCATGGTGATTTTAATAGACCTTTACATGTCATGTTTTTTATAGTCGTGGCAACCTCTAGGATGGCTTGTTCTCAGTGAGATTTTTCCCTTGGAGATCCGGTTTGCTAGGAAAAGTATCAACGTTTTAGTGAATATTTTATGCCCATGATATGCCATTTCAAATTTAGGTTGTTCTTTTTTTTTATGTGGTGGGTGATCATAATGAGCATATTCATCTATTACTTTCTACTTGAGACGAAGGGAGTGCCCATTGAAGAGATGGTCCTTGTGTGGAATTCGCACCGATTTTGGAGAAAATTCATTCCAGATGATGATGATGTGGAGCTGAAGCATGAGCAACGTGAACCATAGTGTGGCAATACTGGTCTTGTACTTGATTAATCTGTTTATTAATTTTTTTTTTTGTAACGAGTTTTGGATTATCATTTGGTTGACATTTTGAATAAAAAATAAGAGGTTAAAGCTTAAATTAAGAATTGGACCAAAATTTTTCATAATGCCCCTTACTGCTTAACTATTTAATATATTTATTTATAAATAAAAACTAAATAATATGAAGTTTCATGTTGTTGATTTTTTATATAGGGTTCATTTCCTAGATTATTTCATTGCATCAAGTGAATTTAAATAATTTTCAAGTAACTTTTTAGTAATTTCTATAATTTTTTAATAAGCTCTAGCCAAGATTTTCCCTTAAGAAAAAACTCATAAGTTTGTAGTTTTGCAAGTCTACACCTCACGTTATTTCCTTTGTAAACCATATGTCACTAAAAAACAAGAAACATACAATTTTCCTTGCATACTTTCCAAAGAAAATCTATTTGAATCCTATTAAATTCAAATACTTTACCTATTGGAAATATTCAAAATAACATCATATAAATAGGTATGTATTACAATGTAGTCTTTATGAGTTATAGTCTACCATCCATGATTAAGAAATTACCTTTTGAATATTTCAAATAATATTTTATTCTATCCAAAATTGAGTCCCAAATATGCTTCTTTTTTCCATTACAAGACAAAAGAATACCCAAAAATGTTGATGTAAATTGTGCAATTTTAAACCCTAAAATTTCCACAATATTTCATTGTAAATCTAGAGTAATGTTAATGAAAATATCCTAGATTTTAAAGTATTAAACAATTATATAGTAGTATTATCATAGCATGATAATAATGATTTAAACTCCATAGAGTCACTCACTTAGGGATGGTTGAACAGAAAAATATCATAAACAAATTAAAAATAAAATTTGGATGGACCATTCATTACAACTTCAATATATTTAAATTTTCCATCCAATTTTATTTTTGAGAAAGCTCTTCCTAATGCCTTTGTAAGAATGAAAAATAGTTATTGAGATAGTGGATCACCTTAGGAATTCTATGGTATGACTCAAAGGATCTAACAAGGGGTCCATTGATCAAAATAGAATATGTTGGAGTACTATTTTAGAGAAAATTTACTACACTAGGAAAATCCTACCTCAAAAGGTAATTTTGATCAGACTATCAAATTGAATCCAAAATGAAGGGGCCCAAAGCCCCTCCTACTTATGAAGTAGCCAAAGCTAGAAGACTATCTAAATTTCAATCGAGGAGAAGACTCTATCATTGATAAGTTCTAAATATGAAGATCTCCATACCATACAACCTAGCTGGCCCATTAAACCAAATCCAAGAAATGATACAAAAATATTTTCACTGGTAGCTAAGGAGATTTTTACCAAGAACCAGAGTCCAAAAACCCTTCCAATGATAGCTAATTAGACTTCACTTATGACAATACTTTGCTCCATATAGAGCTTGTGAACTTACCCCCTCCCTAGTAAGGAATGATCATTTTATTGGCTTTCTTTCATGTCACTTGGTGTTCATGATTCCTTGGCTAGGTCACAAGTCATAATTAGTTAGTGACCACCAAGGACTTGATCCAAAGGACTATTGGAAGCCAAGCATATTGAAGGTTCCAAGTTGTGAACATGTTACTATGCTTTGAGATTTCTTGATCCTTGCAAGATCCACCTCAAAATTCACAACAAGATAGCAATAAAGGGAACAAGAGGAGAACACTCAAAGACATGTTCACCTGAGCTAGAAATTTGATAATTTTAGTTATCATTTAGATGTCAATAAAATAGTAAGGGATGGATATTTAATGAAGGGCATATTCCCCAACAATGCTAAATGTGGCAGCCATGACATTCAAAGAGTGCACTAAATAACATCTTCACCATGGGAGCCTATCAAAGGTGAAAAGGGATCAAGTCGTTGACCACCACCAGACCAACCCATAGTGACTAGATGTGAGGGAAGTGATGATGATCTAAATCTAGTTCTAGATTCCCACAACCAAACATGGTTCGATAGGGGACAACAAAAATAATAAAAGTAGTGATATATAGGACAACACCAAATATAGGGTATTAATGAAGGTCAACATAATAAATTAGTGAGCATTTCTCTTATACCCTTGCTCTAATATATCAGACAATATTTTATTTACTACAATATGATTAGTGAGCATTGAAACAAATAATCATAATAGGTTAGCTCTTATATGATTGCATTGTTGTGCTCTTTGTATGATATTTTCATTTCTCTTAGTTTAGTTCAAATAAGATCAAATCCTAGGTATTTTGATCAATTGAAACATTTAAACATCCCACCCCCAGACTTGGGATGAGTTCTACAACCATTCTTGGTGAACCCCTCTTTTTTTTCCATTGAGTGTAGAGAATGGCATACCCCCGTAGTCACCTCAACTCCCAACAGATCCAACCGAGAATAATACATGGTAGGGCATTTTTCCCCTATACACATACTGTTGTACCCATAGAATAGATGGAATAATTGAGTTAGTTTATTTGATTGGATATTTCTATTGAGTTGGGAAGAATACATACTTTGATTCCTATACAACCAATGAGCTCATGTCTTTCAAATACCCCTATTATATATTCTTGCCCCATTGCCTGTGGTTTGATTCCCTATACATACATACATATACATATACATATCTATATCTATATCTATATGTATATATATTATATATTTATATTTCCATCTATTTTTACGTGTTATCTTGAGTAAAAGATGACCAACAAAAAATTGACTTAGTGTGAATTAAACTTATGATATTTACTTTTCAAATCCTTCAAAAAGAAATATGTTTTCTAATATATATGATTGCATTGCATAAATATATGATGGAAATACTTTGTATAAACCTAGCTGCATAAAATTTTAAATGGCTTAGATGGGCATGAAATAATATACAAAATTTTGGCATCAAAATTTCAATGTTTGAATTCAAAAATTTTAAAACTTTTCCTCCAAGATAAAGAGAGAGTCGTATGTTGCCTTTAATACCATGTTATATTTCATAATACCTTCTTGAAATACATTAAAGCGTAACATTCACTGTAATCATATGCAAAATAATAGAAGAGTAAATATATAGAACAATATTATTAATAAAACAAGAAGAAAAAATGGGTGCACATAGGCACCCCACAATATCATATCACATATATTGATACAATCGATCATAAAAATCCTAAATTATTAAAATTAGGTAAATATATCATATCATATATTTGTATACATTGATGATAGACACAACTTCCACCTGGTTGCTTAGGAGAAGGTTTTTTCCAACAAAACCAATGGAGGCCTAGGTCTAAGAAGGGTTAATCAATGAACATGACCCTTATAGCTAAACATGGGTGGCAACTGATCTTCGAAAGAAAATAAATTTGGAAAAACATCCTAAGAAGCAAATACGTTAGGAAGTACAATTTCCTTATAGATGAAGAATTTCCTACTGGCTTAGCTTTCTATGTTAGTCTCACAATGACACTGAGGGGGGGTGAATCAGTGTAGTTCTTTAAACTTAAATCCACAACTCTTAAAGCTGAAACAATGAAAACTTAAAACCAAATACAGCAAGTATAACAAGAGAACATCACACAACACAAGATTTAATGAGGTTCACCAATTTGGCTACTCCTCAAAAATTATTGCTTGGACTCCCATCCAAATCCAGCCTTTGCAAAGCACCAACTTTACAATCAATTTACTAGCACCCACTGGAAGGAGCACCAACCCTTGATTTATCTGCACCAATAGAAAGGAGCACCAACCCATGATTTACCAGCACCAACTGGAAGGAGCACCAACCCCTGATTTATCTGCACCAATAGAAAGGAGCACCAACCCCTGATTTACCAGCACCAACTGGAAGGAGCACCAACCCCTGATTTACTAGCACCAACTGGAAGGAGCACCAACCCCTAATGCCAAGCAGCAGCTTGGACTTCAATTTTGAATCTAGAAGTTTTGATAGAAAAATACCTTCGCTTTTACAAGACCCTGACTGGTCTATTGCTTACCCGATCTCTCTCACTGTTCATGAAACACACGCATCTTCTGCGCTCTTATAGCCGCACTTCACCCTCTTTCAACCACCTCTCTATGCACACTCTATGCACTCTCTTTGCACTCTTTGCGCACACTCTACGCACCCTTTGTGCACTCTCTTTGCACACTCTGCTCCCTTACAGCCGCACTTAGCGCTCGTCTTAGCCCTTTTTGCTCTCTGTGCACTCTGCTCTCTCTATGCACTCACAGCCGCACTTAGCCCATTTCTGCCACTTCTCTACGCTCACTCTATGCACTTAGCCACCTTTGCACTCTGTAATCTTTGCCATCTTTCATCGCCTCTGTGCTCTCTGTGCTCTTACGGCCGCATTTCACACACATTCACAACACATCAATTCTCCAAGCAACCCTCCTTTTATAACAATATTTTCATAATGTAAACCCTAGTCTTAGTCGGCTTTCATAACAATATTTTCATAATGTAAACCCTAGTCTTAGTCGGCTTTCATAACAATATTTTCATAATGTAAACCCTAGTCTTAGTCGGCTTTCATTGCACTCCTGGTCTTCGTCGGCTTTTATAACAATATTTTCATAATGTAACTCCTTGTCTTCATCGGCTTTCATCGGTCTTCGTCGGCTTCAACTAATGAAGATGTTCGGTATATCCATCGCTCAAAGATTTCATTCTATAATAGTCCCTATAACCGTCGTACTGACTTTTGTTCACTCTTCTTATTTTAGCTGCATGAATTCACTCTGTAACGCCCCTATAACTATCGTAGTGATGTCGGTCCACTGTCACACTTCTTGTTTCAGTTGGGTTCTTCTTCTTGCATCGCGCACATGCGACCTGTTGCATGAAATCGTGACATTTTTGCCTCTTTGTCTTCTTTTTTTGCTGTTGGCCATGAAAATACAACATGTCGCGATATCGTGACACTTTTGCCTCCGTACTCTTCATCTTTGCTTTTGTCGTGATATCGTGACACTTCCGCCTCCGTACTCTTCCTCTTTCCTTTTGTCGCGATATCACGACACTTTTTCTCTCTTGCTATTTCTCTTCTTCTTTGCTTGTCACGATATCACGACACTTTTTCTCTCTTGCTCTTTCTCTTCTCTTTTGGTCGCGAAAATGCGACATGTCGCGATATCGTGACACTTTTTCTCTCTTACACTCTCTCTCCTCTTTTGGTCGTGAAAATGCGACATGTCGCGATATCGCGACACTTTTTCCTTCTTACACTCTCTCTCCTCTTTTAGTCATGAAAATGCGACATGTCGCGATATCACGACACTTTTTCCTTCTTACACTCTCTCTCCTCTTTTAGTCGAAAATGTGACATGTCGCGATATCGCGACACTTTTTCCTGCTTGCTCTTTTTCTTCCAACATGTCGCGAAATCGTGACACTTTTTCTTGCTTGCTCTTTCTCTTCCAACATGTCGCGAAATCGCGACACTTTTTCTTGCTTGCTCTTTTTCTTCCAACATGTCACGAAATCGTGACACTTTTTCTTGCTTGCTCTTTCTCTTCCAACATGTCACGAAATCGTGACACTTTTTCTTGCTTGCTCTTTCTCTTCCAACATGTCACGAAATCGTGACACTTTTTCTTGCTTGCTCTTTCTCTTCCAACATGTCGCGAAATCGTGACACTTTTTCCTCTTCTCTTTCTCTTCCAACATGTCACAAAATCGCGACACTTTTTCCTTCTTGCTCTACATGTCGTGATATCGCGACACTTTTCTTTCTTGCTCTACTTTGCTTTTCTTTTGATCTTTAGCATATGGGCCACTTCGGTCTTCTTGGAAAATCATTGTACATACTCTGAATAACCTCTTAACTCCTGTCCACTGCATCAACCGATCTATCTGACTGTGTTGACAACAATGACAATACTGTCACTGCACCTTGCTCAACAATCTCCCCCTTTGGAATTGTTGGCAACACACGTGCAATTTCCTATAACTCTTCTCCCCCTTTGACAATAATACCAAAGGGCTGTTGTAGACTCCCCTTGAGTCCATGCACAACATTCTCAGGAAAAAATTATTACACTTAGAAAAAATCACAAACATGAGCAAAAATATAAACAAATACATAAATGCTCCCCCTAAGAATGTGGTCCCTATAGCTAGTCAATTCTTGGGAATATCTCCCACTGCCCTTTTTGAGCTGATTTTACTAGATTGTCAAAACTGATATGACCGAGCCTCTTGTGCCACAACCAATTTTCTTCTTCCTGTCCAATCAAGCAAGCTCCTTCTAAAGTCTCTGAGAGAGTGTACAGGTTGCCAGATGTCCTCGATCTAGTTGCTATCAACTTTCCACTATTTGCTTTTCTGACTTCTACACATCCTACCCAATCTGCATCTGAATACGCAATAAGGGTGAGGTCCTTACCTTTCGGATACCATAACCCATACTCCATAGTTCCCTTGAGGTACCGAAGAATCCTCTTCACTGCTGTCACATAAAACTGTCCAAAACTTCAGTTCAAATTTTAGCATCTAACTCTTTTCGGATTGCTTGGAATTATTCTTGCAAATAGGCCTCCTACGCTGATTTTGCACCTGTCAAAAAATTGTCAAGTGACTCACACTTGTACCAAATTTTGTCCAACACTGTACCGACACTACAATTTCACTGCCAACTCTGTACAAGCACCAAACATTTGTACCACAACACCAACCAAATCCCTTTTTATATTTTCAATCTGGTCTATGTTTTCTACAGTCACTGCTGGTCACACCTTACTTTCAATCATGTAGCCGCTTTGAATGCAATAATAAAATGTGAGCTTTCTGATTTTGCATGTGAATTAAATATTTTCACCAAAGCGTCATAAAAGATCTAACAATCTTCACATCAATGTGTAGTACAAATACACACTCTATTTTTATCGAAACACATATATGCAGCTAGGGCAACATTCTTTCACTAACCAAATTATCTGAACTGTTATAATCCTTAACTTTGAACAGTGGCAGTAAGAACCATCAATAGTACAACAATGACATATAGCAATACTACCAATGGTGACAACTCTCAATTTAATCACCACCCTTCATGGCACCTCCACAAACAACTACATGAACTGAAACACACTTTGACAACTATACGACAACTCCCCCTGACTACTTGCCTTTCATCCTCAGATAACCAAACAAACACATAGGAGCATTAAAATAAAACTTTTAAGATTGCTCCCCCTGAGGATGTGCTACCTAGAGTTGCTTAGTGCAATAGCGGAGTAGTCTCCTTCAGTCCAAGGAGACACGATTTCCTTTCTTCTGTCTTTCTCCAAACTTTCTTGAACTTGGGCTTGAGTTTTTCAAGTACATCCCTATTTTGAACCTTTTCGTGAACTTGAACATTTCTCTTGGGTGGTTGTCTCTTGTGCATCCTTGATGGATGATTATTTTCCTTTCTTTTATGCACATGATTTATTCCCTGTCTGTGTTGCATTCTTTGAGTCTGATGAAATCTACGGTCTTGCCTTAGATTAGATACAAAAGTGTTTGGACAGAACCTTGCTATGTGCCCATGACCATTACATTTAAAACATCGCACATGATGTTCAATCAGAAAAGTAGATGTATTTCTACCAGCATAACTCTTTGATCTATTATTCAATCCACAATAAATTGCCTTGTGACCATAATGGTTGCATCTAAAACAATAGCCATTAAAAGCATTATTATGAATAGAATGAGAGTGATAGAACCTCTTTTGTTGTGGTTGCTTTGTTGTAGATCTCCTTTGATATTTTCTTCCTTTTGAAGATTCAGCTTCAAACTTTTCTTGCTTCGATCCTTCAACAGTGAACTTCTTCTTCTCTGCATATTTGGAAGATGAAGGTTGTTCAGCTTCATATCCAAGACCACGCTTATCCATGGAGCTTCTTTGTTGGCTTATCATTTTATCTAGCAACTCTGTGCTCTTCTCGAATTTGAGATTTGTATTGGCCTCTTCTAGTTGTTTCTTCAATAAAATAATCTCTTCTTCTTGTTTGTAGCAAACAATCTCTTTCTCATTGATTTGTGACCTGAGAGTTTCTTCAATCCTTTTGGATTCTTCTACTTGTAGCTTTAGATCACTAATAACTTTGTTAGATTCCTCTTCACGTTTGCTACATACATCGACTTTATGATTCATCTCTTCTGTCTGCATCCTTAAACCAACAATCTCTTCTTCTAGCTTACTGCAATACTCTATTTTCATGGTTATTTGCACTTCGAGATCTTCAGATATTTTCTTGGATTTGTCTATCTGTACTTTCAAACTGGTTATTATTTCATTTGCATCCTCAAGCTTTCTTGAAATTTTCTTATTCTTTTTCCTTTCTATCTCCAATTCATCCAGAGCTGCAATTAGTTCCTCTTCCCAATTTACTTCTGCATCAATTTCTTCTTCATCACATTCCTGTTCTTTTTCTATTTTTTCTTCTTCGAGTGCCATGAAAAGACCTCCACCTGTTTCCTTTTCAGAATCATCCTCTAGGACTTCAATTTTGAAAGTATCATCTTCATCTTCACTGCTACTAAACCCATTGCAATAACTTGCATCATGACCGAGTTGACCACAAACAAAACATTCTTCACCTTGTGAACCTGCATCATGACCGAGTTGCCTCTTGGCCTTTTCTCCATTGTTTGATTCATCTCTTGAATCTATTTTCATTCTTCCTCCCAAAACAACAACATTGAATTCATCTTCATTTTCTTTCATGACCATGTGTGTTCTTTTCTTCTTGTGTCTCATGGTTCTACTTTTGCCTTTCTTTGCCATTTGTGTTCTTGTAAGATCTTCCTTCAAGCTGTTAAACCTTTTTCGAAGGAACCCACTCTGATACCAATTGTTAGTCTCACAATGACACTGAGAGGGGGGGTGAATCAATGTAGTTCTTTAAACTTAAATCCACAACTCTTAAAGCCAAAACAATGAAAACTTAAAACCAAATACAACAAGTATAACAAGAGAACATCACACAACACAAGATTTAA
Source organism: Wollemia nobilis (assembly GCA_028583015.1). Taxonomy (NCBI): domain Eukaryota; kingdom Viridiplantae; phylum Streptophyta; class Pinopsida; order Araucariales; family Araucariaceae; genus Wollemia; species Wollemia nobilis. The sequence continues at coordinate 5,450,705 of JAQPPZ010016414.1, read as the reverse complement.
CGAGGTTCACCAATTTGGCTACTCCTCAAAAAATGACTGCTTGGACTCCCATCCAAATCTAGCCTTTGCAAAGCACCAACTTTACAATCAATTTACCAGCACCCACTGGAAGGAGCACCAACCCCTGATTTATCTACACCAACAAAAAGGAGCACCAACCCCTGATTTACCAGCATCAATTGGAAGGAGCACCAACCCCTGATTTATCTACACCAACAAAAAGGAGCACCAACCCTTGATTTACCAGCACCAACTGGAAGGAGCACCAACCCCTGATTTACCAGCACCAACTAGAAGGAGCACCAACCCCTGATGCCAAGCAACAACTTGGACTTCAATTTTGAATCTAGAAGTTTTGATAGAAAAATACCTTCACTTTTACAAGACCTTGACTGGTCTATTGCTTACCCGATCTCTCTCACTGTTCATGAAACACATGCATCTTCTGCTCTCTTATAGCCGCACTTCGCCCTCTTTTAGTCCCCTGTCTATGTACACTCTGTGCACTCTCTTCTCACTCTCTATGCATACTCTGTGCACCCTTTGCACACTCTCTTTGCACACTTTGCTCCCTTACAGTTGCACTTAGCACTCATCTTAGCCCTTTTTGCTCGCTGCACACTCACATCCACACTTAGCCCACGTTCCACTGCTTATCTATGCTCACTCTATGCACTTAGCCACCTATGCACTCACTTTGCGCTCTTCACCATATTTTGCCACCTCTGCGCTCTCTGCACTCTTACGACCGCATTTCACACATTCACAACACTTCAATTCTCCAAGCAACCCTCCTTTTATAACAATATTTTCATAATGTAAACCCTAATCTTAGTCGGCTTTCATTGCAATATTTTCATAATGTAAACCCTAGTCTTAGTTGGCTTTCATAACAATATTTTCATAATGTAAACCCTAGTCTTAGTCGGCTTTCATTGCACTCCTGGTCTTTGCTTTTATAACAATATTTTCATAATGTAACTCCTTGTCTTCGTCTCTCGGTCTTCGTTGGCTTCAACTAATGAAGATGTTTGGTATATCCATCGCTCAAAGATTTCATTCTGTAACAGTCCCTGTAGCCGTCGTATTGACTTTTGTTCACTCTTCTTATTTTAGTTGCATGAATTCACTCTGTAACAGCCCCTATAACTGCCATAGTGATGTCCGTCCACTATCACACTTCTTGTTTCAGTTGGGTTCTTCTTCTTGCATTGCACACATGCGACCTGTCACGAAATCATGACATTTCTACCTCTTTGTCTTCTTTTGTTGCTTTTGGCCATGAAAATACATGTCGTGATATCGTGACATTTTCTCCTCTGTACTCTTCCACTTTGCTTTTGTCGTGATATCGTGACACTTTTACCTCCGTACTCTTCCTCTTTCCTTTTGTCGTGATATCGTGACACTTTTTATCTCTTGCTCTTTCTCTTCTCTTCTGGTCAAAATGCGACATGTCGCGATATCATGACACTTTTTCTCTCTTGCTCTTTCTCTTCTCTTCTAGTCACGAAAATGCGACATGTCGCGATATCGTGACACTTTTTCTTCTTACACTCTCTCTCCTCTTTTAGTCGCGAAAATGCGACATGTCACGATATCGTGACACTTTTTCCTTCTTACACTCTCTCTCCTCTTTTAGTCATGAAAATGCGACATGTCGCGATATCGCGACACTTTTTCCTTCTTGCTCTTTCTCTTCCAACATGTCATGAAATCGTGACACTTTTTCCTGCTTGCTCTTTCTCTTCCAACATGTCATGAAATCATGACACTTTTTCTTGCTTGCTCTTTCTCTTCCAACATGTCATGAAATCGTGACACTTTTTCCTGCTTGCTCTTTCTCTTCCAACATGTCACGAAATCGTGACACTTTTTCTTTCTTGCTCTTTCTCTTCCAACATGTCGTGAAATCGTGACACTTTTTCTTGCTTGCTCTTTCTCTTCCAACATGTCGTGAAATCGTGACACTTTTTCCTGCTTGCTCTTTCTCTTCCAACATGTCGTAAAATCGTGACACTTTTTCTTTCTTCCTCTACATGTCGTGATATCGCGACACTTTTCTTTCTTGCTCAACTTGTCTTTTCCTTTGATATTTAGCATATGGGCCACTTCGGTCTTCTTGGAAAATCACTGTACATACTCTGAATAACCTCTTAACTCCTATCCACTGCATCAACCGATCTATCTGACTGTGTTGACAACAATGACAATATTGTCGTTGCACCTTGCTCAAAATTCTATAACTCCATATTCAAAGCTAGGAAAACAATCAAGGCTGGAGTTGGTTGGAATTTTTCAAAATGGTAGAAACATCAATTTTTGGACTAACTTGTAGATTCAAGACCAACCCTTGATTTTTGATCTTGGGTTGTCCCCAATTAAAACTATTACTGGCAACCTATTTGTACCTAAAGTTTGTGACTTCATTAGTGATAATGGTAGGTAGTAAATGTGAAGGGTCATTTCTTTATAAGGGCTTAGTAATTTCTATATTTTTGTGGCTACAATCCTATCTTGCCTTCTAATATCATGTGTCATCCCATATTGCAATTTTGAGGATAGGTTGATCTGGAAATAGGGTTATGCATAAGGGATCATCCCCAAAATGTATTTATAAAATTTTGTCAAATTAGTTTCGAAATCTAGGAAAATAGTGTCCAAAGACATGTAGAAAGTTCACTATTATCAGGGGCAATGTTGGAAATTTAAACTTAAATTAGTCAAATTATTATAAAATTGGGGTGAATCGACCCCAAAAATAATTTGCACCCAAATTTTTTTGGCTAATGGGCCCTGGTCAATGGTCCCAAATATTAGCCAATTTCAACTTTCAAAAATCCTAATTTTAGCCAATCTAGTGATAAATAGCCACTATGCATAACCCTCTCTGGAAAGCCAATCAAAATGGTCAATTTAGTATTAAATCTACTTATTATGTCTAAAAACCAACCATCCAATTGATTCCCTTCTAATCATGTCTTGATAAAACATCTCACCCCAAGATTGCTATCTTTTTCTGGTTGGCTATCCAAAATAGAATTCTTACTCTTAACAATTTGCAAGCTCAAGGTATGAGTTTTACAAATTAGTGCTATCTTTATCTATCCAATTTAGATTCTATCCATCACTTATTTCTAGAATTCTCTTTATCTTCCTTTGTTATGCACTCCCTTCTCTCAACATTCCATATCACTATGGTTTTCCTAATATGATCTTAGATCTTTGTATCTAGTGGTCATTTTCATTTTTGGTCATCATCTCAAAATACCCTGGTGTTTCTTACTGCCTCACTTTTTGTGGTACATCTGGAAAGAAAGGAACTCAAGAGAATTTAGTGGGATTTTAAGATACTATCTTTTAGTTTGTTCTCATATTATTACTTCTACTTCTGAGAATGTCAATGCCTAGAATAGGTTCGATCCTCCCTTATCCAATTTTGAACCCAATCTGATGTCAAATATTGGATTGATTCCCTCTACACGCTCTTTGGCACATACTACTCTAGTGGATAGATCTAAAATTAAATGGAATCCACCACCCATGGGGTGGATAAAATTTAATTTTTATGGTGTAGCCAAAGGAAACCTAGGTAGATGTGGAGTAGAGTGGGTGTTCCATGATCACAATGGTAGGATTATCCTTGTTTTTTTGAAAATTTAGGTACTCATACCAAAAAATTTGTGAAATCAAGGGCTGCTTTTCAAGGTCTTATCTTATTTGAAGATTTTACATACCTCAATCTAGTTCTATAAGGAGACTCTTTGAACTAGACAAATCAAATTAAAGATAACACCTCCCCTAGATGGAAGATTCAAAATGTGATAGACGAAATCAAACGTCTTCTCTAGCACTTAAATAACATTTATTTTTGGTATGTGTACCATGAAGGAAACCAGGTAGCTGATATTTTGGCCAATATCAGAGTTGAAGTAATATATCTATTTGATGCCAATATTTCCCATGACCACTGTAAAAATATGATTCAAGACGTGATGTGTCTTTTTTTTTATTTGACCGTGGCATATCCTTCTTGTAGTGAGCCATGTTGGATTCCTTTTTTGTTTCTCTAAGAGGGACCCATTTTGTTCAATGTGTTATTTATTGTTTGATAACAATTAATGACATGTCCTCCCATTGGGATTGCCCCATTTTTCTAGTCTCTAGCTTGGCATTTCTGCATCTTTACCTTAATGTTTATGTTTGCTTTTTGGATTAGTTTATTATATATGTAGATTATCTCCATTGTCTTTTCTTTAACTACATCTTTGAGGTTGTCTCCTCTATTTTGAAAGCTTTTTAAAAGGTTTGGGGAACCTTTCAAAACCCTTTTTTATCAATAAAAAAAATGTTATCATACACTAAAATATTTTATTACTAATTTAGTTCATAAAATGCTTCCAACTAAATTCTATGTTGAATTTATAAGCTATATGAAAAAATATACCAATATTTTAAAAATATTGAAGGTTTAAAACCATGTCAAACAAGTTCAATAAAGGAGTATTTTCTATAAGTCACATCCATGATTGAACATTTTCCATTATTCAAATGAATCTAATTTTTATATATTTTTTGACTAAATAGTGCAAGAATATCATCATAATATATTTGTACTTCACTTTTTAATTTACTTATAGTACTTTAAACCTCAACAAACATAATTCCATTTACTTTCAAATGGTAAATATTAGTACTAGTATTTACATTTAATGATTTTGTGCATATTTTTTTCTAGATTTAAATATAATATTTAAATAATTTAATTGAAGATCATTATTCCTTGTATTAAGATAAAGGTATGAGTTGATTTTCAACAATGTTGGAAGATATATCTTTACTTGATTTAAACAAGAAATCATGTTGCATAATGAAAACAAAAAAAAATCCATGTGATATGATATTGTATCAATATATGTGATATGATAAATATAAAGTATCTCAACAACATAGTGGATTCTTATCAAGTTAACCGATCCATAAAATTTATGGCTATATATTCCCAAGGCATCAAGATCATTCATTATTGATATCAACTAGCCCAAGCAATTTTGAACTAAATTTTTTTGAATTCCTACATAAATTTTGGGGGAAAATTCCCCGTTCTTATAAATACCTCATTATTCATTGTAAGCATTAAAATCCAACCATACACATGCCTAGTGTCTTTCCTTGTATGGGATTTTCCTTCATTATCTTTATATCATGGTTTGGATTAAGCTTTGTATTGTTCTAGCTTATTAGTTTTTGAGCCTCTTTATTTGACATGTATTTAATATAAAATTCACATATATAAGAAGTTGTAACTATTCCATTATTTCTATATTTGTTCTTGTGTGGGTGTTATGTGTGATGCAGTTCTGTAAAACCGTATTCCTTATACATTATCAGGTATGATGCATGTGTTCACTTAATCCACTATTAAAGAGTCTCTAGAAATTTGGTGCATCACCACACATATCCTAGTCTTTCTAGATTATATTAGATTTTATTTTATTTCATTTACTTTCTATTGTTTACTACTTTCCCTCCTAACCTTTTTTCCTAGTAAGAAACTTGTTAGATTAGTCTAGCTTAGAACAATAGTGAAGTGTTGAAGATCACAACTATAAAATGAGTCATCCTTGGTAAAAAGTATTGGAGGTCAATCAGGAGAGCCATGTTCCATGCTCCCTAGACTTCCCAAGACTAGCACTCCTCATAAGGCATGGGCATCAAACACACATGAAGAGGATCACATGTGATCATAGCACCTGGGATGCAAGGGTCATTTCTTGCCCCCAATAGTTTAAAATGACATGATTGATGGGACCCAAATTTACAAACCCATCCCCTGATTAGAATTTAGATTAAGATCCTAGTGAAGACCTCAATATTCAACATGCTAGAACACTATGAATTTTCACCTAACAACTCTGTTAATCAATAAACCTTTGATATTTAGTGTCTCTATTGGAAAACGATCCTAAAATATGCCATAAAATAATTTCTAGATAGATATCCTAGTTGATATCTCTATTTATTATCTTGTTAGAGAAAAATCAAAGTACCGCTTCTTGTTCAATAACCTTACATTAATCAAAATATGGTCATCTAGTTGAATCCCAAGAGAATCCTAGTATGGAGCAACCAAGGTCCCCTAGTTTTTCTAATTCCACTTGATATGTGAGACCCAATACTTGCTATAACTCTAAATTCATTGCCTAAATTCTTTAAATAAGATGCAATGATCGCATTGAATCATTTACACCATATAGTAACTCTTTACATGGTACACAATATGGTTGCACAAAATGTTTTCCTAAGGCTTTTATCAGTATCTTTGTAAGGTAAAGTGCAAGAATGGTGTGTATCCCTCCCTACACATTCAATAAGAAATTAGGACCAGTTGGCCACCCAATTTATAGATAGATTTGGGGAGAATGTAGATAGAGTTTCATTACTAGAACACTTGATGAGTATCAAACTAAATCTCAATGAGGCAATGGAGGATTTCAATGCCATATTCCAAAAAAGTGATACAAAATTCTATATGAGATTAGGCCTTCCCTTATGGCACTCATTTTTAATCTTAAGTCCACTTCAAAAAAATTTATGATGATAAAAATCTAGGGAGGGATATCCTTCCCAATAGTCTATTAGATATTCATCTAGGCAAAACATAACCTCATATAGATAGGTAGGCTACCCATAATAACCCCAAGGTATTTATCTCCCCAACCCATGTACCCTTCACTACAAATAATGTAGCCCTCCATATATCACATCATGCCCTCTATAAATCTAGATCCCCCTCCTTTTCATACCATATAACCCTAATTTCCACACCTACGACCAAAATAAGGCACAAGATATTTCTAAGAAATTTATCATCCTAATAATATGAGAGAACAACTGAAGCATCCCATACTTTTAGCTATGGGGCCACCATACTCAAGAGTACCCAATCCTAAACCATCAACTAACTCCAAGGTCTTATCATAGTTAGACTTGGAAAAGGTTTTGGCCTCTGATAAGGGTGCAAAATGAGGGAGTATAGTGACACCATCCCAATGTTGACCAACCCCCCATAAAAATATTGGCATATCAAAAATATCCCCCCTAGGGAAATTTCTATTCACATGGGGAGAAATTAAAATGATTATAGCATACAATCTAAATAACAGAACATCATCCAATAGATATTAGGTACAACTAGACTATAGAAGTACAATCAAATCCAAAGCTATTAGAGGCTCCTAGTAAAACTAGTTGATCAAACCAAAAGAGGTGTCCACCTTCAAAAGTATTCTAGAAAAGCATCCATAAAATCATCTAGTAGGTACTAGTTATGACACCCAAGGCCTCCCTCAAAACTTTTGAACTAGTGGTGGAAGAACCCAAGCCTTAACCAGAACCAAGATCCCTATCAAAAAAGAACCTAGAGGATACCAACCAAAGTAAGGGTAATATGAGATAGAGTTACTTGTACAAATTAAAGTAAAACCTTTTTCCTAACTCTAACTTGTGAAAGTAGACCAATCCAAAGCTACCTTATGAATCCAATACTCATCACCTCTTCCTTATCAAAAGTGATGGCAAAGGCATTAAAATCAACCTTGTGGTTGATCAAAAGAAAAGTAGGATGACCAGGCAAGAGGTTAAACTTGGTGATCAACATATTGATACCCCACAAAAAATATATTCCTTAAGACCTATACACAAATCCAAAAGGGGATCTAGGAACAGATCAAGCTTAGAAGGACCAACAAGTAGAAGTCAAGATTGAGGTATCCTCTAGAAAGTGACCTAGTATAAATATGAGGAAGAGCTAACCATAAAAAACCTGGTGGAGGAAAGCAAGAAGGTCAAACTCAAGCATGAAACACATCCATCCCATAGAAGGAAGCATTGAGTTACAAAATTTTTAGAAGCTAGTCCTAAAAGGACCTTTGACCACACGAGTATGGGTCAGGTGTTTAATGCAAAGGATAACCCATCGACCCCCTAGCCCCTTGTATATAATAATAATAAGAAATAATAAGTAATAAATAAATAAATATATTTTAATTATTATGTGTGTATGTAATTATTATAGGACACAAGTAAGTTCATATTAGTAATAGAATGATTGATATCACACATGCTCAAAGAACAAGGTCATTGTAACTAAGACATGTATACCATACCTCTCAAGATCAATAACAAAGACCTTTTGATCAAAATAAGGACAACCATCATATTAAAGTGAAAGAAAGCATGAGGGATGATGATGTTCCCCACAACCCAAGTATGAGGGAATGAGTCTTTCCATATCCACCTATAGTTAGTATATTCGCAAGATCAGGAACAAACCTCAAGAGCCACCCAAGAGATGAGACTTATAAAATGAGGTATGCTCCCATTATCATATCCATGAAGTATTAAGAAAATTTACCTTCAACATCATCCTTCCCCAACATCCATTATTGCTACAAAAGTCTCACTATTTGATCCACTTATACTCTACACACAATGGATAAGGACCTTTTTATTTGGATTTCTTGACTCCTACTAGTAGGAGTTACCCTAAGAGTTACCAAAGTTGTAGTGAAAATTTACTACACTAGGAAAATCTTACCTCAAAATATAAGTTTTGTTAGAGTACCAACCTAAAGCCAAAATGAAGGGACCAAAATCCAAAAGACCATCCAAAGTGCAACCAATAAGGAGACTCCACCGCTAACTAGTACTAAATCTAAAGCTCCCCAATCCACACAGTTAGATGAATTGTAAGAAAATAAAATAATAATCCAAAAGCCTTTCCAGTGGTAGCTAAGGAGAGTTGTTCCATGAACTAGATTCCTAAAACCCTTATAGTGATAGCTAATTAGACTCTACTTATGGAAAGACTCTACTACATCTAGAGTTCATGAACTTCCCCCTCCCTAGGAAGGAAGGATAACTTGTCTAGTTTCCTTCCATGTCACCTAGTGTTCATGATTCCTTGGTGAGGTCACAAGTCATCATCATTTAGTAATATCCATGGACTAGACCTAGTTACATGGAATAAGAAAGTAGGACAATTTAAGGAAACCAAACAAGAAGACCACCATTCAATCCCCATTTCTATTAAGAGGTAATTAAGACTCAAAGGATTATGAAAATCCTAGCATATTGGAGGTTCCAAGTTGTAAAGCCCCTACTTTTATTTAAGGTTTCTTTGTCCCCACAAGGTCCACCCTAAAACTTGTGGTAGGAGAGTGACAAAGGGAACAAAAGGAGAACACCCAAAGAAACACACTTTATCTAGAGATCTATCAATTTGGCTTATCATTTATATGCTTGTAAAGTATCAAGGGATGGACCTTTGATGAAGTTCATCTTTCACAACAATACCAAAGGTAACAATCATAACCTTTGAATAGTGCACTGAATAACATCTTTAGTTGAGGAGCCTATTAAAGGTGTAAATAGAGACAAGTTTTGACCACCATTAGACCCACCAAACCAATCCATAGTGACCATACATAAGGGAAGGTATAATCCGATTTTGGTCTTAGAATCCCATAATTGAACACGGTTCCCTTGGTGACAACTAGAGTGTTAAAATTGATGACATGAAGGATAACCTAAGGGGTAACATAAAATATAGGGAATTAATGAAGGGTGATCTAAGAAGTCTAATAATGGGTATTTTTAGCATAAAGTAACTCAATGGTTTGATAATTTTCTTATCAAGCCAACCTACCAACACCATTTATGGCTACAAATTCCAAAGGCCTCAAGATCATTCGTTATTGATATTGACAAGCCCAAGTAGTTTTGAACTAAATAAATTTGTATTTTTGTACAAATATTGGGGGTAAAATTCTCTTCTTCTTATAAATACCTCCTTCTTCATTGTAAGTACCAAAATATAGCCATACCCATGCCTAGTATATGGTCTCATATGGGGTTTTCCTTCTTTCTCTTATGTATCACAACCTAGCTCGAGCCTTCTAACATTCTAGTTTATTAGTTTCCCAACCTTTTTATATGATATGTATAAAATCCAACATTTATGTATATAAGAAGCTATGACTATTCTAATATTCTTGTGTTGGTTCTTTTGTGGGTGTTATATGTGATGCATGTTTTAGGAAACCATGTTCCTTGTGTGTTGTTAGCTATGATGCATGTGTTCACTTAACCCACTATGGTGAAAAGAGTATTTAGATATTTGGGGCATAATTACACTAGCCTAGGCTATTAGATTATATTTAATTTCCTTTCATTTGATTTTTGTTGTTTATTTCTTTCCCTTCTAACCCTTTTCCATAGATAAGAACAAATTAGATTAGGATTACTTAGAAAAATAGCAAAGTATTGAAGATCATACCTAGACAAAGATCCACCCTTGGTAAAAAAATATCCCAAAGTTTGTTTGAGGAGCCACATCCCATACTCCTTATACTTCTCGATATTGGTGCTCCCTGCGAAGCATAGGCACCGAACACACCCAAAGAGAACCACATATATGGATGGTCCTAGCACCCAAGGCACATGGGTTAATTATATCTCCCAAAAACTATAATAATATCTAATAAATTTACACCATCCTTGATCAAAATCAAACCTTTTTAGATTACCATATCCAAAATATAAACAAACCATATCATATGCTCTATTCATATCAGTTTTCATAAGCATAGTTGACTTTTTATGGAATGAAACAAGTGTATCACCTATTATGAAATGATTATACAATCAAGAACATGTTTAACATGAATTAAACCATCCTTTTATTCTAATAAAATAGTCTATAATTCTTCTAAACATGTTTGCCATAATTTTTTAAATGATCTTATAATATATATTACAAAAGGCTTATTGGATAAAATATATCAAAATATTTTATCTCATTTTTTCTTGAAACTAATATAATAAAGGTGGCATGAATCTAACCTGTTATAGCCTTTCATTTGTGGTCCTCTTTAACCATATCTAACATATCATGCTTCAAAAAATCCCAAAATATTTGAAATAAAAATGTAGGAAATCCATCAGGAATAGGTACCTTATTAGGATGGAAAGAGATAACTTCCTTATATAGCTCCTCCATAGATAAATTCTTCAAAAATATTTCATTTTGTCCCTATATAATAATTTATGGAAAATGTTACAAAATTGTATCTTGAGCCTCCTTATCTTTCTGAACATCTGACAAAATATTTATCATATAATTAATTGGTTCCTTCATGATATCTTCTTCTTCCTAAAATTTTTCCATATATAGTTGAAATAATTTTATGCAACAATAAGATAAATTTGTTTTGATTGTAGCATGAACAACTTGGTTTTTTTATCTTCTTCCTTGATCTATGTCTCCCTTGATTTTTGGAACAAATATGGCTCATTTTTCAATACATTATGATAATAAAAAAGTAATTATTATTCTTAAATATAAGAGTGATGTACCATTCCATTAAATTCTATTATATATTATAAGTGTTTTAACTTGGATTCAATTTCCTCCTTTCCTTCAAATATGTTACCATAATATGTGGTATTCCTGATCTTCATTTATCCCTTTAGATGTTTTCTCTTTTGAACAAACTTGTATGTACATGATCCTTCAAAATTTTCTTCATATCACATTAACATAATCATCTAGAAGAAACCAATGTGGTGGATCTATATATACTAAATGTTATATGGCTTTTAATGACCATTATTTAGTAAATCATATCTGAAGAGAATGGGTTTGTGATTTGATCCTACTTGCAATAAAATGTTTGAAGATATTGCATAGTTTGTCTACTATATTTATTTTCCAATGTATTCATTATCATATTATATTATAAACATGAACAAGTAACATCCTAATTACTTTTAAAATTGTTAGATGAAACAAAATTTGGAATTAATATAGACCATTTAGGAGTACCACCCTTATTCTTTGAAGGAGATAGAACTTCATTGAAGTCCCCTCAATAATGCTTAGATCATGATTAAGAGTCATCATATTATTTAAAAATATGCTAAGATCCTTCAAGCATATTTCTCGAGTAACTATAGTTAAAGCATATATATTTATAACCCCAACATTGATATTCTATATTTCTTACAAAATATACTAACAATATAACTACCTTTTGCTTCTAGTATTTGCACATCTCATTTGCATTAGTCTCATTTTTTTACAATGTCTCTAGAAACTCCTATAGAAGAAAAATTGGTAGATATTCCACCACCTTTAAAATATTTGAATGCATCCTTAAATTTATCACTACTTAATTTTATTTCTTATATTAAAATATTCTTATGACTATAACAACCTATCAAATCCTACTATTGTACCAAAGGATAGGTATATGGGGATATAGTATTATATTGTATATGGGTACTATGGATAGTTGTAATGGGCCACACATAACCCAAAGTTTATAGTATTATAATATTATATTATAATAATGGGTTAGATAATAGTTTAGGAGTCAAATAGGGTTAGGGTTATACACTCCCCACAGTAGTATTAAAATATGGGTATAATATTATCATTGTATGAATCATCATTCATATTGAGTATTCTCTAGAACTCATATTTGACCATATAGTACCCTCTCGTATTGGGAGATCTTGTGGATTTATTCATTTCTTAAGGAGTATTATTAGTGTTTCCCCATGTTAAGTGTATTATTCATATTTGTATCATAGTATGGATTATCATTATCGAATATTATTTATGGATAAGTGATTTTATACTTTTATATAATGGTGAATATGTTTTATGAATGAGAATAAAGTTTCTTAATAAATGGTATTAAAGAAATGATTCATGCAAACTAAGAATTGCTTTTTATGGATTGTAGAATTTGGGCAACTATTTTCCTAGAACATATTTCATTATTTTGGAGTGATATATTTGCATAAATATGTCAATTTCATATGATTATTTTGGCATTTTATTAAAAATTTGAAGTCCTTCAAAATGAGGGTCATATGATAAATTCAAGAAGTATTACAAAAGATATGACCTTGTGAAGCTAGCCATCTATAATATTGGTACTGACATTTTTTTAAAAGAAGAAATTTGAGTTATCTTCCTAACTAGCTAAGTAAATTAACTATTGTTGTTATTTTTTAAATGATATTTATGTGTGTACTTAACTATGTGGATATTTAGCTTCAAATTAGTGGATGTGGGTGTGTGCATGTATGTGAAATCCTAGTTTGTATTGTACTTTTTTGTTCTGGTATGATCTCATGGAGTTGCTTAAATATTTTGGAGAAGATAACATTGATGGAGAATGGTGGAAAAGGTTAAAATATATTTTTTTCTAATAATCAATGGAAATTAGTTATTTTTATTATTTTAGAGCATACGATTTGTTTTGTTTTCACAACTTTTTTTATACCCACAATTTTACATTCACTTGAAAATAAATAGAGCATGCATTCCTGTCACTGGGATCCATATAAAAATATATCTAGTTTGGAGGATACCATAAAAGGCTATGGAAAAGAAATAAATAGGTTCTTAAAAATATAAAGGAATTAAATAGAGAGTTACAAACTTTAAAGGAAGAACTAGAAAGAAAAAATAATGATAGTGTGCAGGTTGAGGGAATCATATCATTGTAGTTAGCCAAGCCAGAGAATTTTTTCAACATTAAACATTGTATTTTGTAGGGTCATGGATGAATTTATAAGGAAAGTTATTATTTCCATTAAATATAGCAACAAGTATAATTTCATTAATATAGCTTTGACTAAGAGTTTATAGGTTCAAACAACAAAATTTAGCATTAATTAGAGTGTAAAGTTCAAACTTATAAATATTTAAAGATAACCATGGATAAATAGGTTTCAAATTCATATTTTTATGCTACTAAGATTAATTAACTAAAAATTATTCTTGGTTATCCTTGGTCTGATTCTTTAGGTATTGTTAATATTAATGTGTAGAATAAGTTCTTGAAGTTATGGTATAGGAAAAATAAATATGACATTATGGGATATATCTCAAATTAAATATAAAGTAACAAAAACAAGCAAGAATTAGTTATGGTAGATGAATAGGTGCAACAACCAACAAAGGAATCAAAAGTTGAGTCTACAATAGAGGCAATAATAGAGTCCAAGGAAGAAGCAACAAAAAATTCCAAGGAAACTTTGTTAGAAGAGCATAATAAAGGGCATATGGGAGAAGAGCATGAGGAAGATTTTAAATAGAGGAAAAAAATATTGAAGAGTCAAAGGAAACTAAACATTAGGTTAAAGTTGTAGTATATCGACACCCAAACCACCATGAGCAACAAAAATCATGGATTCATGGCATAGGGTATCAATATTATTATAAACCTATGTAGATTCAATAAACCACCAAGTATGACAATGTTTGGTAGAAAAGTTTAATAATTCTATATTTTAGAGTGATAAAGCCACATTATGAAAGTTACAGGAACATTCATTTTGAATATCATTGTAGAACAATAGAAGCACGACATCAACAAAGAAATTATGGATATTAACATGACATAATAGTAGCTTAGCATAATCGATGACCACCACCAATTCATATTTCACTTAGATGGATGGATGATCAAGATTGATAACAAATATCAAAATCACCTAGAAATTCATACTATCTAATTTCTTCTCATATTTCATGGATGAAACATTTGTAAGGATGGTGGAATGCTATTTTACCTAGGGATAGGTATATAAGGAATGCTATTATATTATATATGGGTATGATGGGTAGTGGTCATGGGACACACATAATCCAATGTTGATTGTATTATAATATTATATTATAATAATGAGTTGGATAAGTGTTTAAGAGTCAACTAGGAATAGGGTTATAGCCTCCCCAAAGTAGTACTAAAATATAGGTATATAAAGAAGCAATATTTTTATTGTAATAATAATCATTTATATCAAGTATTCTCTTATAATTATCTTTGCTTGTGGAGTGGCCTCTCATCTTGGGATATTTTATGGAGTTGATCCTTAAGGAGTATTATTGATGTTGCTCTACCTTAAGAGTATTATGCATATTTGTGTCATTGTGGAATATTATTTATGAATAAATATTTGGTATTTTTGTATAATGTCAAATGATGTTTGTAAATAAGGTATTACACTTTAATGATAAAGGGTCAATGGTATACGACCTGAGCAAAATATGAGTGATATCTAAGTGGGATATGAGTAGAGGAATGAAATCGGAGTGGGTTCTAAGAAGAGGAGTGGGATCTAAACAAGATCTATGCAAATGAGTGGTATTTGATTAGAGAAGTGAGATATAAGAAGAGGAGTAAAATCTGAGTGTATGATCAAGATCTAAGCAAAGGAGCAAGAATAAAGAAGTTATAGAGGTGTCTTGTTTAAAAATTTAACAAACAAAGCTAGGAGGAAATTTTTAAAATTTCTAGTAAGATTAATGATGGAGGGATATGGAGTGGTCGTACAAGGCCAGCCATGTTTAAAATTTAATGGAAATATTATGGGTTCTTTAGGGTTTAGCCCTGATAGTATTTGTAAAGCATACAATTCTTAAAAGAAGTCTTGGATTAGTGTGATAGATTTAGTATCAATGGGTGGTGATGAAAATTTGAATAACTACATTCATCTCAAAGAGGAGTGACCATGAGTTAAGATGAAGCTTGAAGTGGTGGTGAATGAGATAATTTTTTTACAATCCAAGACCCTCATTTGTAGATTCATTGGAATTATGATAGACCTAAGAAATATTAAGGGATGGACATTGTGATCTTATATAATTAAAGGTAAGGATGACATTGTTATTTTTGCAAATGGGTAATTTTTAGTTATTTTTAATAAGGAGAATCAAAATAAAAATTTTGAGGGCAACCCTTAACTCGTGGGGTAAGTGGGGCTATACATGAAACTATCACATGTAGGGTTCAATTTGGTGGAGTACCTACCTCCACTTGTCCCAATATGGACTAGACTTCATTTTTTACCTTTGGGGCTTTGGAAGGAGGAGATTTTTATACAGATATTGGTGAGGCCATAGGGACCATTTTTTTAGTCTCTGATATTACAAAGAGAAGGAAGTTTACTACTTATGCTATGATTTGTGTGGAGTTTGATATATCTAGTCTTTTATTGATTCTATTTACATCCAAATTAGAGATGTGGTAAGGGTACAGTCTCTTGACTATGAGGAAATTCCCTTAAAGTATAGATGTTATCATAGTTATGGTCACTTGGAAAGGGATTACCCTAAGAATACTAAGATTAATATGAAGAAGGAGGATCCCCATCAAGGGAAAGGTGTTGATGTGGGGGAGGAGGATAGTTTTCATGTGGTTATAAACATGAATATATCAAAGGTTGGTAGCAAAAAGGGTAAGGAACGTTTGAAATTTCCTTTCAAAAATTAGTTTGATTTTTTGGGATTTGGGTCTCGTGAGGTGGTTGTGGATTTTGTGGGGGGATTACCACTCTCATGATTCAATTTTTAAGGATTATTTGGTGTAGTTACCATGTAGTGAGGGTGAGGACCTGATAGAGATGTGCACTTAGGAAGACTTTGGAACTCAAAAGGAGGAGGTTGGGCCCTTGGAGGAGTTAATTCTAGTGAAGGCCAAGGATGTAGTTGAGGATGATACATAGATGAATAAAATAGCTATCAAGATTAAGGGGGGTGGGAGAATATGAATGAGGAGTAATCCCTTATAAATTACATCAATATCCCTAAGGAAGCATCGAACAAAAAATAGCATGTGGTTGGAATAAAATAAAAAAGGACAAGTGAGATAAGGAAAGGGAGCAATTTGTGGAAGTGGGAATTATGAGAACTATTGATTCATATTTTAATTCTTTCTCCAAATGAATATTTTTTCTTGGAATACTAGGATTTTGGATGCAAAACCCAAGTAGAATGCTAAGAAGAATTTGATTAGACAATATCGTACTTATTTTCTATTGATTCAAGAATCCAAATTGAGTTTAAATGGAAACTAAATAGTTTGCAAGAGAATTTAGAAGGAAGCTTTGAGTTTAGTGGTTGCTTCCAAGGGTAATTCTAAATGATTGCTTTGTATGTGGGATCTTAGGAATATAGAGATTTTGTATATAGTGGTAGCTATCTACTTTCAAATGTGACTCCCTTTTAGGTAGTTAACTTTTATGTTATAACTACTATAAAAGAAAAAGTGGAGCCATGGAGGGAAATGCAGGTAATTTAAAAAAAAAGAAGGATATGTTTCAAATATTTAGAGGGTATTTTTATTCTATTACTTCATTGGAGTAAAATCAAGGATTCTTCAAAATCCTAGATGTAGGGAGTCATTTGTCCATTGATCAAATGGGCAGGTTAGGTCTTAGAGATATGGTTTGAAAAGGTTGTTTGTTCACATAGAGTAATAGGATACTAAAGTTGAACCATATACAAGAAATATTGGATCATTTTTTAGTTTATGACTCCTGGGCAGTTTGAGGAATAATTTTGTGCATAGATATTCTCTCTTGACGTCTTGAGTTGGATTAAACTATGGAATAACCCTTTTTAGTTTCAACTTGTCTGGCTTGACCATAAGGGTTTAAAGGATTTGATCCTTAGAAGGCGGATGAAGGTAAACCTGATATTTGAAACTATAATGTTTATATTTTTAAAAGAATATATTATGTGAAATAGATTCTAAAATAATGGAACTATCTGGTTTTTTGAAATATTGAGTGAGAGTCCTAAGAGTCAGTGTAGGCTATTGAGTAGTTGATTGAGATGATTTATTTGGAAGGTATTTCTCAAGATCTATAGATCTAGGAGGTAGATTTGGTGATGAATGTGGAGCAAAGTGAAAGAAGGAGTTTTTCTAGAAATAAAAGTCTAGAATCACCTAGTTGAGGGAGAGGGGTAGAAATACAAAAAAATTCCACCGATCAATAATGGATAGAAGAGAGTTTAATTTTATTAAGTCTCTAACCTATGGAAGGGGATAGGTCACAAGGACATGATGTGAGATAGGAGGAAGCAAGGAGGTACTTCTCTAAAAATATTTAAGGTTTCTCTAGATGATGAGGAATAGTGGAAGATCTTGAAATTGATTCCTCCTTGTATTTTGATCAAGAAAAATTTGCTCCTAGCTAGAGAGTTGTCTTTGGAGGAAGTGCAAAGGGTAGTATTTGAGATGAAAAATGGTAAAAATTTAGGATTGGATGGTTTTCCAATTGAATTATTTAAATTTATGTGGGAGGAATTGGGGAAGGAAATCCTACAGGTAGTTGAAGAGGCCTAAAGGTCTAAATCTATCTTAAGAACTATGAACTGTACTTCTATTCCTCTTATTCCAAAAAAGGATGGGACCTCCTCATTGGATGAGTTTCATACTATTTCACTTTGTAACTATATATAATATTATTTCTAATTTTTTTTTTAATTTACATGGTGGAATCGATAGCCACCATAAATATAGGTAGGTTGTCTAGATTTTATGGCCACCATAGTATTTTGCATTGTCTGCCTTGGAAGCCACCACACAGATCTTCACATAGTCCACCCTTATAACCACCATTCCATAATCATTGTAAACCTTTTATGCCACTGAAAGCACCAGGAAAGGGACAAGTGTTCATTCCGACGAGGCCCAAGATTTGAAATTATTTCTAAGGTGTTGGTAGAGCATTTGAAGGTGGTTTTACTAGCCATTATATCTAAGTAACAAGGTGGATTTGTGCAAGGGAGACAAATAACGGATATAATTTTATTAGCATAGGAAGTTACTCACTCCATAAGAATCAATAAGGAAGGTATTATATTTATTAAATTACATATGTCCAAATCCTATGACCGTCTTGATTGAAGTTTTCTATTTAGGATTTTATAATTTTTTTGTTTGAGGATAGGTGGATCGATTGGGTGGCAACTTGCTTTTCCATTCATACTTTCTCAATCTTGAAAAAAGGTGTCCCATCAGAGCAATTTGTGAAAAGTAGAGGGTTAATAGAGGGATACCCTCTATATCCTTACTTAATCATTATTCAAGTGGAAGCCCTAGGTAGGACTATCCACAATGCTATAGAACCCTAGGAAATAAAAGGTTTTGCAGTGCCAGGGGATCATACCTCTAACTCATCTGTAGTTTGTGGATGATTTTGCTTGTATGAAGATAGCAAATATTAAGGAGGCCAAGAGGTTTAGAATATGTTTGGATCTATATTAGAGATAATTGGGTCAATTTATCAATTAATATAATTCTAAGGCTATCGTTTTCAATGTTGATAATAGTGTGCAAACATGTATCCTTAATATTTTAAATTTCAAGAAAGGCTTGGTCCCCTTTAAATAACTTGAGCTTCTAGTGGTACAAAGACATCCTATAACAAAATATTGGAGGGCTCTTATAGATAAAAATTTATGTAAGTTAAATCATGACACCCATCATTGGATCTCACTAGGGGGAATATTGACTATGATGAAATCAATGTTGCATGTTATTTCGGTCTTTCAATTTATGACTATGATTGGTCCCAAGCAATGTGTTAAGGAGGCTAAATTTTTTTTGAGGGATTTTCTTTGGGAAAGCTCAAAATTGAAAATAAATAGATTTTGGTAAAGTGTAATTTGCTCTACCTCTTGCTAAATAAAGAGGAGCTAGGTATCTGAAGATTGATTTATCAAAACTTGGCTTTATTGATTAAATTGTTATGGAATTAGATTTTGGACCAGTTCAACCTTAAGTCAAAGGTTTTATCCATGAATTATTAGGATGAGGTGGAGTTTGTTTATAGCCTCCCCTCTAATCGGGTATGGGGTCCATCATTTGTATTGTAATTAAAAAGGCTAGTAATATTATTATTGCAGGTCTATTCTAGAAAATAAAAAATGGGAGAAAGGCAAAATTTTGGGATGATGCATGGGATCAATACCAACAAAGTACTTCAAGTTACTAAACCTAGGTAATCCTGCAAATATTTTTAAGAATGCTAATTTCTAGAGAATATATTACATTATTGGGTACGTATCAATATACCAGCTTTGGTACATTCCTAGAGTAGAAGTTTACTTTAGATTAAAGTTAGGTAGTTAATTTAGCATGTAATAAATGCACAAGAGTTATAATGTGCAAAGATATAAATGTGCATGTAGTCCACATGTACATGAGTCATAAGATAGAGGTAAAGGTAGAGTAAGGGCCAAGGAACCTATCTTCCTATATAAAGGCCTTATAGTGAGTGAAATAAATAGGAGATTTTATAGAGAGTGCATAGTATATATTGGTAGTTTGGTACAATATAGTTCCTTTAAAAAATAGTTTGTGGAGTGTTCATGTCCCCCAATATATTGTATTGTAATATTTTTGTAAGATTTCATTAATGGCATAATTTTGAGTTATGGTAGAAGTTTCTCTTTGTTTTCATACATATTATAATGCCATTATCATATAGATATCATAGCTTTCTTATATTGCATATTGTGGTTGCATTTTCTATATAATATACTCATCAAAAGAAAATTGTGGTATCAGAGAATGTGATAGATCTAGAGGAAATAGGGAGAGCCACAAGTGATATTGAGAGAAGTATAAAAATATCATTTAAAAAATCTCTAAGATTGCATTTGGCTAGAGTCTTTCCACAAGGTTGAAAGAAAACTTGTGAAGACTAGAACTCAACATTAATACCACTAGATTGATAAATCAACTAGTGAATATTGATTATCTCTAGATTTAGAGTTTATTCCATTACAGTATTAATACCTTGTTGCAGGAAAAAGGAGATTCAAAGAAAGTTGGGAAGCTTCCTCAAAAGAGCTAGGAATAATATCTTCTTTAAAATCAATCCAGCTCCAAAAGCAACAAATAGAAGAACAAATATTTGGAGACCTGTAGAAAAGGTCCTATTTCTAGAGATTACGGATTTGCAAAGAGCAGAAGAAGAAAATACCATAAGATCCTTGTCGTAGATTCAAGGAAGAGACTCTAGAGAAGAGTCCAGAAGAAGATTGGATGTTGGTGATCTCCATTGAAGATTGTAAATAGCATATTGAATAGACTCTAGAGAAGACTCTTTGTGAAGATAGAATATTGGTGATCTCCATTGAATATTGAATACTTCACCTTAAAGGAGTAGAAGAAATCAACCTGAGAAGTTGAAAAGACCTACAAGAGATCCCATTGATAAACTTCCAGTTTTGAAAGAGAGATAAGGACTATAAAAAGTCTTATTATTGAAGCAACATATTTAAGAGATCTAAGAGAGACATATCTCATTGGCAAAATTCCATAATAGAAGGTTGAAAAAAAAGGTCTCATTGAGAAGACCATAGAAGCTTCAAGGGTGAAGACCCTAGAAGAGATATCAAGGAGAAATAAGGATAAGTCTTGGTGAGCCTCATTGAAGGAGATTCAAATAAGGCCATTAAAGGAGTTCCTAGGAGAACTCATTGGATAAATTTACCACCAAGGAGAAGTTCCTAATAAAGGAAGAACTTGGGACAAGCCCAAGGGAGAAGGATTTAGCAAGAAGCTTGCCAAATTTTGGAGGAGAATGGTGAAGACCTAAAGAATTTTATATTCCTAAGAAGAAGGCCATTATTGAAGTTAGAATTTGATAAGGAGCTTGAAGAAAAAGGATCTAGACATTACTAAAAAACCTAAGAGGTTTGAATATTACCTTTTAATTCTATAAGGCTTATTAATAGAAAGGATATCTATTGGTTTCTATAGCAAAAAAAATAAAGGATTCTTGAAGAAAAATATCAACTACAATTTGGAGGATTTCCCTACCAAATGTTTGAGATTCAAGGACAACATTTTAGTGGAGATATTGACTAATTTGCAATCTAAAAATTTTAGTTTTTAGGACATCAAGAAAGTAGAAACTTAGGCAACATTAATATCTACTAAGTTTTAAATTTTAAAGATACATCCTAAAGGTTGAAGCCACCAAACTACAATATCAGGCAACAGTATATAAGGAGGTACAAAGCTACAAATTGGTGTGTTGAGATGTTGTTTTGGATAGCAAAGAGGAGATACAAGTTCATCCAGTAAAATGTAGAAATAAGGTGAATCTAATCACCTTGCAATCCTTCATCTACAAAGACCATTAAGGTAAGCAACTTGGGTGCATGAAGTTTCTATAGTTAAAATTTATATTTTTTGGTTCATTATTAAGATTCATTTGGCACCATATTACAATTAAAATTTGCAAGGAGAAGGTTACATATTAAATTATTTACAGAATTGCAAAAGATATTTTATTTTAAGGTTAATACTTGCACATTAAAATAAGAGTTAGATATATTTTGAAAGAAAGAAAAATATCATTTTTCTATTATCTATTTACAACAAAGAAGACATTACTATTAGGGTTGCAGATATTATTAGTGCATTTGAGAGTTTTTTAAGAGTTACTATTAGTGCATCTTGCAAGTTACTTTGAAGGAGCAATAAGGTGATATTACTATTGTACTATTTTAGTTATTCTTAACTACATTACTCTTAAGGGATTATTATGTGCATTGGTTTTTAAGTTAAGGTGATAAACCAAAGTGCACAAATTAGCATACTATCAAAGTGTCTAGAGACACTATTTGGTGCACAAAACCTGCAATTTATTTTAGCATAGATAAGCTACCAAACAAGGTGATATTCTTCCAAGGAGTGGAGAAGAAAGCTACCATCAAAACCAACAAAAGGATCTACAAAATAAGACTAGGAAAGTCTCAGATTTTAGGTGCAACTAAGGAGGTATTATAGGTTTTTATTCAAGCATCAAACTTGTCTTCTATTACATCAAAGGGAGACAAAATTTAAGTGTCTTAAGCACACTCTATGTAGCCTATCATCCTATCTACAATAAACCACCATTAGAAATAGAAAAAGTGCTTGAAGAGAAGTCATTCTATAGGGGCTCAACATCCACCATTAGAACTAGTTAAGGTGCATACAAAAAAATCCAATCAAAGGGCTCGATACTCATTGCTTGTAAAGGAAGCATAATCCAAGGTGCTTGAATTAAGAGCCATTCATAAGGTTTGGTATTTGGCTCGTTAATATGTATAGAGACACCACATACACAACCAAATCAAGTGGCCACAAGAGCATATAACTACAACATACAATTTCTACATAAGGGCCAATTATCTATTGTATAAGGATCAATGCTAAAGGACAAACCATTACAATGGAGATAAGGAAGTTATAGAAAAATGAAAGGTGCATTACCAAGACATATCATGATCGAACCACCAAATAAATATCTCAAGAGATACCATCAATTGGAGATAAATAATCAACCAAAAGGGCAGTATTGGAGCACCCTAGAATCTCCATTGCTAGAGCCAACCTTGTGGATAATATCATCATCGCTCATTCAAAAAGAACAACTTGCACTCATTTTCAAGGACTAAAGTATTGAAGCTAATATTGAATAGCTTGCACCTGCTGGGAAGAATTATAAAAGGCTTAAGAGATGTTGAATTTATTCTCACATGCAAGTTACACTTGGCATTTAATAGTTCTTATAATGCTTGTGTGGGGAGAAAGTTCTCAAATTAGACATAACACTCATCTTGGAAGCATTGAAGGCATATTTAAAAGGTTGAAGGTATAGCAATCATTTCAAATGGGAGAGAGTTGAAGGCTCATCAACTAAATTTCAAAGATATTATAACGTCCATTTGTCACATACATATTTGAGAAATGTATGCACCAAGTATTGAGAGCATCGAGAAGGGAATAGGTATAGTAATGTGCAAAGTTAATTACATCCCAAAAAGATATGTATAACTATTAATATCCCAAGTCAGAAGGCATGTAGATAGGGGAAGATATTTAGCAAGTATTGAAGTGAAAGCACACAACAAAGTATCATAATCAAAGTCAAAGTGCAGCAAGAGACTACCATATACCAACACTGATCGAAGTAGAGCATTAAATGCTTGAGTTGTAAGGTGAAGAACAACACCATTCAAAATAAATTAGAGCATTTAATGCTCAGGTTGTGAGGAGAAGACCAATATTGTTTGAAAGAGAGAATTTAACGCTCGTATTCCATAGTTAATATCAATGCCTAAAGTTAGAAGTCTCACCGTAGGCCAATCAACTCTCTCTATATATTGAAGGGAGGTAAAAGACATATATCATTTAATATTTATTTTCCTTTAATTTAGGAGTTATAAGGTGGTTAGTATAAGGTTGAAATTTTATTATTATTGCATTGAAATATCAACCTTAGAATTAAGAAAGCAATTTTAGCAAAGGTTGAAGATATTATAAATTGCTTGATATTCAAACATTGAGATATTTGTAAATAATTAAGTAGGAGACATAAGGTTTTCAACCTTGGTAAATTGGAATATTAATTTGTAAATATTATTATTTTCTAAAATTCCAAATTATGGAGGTCCGAGGTGTAGACCAATTGGTTCATCCAAACCCCATAAGGGGGCGGAGGTCCAAGGTTCAAATATTGGGCCTCATCGGACTGAATGCTTGTCCCTTTCTTGGTGCTTTCATCGGCGTAAAAGGTTTAAAATGATTGTGGCATGGTGGTTATAGGGGCAGACTATGTGAAGATCTGTGTGGTAGCTTCCAAGGCAGACAACACAGAATATTGTTGCGGCCATAAAAAGCTAGACAACATGCCCATATTCGTGATGGCTACCGATTCCACCATGTAAATTCAAAAAAATAAAATCCAAATTAGGGAGTTATAAGGTATACCACATCAAACCTTAGTTTATTGGAATTTAGAAATTTGAACTATTAAATTTTGAAGAAGGAAGTTCATTAAATATTCAAAAAAGTTAGAATCAATTGGTTATACTTTTCTCATACTCACATTAAAGGTACAAAAGAAATCAAACCATAGAGAACTTTTTCAAATTGATAAGTGCATAGTTCAATAGAAGAAAGAAGGTGAAATAGGAGTTTATTATTATCATTACCAAATCAACTCAAAAGGTGAACTATTACCAATATTAGAGTATATTCTAATCACTAGGGAGACATAAGGATCCTACAAAACCTAAGCTTTAGAAAGGTTTTATCAAAGTAGTTCACATACTCTAAACTAGGGAGCTATAAGGATGTCCACTCCAAATAACTCATTAAATAATGTAATTAGAAAAGGAGCAAGAAAAATACCAATATGGCTTAAAAGCATGATTGATGTTGCAGAGAATTCAATGGATAATAAGGAAGATGCAAATGGAAGAGAAGAATCAATGGAATTTAAAAATATTTTTGAAAACTCACAAACTAATAGTTTGGTGAAAGTAGATTCTTCAGGAACATCTTCTAGTGAGATAGTAAAGGGAGTTGATGATAATTATACTAATGAAGATATTGAATATCATATTCAAAAGGTAGAAAATAATATTGATGAAAAATACCTCATATAGATTTATTAAAGAAGTAAATATGGAATAGCTTCAATTGTACACATGGTTTAATTATTTCATCAAGGAAATAGATAAACATGATATTCCTAAAACAAACAACAAAGGAGCTAGGATACTTTTACTATGTTCCTATTGTAGCCAATTTGGTCATGAGAAGGTAAATTGTTGGAGTTTCCATCCTTGTAAATATTGTGGAGAAAAAAATCATTCATATTACTCCTATTACTACAAAGACAAGTACTATAAAATATTTGAGGAAAGACTAATATTAATATTAGATTGTTTCCTCCAAGTTCTTATTTTAGAAGCATCTACTAATAATGAGTTTAAGCTTGATATTTTCGAAGATAAAGGTAACAGGCCATACAAAAATCCAAGGAATAGAAATAGAGTAATTTATGATCCTATTACGACTTGTAAGATTATTAGATCACTAGCTCATCAAGGATACCTAGAAAACTACAAGGTCAAAGACTTAAAATATCCTGAAATAACAAGGTAGTGAAATGAAAATGACAAGAAGACACAACATAAATATAGAATAATAAGAGGAATCAGAACAAGACTCAACTAGATTCAGATAGAGAAGACAATGAAGGAATCAAGAGAGAAGAGCTCAAATTCCAAAAACTAGGATGAATATCCATATTTAATACTAAAGTCTTCAATTCCCAAATAATGTAATACAAGGGGGTGCTAGAGAATATATTACATGGAAAAACTTGGGGATAATATTATATGGACTTGTATATTTATATTCAATATGATTACCCCAATTATGGGTAAGTAATAAGTAACAATGTGGAAAAGCTTGTGTTTCATGATCAAAAATTGCTCGAATTATTGTGTACATGGGAAGGTGGAGATAAGATAGACAAATAATAGTGGATATTAGCAATATGAGTTGGTTGTATTGTAGGAATTTATAATCATCACTAGAAATGAAGTCCTCTCAAATGTGGTTTCAAGAGGATATGCAGTATACAAGTAAAATAAACCAATGGTTTTGTATTATTGTAATTTTGAGGAGTCGTCCTACTCTAATATGTTTTTTAGTAATTTAGTGTAGCAATGCTTTTTTGTGTAATTTTTATCTATTCTCTAATTGGGCATTTATCCTTCATGGGATTATAGGCATGTATATTTGGAGGCACTTCTAGGTTGTGACCCATGTATGGAAGGCCTTGTGACTATGTAATATAGTTTCTATTTAATAAAATTGTCTTTTTTGCCAAAAAAAATGATTTTTGTAAATGAGAATTATTATTATTTTTTTTGGTAAGTAAGAGAATATTATAATTAACATCGGGTTTTAACTGGTTGACCCAAAACCATTTTACAAAATAGGGTCCACCGACCAACTGGACAAAGGCCAAGCCCTAAAAGCTTAAACTGACAACAAAAAGGGCCAAGACCTACTCTTCCAACAAAATACAGCCAAACTAAACTATGGAAGCCTAATATTATGGCCATTAGAAAAGAAAGACGCAAAATAGAACTAACAAAGACAAAAACTAATCATGCAAGCACCATGCAGAGTAGCTTGTGCCCATATAAAAATAATAGAATATGGTCAAAAAAACATCCCATAGAATGGAAAACCAAGAGGCCAAGCAGTCTTCCTTGTAGTCCTCATCTAACTTCTTATCATCCTCCTTGCCATCATCTTTAGATTTTGCCTTCAAATCTTTGTGCCCCTGGAACTGATGGCTATAAAACAGAAGATTTAAAGAATCACACAAATCAACAGCTGCACTGATGAGGCCAAACAGACTCTTCAACTGGTTGATACTGTTGGAGGCTGATGAAATTGTCATCTTCTCCAAGACTATTATGGTGGGGTCTGGTACCTCATTTTCAGGGATCTCCAACACTTTGTTATTTCTTGCTAGGGCATTTTTGCGACATCAAATCCAAACACACCTTGGGAAATACTTGAGGCCAAAGTGGATGTTTCCCATGCATGAATTTGTAGATAAAAAACCTATATCAGTGCCCCACCAGCTGCAAAAAACACTAGTCACATGAACAAAAAAAACAAATATGACAAAAGCCATTATAAGGTTCAAAAAAATATTTTTAAAAATGCCCCCATTTTCTGTCATTGATCCACTTTGAGCCTTCCAATCTAAAATTTTTCATTATCTATCACCATTGAGACTGCATGAGGAATATTTTCAGTCCACGTGATCAAATTTGCTGCTACAATGCCTTCATTTGCCAGCCTATCAGCTGCCATGTTTGCTTCCTGGAAGGTATGCAAAATTATGGCCTCAGGTCGATCATGAATTAGAGCCCTTGCTTCGTGGATGTAGTCATCAAATCTCCAAGGAGCTCTCTTAGTGTTCTTGCAAAATTATTTTTTTAACAATTCTTTAAAAACATATTTTCATATAGTTTTTATATATACCCCTAATATTCCATGATGACATTTTTTTCATAAAGTTTTACTTTCATTAGTAGGCTTAGTTCCACTTCTTGTTACCTATTGTGATATTATTTTTAGCTTTCCCAAATTTATATCCCTTATTGTTTTCTTTTATATTTTTTATTGCTTTGAATGTCTTACTCTATTTTTCCCATTGTAACCAAAACTTTTATCCTTGTCAATATAATTAAATTTTTGCATATTGTACATAATGAGACATATCTTAAAAATTATGTTTTCCTAAAGAAATTAAAATGCAAGGAATAGCATCACAAATACTTTCTTCAGTATGATGCCCTAGAAACCATAAATTTAATGGATAACCTCTACATGTATTTAGTTATTATGATTCTCTTGAAACTCTAAAGTGCAAGGGATACACTTTGTATGGATTCTACTTTTATTGTAAGAAGAGGGTTTTTATACTAATAAAGAAAAAATGAATATTATTTACTTGGAATAGACTTACTCTATTTCACCTCCTTTGCAATAAATCTTTCCTCCTCATCTTCGTCCATACCTTTTGCTTATGCTAAGTTTAAATTTGTGCATTGTGCTTCATCCCTTGTGTCATTATTTTCTTCTAATGGTTGATTTATATATACTATAATGGTCTTCACATTTTGATGATGCAAAGGAGATTTATTTATCACTTTCTTAAGATAAAAATATCCTTGATTTGACCTAGCATCTATTATTATATGATCTCCTTGCTTCATACTAAAGTTTGATTTATGCCCAAAATTTTCCATCTCTTTGCCCATCATTTTTAGTTTGCAATCTCTTGCCATGTGTCAAGTCTCATAACATTTGCAATATCAAAATTCAATGTTTTAATGATCCACTTGTTGATCCCATTCTCTTGTTTTATATTTAATCCTAATGGACTATGGTAAATATTTTGAATAAATGTAAACTCATATTTTGATGTATATAATATTCCCTTACTCTTTAATAGTCGATCTTCCTAGATGAACACCCTTAGAGTATTACCAATATTATCGAATACCTCTTTATTAATAAGTTGATATGGAAGACCAAAAATCCTAATCCATATTAGAATATTTTTTACAGTGTCTATATCCATACAAAAATTATTACTCCATGGTCTTCAATATAATGCATCTCTCCCCCAAAATCATGGGAAACCATTTATTATCTTGTTGTTGATTTTTGAACAAGAGAAGATGATGATGAATAATTATTTTGGAAGAAGTTTTTGAATTTAATCCCCACTTCCACTTGCTCCAATTTTGAATCTTCAAAAATCCTATCTAGTATTTATGGAACTTACATATTAACCCTTTGATTTTAACAATCAATATATCATACTTGATAACTTTATCGTTGATAATCACTTCTAGTGTAATGTCTACTGCTTGGATAAGGTTTTTCATAGATTTGATTTTCCTCTTACCCCTAACTAGGTCATCAATAGTTCTAGTTAGAACATTCAAAATAATTTTTCCTATCATGCTACCCAAAAGTTCTTCATAATATCACTTTAATTTTTATGTTTTTCCTATAATCTAGAACAAGAAAAAGTGATAATTTCCCCTTGCTTACACTTGATTCCTATTAGCATCCACAACATTTGCTTACTTTTTAAAACAAGAAAAGGTGAGGCTCACACTTGCTCCTAGT
Source organism: Wollemia nobilis (assembly GCA_028583015.1). NCBI lineage: Eukaryota > Viridiplantae > Streptophyta > Pinopsida > Araucariales > Araucariaceae > Wollemia > Wollemia nobilis. The sequence goes on along the minus strand of JAQPPZ010016414.1, from coordinate 5,421,309 downwards.
TCACACTCCTATTAAATATTATAGATTATATGCAAATATATAAATAATTTAGTGTATATATTTTATTGAGTATTGTTTAATATGTATTTTATTTATTAGTATTTTAACATTAAATTTATAACAACAATAAAGATATTGAGATGCACTTGGTGCATGAATTTAATAACATTATATATACATATTATTTTCACATTAGGCAAAATATGAATATATATTATTGTAATGAAAAAAATGTAAAAATAAATCTAATATGCAATAGAAAATTTAAACATTTGTGAATAAATAGTGTAATTAAATATTTAATAGATATGGTTACTTATTTGTAACTATATATTTTATATAAATTTACTTTTTAGATAAAATATATGATTTGGATTCTAGGTCCATTATAAAAAAAAAAAAAAAATTATAATATCTACACATGATATATATTATATGCAAAAATTCAGATGGTGTCTTTGTTGGGACACTCTATTAGTATGTTTTTGAACTCTCATCCAGGCTACCCATGTTTAAATTATGGGGTGGGAGGCCCTCTATTGTTATGCCCCTAGGAGTGTGGCCCTAGTTGTGCCACCCATTGTACTTCATCTTAACTCAACAAAAAATAAAAATTCTAATGATTTAATGTGTTTATTGAATCTAGTATTACTTGTATTATATATAATATTATATTAACATTAATATTTGGAACACTAAAAATATTCACTTTAATGATATTAAAAAATAAATAAATAAATAAATAAATAAATAAATAAACAATTTTGCACAAATAAGAAAGTTATTTTTGGTAATAATTTGTTAAACATTATATTTTAAAATTTACTATTTATATAATTTAATAAATGTATCTTTAAATGTTAAAACATATATTTGATGAGTTGAGCTTTAGGATTATAAGTTAAAAATTAATTATATAAACTATAAATTTAAATGTTTTTAAAATTTGGACACATCCATTCCATGGGATTTAAAAAAGGTTCGGGAATATGGAGTTTTGTACCATAATTAAAGGTTTAAATATTATAGGTGAATCACAAAATATTATAAGTAATTATGATTAGGAAATGAACTTCATATTTACTTATTTTAAATATTTGAGAAAGAGAATGAAACAAGTGAAAGCAAGGAGTGAGTGTAAATGTGAGCAAGGAGTAAATGCAAACAAGAATCAAGTGTAAGTGTGAGCAATATGAAAATATAAGTGTGAGCAAGACTCACCTTTTCTTGTTTTAGATATTTAACAAAATTTGAGCGAGTGAGGCTCACTCGTGTCTCAAATATTCATAAAATTTTAAAAACTAAAGGATTATTTTGAATAAAATATAGGTGGCATAGAAAGGAATCCATTTATGAAGGATATAACTTGAAGGATATCATAGATGGAAGTATGCATTCCCTATTTGGGGAAAATGAAAATAGTGAGTCTATGTTAAACTTTGTCCAAGAAATGAGGTTATATCAAAATTTATTATCAAATATGACATATATAAGTTCCAAAGACATTGGCTCAATTTTTTAAAATTCAAAATTGGATCAAATAGAAGAGAGGAATGGATTCAAATTACTTCATGAATTTTATTTTGAAAGGATTTTTCTCCATTGTCTTTTGTAGTGTAAAATCTAGGAATAAAATAATGAATAGTGGACCATGGTTCAAGATGAGATAAGGACTATATTTAAGAACATAGGGTGAGAATTTCTATACTAGGTAGCCTAATTGTATAGCCTAAGTAGCCTAGTGGTGGATTCTTTGGAACTCTAAATACAGTTCCAAGGTTCAAATATTATAAGGTCTAGGGTTGTACACCATGCTTGGATAACTAGAGTGTAGTTGGTCAACATATATTGGGTAAACAATATATGTCTCATATGGTCCATGGCCTCATGGATGTTAAACTATTAAAATTATTCTAGTGTTGGTTAGGATGATTAAACTCATTTTTACCTTATTAATAAAGAGGTTTTGATGAATATTACTAATAATCTAGAGGACTTAATAAAAAAAGACCAACTAATAAGGAGCAAAAGCATGTTGTACACACTTGAATATGTATTGACATGTATATTCCAAGACTTTTACCATGACCCATTAGGATTGAATTTGAAACTAGTTTAGTAAGAAAGAAGGAAAAATATTGATATGTATGCTAATTTAGTAAGAAAGAAGGAAAAATAAGGTTAATCATTGTCCAAGTAAATCATATTCAATTTCCTTTAGTATAAAATCCTTTCCTTGCAATAAAAATGAAACTAGTTTAGAGTTTATCCTATACACACTAGATTTAAGAGCAATATAATAACCACACCCATGTCACCTTAGACAAACCCATATATGCCAACTTATCCCACTTGACCTTTTCCAATGCCTTCTTCACCATTGGTATAATAAGAGAGAATTGATGTTTAGCCTCCAAATATTAACATGCAACAACACAATTGCATATACATTAACATCACATTCATTGCATAAATAAAAAAATATTTTGACAATATTCCAAAAAAAATTGTACAAATCCAATCAAGAGTGCCAATGGAACTTACCTCAGCCACCTGTGCCTCCATGTCTACTACTGCATCCATGCCCTCCTTCATCTCAATTTACACTCCTTCACACTCACTCACTCAATTATCAGACGCTACTTTTGAAACTTGTAAACACAAGAATAATTTAAATTTCTCCTTTGCAGCACTTTTATAGTTGTTTTTGGTGCAATCAAATTCTCATGGGTGTCTTCCTAGTGCACTCAAATGTTGACATTTGTAATATGGCAAACACTTTCTAAAATTTATGCATTGTATCGATGATGGCTAGCATCTAGTTCCAAAATGCTATAGGAAGACCTATAGGGCCCAAAAATGTAGCTTACCCCTACAAAATCACTCCAAAATTCATCTATGCAACCATTTCATCACCACATCATGTTTTGTGAAGATTCAGCTATGGCCCCACTTGTCTAGGCACCTCAATTAGTACACAACATTATAAAATATTTCAAATTATCATTATAAGGGGGTCCCCACATTAGAAAGGGGCCATTACATAATAATATGAGAAATACAAAATAATATTAGGACAGGTTCCTAAAAAAACACCACCCTATATTTGACATTAACTTAAGTGATCATAAATCAAATGCTCATCAACAATGACCCATTTGGTGGTTCACCTAGGGAGGTGAGGTTGAGATATAAGATAGTGTAAGGTATCAACCCATGTTATGATGAAGCTTTTGTGACTAATCATGTAGTGTCCAAGATTTTAGAAAGTGAACACTACTATTAGACAAAGTTTCTTTAAGGGAGTGTAACAAACCTCATAATTGCCTATTGATGTAATAGATAGTTGCTTCTCTATGTTGGTCATCATATTTTGCCAACATAGCTCCTAAGTCATGCTTAATATCTACAATATGCAACAATAAGGGTTAGCTAGATTAGGATGAACAAGTATAGGAGGAGATAAAAGTTATTATTTTAGAGTAGCAAAGGCTACTTAACACTCAAAATCCCACCAAGACTCTATGTCCTTTTGCAATAATTTGGATAAGGATTGAGACTTATGAACAATTTGAGAGATTAATATTTAGATGGCTTGAATTTCCCCTAAATAGTTTGAATCTGAGTTAAAATTTGAAGTGATAGCATGTTGACAATAGTTATAATTATATTGGGGTCTACTTCTATTCCACATTGGGATATTTTAAATCAAAATTGCTTTATTAAGGTTACTGATGTGAATCTAACTGCAAGAGGTCAAAACAAAATACCTCCCATTACATAAAAACTATGGTAAATTAAAATCATATGTAAAACTCTCCATTTACATAAAAACTACAATAAATGGAAATAATCAGTAAAACCCTCCATTCACATAAAAACTACAGTACATTGAAATAAACTAGTAAATAATTTATTTTCTCATTCCTGGATTCACTTCCTCTTTTACAATGCAATACCAAAGGAATATATATCCCCAAACAAACCCTAAAAGAAAACCTTAAAACTTTAAATAAACCCTAAAAGAAAACCCTAAAGCTTAAAACCCTAAAAAAAATAAAAAAATTACTATTTTCGACAAATTGATTTTTCCACCATAAAATGCCTTTTTAAGTAATTACTATTTTCTACAAATTATTTTTTCATAAAAAATTACCTTTTTTAGTAATTACCATTTTAGCAAATTATATTTTGCATCAAATAATTCCATTTTCAGTAATAAAAAAATTACTTTAAAACTTATTTTTTTAAAAACCCTCTAAAAATAGGCTCTTGCATCATTCTCCTTTGGTTGAAAAGAACTCTGCTCCTACGAGTTCCTCAGATAAAACTCATAATCACTCTCCATAGAGTGTCACACATCTACAAGTACTACTCAAAGTACCAATCTCATTTTGAGGTTTTATATCTCAAACCTCATGCAAGCACTACATAGTGCCAATTTATTTCTTCAAGGTTTTAAAATAGCAAACCTCCTGCAAGCACTACACAAAGTGCAAATTCTTCCCTATGAGGTTTTTAATGAAAAAACCTCCTGCAAGCACTACACAAAGTGCCAATTTATTTCTTTAAGGTTTTACAAACGTTCTGCAAGCACTACACAAAGTGTCAATTCCTCTTTCTGAGGTTTTATATATAAAAACCTCCTACAAACACTTACACAGAGTGTCAATTTCTTTCTCTAAGGTTTTACAAACCTTCTACAAGCACTACACAAAGTTTCAATCTCTTTCTCTAAGGCTTTTACATAAAAAATTCTCCTGCAAGCACTTACATAGAGTGCTAATTTTTGTCTCCAAGGTTTTACAAACCTTCTTTAAGCAATGCACATAGTGCCAATTTTTTTTTTTTGAGCCTCTTTGCTCTCCTTTCCTTTTCTCTTTTTTTCTCTTCTATTTTTTCCTCCCAACAAGATCCAACTTGCTCTGATACCAAATGATGTGAATCTAGTTGCAAAATGTCAAAACAAAATACCTCCCATTACATAAAAATTGTGGTAAATGAAAATCATATGTAAAACTCTCTTTTTACATAAAAACTGCAATAAATAGAAATAATCAATAAAACCCTCAATTCACATAAAAACTATAGTACATTGAAATAAACCAATAAATAATTTATTTTCTCATTCTTGGATTCACTTCATTTTTTACAATGCAATACCAAGGGAATATATATCCCCAAATAAACCCTAAAGCTTAAAACCCTAAAAATAAATAAAAAAATTTATTATTTTCGGCAAATTGATTTTTCCACTATAAAATGCCTTTTAAAGTAATTACTATTTTCTGCAAATTATTTTTTCATAAAAAGTTACCTTTTTTAGTAATTACCATTTTCAACAAATTATATTTTACGTCAAATAATTCCATTTTTAGTAATAAAAAAATTACTTTAAAACTTATTTAAAAAAAACCCTCTAAAGATAGGCTCTTGCATCATTTACCCAAAAGATGTATAAATTGAGGTTTGATATGTACTTTATATTGCAATAACCATTAAAAAATGTACCTTATATCTTATACATGATCTTCCCGATATATGGAATGATTGAGGAGATCATCAATATAATCTTCCACAATATCATGCATCATGTTATGGAATATATATGTCATTGCTCATTGGTAGGTTTCTCCTACATTATTAGGACAAATGGTATGACCTAATAATAGAGAATTCCCCAAGGAGTGATGAAAGTTGTTTTAGATTAATCCTCAAGGATAAAATTTGATTTGGTTATACCTAAAACTTCATCCATGAGTGACAACATCATAGAAAAAATTATGAAATTGAAAATCATATAGATATTTGACAAGGTAAAATCATCTATGAGACATGACTTATTGATGTTCTAAAAATTATTATAGATTCTAATGATGAATTCCTTCTTGGATATGGGAACAATGTTAGATATATAGTTGGAGTATTCAATGGCTTTGATGAATTTTATATCTAGAAGCTTTTAGAGCTCCTCCTTGATGAGTAAGGTGACCTTTGGATGCATTTTTGTTATAGATATTACTTAATTTTTTTTTGCATTGGGTCTACTGACTAGGTCATGAATGACTAAGGATGGGTCAAGTCCTTGTATATCAATATAGGACCAAGTGAATATGTCTCAAAAATTTACTAGAATTTTGGTGTGTTCATTTTTCAATTGGATTTAAGACCTAGCCTAAATTTAAGACTTTAGGATTATCGTTTGTACCAAAATTGATGTCCAATATTTCTCAATTAGGATACAATATTCATCCTCTAATTGAGGAGTGGGTGATTCTTGTAAGATTTCAAGGTTAGCAGGATCTAGAGATTATTGGCCATGATCACTTGGCTATAAGGTAGCAACATTACCTATTTATGGAAAAAGATCCTTCAAAGTAGAAATTATTTTGAACAAGATAAGTATATGGAAAATCTCAAGGAATATTGTGTGTAATGGTCTCTAGATCATAATTATTTTCTTCAATGATAAAATCAGGATAAACTAAGTTGAGGAAGTTGATATTTACAAACCATGTGAAGCACAAGAGGTTAAGGACCTAAGAGGAGTTACTACCCCTCATCCTTTGGGTCATAAGTTAATCCCTATAGTGAGACAATGTCATCATGCGATTCATGAAAGCAAAATATTCTCTTAATTATCTAAAAAGGAATTAGGAAGAGGTTGACTAAGGTTGAGAATATAACCTATGCCATAATGTCCTAGCCATGCTTTGGATTCCAAGAGCTTTTTAATACATTACTCGTCAAGACCTATTCCTTTTTCTTGATATCCCAAATTGGAAAGAATATAATTTTGTATAGGATATAATTTTGAAAGGTAGCATGAAGCATATTATCACTCAATTAGGAAAGGGTTACTACCATGGATTTTTTTTCATTGGTAGTACTGATGTAAATGAAATAACAACTTTATTTGTATTTTTTAATTCTTTTGAGAAGGTAATACTATAGTTTGAGGATATGATTAAGGTTGATTATCCTATTGATTCTGATTATATTGATATGAATTTGATTATTATGTTGCTTTTGATTTTGAGTATTATTACTTGTATTTATTGGATTAATATTTGGACCTTCTAATCAACAACTGATTTGATTAGTTTAATTGCTTAAATTTAATGATCTTAATGCATCATTAAAAAAAGATAAAAAGATGGTCAATATGGGTGAAGAAGATGGTCAACATGGATGAAGACAAGGGTAAAGATGCTTCATAAAATGCTCAACCATGTATACCTAACAATAAGCAAAATATTTAGGTTCATTAGGAACATGAATCATATTTCCTTGATATTCATATTTGAGGTATTGATGTAAAAAAGAATGTATGACTTGCATCACATGGACCCAAGGCTTTCCAATAATATTATCACAGATTAAGTCTCAGGCATGATGTATAAGAGGGTATTATAAATATGAGGTTTGAATTTGAGGGGTAAGACTATGGTGCTACTATCCTTGCACTCCTCATTGTCAAACATCCTTATGATGATCAAATTTTCTCAAATATTGATTGGTTAGTCTAAATTGTTGATAAAATTTGAACTATAAATGTTAATACTAGGACCATTATCAATAAGTATTATTTTAATAAGGGTGTCACTGACATAGCCTACATTATAGAGTAGAAGTTATATGACCATAAGGAGTAAGGGATACCATCCTCAAGGAATGATATTATGGCATGATTGACCTTGATAAATTCCATAATGTTAGTGACATCACAAGGATGAAGGTCTTGAAGGACAAACAACTCACTCAAGATTTCAATAAGGATATCTCTATGGGCCAAAGAAGTATTTAGCATATCAAGGAGATAAATTTTAGCTAGAGTATTTTCACATCATTGGAGGAGATTGAAAGCACTATTGTCATTGTTTTGTGATTGTATCATTAATGATGGTATCTTGGAAGAAGAAGTCTTGTTTCTTGGACATGGGAAAAAAGCGAATTTAGGACAAGTGATTAGACAACTAGTTCTTGTATTGTTGCCTTGTTACAAAATAAGTGTGGTATGAATTAGTTGTGTCCACCATTCATTGATAATGAATGTTTGTTGAATTTGGTCATGGTTGGGAAAGGGATCTTGGAATATTTCAATATCTTGATCAATAGAAGGTTGGGAGTTGGATACACTAAGGAAAATATGGCCACCCTCTATGAAATCCTAGATAAGGTTTTGGATAGTCTTACATCTATTGATCATATGGCCATCGACACGATGAAAGCCATAGTTCTCATCAAGGTGATACCAATGAGGATTTTCATTTATAGGATATACATGCTTAATATGTGCAAGTTCTATTATTTTGGATTCAATAAATTTCTCTTGGATGGTGGAAGGAGGTTGATATAATTATGTGAATATTTGTATTGGTTTTTATTATTTGGCTAAGACAATATTTTGAAGGGTTGATACAATATTTACATTGTTGGTTTTATGAGAATCTATTACTTTATCATCTATAACATGCTTATTCTTATACTAACCCTTATAATTGGAGGAATATTTCTCCTCCTCCTTAAAATTTAGTTATTCTCTTTTGAGGATAATAGTTTATATGCACTTAGCCATGTCAAAATAAGAAACATTGGTCATTTCTAGGTAAAAGACCTATTATTTATGAAGGTTAAAAATAAACATGTATAAGAGGTATTTTTGTGGGACAACATATTGGATACTCCCTACTAAATCTCACCAACTTGGTAAGAAATTAGCAAATCCCTTGTCTTTAGTTTTTTTAAGTATACATAGTTTACTAATGGTAATATTTTTCTCGATGTAGATTGAGAATTTCTAGACAAACATTTTGATAGGATCTTTAAATATTTTGAGGCAATTTGGTTATACCACTCTAAGGAAATACTGCTAAGGCTCTTGGAAAAAGTTTAGGGTAGCAAAATCTCATCATAACTGGTGTTACTACCTGTCATCCTTATGAGTAGAAGGTGATTGATATGGTCTTATTTTCCCTTGTACATTAAAAATTGGGTATTTCAAATTTGGGATAGGATGAATGAATTGCTATAATTAGATCTAGAGATTGATTACATAAGCCTTCATATGAATAATTATAACTTGAAGAGGACCCTTAGAGGAAGGTCATTTGTTCTTTATTTTGCTTTAATTGGGAGGTAAGAGTTTATATTTTAGAGGAGATAGGGTTTGATGGCACTTGAGATATATGCAATAGAATTAGATGAGATTTAGGATTAATGTAGGAATGAGGATGAGTAGTTGGGGCATACAACACTAAAAATGGTACTATATGGCTCATCCCCATACCACTTGAAATGAAACAATTGGTGAAAAAAAGGTTTATGGTAGGAATATAATTTGGAAAAATATCATATGCACACTAATAGGGTTGCAAGAAGATATTCTAGTGAAAGGATTGAGAAGACATACACCAAGAAGTACATCCAAGTTAGGGATGTAACTTGTATTATATGGTTGGGTTGTAGGGTGACGTATGTTAACTCACAAAAGTTGCTCAAAAATAGGCATAGATGCATGATATCCTAAATATTATGGGATTTATTACATCCAACCACCCATGGAGGTGGTTACAATTTGAAGAATAAAGTCTAAAAAAATCATAATATATGCATTAAGGCTTAATGTTATTTGATTAATATTTGTATTGGTTTAATTAAAGGGCGTAGAATTAGAAGGGAGTTGATAGGGATTATATAAGAGTGAATATTCCCCATGGAAATAGTTTAATTAATTTTAAATTGCCTAAGGATATTTGATACAACATCTTTGTGCTTATTTAAAAAGGCTATCATGTGTTCAAAGCATCTAAAGATTATTCATCTTCACTAAACACATTATTGTATCTCTTCTTCATCTTCACTAATGTTAAGGTTCTCCAAGTGGTGTTGTTCTTCAATATCATTCCCAAAATTATGTGGATCAAAGGCCACTTGATATGATATACTATGAAGGTTATACTATCTTTTGAAAATTGGATAAGGACAAGATGAATTCAATTAAATATATTTTGTTTAAAGAGTTAATTAAAGAAGAAGAAGATATTTTCATACCTTTGTATCTCCTATTAGAATTAATGTGCATTGTGCCTACTTCTAGTTTAACACTTATCATTTTCATTGACACTTGTCATGTATTTCATATAGGATTATGCCTACATATTGTAATATTCTTGTATCATAATACATATCATATTTTCTTGATCCCAATATTTGTTATCATAGCAGGTTTGTTCTCCTGCCTATGTAATCCCTTGAGGGGGATTTCCCTCAAAAAAAACTCCCCCTCATTCTTTTCCCTCATTTTTCTCCATGGATCAAGGAGTATGTGTATCGCTCCAAATTTTTCGCATCCCTACCTTCAGGCTATTGGATCCGCGCCCGAAAGGAGGATGGGAAAAGGATGGTGCGGTACCTCGGACGAGAGGACTTCACGAAGGTCCCGCCTCTCAAGGGAGGTGTATTTTGGTGATTTTTTGACGGATGGTGGGTTCACCAGGAAACATTTGGCGGCAGTTTCCACACCTAGGTTTTGGGAATGAGTTTTGATGAGTTTGTTTTATTTTTAAACATTCATCCTAGGTTTGGCCGAATGATTCTAACTTAAACTACATGAAAATGCAATTTAAATGAATACAACAAACATAAAAGAAAGCAGAAATAGAGAATTTGCAGGAGGCCAATGAAGATTACCTGATCCGGAAGTCTGATGAAGTTTCTGATTACTTGTAGCAGTCTGGATCGTCTGCAATTCAACAGAATCGCCTTCAATTTGATAAAATCGTCTAAACTGACAGGATCGTCTGCAATCTGACGAATTCGTCAGACGAATTCATCAGAGACCTACAAAATAGCAAACAAATGCGAAATACAAGAAATTCTATTTTGTAAACAGGGGCAAACTATATGAAAAAGTAATATGAGTATTGAACAATATACAAGAACAAAAGTAAATGCAAATCATTGTGTTTAGATAGCAGAATATGATCTTAATATGCAAACTAGACAAAATGGGTGAACTCCAGATGCAATATAGTATAAAAACTGAATAGACAATCTAATTTATAGCATAAAATGACAGATAAAAGAGAAAGAAGAGCAAACTCCAGGCACTGATTGCCTCGATGTGTGCTGCAGTTGAAATCATCTCGCATCAGTACGAGATCGTCCCGAATTTGACTAGATCGCCTCCGATCTTGACAGGTTCATCGACTGCGATAGGTGCTGGCTTCGGCTGAAAACCAGTGGTGTACCTGCAATAAAATTAATATAGGACTAGTGCAAGAGCAAATTTGAAGTGTTTTAGCGCATAGGGAGTTGATTTACATAAAAATTCAGCCAGGGGTTGGGGAAGGAAAAGTTTTAGAGTTAAATAGGCATAGGATAGTTGTTGGGAGGTTGGAGATCATCCCAATTTGGGAGATCTCCAATGGGGGAAGGGTCCCAACGATGCAGACACGCTTCTGCCCGGATTGGAGACCCGTTGGAACGGATTCCAACTATGTAAATTCAATTTTGTGACAAAATCGTCTGGACATTCTAGTCCAGACGAAATCATTAAAACTGGGGTGATATCGTCTGATCGGCGACGATATCGTCAAACGGTCAAAACAACCTCTAAAAATGGCACGAAAAAGGGGAAACGGGTTTCTCGGCGGTTAACGGGCGGTTTGGGAGGTTAAATTTGAATTTAAATTTATTTACTAAGGTGAATGTAATTTTTCGAAGAAAATGCGTTAAAGATGAGTTCTTCTCGATCTACGAGAAAGCAAAAAATTATTCCCATTTTTAGGCGACGATTCTTGGTCGAATCGTACGACAGCTTACTATGGTGCCCCCTCCGTGTTTTTACCCAAATCGAACGTTTGAGGTAAAAACGCGGAAAAGCAAAAATTATTTGTGAATTATTTTGAATAAAATTAAGAAAAATAGGGTAAAACCCTAATTCATTGTTACTGTTCATTTTATTGTTTTTAGAGCTCTGGAGCAAAAATGGTAGAGACAGCGCACAGATCTGCAGAGGTCCGCCGCGGTCTACGGGTAGGGGTTTAAACTTAGTTTAGATTGATTTAATTTGAATTTACATGCTTTGTAAATGAATTTTAGGATGAATTTTGAGCATCGCGGCCGTTTTTGGCCATCGACGTCGTCCGGACGAAATCGTCCCTAGTTCGACGAAATCGTCTCAAGTTCGTCAATTTCGCCCAAGGGCGAAATCGGCGAAAAAGGGACGATTTCGTCAAATTAGAGACGATTTCGACACGCGAAATCGGAGACGATTTTGCTCAAATTTCGGACGATATCGGCCAATAGTGGGCGATATCATCAATTGCAAAAATTTGATCTTTAAGTTGCATTATTGATTGCTGAAATTGTTATTAATGATTGTTTGTTGTTTTGATTGTTTATGCTTGCAGAGAGGATTACTAAAGAGCAGAGAGTGGAAATACGGCGGGCTGAGAGACGACTTGGCCGCTCTCACCCAGGCAGAGTGGGATCTGCTGGCACAGGTCGGCTTGCAGCATGTGGCAGAGATGCCGCAGGTTTCTACTGACATGGGGCTACTGACGGCCCTAGCAGAGAGGTGGTACCCGGGCTCTTCATGCTTCCGGTTACCAACAGGGGAGATGACTCCCACACTAGAGGATGTATGGAGGATTCTTAGAATCCCCATACAAGGGAGGATGATCACACCTACGGCCAATCAGGGCCACGCGATGGGACGACTCTGCGGTGACCCGAGCTTCACCTTGGAGAAGGGCGAAGTGAACATCGAGGCACTGTGCCAGATGCCTGGGGCATCTACACTGACACGAGTTTTGGCTGGGGTGGTTGGTGGACTTCTGCTGTGCCACCAGAGCGGATGCAAGGTACCATGGATGCTGGCAGATGTGATCTGCGACATGCACGACCATGGCTACAGATTTTCTTGGGGCAGCTTTGTTCTATGCCGACTGTACAGGATCCTTTACGGGGTCATGTACAAGGGCGGGCGATGTCTGGTCATGACATCGCTCCTACAGGTTTGGTGTTGGGAGCACATTGCGGTGCGGAGGCCGATAGGGCTTCCACTGATAGGGGTTGATGGGGAGAGGCCCCGAGTCTTCTATTGGTGGCTCCGGAGAGGGGCACAACGACGGATCGACCTGTCGGTGTCCCGGAGACTACTGGATGACTTGGTCCCAGACCAGATCACCTGGAGGCCATGGAGGCAGCATCCAGGGTGGGCAGAGGACGCACAGGAGCTGGCTCGCATCAGGCGAGTCTTCTGGCTACGGATGGAGAGGGGGGAGGTGGAGCTCCACCGCTACGACCAAGTTTTGCGATAGTTCGATCTACAGCAGGGGATCCCATCTCTCAGGGATTATGAGTTTTCCCAGACTGTCTGGGATAACACCATAGTTAGCGGGGCTCCAGATATGCAGCGATTCCGGAGTCGGGACGCGGACGATGCCCCCATTTAGCCAGTGGATGGGGACGACGTAGGGGTAGCCGATGGCTACGATGCCAGTACGCAGGCATCCGCCCTCCTCGGATGACGAGGGCTCAGGGACCGATCCACGCAGTTGTGCATCGGATAGGGAGGCGGTGCCAGGCGGCGGTAGAGGCAGCCCGGGGTCACAGAAGAGGAGAGCAGAGGAGGCCACAGGCACAAGAGAGGCCATGATAGAGGGAGAGGGAGAGGAGGGAGGCGAGACCCCCATCTCCACAGAGGCCACCATCGCCCGATAAGGGCAAGGGCATGGACATAGGCGAGAGTAGCAAGATGGCTACTCTCCGGGCAGAGAGAGATCATCTGCGAGCTCAGGTGCAGACGTTATAGGATGCAGCTGCACAACACCAGGCTGAGGTGTCACAGCTACGAGACGAGAATGCTCGTCTCAGGGCACGAGGCGGAGGGGTGAGCACTCAGGAGCTGATGTGGTTGGTTTCTCAGACCGCATTCTATCAGGCTCTATACTACCAGGCGGTGCCAGAGGGCCAGAGGATATAGGTGCCACCTGCCATAGCAGATCCTATCAGGACAGGGTCGACGAGGAGCTCATCCCGGTCGACGATGAGGACTCGTAGTACCACACATACTGCGATGGGACCACCTCGTCCTCCGCAGGGTGGGGGAGGAGATGAGGCCGAGAGCTCTAGAGGCTCTCGAGGCTAGAGGGCGGGATATTGCTACTGATATTGTATTATACTTGTATTGATAGAGGATTGAGTATGCCGAGGTATAGATTGTGGCATACCAATCCAGTTTTGATGATGTATATATTCTGTTGATATATATAGATGAGATATTTTTTTGATCATATGACTTGTCTTATGTGATGCTTATGATGCTTTTTATGTTTGATTGATTGATTGAGTTGATTGATGTAATGATTTTATTGATGATTCATGTAATTATGTCGTTTTGGAAAATATTATAACTTGGATGTCATGCTATAAATATTTTAAATGAAATAATCTGATGTAACAAATTGATTGGTTGTAATGAAATGTGATAAAAATAAAAAGAGATTTCTAACAATAATTTCAAAGGACATTGTCGCTATTATAGACCATTTCATGGAGTCGTTGCTCACTCGGTCGTCAAGCTAGTCCCAGGATAGAAATATTGTTAAAAGAAAAGAGTGCTTAAGAGACTGTCTTAAGACTTTGTTGTGATGATGCAAATGATGATGATGATGGTTTGCTTTCAGATTTCCATGAAAATATTATGCATGAAATATTGTGAAATGATTTTTGCTAGGCATAAATTCTTAAGTGTGATAAAATTTGTTGAATAATTCCTTAAGAATTATACCATCATTGCAAAATGCAAAGGTTGACATAATGATATGAAATAATAAAAATGTGTTTGCTTTTGAAAAGCATAATTTGTAAAAAAATGAAGTCATATGTTTTGTATGATCTTTGATAAATCAGGAAATAAAATTGTTACAATGGTTTGCGCTAGGCATAGAATATGTAGGTATAGACTTATACCATCATCGTGAAGATCAAAGAAAGGATAGTTTTATTGCATGATTAATTTTTGATGAACAGAAAATATGATAATGAGGACTTGTGCTAAGCATAAAATTCCAATTTTGGTTTTGAAACTATACCATCGTTGCGAAAGTCGATAAGATATATATGATATGTTTTGATTGAAATTTTTGATTTTTTCTATTATATAGTTGTCTTTGTGGTAAATAATTGTACTTGGTTTATTCCAAACAAGTTTGCAAAAATAATATTTCAAAGTATTTTGAAGACAAAAAGTTAGATTTATAAGGAATCCCATGTGCATAAGTGAATTCATTGCCAATCTTGATTTATCATAATGATAGACAAAATCTCTCAAATACAAATGTGTGTGCAATTGCATTGTTCATTTACGAGTTTTGAGCAAGATACTATGATACAAGTGATTTGAAGAAACCAAATAAGTGTTCATTAACCATGATGTAGATGCATATAACCATACTAGGCTACTATGTAGATCGGATTATCAAGAGCTAGCTAATCCATAAGCTGACATAGGTCTGTACAAAAGAAGGTCGCTAATGTGACGGACATATCGCCACGCTAGGAGTTACCCAAGGCCAAGCAGGTTGGGCACAAACCACCTGTTATGGGGCTTACCTCACAGTTTTCGAATAATTGAGAATTCCAGGGATTCAAGCTCATTCACCCTTCTTTTCTTTTCAAAGGGTAGGGAAAGGGATTTTATTGCTTTTCTTGCTTTCTTTTGAACTTTGCTTATTTTTCTTTTTGTATTTCTTTTGCTTGATAATGCTTGGAACATTGCTTGACATAACATTTTTCTTTTCTCTTTTTCTTGAATTTTTCTTTTCTTTTTCTTTTTCTAGGGATACTTGCTCGGATTAGTCTGTAGAGCAAGGGATTTTTATTCCGGGTAGGGGTGAGCTTGTCCTTTTGCCAATTCTCAAAGATTCTAGACCATGTGCATGATAGGATAGCAAGGGAAACTTTTCACTCAAGAAATCGGTTCTACTATGTAGCAAAACATGGAAATTACAAATATAATCATTTTATTGTGAAAAGATGTGCTTGGTTTAAGTAAATAACAAGATCAATTCTCTATGCTCAAACTTTATTTAATTGAATTTTGTGAACTTTGATATAAGAGAGATTAGTAATCATGCGAGATAAAATCAAGATATTTATTGTGTGAGTGTGCAAGTGAGGGATGCCAAATAAATGCTAGTTTTATCCAAAATAAGTTGAAACATATAATTGCAATAATTGTAAGAAAATAATGATTTTGAGAAAGTTTTGAGAATGTTGACTCTCTCTTTCTTTTGTATATTGTTTTGGTTTCGAAAGAGTCAAGCATATAGCTGTTTTTGGATTTTTATGTTGATTTTTGTTTTGGAGCAAAAGGAACTTTACAAGTGCTTTAAATAAATGCAATAAATATTTTTGAAGATTTTTGAAGATTTTATGAATGTTTTTGAGGTTTTTGAATAAATTGAAAGAAATACACGATAATGATTTTGAACAAATATATACATGGATGAAATAATCAAATTTATGCATAATAACATTTGAGATGTAAAATATTCATGGGTTCTTTAAGTTCTTTACCATCTAAGGTAGATAATTTATATGCTCCTGATTCAAATTTTGCAGTAATGATGTATGGTCCAAGCCAATTGGGCTCAAATTTACCTTTAAGTTCTTTGGTTGCATTTGTATTTTTTTTGAAGATTTTGAGGATTTTGATTTTTTTGTATTTTGATTTTAATTTATGAATTGAAATTGGTGGTATATACAAGATGATCTATATACACTATACAAGGTTATTTGAGTATAGCATGTCTAAGGTTGCTTCAAAATCAAAGGAGGTTTTGAAGGATAATCTGGTTGAGGTGAAGGTAAGAATAGAAGGTGATGAATAAAAGGTAGTGATAACAAAAGCTTTGTTATAATGTAGAATAATGTAGCAAAATATTTGACTTTTATATGTGGAAAATTGATCATGTTACAAAATAAAATGTCAGAAGGATAAGAAGGTTCTTCATTCTTATTATTATATTCCAAGTCTTGATAAGATGGAGGAAGTATATGTGAAAGATATGCATGGATGTTATTTGGTAAACAAGGATGATCATATATGGATGAAGAAAAGTGATGGATAAAAAATAATTGTGACAATAGAGAGTGTATAGAACTTGATGTTTCAATCGTTAAATATTCTTCAAATGGTTTTGGGTCACCATGTATGGTAACAATTTTATTTGCAATTTCAAACTTCAAACATTGATGAAGAGTGGAAGGGACAACCCTCATCGTATGAATCCAAGGACTTTGGAGAAGTAGTTTGTAAGGTGAAGGACAATATCCTACATAGAATAAAGTATCCAGGATCTTGGATCCAATATTAAGGGGAAGAATTATAGTACCTTGACGATCTTGAATTTCATTGTTAAAAGATTTTATAAGAACATTTGATTTATTAATATCTTCTTCCTTTAATTTGAGTTTTTGGAATAATTGATAAGTGCATAAATTAAGAGAGGAGTCATTATCTAGCATGATAATTTTAACAGGTGTTTCTTTACTAGATCCGATAATGTAAAGATAGAAGTCTTCTTGTGGAGTAGAGGAAGGAATATCCTCATCATAGAATGAAATATGGTTAACCTCAAGAGGGTTTACACCATTAATTATGTTCTTAGAGAAAATATGATGAGGAACAAATTGTTGGCTAGGTATTTTGAACAAAATTTCCTTGTGATAAATTTGTAATATTTCTAAAAGGGATATATTTGCTTGAGGATTAATCACTTGTTGTTGGTTATCAAAGGGGATTTCAGATTGAAATTTTGATTCTAAAGATGAGCTTTCTATGCTTACATTCCATTTTGGATCATTCTCTAAAGTCAAAGATAGTTTTGAAGGTTGGTCAAATGAGGAATCCATCTCTTGAATATCATATTGAGTTGATTGAACTTGAGGTTGCTCATTTGTAGTTTTTGTCACAATATTAGTAATATCATCATGATTGAACACATTAACATGCAATATTTGATTGGTTTCTTGTTGTTGATAATTGAATAGGGGTTCTTGGGAGATCCCCATGTCTTGATTGATTATTGGTATTTGTTGTGTAGGAGTTTGATTGTTTACTGGAGGTTTATCATCAGTTGTAGATTGTAATTCCTTTATATTAAAAAGATCCTTATCAATCAAATCTTGAATTGCACATCTTAAATATTTACAATTTTGTGTCATATGTCCATCTACTCTATGATATTCACAATGTAGCTCAGGTTTAAACCAATCTGATGTGGTATCAGGTTGTCTTATGGAAGGAAGTTCAATAATATTTGTGTCAAGTAAATACTTGAGAATTATATCCATTGGTTGATTGAGCTTAGTAAATTTACGTGATGAAGGTTTTTGAGAGGTTTTTGATAAATGCTTTAGGAATTTCATCATAAAAGGACCTAATGGTTTCTCACCTCTACTTTCTTTATTATGGGTAGAATGATGACAGGAAGATTGCGATGTAGGAGGTGAGTGCATGGTAGAATTGGAAGAATAAGTATTTTCTTGTTGAAATGGATGTGTTGTATTGAAAGAAGAGTTTTGAAAAGGTGGTGGAGGATTATATGTGGATTGATAGACATAATATGGATATATGGGAGAATAGATAATATCATTATGAAGAGGATTGGCAAAGGGATTGTTTTGTTGGGTTATGGATGAAAAATGAGAAGAGTGTGATGGAGGTGATGTTGAATAGGGATGAGGTTGGTCATAATCAACAAATGTATTTGGCTGAATTCTTCCAACATTATTGATGGACTCATATTGATTTGAGTAAAAACTCATGGTTTCTTTAGTACTTCTAAAAGTAATATTTAGCATCTACTATTTAGGATTGAATATAAAACATACAAACTTGAAATGATGATTTTGTTTTTGTTTTTCTTGTATATATATATATATATATATATATATATATATATATATATATATATATATTTTGTTTTTGTTTTCAAAAGGTTTACAATGCATTCACGTCGGGTTCACCAAAATGTATCGCTCCAAATTTTTTGCATCCCTACCTTCAGGCTATTGGATCCGCGCCCGGAAGGAGGATGGGAAAAGGATGGTGCGGTACCTCGGACGAGAGGACTTCACGAAGGTCCCGCCTCTCAAGGGAGGTGTATTTTGGTGATTTTTCGATGGATGGTGGGTTCACCAGGAAACATTTGGCGGCAGTTTCCATGCCTAGGTTTTGGGAATGAGTTTTGATGAGTTCGTTTTATTTTTAAACATTCATCCTAGGTTTGGCCGAATGATTCTAACTTAAACTACATGAAAATGCAATTTAAATGAATACAAAAAATAGAAAAGAAAGCAGAAACAGAGAATTTGTAGGAGGCCAATGAAGATTACCTGATCCGGAAGTCTGATGAAGTTTCTGATTACTTGTAGCAGTCTGGATCGTCTGCAATTCAACAGAATCGCCTTCAATTTGATAAAATCGTCTAAACTGACAGGATCGTCTGCAATCTGACGAATTCATCAGACGAATTCATCAGAGACCTGCAAAACAACAAACAGATGCGAAATACAAGAAATTCTATTTTGTAAACAGGGGCAAACTATATGAAAAAGTAATATGAGTATTGAACAATATACAAGAACAAAAGTAAATGCAAATCACTGTGTTTAGATAGCAGAATATGATCTTAATATGCAAACTAGATAAAATGGGTGAACTCCAAGATGCAATATAGTATAAAAACTGAATAGACAATCTAATTTATAGCATAAAATGACGAGATAAAAGAGAAAGAAGAGCAAACTCCAGGCACCGATTGCCTCGATGTGTGCTTGCGGTGGAAATCGTCTCGCATCGAGACGAGATCATCCCGAATTTGACTGAGATCGCCTCCGATCTTGACGGGTTCAGTCGGCTGCGATAGGTGCTGGATCCAACTGAAAACCGGTGGTGTACCTACAATAAAATTAATATAGGACTAGTGCAAGAGCAAATTTGAAGTGTTTTAGCGCATAGGGAGTTGATTTACATAAAAATTCAGCCAGGGGTTGGGGAAGGAAAAGTTTTAGAGTTAAATAGGCATAGGATAGTTGTTGGGAGGTTGGAGATCATCCCAATTTGGGAGATCTCCAACGGGGGAAGGGTCCCAACGGCGCAGACACGCTTCTGCCCGGATTGGAGACCCGTTGGAATGGATTCCAACTATGCAAATTCAGTTTTGTGACAAAATCGTCTGGACGTTCTAGTCCAGACGAAATCATCAAATCTGGGGCGATATCGTCTGATCGGAGACGATATCGTCAAACGGTCAAAACAACCTCTAAAAATGGCACGAAAAAAGAGGAAACGGGTTTCTCGGCGGTTAACGGGCGGTTTGGGAGGTTAAATTTGAATTTAAATTTATTTACTAAGGTGAATGTAATTATTCCAATTTTATTGCGCCAATTTTAGGGTGCTACAGTATGCTCTCCAAATATGTGGATCAGAAACTAGAAACTCAGTTGAAAAAAAAAAAAAGGATTTCATGGCTATTCCTGAAGCTTCAATGCTTGGGACCATGAATTTTTATCTGTTTTTTTATTATTTTTTATTTAAATCAGGTTATTTGTATTTATTCCTTTAAATACCAATGAGTTTTTTGGTGTCATCATCCAGATATTTGTGGATAACAGTGAAGTTTTGGGCCAAAGAATCTAGTGCATTTCGGCCAGATGTATGAGTTTTTTTTCAACAAACTTCAAGGCACAATTTGAGACATTTCGATCTACTTTGTTTTTATGATGATAGCTGCTTAGCCATGACAACCTAATCCTCATTCCCCTTTGCAATGGTAGAAACATAGTGGCCCTGTTATGTTGTATCATGGAGGTTCTATTGGTGCTTGTGTTAGTTCCTTGATGGCATTCGAGATGAATGGCAAAATGATTTTTTTGGTGTTGCAAGAAAGAGGACAATAGGACATCGATGGACAAGCTAATCATGATTTTCTACATTAAAATTTAGCCCAAGTTGTAATGTTTTTCCCTAAAATAGCTGCTAAAATTAGCAAAAATAGACTCATAAAGGAATCGAGGGGTTGTTGGCCCATTCAAACGACCAAAATGGAGAAAACAATATTTTTTAATGTGGACATGTTAGTTGTTCAGGAAAGCTATGGAGCACACCACATCCAAAAAATGGATTTTGGATCTAAGATCGGCTCACTTGGTAAATAATTTGGTGATTTGGGAATGTGTGTTCCTGTCCATGTGTGCCTGAAACATGAAAATTTTGGGAAACAATGTGTGAATATCCAGATAAATATATAGTGAGATTTGTGTGATGATTTTTGTTCATGTTTTGAAGGCTACAACCATTTTGTGGCTTCCTTCCAGCCAATAATTTTCTTGAGCTATTCACCACTTATTTTTTCCACCGAGCCATAAAATTTCTTCTTCCAAATATGGCACTGGAAAGGCAAGGTGCAACTCAATTTAGTGGAGGATTAATGGGTGGTTTGATGCACCCACTATATGCAATCTATTTACAGTCTACATTTTTCATCTTGATGTTGAGGATGTGTTCACCGAGGATATGTTTCTTAAATTTTATCACCCTCAGTGTAGGGCATGATGTTTCAGGTGGTGCAATGTCTATTTTCAAATGTTTCAGTTGGTGCACATAGAGGACTTCCAACACTGTTAACAAGATCATCGCTCAGATAAAGATTTTAAAAATTTTCATGCATGAATCTAAAGGAAGAATAAATGGAGCCATTGGAAGCAATTTGGGTGATGTCAAAGATAGATAATATGGTGGGCATCAATTGGTGGAGGTGGTCCTTGGACTAATGAAAAACTGGGCAATAAATGTTGGCAACTCTAACGGTCCTATTTGGCAGTCTTCTAGCATATAGTCAGAAGATTTGACAGAAATGGGATCAAAATGACATAATTTACTCTCCACCAATGCATGTTTACAATCCATGACCGGTCCCTCATGCTCGTTGTCAACTAAGGTGGACATGGCTGATAGTTTTGGATTCTCTAGAGATCGTGACCCTTGATTTCATTGTTGTACATGAAGGTGCAATGTCTTCATTGCAAGGAAGACCTGTTAATGTGGATGCATTTATCAAAATTATGGCATCCATTAAATTTTTTTTAATTTACATCATGATGGAGAAGCTGAACATGTGACACCTTTGATTCGAGAGCATGTATTTCCACTGTATTTTCCACCACGTGTTTCCTGTGATTTTGATCGATTTCTAGCTCTTGTGGATATGTGAGGTGTGCATTTGTTGCACAGGTTTATTTTCTTTTAAATAGTGGGTTGTCTTCATTTTTATGTTTTATATGTAGTAATGCATAAGGCATTGTGACATTTGTACCTGAGATATACAAATATATAGTGCAGTCTATCGATGAAGAAGAGTCATCCTTGCAGTAAATTTCCAAAAATATCTTGTCTTCTAAGTGTTTCATATCATTATAGTCGACATTATATTGGTTCATGGGTGAATCCAGGGTGATTCCCTTGTTTCTGTTGTAGTTACCACATGCTAAGTATTCAATAGGAATGGAGACGCCCATGATGGTGTCAACTTGAAGGTAATCGAGCATGCTGAAATTACCCACAATTGAGGTTTTTTTGTTGATGACAGGATACAAAATTAGAGGTGTTGAGCATGCAGGCATCGAACATGTGATATTTTCTATCACAATGATAGCACCCTAGCCTATGAGGATGTAGTTTATCTATTTTGTTGATAATATCTGCACATACATGATGAGGATTTTTTTATTCTATGTTGGCCTTTTTTTGCTTCCTCACGGATGAGTGTGGTAGACAATTTTTGAACCTCAAGAATGTACCACTACCATGTGAAGGTCCATTTTGAGATGATGGTACTAACAGTCTAGAAATTGTTTGTCCTAAAGTTCTATATTTGATCAAGTTGTCACTCTATGTGATGTAGGAGCATCCAGTGGCATCTGATGCAGAAGCATCTAGTGGTAGCAGAGCCAACTTCAAAAAATTGGCTAAGGAAGGAAGATGTCACGATTTCGTGACATGTGAAATCACAACCAAAAGAGGAGAGAGAAAGAGGAGGAAAATTGTCGTGATATTGCGACAAAAAAAGTGTCACGATATCGTGACACAAAGTGGAGAGAGAGAAGCCAATGGAGAAACTGTTGCGATATCATGACAGAAAAAGCATCATGATATCGTGACACAAAGTGGAGAGAGAGAAGCCAGCGGAGAAACTATCACGATATCGCGATAGAAAAAGTGTCGCGATATCGCAAAACAAAGTGGAGAGAGAGAAGCCAACGGAGAAACTGTCACGATATCATGATAGAAAAAGTGTCATGATATCACGACACAAAGTGAAGAGAGAAGGCATGAAAGGAAAATGTCGCGATATCGTGACTTGAAGACGAAAGAAGGAAGCCAAGGGAGGAAGATGTTGCGATTTTGTGACATGTGGCATTTTCGTGACCAGAAGGCGAAGAAGAAGCCAAGGGAGGAAGATGTCACAATTTCATGACATGTCACATTTTTGTGACCAGAAGGCGAAGAAGAAGCCAAGGGAGGAAGATGTCACGATTTCGTGACATGTCGCATTTTCACGACCAAAAGGCGAAGGAGAAGCCAAGGGAGGAATATGTCACGATTTCACGACATGTTGCATTTTCATGACTAGAAGGCAAAGAAGGAGCCAGCAGAGGAACATGTCATGATTTCGTGACATGTCGCATTTTCATGACCAGGAGGCGAAGAAGGAGCCAATAGAGGAAAATGACATGATTTCATGACATGTCGCATTTTCACGACCCAAAGAAGAGAGAGGAAGCAAAGAGGAGAAGATGTCATGATTTCATGACATGTCATGTTATCATGACCGAAGGACAAGGAGAAGGCGCAAGTGAAGAAGATGTCACGATATCGTGACATGTTGTGTTATCATGATCGAAGGATAAGGAGAAGGCACAAGTGAATAAGATGTTGCGACATCGCGACATGTCAGGTTTTTGCAACCCAACAAAGAGAGAGATGGCGATGGAGCAAAAATGTTACAATATCATGACATGTCACGGTATCATGACCAGAAGAGAAGAGGAAGAGGAAGAGGAAGAAGATGTCAAGAAATCGTGACATGCTACAGCTTCAATGGATCGTTATAGAGTGATAGGTGGCAGTTAACAAAAATCAAAATGGTGGTTTCAGGGGGCCATTACAGAGTGAAGCATGCAGAGGATTAAAGAAGGTGATAGCAAATAGAAGTTGTAACAATAGTTATAGAGGCATTACAAGGAAAAGCAGCAGTGAACAGGAGTGGGTGACAGTTATAGAGGCCGTTGCAGAATGCAGTTATGGAATCAAAAAGTCATGGCAAAAATGAATCAAAGGGCCACTAGTTGGAAGATAGAGAGTCACACCAAAGTTTATAAAAGGGCAAGTAGAGGCATGCACAAGGGTGGGGAAAATGACCGCAAGCAGGGGTTGCAGATGCGATGGCCAGAGGGCCATTATGGCCCTACTATGCTATTTTTCTTCCAGAAGAGCTTAGGGTTCCTGGGTAGTGTAGACAGGCAGTTTGCACCGGGATCCATGGAGACGAAAGACCGCAAAACAGATGCACTGAACGTGAGGCAGTTTCAGACTATGCTTCCTTCCAGAGAAAGCTCAGAGTTCCTAGGTAGTGTAGGCAGATTCACCGAGCGTGAGGTAGTCTACACCAAGATCATGCATGTTGAGGGCTGCAGGGAGAGCGACATGAATTTCTTCTAGATGCAGGAGGTTAAATGGCTACGGCCATTGTTTTGTAAATTTTATTGCAGACTGTAGAGGGTCGGGGCCTCTATAAAAACCTAGCCAATGTAATGAGAGAGGAGTGTAGAGCTAGAGATTGCAATAGAGTGAATATAGAAACTAAGCCTGTGGGCTAGTATTGTAAATTTTATTTTCAAGCTGATTAATGAAAATTTGGATCTGGTAGATTGCAATTTTTGGCCCTGCATCAGGTGGTATCAGAGCGAGAAGTTCTTGAGTGTGCAAATAAGAAGCCAACGGAGGAAAATGTTGTGATTTTGTGACATGTCGCATTTTCATGACTAGGAGGTGAAGAAGGAGCCAGTGGAGGAAAATGTCACGATTTCATGACATGTCACATTTTTGCGACCCGAAGAAGTGAGAGGAAGCAGAGAGGAGAAGATGTCGTGATTTCATGACATGTCGTGTTATCACGATCGAAGGACAAGGAGAAGGCACAAGTGAAGAAGATGTCGTGATATCACGACATGTCACGTTATCGCGACCGAAGGACGAGGAGAAGGTGCAAGTGAAGAAGATGTCGCGACATCGTGACATGTCAGGTTTTCATGACCCGATGAAGAGAGAGATGGTGATGGAGCAAAAATGTTGCGATATCATGACATGTCGTGGTATCGTGACTAGAAGAGAAGAGGAAGAGGAAGAGGAAGAAGATGTCATGAAATCGTGACATGCTACAACTTCAGGAGACCATTATAGAGCGACAGGTGGCAGTTCACAAAAATTGAAATGGCAGTTTTAGGGGGCCATTACAGAGTGAAGCATGCAATGGATTAAAGAAGGCAATAGCAAACAAAAGTCATAACGACAGTTACAGAGCCATTATAGGGAAAAGCGGTAGTGAACAGGAGTGGGCGGTAGTTACAGAGGCCGTTGCAGAATGCAGTTATGGAACCGAATAGTCATGGCAAAAATGAATTGAAGGGCCAACAGTTGGAAGATAAAGAGTCACACCAGAGTTTATAAAAGGGCAAGCAGAGGCATGCACAAGGATGGGGAAAACAACCATTAGTAGGGGTTGCAGATGTGAGGGCCAGAGGGCCATTCTGGCCCTGCTATGCTATTTTTCTTCTAGAAGAGCTTAGGGTTCTTGGGTAGTGTAGACAGGCAGTTTGCACTAGGATCCATGGAGACGAAAGACCGTGAAATAGATGCACCGAACGTGAGGTAGTTTTAGACTGTGTTTCCTTTTAGATAAAGCTCAGAGTTCCTAGGTAGTGTAGGTAGATTTGTCGAGCATGAGGCAGTCTACACTAGGATTGTGCATGTTGAGGGCTACAGGGAGAGCGACGTGAATTTCTTCCAGATGCGGGAGGTTAAATGGCTACGACCATTGTTCTGTAAATTTTATTACAAACTGTAGAGGGTCAAGGCCTCTATAAAAACCTAGGCAATGTAATGATAGAGGAATGCAGAGCTAGATATTACAATAGAGTGAATATAGAAACTAAGCCTATGGGCTAGTATTGTAAATTTTATTTTCAAGTTGATTAATGAAAATTTGGATCTGGTCGATTGTAATTTTTGGCCCTGCGTCAGGTGGTATCAGAGCAAGAAGTTCCTGAGTGTGCAAACAAATCGCTGAACATGAGGCAGTTTGCACTAGGATCTGTGGATAGGAAAAATTTGGCACTCTGGATAGTGCTTGCAAGGGGTTTTTGTGTGAAGATTTAGAGGAAGGAGATTGACACTTTGTGTAGTGTTTGCAGAAGGGTTGATAAGAGAGCGTTCGAGTCCTAGTGTAGAAGAAGGTGACAGAACAGTGCAAAAGTGAAGGTCACTTCTCCATCAACCTTGGGTGTCTGATGTAGGAGCATCCAGTGGCATCTGATGCAGAAGCATCCAGTGGTAGTAGAGCCAACTTTGAAAAATTGGCTAAGGAAGGAAGATGTCATGATTTCGTGACATGTCATGAAATTGTGACCAAAAGAGGAGAGAGAAAGAGGAGGAGGAAAACTGTCACGATATCATGACAAAAAAAGTGTCGTGATATCGTGACACAAAGTGGAGAGAGAGAAGCTAGCGGAGAAACTGTCATGATATCATGACATAAAAAGTGTCATGATATCGTGACACAAAGTGGAGAGAGAGAATCCAACGAAGAAATTGTCGTGATATCACGACAGAAAAAGTGTTGCAATATCGTGACACAAAGTGGAGAGAGAGAAGACAGTGGAGAAACTATCGTGATATCGCGACAAAAAAAGGGTCATGATATTGCGACACAAAGTGGAGAGAGAAGGCACAGAAGAAAAATTTCACGATATCGCATCCTGAAGATGAAAGAAGGAAGCCAAGGGAGGAAGATGTCGTGATTTCATGACATGTATTTTTGCGACCAAAAGGCGAAGAAGAAGCCAAGGGAGGAAGATGTCACGATTTCATGACATGTCGCATTTTCACGACCAAAAGGCGAAGAAGAAGCCAAGGGAGGAAGATGTCGTGATTTCACGACATGTCACATTTTCATGACCAGAAGGCGAAGAAGAAGCCAAGGGAGGAAGATGCCGTGATTTCATGACATGTCACATTTTTGTGACCAGAAGGTGAAGGAGAAGCCAAGGGAGGAAGATGTCACGATTTCACGACATGTCACATTTTCGTGACCAGAAGGCGAAGAAGGAGCCAGCAGAGGAAAATGTCACGATTTTACGACATGTCGCATTTTTGTGACCAAGAGGCAAAGAAGGAGCCAGTAGAGTAAAATGTCACGATTTCGTGACATGTCGCATTTTCGCGACCCAAAGAAGTGAGAGTAAGTAGAGAGGAGAAGAATTTGTGATTTTGTGACATGTCACGTTATCACGACCGAAGGACAAGGAGAAGGCACAAGTGAATAAGATGTCATGATATCATGACATGTCGTGTTATCGTGACCGAAGGATGAGGAGAAGGTGCAAGTGAAGAAGATGTCGCGACATCGCGACATGTCGGGTTTTCACGGCCCGATGAAGAGAGAGATGGCAATGGAGCAAAAATGTCATGATATCGTGACATGTAGCGGTATCGCGACCAGAAGAGAAGAGGAAGAGGAAGAGGAAGAAGATGTCGTGAAATCATGACATTCTGTAGCTTCAAGGGACTGTTACAGAGTGATAGGTGGCAATTAACATAAATCAAAATGGCAGTTTTAGGGGGCCATTACAGAGTGAAGCATGCAGTGGATTAAAGAAGGTGACAACAAACAGAAGTTGTAATGATAGTTACAAAGCCATTATAGGGAAAAACGATAGTGAACGGGAGTGGGTGGTAGTTATAGAGGCTGTTGCAGAATGCAGTTATGGAATCGAATAGTCATGGCAAAAATGAATCGAAGGGCCACCAGTTGGAAGACAGAGAGTCACACCAGAGTTTATAAAAGGGCAAGTAGAGGCATGCACAAGGGGTTGGAAAATGGCTGCAAGTAGGGGTTGTAGATGCGAGGGCCAGAGGGCCATTTTGGCCCTGCTGTGCTATTTTTCTTCTAGAAGAGCTTAGGGTTCCTGGGTAGTGTAGACAGGCAGTTTGCACTAGGATCCATGGAGACGGAAGACCGTGAAATAGATGCACCGAATGTGAGGTAGTTTTGGACTATGTTTCCTTCCAAAGAAAGCTCAGAGTTCCTGGGTAGTGTAGGTAGATTCGCCAAGCGTGAGGCAGTCTACACTAGGATCATGCATGTTGAGGGCTGCGAGGAGAGCGACGTGAATTTCTTCCAGATGCAGGAGGTTAAATGGCTACGGCCATTGTTCTATAAATTTTATTGCAGACTGTAGAGGGTCGAGGCCTCTATAAAAAACCAGGCAATGTAATGAGAGAGGAGTGCAGAGCTAGAGATTGCAATAGAGTGAATATAGAAACTAAGCCTACGGGCTAGTATTGTAAATTTTATTTTCAAGCTGATTAATGAAAATTTGGATCTGGTAGATTGCAATTTTTGGCCCTCCATCACTATGATTGTTTGTGCAGTCGTTGTCACTTAATATATAATGTTTGTGCACCACTCTGGAAAGCATGGAAATTGTTTTACACACCATATTTTATTGAAGTGAGGATATCATGTTTGATTGAGGTATCCACTTGTTGGTCGTGTTGTAGCCAGCATGCACTTCAGTATTTTGGTTATTCTATGGCTAAAACTAGTGGTAGAAACAAAAAAACAATGCTTCCTCGAATGTGGCACTTCTCCTCGAACATGGTAGTTATGGTGGCACGCCATAAAGACGGTGGACCCACCATGCTAGACATTCAGATAGAACCTTGCCATTGAGTTTGGTGTAGGAGGGTGCAATATTGTAGCTATAGTTAATAATTTGTTGCTACGATGGTTCTTTTTGGTTCATGGAGATGTTAGAGAGTAGTTTTGGTTCAATGTTTTTTTTTTTTATTAATTTTTGTTGACAGTTGTTTTTTTTAAACATGAAAATGCTATTGAAAGTGTTATCACTGCCAAG
The DNA here is from genome assembly GCA_028583015.1 of Wollemia nobilis. Classification (NCBI taxonomy): domain Eukaryota; kingdom Viridiplantae; phylum Streptophyta; class Pinopsida; order Araucariales; family Araucariaceae; genus Wollemia; species Wollemia nobilis. The sequence continues at coordinate 5,392,035 of JAQPPZ010016414.1, read as the reverse complement.
GTGCATTTTGAAAAGATCAATCTCTTCCTCATGGATAAGGAAAAGGAAAACATTATTCGTTGAAAGGAGCTCCAAAATAAAATACAAAGGATAAAAGTCACATATGGCCCAAAAGAATTTTTTAATGAGTGGGGCGGTAATTTTAAAACATTGAGTGGGGTAATTAAGTGTAAGGGTCCACTTTAATTTATTATTGTATGGGGAAATTTTTTTAGGCATGCTTTGAAGTGGAAGGGGACCACTTTATTATTTATTTGTATGGTTATTATGGCACTGTTAATGGCTGACAATATGGTTATTTTGGTCATTTTTTTGCTTCTCCACATAGAAGGTGGAAGTATTAGAGAGGCATGCTATTTTTTCCCCACACATGAAGACCCCTTTAAGATCCAAATATAGGGGTATTTATAGTCTTCGGAAATGTTTTTTCGATAAGGACACATTGGTGGTGTCCTTTTCATTTTGAGCCTATTCCATATGCCTTTCTTAGCCTCAAATTTTTGTACCTTGGAGTGCACTCTCGGTTCTACCCAAAACTCCAAAGGAAAATTTATAAGTGATCCTAGTATCTAGTCACATTCTCTATACACCTAACGGATGTAGCGGCTGGTTATCCATAAATTCTGGTAGGATGAGAAGGTCACCATAAGGACACCTACTATAGGGACTATATACATAGACACACTAGACTCTATTTGATGTCATTTACAGATCAAATTTTGAATACTACAAATAAAGACACTTCAGAATATTCTCTTCTATTTTCCTCTGTCTTCTTCTCCTTCATATTTGGATTCTATGGCTCAATTTTATTGTATTTTATGGCTCGTATTTCCTTTGTATTAAGATGCATTTTCAATAGATACCGACACCTTCTATATTGAGTTCACCATGAGGATAGATGATATTCATGGTGAATCTATGCAGTGACCTACAATAGGCAACATACCTGGAGGATGACCTGCAAAGGCAAAACCCCCAGAAGTGGCTGACCCTTAGGCACACAAGATGACCCTGAGGCACTTAGAAGGCTAACCCAGAGGTAACATATCTAAGGAAGTGGCTGACCCTAAGGTAATAGACCAAGATGTATACACCATTGATCTAGCATTATTCACAGTTGGAGAGCCAAGCACAAAGAGCATGAACCTAGACCAAATCATGTAATAAAAGAGGATGATAAGGTTCTTTTAGAGAAGTCAACATTAAGGGGTAATTTTACCTAATGTTGACATGTTTTTTTTCTATAGTTAGGATAATGCACATTAAATGGGAATGTTAGAATTAATATGCACTATGCCTACTTCTAGTTTGACACTTTTCATTTTCATTGACACTTATCATATCTTTCATATAGGCTTATGCTTATATATTGTAATATTTGTGTATCATAATATATCTTATATTTTCTTTATCCTAACATCTCCTTCTCCTGATATACCAATATAATTGATATACCTTAGGGGACTCCCTATATATCGAAGGTCCCTATATATATAATTGTTCTCTATATATGTGTCAATATGTATGTAGGAGGACAATGGTACATGGAAGTGACATCTAGGTATGTGACCTAAAATGGTATATGAGATGTGAGATGTAATAGAATCCTCCTTATAATTCCAACAAATACACCATGTTATAATCCTCGATAGGATTAAAACATGTGTGACCCTATACAAGTGGATGGATGGATTATATTTAAATGCAAGAGCATAACAAATAAAATACAATAAAAAATATAGCCTAATATAATAAATACAAAATAACGTTCGGATGGGGTCCTAACAAAACACCACCCTATATTTGACATTAAATAAAGTGATCATAAATCAAATGATCATCAAAAATGACCCATTTGGTGGTTCACCTAGCGAGGTGAGGCTGAGACATAAGATAGTGTAAGGGATCAACCCATATTATGATGAAGTTTTTATGACTAATCATGTAGTGTCCAAGATTTTGGAAAGTGAACACTACTATTAGATAGAGTTTCTCTAAGGAAGTGTAACAGACTTCATAATTACCTATTGCTGTAATAGATATTTGGTTCTCTGTGGTTGTCATTGTATTATACCAACATAACTCCTAAGTCATGCTTAATCTCTACAATATGCAACAATAAGGGCTTAGGTATATTAGGATGAAAAAGTATAGGAGGATATAAGAGTTATGATTTTAGAGTAGAAAATTCCACTTAACACTTAAAATCCCACCAAGAATCTATGTCCTTTTGCAATAGTTGGGATAAGGATTGAAACTTATCATCAATTTGAGATATTAAGTTATAATTTTATAGCATGTTGACAATAGTTATAATTTTGTTGGGGTCTACTTCTATTCCACATTGGGATATTTTAAATCCAAATTGCTTTATTGAGGTTACCCAAAAGATGTATTTTTGAGGTTTGATATGTACTTTGTATTTCCATAACCATTAAAAAATGCACCTTATATCGTAGACATGATCTTCCCAATATATGGAATGATTAATGACATCATCAATGTAATCTTCCACAATATCATGCATAATGTCATAGAATATATATGTAATTTCTCATTGGTAGGTTTATCCTACATTATTTAGGCCAAATAGTATGACCTAATAATAGAGAATTCCCCAAGGAGTGATGAAAGTTATTTTAGGTTAATCCTCAAGGATAAAATTTGATTTGGTTATACCTAAAAATTTATCCATGAGTGACAACATCATAGAAAAAATGATGAAATTGAAAATCATATAGATATTTGAAAAGGGAAAATCATCTGTGCAACATGACTTATTGATGTTCTAAAAATTATTATAGATTCTAATGATGACTTCCTTCTTGTATATGGGAACAATCTTAGATATCCAGTTGGAGTATTCAATGGATTTGATGATTTTAATATCTAGAAGATTTTAGAGATCCTCCTTGATGAGTAAGGTGACCTTTGGATGCATTTTTTTTATAGATATTACTTATTTTTTTTGCATTGGGTCTACTGACTAGGTCATGAATGACTAAGGATGGGTCAAGTCCTTGTATATCAATATAGGACCAAGTGAAGATGTCTCAAAAATTTGCTAGAATTTTGGTGTGTTATTCATTTTTCAATTGGATTTAAGACCTACCCTAACTTTAAGACTTTAGGGTTATCATTTGTACCAAAATTGATGTCCAATATTCCTCAATTAGGATACAATATTCATTCTCTAATTGAGGAGTGGGTAATTCTTGTAAGCTTTCAAGGTTAGCAGGATCTGGAGATTATTGGCCATGATCACTTGGCTATAAGGTAGCAATATTACCTATTTATGGAAAAATATCCTTCAAAGTAGAAATTATTTTGAACAAGATAAGTAGATGGAAAATCTCAAGGAATATTATGTGGAATGGTATCTAGATCATAATTATTTTCTTCAATGATAAAATCAAGATAAACTAAGTTGAAGAAGTTGATATTTACAAACCATATGAAGCACAAGAGGTTAAGGACCTAAGAGGAGTGACTACCCCTCATCCTTTGGGTCATAAGCTAACCTCTATAGTGAGACAATGTCATCATGGGATTCATGAAAAAAAAAAAATTCTCTTCATTGTCTAAAAAGGAAGCAGGAAGAGGTTGACTATGATTGTGAATATAACCTATGCCATAATATCCTATACATGCTTTGTATTCCAAGAGCTCTTGAATACCTTACTCATAAAGACATATTCCATTTCCTTGATATCACAAATTTGAAAGAATCTACTTTGGTATAGGATATATGTTTAAAATTTAGTATGAAGTATACTATCACTCAAATAGGAAAGGGTTACTGCCATGGATTTATTTATCATTGGTAGTACTACTGCAAATTAAATAGCAACTTTATATTTGTATTTTTTTATTCTTTTGAGAAGGTATACCTATAGTTTGAGGATATGATTAGAAATCATATAGGTCTAATAAAAGTTGATTATCCTATTGATTCTGATTATATTGAAATTAATTTTATTATTATGTTGCTTTTGAGTTTGAGTATTATTACTTGTATTTATTGGATTAATATTTGGACCTTATAATAAACTATTGATTTGATTAGTTTAATTGCTTAAAGTTAATTATCTTAATGCATAATTAAAAAGAGAATAATATGATCAATATGGGTGAAGAATATGGTCAATATGGGTGAAGACAAGGGCAAAGATGCTTTCTCAAATGCTCAACCATGTATACCTAACAATAAGAAAAATATTTGGGTTCATTATGAACATGAATTATATTTCCTTGATTTTCATATTTGAGGTATTTATGTAAAATAGAAGGGATGCCTTGCATCACATGGACCCAAGGCTTGCCAAGAAGATTATCATAGATTAAGTCTCAATGCATGATGTAGAAGAGGGTATTATAAATATGAGGTTTGAATTTGAGGGGTAATACTATGGTGCTACTAGCCTTAAACTCCTCATTGTCAAACATCCTTATGATGATCAAACTTTCTTAAATAATGATTGGTTAGTCTAAAATTATTGATAAACATTGAACTATAAATGTTAAGACTATGACCATTATCAATAAGAATTATTTTAATAAGGGTGTCACTGACATAACCTACATTATAAATTAGAAGTTATATGACCATAGAGGAGTACGGAATACCATCCTTAAAGAATGATATTATGGCATGATTGACCTTGATAAATTCCATAATATTAGTGACATCACAAGGGTGAAGGTTTTAACGAACAACCAAATCACTCAAGAGTTCAAGAAGGATATCTCTATGGTTCAAAGAAGTATTTAGAATATCAAGGAGATAAATTTTAGCTAGATTATTTTCATGTTATTGGAGGAGATTGAAAGCACTGTTGTCATTATTTTGTGATTATATGATTAATGATGATCTCTTGGAAGAAGTCTTGTTTTTTGGACATGGACCAAGGGAAGTCAAGACAACTGATTAGATGACTAGTTCTTATATTTTTGTCTTGTTATGACATAAGTGTGGGGTGAAGTAATTATGCCCACCATGCCTTGATAAAGAGCATTGTTTGTTGACTTTTGGTCATGGTTGGGAAAGGGATCTTGAAATATTTCAAGATATTTATTGGTAGAAGGTTGGAAGTTAGATACACTAAGAATAATGTGGCCACCATATATGGGATTCTATATAAGGTCTTGGATAGTCTTACATCTATTGATTATATGGCCATCAACATGATGAAAGCCATAGTGCTCATCAAGGTGATACCAACGAGGTTTTTCATTTGTAGGATCCACATGGTTAATATGTGGAAGCTCTATCATTTTGGATTCAAGAAATTTCACTAGGATGGTGGAAGGAGGTTGATATAATTTTGTGAAGTTTTGTATTGGTTTTTATTGTTTAGCTAAGACAATATATTGAAGGGTTTCTACAATATTTACATTGTTGTTTTGATGAGAGTCTATTACTTTGTCATCTATAGCATGTTTATTCTTATACTAACCATTATTATTGGAGGAATATTTCTCCTCCTCCTTAAAATTTAGTTGTTCACTTTTGAGGATAATAGTTTCTATGCACTTAGCCATGTCAAAAGAAGAAATATTGGTAATTTCTAGCTAAAAGACCTATTATTCATGAAGATTAAATATAAACATGTATAAGAGGTCCTTTTGTGGGATACCATATTGGATACTCCCTACTAAATATCACCAACTTGCTAATAAATTAGAAAATCCCCTATCCTTATCTTGTTTAAGCATACATAGTTTACTAATGGTGATATTTTCTTGATGTAGATTGAGAATTGCTAGACAAACATTTTGATAGAATATTTAAATATTTTGAGGCTAGGTCTTGGAATTTGGTGGTACCACTCTAAGGCAAGATTTCTAAGAATATTGGAAAAAATTTAGGGTAGCAACATCTCATCGTTAGTGATGTTACTACATGTCATCATAAACAGTAGAAGGTGATTAATATGGTATTATTTTTCCTTGTACATTAAAACTTGGGTATTTCAAATTTAAAAGAGTATGAATGACTTGCTACAATTGGATCTAGAGGTTGATTACATAAGTATTAATATGAATACTTATAACTTGAAGAGGACCCTTAGAGGAGGGTCATTTTTTATTTATGTTGCTTTAATTGGGAGGCAAGAGTTTATAGTTTAGAGGAGATAGGGTTTGATGGCACTTGATATATATGTAATGGAATTAGAGTATCTTGAGGAGTAATGTAGAAATGAGGTTGAGTAGTTGGTGAAAGCAAGGTTTATGGTAGGAATATGATTTTGGGAAAATGTCATATGCACACTAATAGGGTTGCAATAAGATATTCTAGTAAAAATATTGAGAAGACATGCACCAAGAAGTACATCCAAGTTAGGGATGTAACTTGTGTTATATTTTTGGGTTGTAGGGTGACTTATGTTAACTCATAAAAGTTACTCAAAAAGAGATATAGATGCATGATATCCTAAATATGATGGGATTTATTACATCCAACCACCCATGGAGGTGGTGACAATATGAAGAATAAAGTCTAAAAATTTCATAATATATGCATTAAGGCTTAATTGTATTTGATTAAGATTTGTATTGGTTTGATTAAAAGGCATAGAATTGGAAGGGAGTTTATAGGCATGATATAAGAGTGAATCTTTCCCATGGAAGTAGTTTAATAATTGTGAATATGCCTAAGGATGTTTGATACAACATATTTGTGCTTATTTAAAAAGGCTATCATGTGTTCAAAGGATATAAATATTATTCTTCCTAAGGCATCATGATGAGGGTTTAGTAAAACTATGAATTGTAGATCCTATTCATCTTCACTAATGCTATGGTTCTCCAAGGAGTTTTTTTCTTCAATATTGTTCCCAAAGTGATGTGGATCAAATGCCATTTGATATGATATACTATGAAGGTTATAGTTTCCTTTGACCATTGGATAAGGACAAGAGGAATTCAATTAAATATATTCTCTTTAAAGAGTTAATTAAATAATAATAAGAAGAAGAAGATATTTTTAATACCTTTGTATCTCCTTCTCTTGATATACCAATCTAATTGATATACCTTAGGGGACTTCCTATATACCGAAGGTCCCTATATAGATAATTTTTCTCTATATATGTGTCAATATGTATGTAGGAGGACAATAGTACATGGTAGTCACATCTAGATATGTGACCTAAATTGGTATATGAGAGATAAGAGGTAATATAATCCTCCTTATAGCTCCAACTAGTACACCATGTTATAATCCTCAATAGGCTTAAAATATGTGTGAGACCCTATACAAGTGGATATATGGATTATCCTAAAATGCAAGAGCATAACAAAGAAAATACAACAAACAATCTAGCCTAATATAATCATTATGCACTTCAAATTTATGCCTATAGTTTAAAACAATATGATATCTCCTATAATGATTAAATTAGGTTCAACATTTATTTTTTATTAGGTCAATGATAAATTAGAAAATTAAACCTAATTATAATAAACAATAAACATATACTACACTGCAAAAATAGTAAAAGAATTTTAGGGTAGCAACACCTAATTTTATTTGAGGAAAAAATGTTAAGTCTAAAAATACGCCACCAAATTTTTTTCTTGTATATTGGTGTTTTTTACAACAACCTAAAAAAATTATAAGAAAAAAAAAAATGATGAAATTAGTGGGGTTTCCTATCCTGGTGAAGATAAGAAACTTCTTCCTTACTCTAACTGGTCAAAACCTCATTTTCTTGAGAAAATGTCAAAGACCGGTGATAAATGCACTAAAGGCAAAACTACCACCTACTTGTAGTTTGAAGATATTTTTGTTTCTAATAGCAAAATAAATAGATAAAATATAGAATTACATAAGGTATATAATGTAGAGATGCATGGTGTGATCTTAAGAGGGTAATATCCCTTGCATATGCCAAACTTATGCAAAGTATATGGTCAAAGGATATGATGGAATGATATAAAATTTACTAATATGTAAGTATTAAATGCAATATTGATTAAGCTATCAAGAAATCAACATAATATGATCAATAGTATATAACATCAAGATAATAGTATCATGTTATATTTACAAGATTATCAATGTAATAGAGAGATAAAGATGTTAGCCAAAGCAAATTAAATTGATCCAAGCAAGCAAGGAAGAGGGGAGAGACATAAACCAATAGAAGTAAGTGACCCCCTCTTATTTTCTTATTTGAGGTACATAAAAATCTTGAAATGCTTGATAGAATGTTTAGTTACTAGCTATATCACCTTAAATGCTTGATGGGAGAAATTTTCCAAAGAAAATTAGGGCCAAGGTTAATCTAATAATTTAGCAACACCTTGGTGTGTGTGTGTGTGTAAGAGAGAGAGAATTTTAAAGAAAATTTGATAGAATTTTAATGTTATAAAATGTATGTCCTAATGCCTTCCTTAAGGGATATATTTATAAATGATTCAATAAATTCTTAGAAGGAAGGCAAAAGGAGGGTTAAATATGCTTGGAAGATTCAAGAATGTCTAGGCATAACATATAGATCAACATGTATGATCACATCAAAAAGTGGTGGTTAGATTAGGCCACGCTTGAAAAGCATGCCTTTGAGATTCCACTCATGCTAGGAAAAACTACCATTGATGTTTTTGTGGTAGTATTTTTTAGATATGAGCATTGAAATTCAAGTTTGGATGGGAAATTTTAATTTGGAAAAGTTGCCACTAGCATGAAAAATCATCATCAATATTTTTGCTTAGCTATTGGTGTTTTTACTCTTTGAGTAATAAATACTCCAAATTTGGGTAGAAAGTTAATTAATCTAGTTCAGTTGGTTGAGGGGTTGATTTATGGTGGTCATGGTGGATTGATGATCATCTTAGTGCATAAAATTGCATGTCTATATTACTATACCATCGATAATTTATTTTCAATGAACAAAACCACCTTGTTCCTATGAGATAACATACTTTAGAATGATTTTCATTCAATTTGACATAATTTTTAAAATTACCTTATAAATCAAATTACAAAAGCTTATTGGATAACATATAGATATTAATCATAGTGCAAATATATATAGTACAAAATATGACAACAAACAAAAAATAATAGTAGCATGGTATATTATTCTCGATATATGGATAACCAATAACAATTCATATAGATATTAATCATAGTACAAATATATATAGTACAACATATGACAAAAAACAAAAAATATAATATCGCTAACAATATGCAATATTATATATATGCTAACTAATATCCTTGTCGATAAGGAATATCAGTAAAATAACAAACTAACCTAGATAAAAATGAATTACCAAATAAAGTAATACCTACTCTAACATCCCCTCTTATTACATTATTTGGGTAATACATATACATCCCTAAATACAACAATATTTGGGTAAAGTATATAACAACCCCAATACACTGAAGAAGAAGAAGAGAAATGAAAGAATGTTGGTTCTTGCTTTGTCTCTAGCACTGGCTCTAGCTCATGGCTCTAGCTCTAGCTCTAAGCGTACCTCTGGATGTCTACCTCTAGGTCTATCTCTGGATCTACCGATGAAGCTGCCTCTGGATCAGTGCCTCTAGATTTGCCTATAGATCTGCCTCTGGAACCTTGTCTCTGGATCTGTCTTTATGTTTGTCTCTAGATAATTATCTTTGGGATTGCCACTCGGTCTGTCACTTGGATTTGCCTCGGGGTCTACCATAGATTTTACCTTTTTGGTAGAAGCCATACAATATTTCTTTCATCATGGTCCATTGTGTGAGATATGTCCATCCACAATCTATATGAACCTTGTTGGCCATTTTCACTTTATACCAACAATTTGAAGAAGAGTGATTCGTACATCCACATGAATCACAAGGATGTAATTTCCAACATCTAGCTACAACATATCATGTCTTTCCATAATGACTGCAACAATAATTTTTAGGAGTTGGAGAAGATTTAGGTTTTACAAGCATGGTATTACTAGTACTTACATGTCCAATATAGCCAAGGCCTTCATTATTTGCCCTGACTTTTAGCATTATTGGAGTTTTAATGCCTTATTCCTGTTTACCTAACTCTCACCATTGAATCCCATTGTCTTCATCAGTTTGGATCCATATCCTTTGGTGTGTTTTTAAAACACCTAATTTCATAATCTTCATCAATGTTTTTAACAATATGGCATTTATCACTATTGATGAGATTATGGTGCTCTTTTTGAGGAGTTTTAGTTTTTAAGTCACTAGTGTCACAAGCAAAGTCTACTTTTGAAATGAGATCACTTATGCTATAATTGATATCTAACATTGAAGGTAGGAGGTCACCTGTATCACAACAAGCATTGGCCATCATAGGCTCAAGGTCACATGTGTCACAACAAGCATTCACCACCATGGGCTGAAGGTCACTTATGTCACTACAAGAATTGACCATTAGGGGTTTGACCTCTGTTTCCTCACTAAATTCCCTGTACACTTTATGTTGTGCGATATCAAGAGAAATCAATGATATGTATACTGCCCTTATGACTCCTATAGGTATTTTAAGACCATTATTTTGAAGGTCTTCATAATATTGAGAATATTTGAGAATAGATTTTACACCACTACATAGTGTAGAATATTTTTCATCCTCATAAAAATTCATTCCTTCCATCTCTAGTGGAAAGTAAGGACCTTTAACTGATGTAACATCATCAATTTTTTTAGGGGTTTTCTTCTTTGATATTCCTATTTTTAAGGTTTCATCTGCTACCAAAAATGCACCTTTTAGAATTAAATTTTGCAAAAATAATGTGACTAAGGTCTTGGTCACTGCTGAAAATGCACCCTTATAAGTATTCCCCCTTTGTTTTTGCAAAATTATATCCCCCTGTGTGAAAAATAGGAGATTGTGGAGAGAGAAAAAATGTGTATCCCCCTTTAGTGCAAAAAATGCATCTATGAATCTTTAAAAAGCTCTTACAAAGATTTCCACATAGGCAAATGTAAAAAATATTTCACCATAAAAAATGTCCCTCATCTATGTGTAAATTAGTGCATTTTATAAAACTTCAAACCCTTTACAATATTGCTCAAAGAAAAAATGACAAAGAGTTATGAAATTAAATTGAAAAAATCAATTTAATTCAATTTAATATATTTAAATTAAATTAAAATTTATTAATTTAAAGAAAATAATTAAATTTAAGAAGATTTTAACTTAAAAAAAGACCAAAGTGAAATTATTTATGCTATGTTTTTATACCTCCGTAGACCTGTGATCTCTTGATCATATTAGAGCAAAAAAAAATTGGTTTGCTATTACTTGGAGCTGACGGGTTCAAACCCATGACCTGTCATTCAACAACGTCCTATGTGGCTATGGCGGACCATCTCGAATATCAATTATGGTGGGTGGTAAAGGGGATGGAACCCTAATTTTTGAATTGGCACCTTTGAAAGAGCTCCACCAGGTGGTGCTTCCTCGCTACGCTACCCCTACAGTTGTTGCTACCTCCTGGTGGTGACACTCTGATGAATACTCTCCTATCAGTCTACATTGATCTCTGGGCTAGTCAAACAGAGTAAAAAAATTATCTACAAGAACAGTGTTTGGAAATATAATAAAACACAATGGTACCTTAGGCGATATTATATGGTTCTCACACACGATAGCCAATGATCTCCCACATAATAGCCAATGATCTCCTAGCTTATCTCACACACAATAACCAACTCTTTTAGATCTGCAACTCTTATGCAAATTATTATGATTGCACTCAATAAAATCTGGCGGTACCTTGGATTTTTTCATCTACAAACCAACAGAACAAACACTGCCTTATCCTTAGTGGTGACAACTCTCAAATCAGAATGCCTACTCATTTCAAATTGGATCTGTGCATGACTTCTCAACTGTTACAGTTGCTGGAAGGTGGTGTTGGTAGTCTATCTACTGCTCCTCCCCATTGGTGGTGATGAAACCTCCAACACACGATGCTCCTCTTTGGGTGAAAGCATTCACCATATCTGAACTCATTGTTGATGTGCTGTCACAAAGTGATCAAGGCTCCTGCTCCTAGTTTTTTGTGACATGATCCTATCGATAGTAATTTGCACTGTCTAACCTCCAATAAAATTTGAATGGCTGTGAAATACATGTTATATGCCCACCATGCTAGATAAAACTTCCTCATTGAGGACGTGCTCTTAGAAGTCAAGATCCAGATAATATAGCCCTGGTTGCTATCTCAGGTTGCATTCTATGGTGATCATCTATGCAGGGAGGAATTATCTATGGGATAATAATCCCACATGTGTAGCATCATGACACGAAGAAGGATTTAAAATGAAATAGCCTTCCTTAGATAGATGTCTACCATCGGGTAGACTATGCTACCCGATCCACCCGTCCATGCATGCCTTGTAATAAACAAGTTTTTCCCATCAGCTTGTCCTCCAATATACATCTTCCGTGCTAGCCCATCAACTTGTCCTCCAATCTGTGTCTACCACGCTAGTTGTTAGCTTGTCCTATAGCTACTATGCCAATCCACTAATCCACCTAGAGTCTGTGTTCATAGCGGCTCTAGTAAGAGTCCACAAGTAGTGTGAGTCTCGAGGAGTCCGTAATCAATGTGAGTCCTGAGGTTATGCGTAGCATGCACATCCAGATATGGCCAATCGTGTTGGCTGTCCACATAGATCTATAGTCTATCGACTGTTTGGTTAGCCAACGTTAGTGGCCAGTCCCCAGATTCAGCTATAGTGTCTAGGTTAGGGTTTAGATCACACTTCCACTCACCATCAGAGTGAAGCGAGAGTATCGCTCTGATACCATGATAGAACCAATAACAATTCATATAGATATTAATCAGTGTAAATATATATAGTACAACATATGATGGCAAATAGAAAATATAATATCGCTAACAATATGCGATATTATATATGCTAACTAATATCCTTGCTTGATAGAACCAATAACAATTCATATAGATATTAATCATAGTGCAAATATATATAGTACAACATATGACGACAAACAGAAAATATAATATTGATAACAATATGCGATATTGTATATATGCTAACTAATATCCTTGCCAACAAGGAATGTCAGTAAACTAACAAATTAACCTAGGTAAAGTAAATGTATACTAACCTAGATAAAAAGGAATTACCAAATAAGGTAATACCTACTCTAACATTCTTTTTCATGGAATATTCAACTGTAACCAACATAGCACTTTTATCATAAATTATTTTAGGTTTTTTCTTAAGTTAACAAGGATGACATGGATCTTCCCTAAATCTATAGTGGAGCTCTTTGAACAATGGTTGGGTCTATTTGTTAGTAAAATATGTTGAAATTTTGTCTTTAGCTCTACCTCATTGCCTATAGGAAATTTTTAAACAGAGGAATGGATGTGTCTTTAAGAATATTTCTAAGGATTCCACTTCGGTTAGTAACAAAATTATTTGTACCTTAAAGGAAAATATCTCTGACATTGCCTTTTCTAAAGAGAGAGTCATCTTATGAATCCAAGCTTTATGATATCTTAGGTATTATTGAAGGTACTAATTTTTCTTCTACTGATAATCAAAGGATGAGACTTCAAACTATTTATAAGATACCTCAAGTTGGATGACTAAAATTTAATATTTATGGGGCTTCTAAAGGAAAACCTGGGTCTACAGGGGCCGGTGTAGTTAGAAATGAAAAGGTAGAGATCATCCTAGATTTTGTAGAGAACTTAGACCACTAGACATGTCATTTTTTAGAGGCTAGAGCTATTTATTAGTGGTCTCTTCTCCTCAACTCTATCCAAGGAAGAAAATTTATCTTTGAGGTATATTTGTTAAACATAGTCAATATTCTTCTAGGTAATCATTCTTCCAACTATTCTATTGATAGTATGATGCAAGAAATGATGAAAATATTAGGAGAACAAGATTCATTATAGATAGATCATGTCTTCAGGGAAGGAAATAAGGCAATGAACATTTAAGTAAACTTAGGACTGATGCAAAATGGATTGACGATATGGAGAAGAAACTTTTGTTGGACATTTTGAGGAATGTTATTGTCATTGATATCAAAAGCATTGTTGAGCAATATTCGTCATCTTTGAAGAAATTAGGAAAGCTTAGAGAATTAATATTCAAGAAGAAGTCAAATTAGATAATAATATTTTATTATTATTTTTGGCACCAAGATCAAGTTAAAGGAAATCAAGGAAAAAGTTGAAAAAACCCACATGTTGATTTAAATTAAAATATTTTAATCCCTGATTAAAATTTTAATTTAAATATTGATAAGTGCTAAGGTTAAATTTATATTTATTTAATATTTAAATTTAACTTGAATACAAATCTAATTTAAATTAAAGTATTTTAGTTATTGATAAAGTAATTAATTATTTAATGTTGGGTGCTAGAGTTAAGTTAAATATTTATTTAATATTTAATTATAACTTTCATGTTGGGTGCTAATGTTAAGTTAAATATTTATTTCCTATTTAATTCTAACTTTCCAAAGCAAAATTGAGTTCGAAATTTAAAATGTGTTGACGTTGAAAGTTAAACCCTATGTATAAATATGCCAAAATATTGGCATTTGAAATCATCCATGCGACTTGTGTTGGCTCATGAAAAGAGAAAGAAAATTCACATGTGCAAATAGAGCAAGGAAAAGAGATAAATTTTGGCATCCTCCGAAATCAACACGAAGGACTTGTAGCTTGGTTTGCAGCCAAGGGCTATGAAAGACGTTGTTGTGGAAGTTGATGTAGGTTCAAAATCCATGCACGTGATTTTTGGGAAGAAGGACAAGCATTTTGTTTGTGCACCGATCGAGGGGGAAAAGTAAAGGCACCCAAGTGCCTTTTGGCTCTTGTGGAGCCACACAGCCCAAACGGTGGGCGCTAGCACTGTGAAGATGCTTGGGGGAGAACAAATGTGAGTTAAAATCCCACCAAAGCTTTTTGAGTGCATTAAGGTATGTGATTTGAGTTGGTTGTCTTGGCCTACAAAAAGTTAAAGGGAAAATAATATTTTTATTTTTCTAAAGTAATTTTTAATTAAAGTTCTTTGCATGTTATTTGGAGTGTAAATTGTTTAGGGGAGTTAAAAGGAAGTGCAAAGCTTTAATTTTTGAATTGGAATTTTAGAGGCTAAGGAGTTATAAGGAAGGTTGAATTTTATATTTTAAAATTTAATAATGTTGAATATTATTTATTTCAAGTTGGATATTATAAGGAGTAATTAAGTGCTAACTTGTGTATTGAAGAAAAGTTTTTAAGAAGAGTTAGAATGATATTTTTGTCATATAACCTTGGTGTTTGGTAAAGGAAGTGGTTATACTTGAGACAGGTTTGAAATACTATTCTTCATCAATAAAAATGTATGGGCACATTCTTCCATAGTTGAGTTGATTGATTATTTTATGAAAAACAAGTTTGGAGTGAAAAGAGTTTAATTAGGTTTCCTTATTGATTTGTTGACCTATATGTGAGATTGGTTTATAAGCATTGTTGCTGAAGTGATTGATTGAGTGAAGAACTTGAACTAGGGTTTGCAAAGATCATGAGTATGATTGTTATGTGAGATTGGTTGATAAGAATTATTGGAAACATTTTGAGTGAGTGTTCATATACTTGGACTAGGGTTTGTAAGCAAGGATTGTTTCATTGAGTGATTGGTTGAGTAAAGTTGGTTGAGCCTAGTCAAGTGAATGTGTGAAGTGATTGTTCAAATTCTATAAAATAAATTATTCTATATTTTGAATTGATTTGAGAAAAAGGTTGAGAGTTGATGAGTGTGAAACATATTGAGTCTCTAACAATTCTCCATATGTTTCTATGATAAAAGAGTGAGTGAAAGTGTTTGAGCATTGTGATGTATGTAGAGCATATTGAGTCTCTAACAATTCTCTATATGTTCTAAGAGAGTGATTGAAAGTGTTTGAGCATTGAAGTGAATGTGAAGCATATTGAGTCTATAACAATTCTCTATATGTTTCTACGAGAGTGATTGAAAGTGATTAAGCATTGTGATGTGTGTAGAGCATATTGAGTATCTAAAAATTATATTTATGTTTTTATGAGATTGGATAAGTTCTAGTGTGGACTTATTGAGCATATTTGAGGCAAGTATTTGATAAGACTTGTGGATAGATTTGTGTGAGATTTTGTGGAAGCTTACAATATAGATTGAGAGCAGATTTGGATAAGTTCTAGTGAGAAATTATTTAGAATATTGAACAAGTTCTAGATAGGACTTGAGGACATATCAGTGTGAGCTTTTGTGGAAGCTTACAAGGCATATTTGAGGCAAGTATTTGAGAAGACTTGAGAGTAGAGTTGATTGATTGATTTTTTTAAACCTTAAATTAAGGTTTGGGATAGATCCAATAGATTTGATTTAATATTAATTCAAGCTTTGAGTTAAGGCTTGAGGATAAATATTGAGGATAAATTTATGGTAGATTGAAGTACGGTGTTGAGTATAGATTCGAGAAAAAATTTTGGTGCAAATTTGATGATAGTTTTGTGCCAAACCAGAGACAAAGATTGATGATAGATTTGTGCTAGACTGAAGGACTATGTTTAGAGTAGATTTGAGATAGATCTTTGGAGGTGATAGAGTTGAGGATAGAGGTCTCTAGCCAGAGCAGGGAGGATAGGTTTCTTCTATGGATAGAGTTACATTTGCTAAGGGTAGTGGATGCAGAGGTCTTCTAGAGGATTACTAGCCAGAGCGAAGTTAGGATATTGGTGTCTCCTATGGATAAAGATCCATGAAATTGATTAAGGGGATTCGTGTCTCCTTTGAATGGAGGTCCATAAAAATTGTAATAGGGAAAGGATTCCCAAGAGATTCATTGAGAATTTTTTTCGTAAAATATTTTATCTTTAGAGTAGCCCACAATGGGTGAACCACGTAAATTTGGTGTCTCCATTATGTGTGGTGATTTGTGCATTGCTTTGATTACTACTATTGATATTGTTATCTTTACATTGCATAATATTGATTGGAAAAGAAAAGTAAAAAATGGTCTTATACTGTTCACCCCCCTCTCAGTATAAGCTTGTGTTCTTCAACTTTCCTTAGGAGCTCATCCAAATTGTTCAAAATAAAATTTTGACATGCATCCATATTTAGACAAAGAGTCAATTATCTATACTCTTTGGATACTTTTAAAGGATTTACTTATTTTTTTATATGGTTGGGATTCTTAAAGAATATTTTTATCTTATAGTGATTGGGTTCTTCTTTTATATTTTTTCGTGGGCTTTTTCAAACCTCAGTCTTCTTTGTAGACAATAGGAGATTAGAGGCTCTCATAGAATTATGCTTTAAAATCACTCTCCATAATTATTCACCTGGTTTGGTTAATAGCATTAATTATTCTTATCTAAATGAGGAGAAAAAGGTCAAGAAAATAAATCCATATTATCCAAAGAGGCCAAATATAGAAGTTAAAGGAATGAGGAGATCAAAGTATTTAAACTCCAAATTAGCAAAAAAACTAAAAAATTCCTAGGATTTTTATGATTTAGATGAGTCTGCTAAATTGATTCCTTCCCATATTTTGAACAAGAGCTTTATGTTTTTTGGTACCTTGACAGCCAAGCATAAGATCTAGAAAGAACCTTTTGTGACCCCAAGTTATTCTTATAACTCTATCAAAGATTTAGTGTGTGCTCTCAATAAATCAATGAAGTAGATAACTTTCTATGTGAATGAAATATCATGGAAGCTGAAGCAAAATCCAAATAATCCTTATACTGGTATTACCCTCTCTAATGACTCTTTGGATGACTAGGTTCTAGTTTTGTTTTTTTCTAATTGTTCTCTCTTATTGGTCATTCTGGTCTTGTTGGGTCTCCTCTATTTTTTGGGGGGGGATGGTTTCTCTTTGGAGGTTGTTTTCTCATTAATGGTTCTTCAATATATTTTTTTTGTTCTATTTTAGTTTGGTTCCTAATGTAAAAGGTTTAGAGAGATCTTTTAAAAATCCCTATTTTTTTCAATCTAATATATATATATATATAGCACTCTTCAAAAAATCCCAAAAATTTCAAACTAGAATTTCAAGAAATCTATTAAATAGTGATATTACTCATCAAAATTAGGGTGAGGTGCCTTATTAGGGTGGAAAGATAAAATTCCCTATTGTAGTTGTTTAATAGTGATATTCCTCATCAAAATTTCATTTTATCTTCACGTGATAGCTAATGCAATATTCTATTAAATCTTACATTGGGCCTCTTTATATTTCCCAATAGTTAATTACTTCCTTGCTAATGTCTTATTCATCCTTAATGTTTCTTGTACATGGAGTTGAAAATATTTCATTCAACAAAAAGATAGATTTGTTCCAATTATAGCATGAAAAATTGGTATTTTTGTCCCATTTGTTAAGCTAACACTATATATTTTTGGGTATAATATGAGTATTATTTTTTTGTTAGAAAGTAATTATTTTTCTTGCACATAAGTATCTTTGTGTGTTTCATTAGTTTTTATTATCTCTTGTAAATTGTTGAGCTTCAATTTATTTTTAATTTTTTTTAAAATACGTTCCAAAAATATTTTACATTCTAATAATGCATTTTCTCATTTAAATATTTCATATTTTAAACAAACATGTATACATATTATCATTAATACCTTGAATCATCCCACCATAACATGATGATGAGGGTGTTGAAAAGAATTTATAGATCACAATTACAAATTGTCATTGAGTTAAAAAAAAAAAACAAATTAAGCTCCTTCCAACATCTATCACAAGAAGTAACTATAGTTAGAGCATATACATTTATAACCCCATTTTTTATGTTTTTATCTTTCTTATAAAAACTACCATCAACTCTATCACTCTTTGTTTCTAGTAATTTTCCATTGTATTTGTTTTTATCTAGTATTATTGTAATGTCTCCTAAAGCTCATATAGTAGAAACTCCTAGATGATCCCCCTTATTCCAAATATTTATAAATGCATCATTACATTCCTTATTTTATTTATTTTATTGAAACAAACTTAATATTATAAATACCCATTGATTTGCTAATAATTTATTTTTTAGGGATCTTATTCATATTAAGATTTTTTGCTAACACTTGTGATATTTATTTTTAGTTTCCTATATCAATCTCTCAGAGTATTATTTTTTATTTTTTATTTTTTGAGGGTCTTATTCTCCTTTTCTATTCACATCAACACTTCTATGTTCATAAATATATTCAAAATTGTCAAATTATTTTTAACGAGACTTCTCATGTATATACATATTCTACTTTATAGAACAAAATGCAAGGAATATCCTTAAAAACACTTTCCTCTTTATGTTGACTTGGAAACCCTAAATTGAAAGGATAATCCTTCATAGTACCTATTTACATTTTTATGCTACCATAAAATCCTTAAATTTTCATGGATATCTTCCATACTTCATTTTTTAATATATTGCTCTTAAACCTAGTGTGTAAAGGATAAACTATAAACTAGTTTCATTTTTATTGCAAGGAAAGGATTTTACACTACTTAAGGAAATTGAAGATGATTTAATTGGACTATGATTAACCTTATTTTTCCTTGTTTATTACTAAATTAGAATACTTATATTCCTTAACACCTTTAGTTACTTTTAAATTTAAACTTACTCACTGCACTTACTCATCCTTTCTATCATGTATATATTTTTATAATGGTTGATTTTATGAACCTTGATGGTCTTCACCATCTGATGATATAGAGGGGATTTAACTTTTTTTATATATAATGGAAAATCCTTGATCTAATGTAGATTATATTATAGTATGGTCTCATTGATTCATCTTTAAGGTTGTCTCATGATCAAAAACTTGCAATATTTTTCTCCACCATTTTCACTTTGTAATCTATTCTTGTGTGTCCAATTTCATAGCCTTTTCAACATCAAAACACAATGTTTTCATAATTTATTAATTGGTTTAATTCTACTAATTTATTAAATTCTAATGGATCATGGTAAAATTCTTGTAATATCCATGTCAATACATATTCAACTATGTACAACATGCTTTTTCTCCTTAATAGTTGTTCCTTTTTTATGAAGTCCTCTAGAGTATTATTAATATTCATCAAAATATCTTTATTAAAAAGGTAAAAATGAGTTTAATAATCCTAACCCACACTAGAATAATTTTAATAGTTTAACATAAATGATGCCATGGACCATATGAGACATATATTGTTTACCCAAGATATGTTAACCAAATACACTCTAGTTATCCAAGCACGGTGTACAACCATAGCCCCTATAGGATTTGAACCTTGGTACTTTATTTAGAGTTCAAAATACTCCACCAATAGGCTAATTAGGCTATACCATTAGGCTATTTAGTATAGAAATTCTCACCCTAGTTCTTAAATATAGGCCTTATCTCATCCTGAACCATGGTCCACTATTCATTATTATATTCCTATATTTTGCACTACAGAAGACGATGAAGAAAAATCATTTTAGTAGAAAATTATTGAAGTAGTTTTAATCCATTCCTCACTTCTATTTGATCTAATTTTGAATTTCAAAAAAGTAAGCCAACGCCTTTGGAACTTATATATGTCATATTTGATTATAAGTTTTGATATGACCCCATTTCCTAGACAAATCTTAACATAGACTAACTCTTTCTCTTTTCCCTAAAAAGAGAATTCATACTTCCATATATGATATCCTTGTAGTTAAATCCTTCATAAATGGTTTCCTTTCTATTCTACCTATCTTATACTCAAAATAATCCTTTAGTTTTTAATATTTAATGAAAATTTTTGACACGAGTGAGCCTCACTCCTTGCTCAATTTTTTTTAAAGATCTAAAACAAGAAAAGGTGAGTCTCACTATTTGTTTATATTTGCATATTGCACACTTACACTTGCTTCTTGTTTGCATTTGCTCTTTGCTCACATTTACGCTCACTCCTTGCTTTCATTTGATTCTTTCTCTTTCCCAAATATTTGAAATAAGTAAATATGAAGTTCATTTCCTACTCATACTTACTTTTAATATGTTAAGATTCACCTATAATATTTGAACCTTTAATTATGGTACAAAACTCTATATTCACCAACCATTGTTTAAATCCCATGGACATGGATATGTCCAAAATTTACATACAATTAAATTTATATTTTATATACTTAATTTTTAACTTATAATCCTAAAAATCAACTCATCAAATATATGTTTTAAAATTTAAATATGCATTTATTGAATTGTATAAATAATAAATTTTAAAATATAATAATATAATGTTTAATAAAATTTTACCAAAAATAACTTTCTTATTTGTGCAAAGTTGTTTATTTATTTTACATAGATATGGTATTATTTTTTTTTATTATCATTAAAGTGAATATTTTTAGTGTTCTAAATATTAATGTTTATGTAACATTATATAAAATACAAGTAATACTAAATTAAATAAACACATTAAATCATTAGAATTTTCTTGTTTGTTGACGTATGGTGAAGTACAATGGGTGGCACAACTAGGGCCACATTCCAAGGGGCATAGCAATAGATGGCCTCCCACCCCATGATTTAGACTTGGGTAGCCTGGATGAGAGTCCAACAACATACTAATAGAGTGTCCCAACAAAGACACCATTTTATTTTTTGCCATATAATATATATCATGTTTAGATATTATAAATTTTTAAATGGACCTAGAATCCAAATCATATATTTTATCTTAAAAGTAAATTTATATAAAATATATAGTTACAAATAAGTAACAATATCTATTAAATATTTAATTATACTATTTATTCATAAATGTTTATTTTTCTATTGCATCTTAGTCTTTTTTTTACTTTTTTTTTTCATTACAATAATATATATTCATATTTTGCCTAATGTGAAAATAAGATGTATACATAATGTTATTAAATTCATGCACCAAGTGTATATCAATAGCTTTAGTGTTGTTATAAATTTAATTTTAAAATACTAATAAATAAAATACATATTAAACAATACACAATAAAATATATACACTAAATTTTTTATATCTTTATATATAATCTATAAGATTTAATAGGAGTGCGAACTAGGAGAAATTGTGAGCCTCACCTTTTCTTGTTTTAAAAAGTAATAAAATATTGTGAATGCTAATAGGAAGCATGTGTGAGCAAGAATAAAAGTGTGAGCAATGGGAAATTGTTACTTTTTCTTGTTCTAGATTATAGGAAAAACTCAAAAACTAAAGTGATATTGTGAAGAAATTTTAGGTAGCATGATAGGAAAGATTCATTTGACTATTTTAATTAGAACTATGGATGACCTAGAGAGGAAACTAAAATATATGAAAAACCTTATCCAAGTAGTAGACATTACACTAGAAGTAATTATCAACGATAAAATTATCAAGTATGATATAATGATTGTTAAAATCAAAGGGTTAATATGTAAGTTCCACAAATACTAGACAAGATTTTTGAAGAATAAAAAATGGAGCAAGTGGAAGTAGGGATTGAATTAAAATTGCTCCATGAAATTTATTCCAAAATAATTATTCATAATCATATTCTCTTGTTTAAAAATCAACAACAAGATAATAAATGGTGGCCCATGGTTTTGGGGAGAGATGCATTATATTTAAGACAATGGAGTAATAACTTTTATATGGATATAGAGACTATAAAAAATATTCTACTATGGATTAGGATTTTTAAGCTTCCATATCAACTTATTAATAAGGAGGCTTTGGATAATACTGGCAACACTCTAATGGTGTTCATCCAAGAAAGACGACTACTAAGAATTGAGGTAATATTATATACATCCAAATATGAGTTTCCATGAATATTTCAAAACCTTTACCATACTCCATTAGAATTAAATCTAAAGCAAGAGAATGAGATCAACAAGTGGATTATGAAAACATTGAATTTTGATATTGCAAATGTTATGAGACTTGACAGATGGCAAGAGATTACAAACTAAAAATTATGGGGAAAGATATGGAAAATTTTGGGCATAAATCAAACTTTAGTATGAATCAAGGATATCATATAATAATAGATTCTAGGTCAAATCAAGGATCTTTCTCTCCTAATAAAGTGAAAAATATATCTCCTTTGCATCATTAAAATGTGAATATCATTATAGTATACCTGAATCAACCATTAGAAGAAAATAATGAAACAAAGGATGAAGCACAATGCAAAAATTGAAACTTAGAAGAAGCAAAAGGTATTAAGGAATATGAGGAGGAAAAGTTTAATGCAAAGGAGGTGAAATAGTGTAAGTCTATTCCAAGTAAATAATCTTCATTTTTGCTTAAGTAGTATAAAAACCCTCTTCTTACATTAAATTTAAAATACATACAAAGTGTATCCCTTGCACTTTAGAGTTTCACGATAATCATAATAAATAAACACATGTAGAGGTTATCCATCAAATTTATAGTTTCTAGGGCAGCATACTAAAGAAATTGTTTGTGATGTTATTCCTTGCATTTTACTTTCTTTAGAAATACATAATCTTTAAAAGATAAGTCTCATTATGTACAATATGCAAAAAGTAAATAGATTGATGAGGATAAAAGTTTTGGTGGAAAGGGGAAAAAGAAAGGAAGACATTCAAAGCAATAAAAAAGATAAAATAAAACAATAAGGGATATAAATTTGGGAAAGCTAAAAACAATATCACAATAGTTAACAAGAAGTGGGACTAAGCCTACTCATGAAAGTAAAATTTTATGATGAAAATGTCATCATGGAATATTAGGGGTATATATAAAAACTATATGAAAATATATTTTTAAATAATTTTTAAAAATTAATTCTTATTTACAAACATCATTTTTTGGGGGGGCAAAAAAATACAATTTTTTTTAAATAGAAACTAGATTATATAGTCACAAGGCCTTCCATACATGGGTTGCAACCTGGAAGTGCTTCCAAATATACATGATTGTAATCCCATGAAGGATAAATGACCAATTAGAGAATAGATAAAAATTTCAAAAAAAAACATTGCTACACCAAATTACTAAACAACATGTCAGAGTAGGAGAACTCCTCGGAACTGCAATAAGACAAAACCATCGTTTATTTTCCTTGTATACTGCACATCCTCTTGAAACTACATTTGAGAGGTCTTCATTTCCAATGGCGATTATAAATTCCAATAACTCTACCATATCATATTGCTAATATCCAATATTATTTGTCTATCCTATCTCCACATTCCCATGTACACAGTAATTCGAGTCATTTCTAATTATGAAACACAGGATTTGCCACATTGTTAATTATTCCTTACCCATCATTAGGGTAATCATATTGAAGAAAAATCTATAATTCCATATTATATTCCCTGAAGTTTTTCCCTCTACCATAATCCCACCAATGATGACCTATATCTATTCCTTAATTAGTCAATCTATCAACATGAAGAACACAAGCTTATACTAAGAGGGGGGTGAGTAGTATAAGACCACTTTTTAATTTTTCTTCTAAATCAATATTATGTCGTGTATAGATAGCAATATCAATATCAGTAATTAAAGTAATGCACAAAACACCATACACAACAAAGACACCACAATTTTTGTGGTTCACCCAATGTGGGCTACTCCACGAAGAAAATATTTTACTAAAATTTTCTCAATCAATATCTTTTGGGAATCCTTCCTAATTACAATATTTATGGACCTTTGTCCAAAGGATATGATGATCCCCTAATCTCAAGTACACAGATCTCTTCCATAGAAGAACTCTTTCCCCTTCTACTCTAACTAGTGATATTCTAGAAGACTATGTCTCTCTGTTGCACTAACTGATGGATCTCTCTCCACTTGAAGACTCCTCACTCATATTTGTCTTCAATTGTCATGGCCATCTGATCTCTATCCATTGAGACTATGTCCTTTGTACTCTATCACCTCCAAAGCTCTATCTCAATACTGTACTAAACATAGTCCAATCGGTCTAGCACAACTCTACTCAATATCTTGCACTAAACACAGTACATTCAATCTAGTACAATTCTACTCAATAGGTCCACACAAAACCTACTCAAATATGCTCAATAGGTTCACATAGAACCTGCTCAAATTTGCTCAATAGGTCCACCCATAACTTGCTCAAATCTTCTCAACAGGTCCACATAGAACCTAGTCAAATTTGTTCAATAGGTCCACACAAAACCTGCTAAAATATGCTCAACAAGCTCACTCAGAACTTGTCCAAATCTGCTCAACAAGCTCACTCAAAATTTGTCCAAATTTGCTCAACAATCTCACTCATAACTTGTCCAAATCTACTCAACAAGCTCACTCAGAACTTATCCAAATCTGCTTAACAAGCTCACTTAGAACTTGTCCAAATCTGCTCAAAAAGTCCTCTCTAGGACTTTCTCAAATATGCATAGCAAGATTCCACAAAATCTTACTCAAAATCAGTCCACAAGCCTTCTCAAATACTTGTCTAATATCATAGAATCATAAATATAATTGTTAGAGACTCAATATATTCTATACTCAATGCTTAATCAATATCTCAATTCAATCTCATAGAATCATAAAGAGAATTGTTAGAGACTCAATATGTTCTATACTCAAATCCCAATATCAACTCAAATTAATATCATAGAAGCATAAAGAGAATTGTTAGAGACTCAGTATGTTCTATTCTCAAATTTGAATCTCAACTCAATTCAGATATAGAATAGTTTATTTCATGGAACTTGAACAACCACATGCATCCACTTGACTAGGCTCAAACAAATCTACTCAACCAAACACCTCAAGGAACAACCCTTTCTCACATACCCTAGTCCAAGCATGTATCAACCAACTAAAAATGTTTCCAACAATGTTTCAACAACAAATCTCACATAACAATTATACTCATGTTCTTTTCTAATTCAAATTCAAGTTCTTTCCATAACCAATTGGCTTCAACAACAATGCTTATAAAACAAGGTTTAATCACAACTCTCAATCCAGAAAACCTTGAAGCATTAAACCAATAACTTTCGAAAAGGAAACTACAATCAATCCTTTTCACTCCAAAGGTATTTTATAATCAACCACCATAATCAATTAATAGGAGAATGTGCCCATACCTTTTATGAAGATGAAGAAGCCTCTAAAAATCTTCCACAATCACAATTTTATTTTGCCAATCCTCACAAGGGTTAGAAAATCACAAAATAATCAACATTACTCCACTTCACAATAATATTCACCAAGGATTTTAATTAAAAAACCTTATTAAGAATTGATTCACAACTTCCTTATCACTCATAAAACCACTTGTACCATAAAATAAAATAAATCAAAACATTGCATAACCTTGTCACTCCAAAAAACCACTTATACCATAAAATAACTCAAATATTTTATATCCTTTCTTTCAACACTTTTGCACTTAAAAAAAATAATCACAAAGCCTTCTTAGTAAATATACCACATTAATTAAATATCAAACCTTAGCCATATGCAAAAATTAAATCCACTATACTCTCCGTGAAAATCGATGCTTAACACAACCTTAGCAAATTCGAAATATTTCATGCACTCAAAAATTTTGGCGATCGAATTATGACATACCTTGAAAAATGGCTTCGAGTGGTTTTGATCCCGCGTTCCTCCTCATCATGCACCTTAATGCATTCTCGACCCATTGTGTGGGCTAGGCCTCCCACGTGGAGGGTTTAAGCCTTTGAGACTTATATTTCCATCCTCTCCACCTATGCCTTGAAACTTGCTCCCTTGTTCCACGTGCAGTGCACAAACGAAATCGGAAGGGGGAAATGACAATTTTGAAGGAGGGGATAATCAAATGCAAAAATATTAATTGTTTCCTCCTTGGTTTATAAAATAAACCCTTTTAAATATTTGAACCTTAGCATGATAAAATATATGATGTCGACAGACATGGCATGAAAACTCTTTTATTTAATTTTAAAATTAAAATTTAAATTTTAAATAAATTAAAATTTAAACTAAACATTTCAAATTAAATTTCTCCATCACTGGGGCACATTTTTCGATGAAAATAAAAGCCAACTTGGTTTTTAAGAAAAACCCATTTCAAATCAGCCATCCATGGTTTTCATAAAAATATTTTATTAAGCTTCCCTTGAAGATCCTTTTGGAACCAAATGCCATGCATCCCTTCTTGAAAATTTGATCAAAACCGTTGCTTCTCATGAATCTCTTTGTGGAGAAAAATCATAGTGCTTACTTACATAGGTCCTTTTGACATCAATGACAACTTTTAGCTTAGGGACTCAAAATGTCCAACAATCTCCCCCTTTGTCATTGATGGTAACCCATATTCATTTTAATGAAATCTGACCTTATTTTTTGCTCCCCCTGGGTATTTGCTCCCCTTGGATCAATGCTCTCTTAAATATCAAATCTCTCCTCATATCAAATCTCTCCTTATATCAAATCTCTCCCCAATACACAAATCTCTCACCCTTTGACATCAATGGCAAATGGTCACCTTTGGGGCTTGAGCCTAAGAGTGAGCCTCTTAGCTTAGCCCCTCTCCCACCCCCACATGAGGTGGTTAATTCTTGAGTGGGAGTATTTCTACTCCCTGAAGCATAGATCTGTGTCTTTATATTTCTCTCTTATTCTACGAGTCTTTTGAATCCTCTCATTGTTCCTTTCCAAGTCATCATCCCTATTCTTGTCCTTGTTACTATTCACTTTCTTTTTTGATTCTTTATTCTTTTCTGAGTCTCTATTCTTGTTCGTCTTCCTATTTTGTTCCATATGTATATTCTTTGTGCTTGAAATCTTGGTGGTCTAACTCATTCTTTGATGTCCCACTTACACTTAAACTATCTTCTTATGATGTATCTTCTTCTGAAGTTTCTTCTTCATCAAGACTTGAAGTAGACTATTTTTCCTGTTTCTTTTGAGCATTTCTAAAGCCAAGACCTGTTGAATGTGATGTTCATTGTTGTCCATAGATGAACTTATCCAAGTTCTTAGAGCTATTTGTGAAACTCTTCATCTTGATCTTGGAGTCCTTTAAATCTTCTTTTAGAGTAGCCACTTCTTGTGCTAACTTCTCACATTCTAAAATATTTGTTTCTAACTTATCCTTGAACTTGGTTGCCTTAGCCTTTGACTTTTCTAAATCCTCTATGAGCAATAATATTTCTTCATCACATTATTGAAACTCATTTTCAAGCTTAGAGTGTTGCTTTCTAACCTTATTTATTGTGTCAAGGGCATAGATAAGTTCTCCCTTGAGATCATAGCCATTCTCTGCTAAATATTCCTCTATTTGTTTACCTTTTTTCATATCATTACTTCCTTTTGGCTTATCTTCTATAGGATCATAGTCTTTATCTTCTAAAGCCATTAGAATATTCCCATCTAGTCTTTCAAGTGCATCTTCAAAATAATCATCATTGAAACTATAACCATCCCTAGTGCAATCATCTTCAAGATGTCCAAATTTACCACATATAAAACACTTGAGAATAATTGGAGCTCTTTTCTTAACTGGATCTTTCTCTTTAACCATAAATAGGACTTCATCTCTAATATTGTCTGAAAAAATAGCATCACTATCAATTGAGTACTTAATTGCATTTTTTGCATAGTAGCTTCTCTTTTGTCTCTGGAAGAACTTATTTCCTTGTATGCTTTGTCCATCCTTGCTTTTCTTCTGGTACCTGTGTCTTTTTGATTCCCTGTATCTGTGGTCCTATTTTTCTTCATCATTGTTGCCTTTTGGCTCTTTGCATTTTGTTGCATAGTGTCCATACTTTCTACAATTGAAACATTTGATAGATATTATATCTATGGGTCTTCTGGAATATCTATCTCATCTGTCATAATTTACTTCTTCATCACTAGATGATTCATTGCTTGATTCTATCTTCTTTCCATTTTTCTTTTTGTCTAATTTGAAAGTAGCTTCTTTTGGAGGAATAGGATATTTTATTCTTATCTCAAAAGTAGTAAGCATTCATGGCTCTTAGTCCTTCATATATTTCATGCAGAAGTTCTCACATTTCTTTTATTATTTTACAATCCATAACCTTCATAGATTCTGATCTATGCAATCCTTTTATAATTGCATTCATGGCTCTTAATTTTACATGCATTAGAAGCTTACCTTCCTTATTTGTAGGAGGATTGACTACTGAATCATATCTAAGTTCCACTGCATCCCAAAATTCATTTCTAAGTGCCATCAGGTAAAATCTCATTAGCATACATCAATATAAGAAATCACTTCCATCAAATATTGGTACTGCATTATTGAAGAATCCATCTCTTTGATCCTTTTGATCCATTGTGTTCTTAGACCACTTTTCCTTCAAACTTATCAAAATATTCTAAAGGAACCTGCTCTGATACCGATTGAAGAACACAAGCTTATACTGAGATGGGGGTGAACAGTATAAGACCACTTTTTACTTTTTCTTTAAATTTAATATCATGCAATGTATAGATAGCAGTATCAATTGTAGTAATCAAAACAATGCATAAAACACCATACACAATAAAGACACCATGATTTATGTAGTTCACCTAATGTGGGCTACTCCACGGATTAAATATTTTACTAAAATTATATTAATCAATCTCTTTTGGGAATCCTTCCCAATTACAATGTTTATGGACCTCTATCCAAAGGAGATTTTGATCCCCTAATCTCAAGTTCATGGATCTCTTCCACATGAGAACTCTTTCCACTCCTGCTCTAGCTAGTGATCTTCTAGAAGACTCTGTCTCTTTGTTGCATTGACTGGTGGATCTCTCTCCACTTGAAGATTCCTCACTCAAATATGTCTTAAATTGTCTTGGCTGCTAGATCTCTATCCATCGAGACTCTATCCTCTATACTCTATCATATCTAAAGCTTTGTCTCAATACTATACTAAACATAGTCCAGTCAGTCTAGCATAGCTCTTCTCAATATCTTGCACTAAACATAGTACATTTGGTCTAGTATAATTCTGCTCAATAGGTCCACACAAAACCTACTCAAATATGCTCAACAGTTCCACATAGAACGTGCTCAAATATTCTCAATAGGTCCACATAAAACTTGCTCAAATATTCTCAAGAGGTCCACACATAACCTACTCAAATATACTCAATAGGTCCACTTAGAACCTACTAAAATATTCTCAACAAGCTCACTCATAACTTATCCAAATTTGCTCAACAAGATCACTCAGAACTTGTCCAAATCTGCTCAACAAGCTCACTCAAAACTTGTCCAAATATGCTCAACAAGCTCACTCAGAACTTGTCCAAATCTGCTCAACAAGTTCTCTCTAGGACTTACTCAAATATACATAGCAAGCTTCCACAAAAACTTACTCAAAATCATTCCAAAAGCATTCTCAAAGAATTGTCTAATATCATAGAATCTTAAAGAGAATTGTTAGAGACTCAATATGTTCTATACTAAATACTTAATCAATATCTCAATTCAATATCATAGAAGCATAAAGATAATTGTTAGAGACTCAATATGTTCTATACTCAAATTCCAATCTCAACTCAAATCAATCTCATAGAAGCATAAAGAGAATTGTTAGAGACTCAATATGTTCTATTCTCAAATCTCAATCTCAACTCAATTCAGATATAGAATAGTTTGTTTCATGGAACTTGAACAACCACATGCATCCACTTGACTAGGCTCAAACAACTCTACTCAACCAAACACCTCAAGGAACAACCCTTTCTCACATACCCTAGTCCAAGAATGTATCAACCAACTCAAAATGTTTCCAACAATGTTTCAACAACAAATCTCACACAACAATGATACTCATGTTATTTTCTAACTCAAGTTCAAGTTCTTTGCATAACGAATTGGCTTCAACAACAATGCTTATAACACAAGGTTTAATCACAACTCTCAATCTAGAAAACCATGAAGCATTATACCAATCACTTTCGAAAAGGAAACCAAAATCAATCCTTTTCACTCCAAAGGTATTTTATAATCAATGACCATAATAAGTCAATAAGAGAATGTGCCCATACCTTTTATGAAGATGAAGAAGCCTCTTTGGAAATCTGCCACAATCACAATATTCTTTTGCCAATCCTCACAAGGGTTAGAATATCACAAAATAATTAACATTACTCCACTTCACAATAATATTCACCAAGGATTTTAATTAAAAAACCTTCTTAAGAATTGATGCACAACTTCCTTATCACTCCTAAAACCACTTGAACCATAAAATAAAATAAATCAAAACATTGCATAACCTTGTCACTCCAAAAAAATACATACCATAAAATAACTCATATATTTTATATCCTTCCTTTCAACACTTTTGCACTTTAAAAAATAATCACAAAGCCTTCTTAGGCAATATCCCACATTAATAAAATATCAAACCTTAGCCATATGCAAAAATTAAATCCACTATACTCTCTGTGAAAATCGATGCTTAACACAACCTTAGCAAATTCAAAATATTTCATGCACCCAAAAATTTCAACGATCGAATTATGACATACCTTGCAAAATGGCTTCATGTGGTTTCGACCCCAAGTTCCTCCTTGTCGTGTGCCTTAGTGCATTCTCTTCCCACCATGTGGGCTAGGCCTCCCATGTGGAGGCTTTAAGCCTTTGAGACTTATATTTATGTCCTCTCCACCTATGCCTTGAAACTTGCTCCCTTGTTCCACGTGCAATGCGCAAACGAAATCAAAAGGGGGGAAATGACGTTTGCAAAGGAGGGGATAATTGAATGTGAAAATATTAATTGTGTCCTCCTTGGTTGATAAAATCTACCCCTTTAAATATTCAAACCTTTGCATGATAAAATATATGACGTCGGTGGACATGGTGGGAAAACTCTTTTATTTAATTTTAAAATTAAAATTAAAATTTTAAATAAATTTAAATTTAAACTAAACCTTTAAATTAAATTTCTCCATCACCGGGGCACATTTTTTGATGAAACAAAAAGCCAACTTGGTTTTTAAGGAAAACCCATTTAAAATCTGCCATCCATGATTTTAAATAAAACCTTTCCTTACCTTCCTTGGTTTTCATAAAAATATTTTGCTAAGCTTCCATTGAAGCTCCTTTTGGAACTAAATGCCATGCATCCCTTCTTGAACCTTTTATCAAAACCTTTGCTTCTCATGAAGCTCTTTGTGGAGCAAAATCATAGTACTTAATTTAATAGTTCATTTTGACATCAATGACAACTTTTAGCTTAGGGACTCAAAATATCCAACAAAACAACTCTATTCTTTTCCTTCACCACATGGAGAAAACTTATCCATGCTCTATTTTTTAAATCCATAATATTTTTGAAGATGTGTTGGACCCACCATTATTTTTCTCCCTCCCCTCCTTGTTCAAATTATTAATTAAGACCTGAGAGTCAAAGTCCCCTTCAATTCTTGAGTTTTGACCTTGGTTAAGAGTCATGGCTAAGTTTTCATAGATAGTCTTGGCATTAGCCACCATGTTGTTCCTCCCAACGCCTTTATGAAATCCAAAAACTATTTTTACTTCGTGCGTGCACCCCACCACTTCAATACCTGCATCCCTTGGATTGCTATAATCAACACCATCAATGTTAACATTAACCCAATACATCGATGGTGGCTTCCACTTCCCTCCCCTATACAAATTGTTAGGAAGATCCTTCCTTATTATTGAGCTCCAATTCCATAATACTTGGGATTGAAACCACCTAAGGATAAAAATCCCACTAATTTATAATAATTCCTTACCTCTAGCCATAAGCTAGGAATATTTGATTCCTCTTGTAACCTCTTTAATTTTGAGTAAAATTATCAAGAGAATTGACTCCTTTGATGAGCACTCATCATAGAAGATATGTCTATTGTGCTCTAGCCACACCAACAAAAAATTAAAGGCCTTGAAAAAATGGAATAGAAGGGAAGACTGCCCACTCGCCACCCTAGAGTCCCATAGATAAAATAATTGCTCCAACAAGACATCACCAAGTCAGGGAAAATTAAACAACCTTTCACCTTGCTCCCAAATCCAACTAGCAAAGGGACATCAAACTAGAAGGTGGTCAATAGATTATCCTATGCCATAAAAGATCACACACCATTATGGGTCCACCAAGCCCCTTTTACAAATACTATCCTAAGTCAAAAGGCTATTTTGAATGGCTAACCAAATAAAAATGTTGACTTTCGACTAGATACTTGAATTACAAACCTTCTTCCATATCGTCCTCTCCCTACCCAATCCCTTTGTAAGCTAGTCATATTTTCTTATTGTTGGAATACATAAATTTCCTTTGTCTCCCCATCCCAAAGAGTCATTTTCTTCCAACCATGAACACTGCATTTCATCCAAAATAGTCCTTAGACTATCCCTATCTTCTTCAACTATCTATCTCTAAATAAATAGGTCTTTCCACCTCCTAAAACTGATTCCCCCTTCATCTTCCTCCCAAAATTCCTTAACATAGACCAATTAGTGTTAGCTTTTGATGAGTATATGATATAGGAAATGCAACCACAAGATGCAAGATAAGGAAAGCTATGATATATATGTTAATGGTACTATAATATGAAATAAAATAAAGAGATAAACTTTTGCAATAACTCAGAAATATGCCATTAATGAAAGCTTACAAAAATAGTACAATACAGTATGATGGAGGACATGAGCACTCCACAAACTATTTTTTAAGGAACTACATTGTAAACCTCTACCAATCTATACTATGCACTCTCTCTATTCTCTCCTCTTTATTTCACTCACTATAAGGCCTTTATATAGGAAGATAGGTTCCTTGGCACTTACTCTACCTTTGAATCTATCCTATGACTCATGTACATGTGGATTTTATGCACATTTACATCATTGCACATTCTAACACTTGTGCATTTATTACATGTTGAAGTAACTACTTAACTTTACTCTAAAGTAAACTCCTACTCTAGTAATGTACCAAAGGTGACACATTGATATGTACCCAATAATGTAATATATTATCTAACATCCCCTTGTATTATATTATGTGGGTATTTAAGACTTTAGTCTTCAATATGGATATTCGTCTTGGTTCTAGAATTTGAGCTCTTCTCTCTTTCTTCCTTCATTGTCTTCCTCATATGAATCTGGATGAGTATCTTGTTCTAGTTCTTCTTCTTATGCTTCTATCTTCATGTTGTTTCTTCTTATCATTTTCATTTCACTACCTTTTGTTGTTTTAGGGTATTTGGAAGAGTCTATGACCTTGTAGTTTTCTAGGTATCCTTGATGAACTAGTGATCTCATAATATTGCAAGTCATAAGAGGATCATAACTTCTTCCATTTCTGTTCCTTGGCTTTCTGTATGGCCTGTTACCTTTATCTTCAAAAATGTCAAGCTTAAACTCATTGTTAGTGGATGCTTCTAAAATAAGAACTTGGAGGAAACAATATAATTTGAATATTAGTCTTTCCTCAAATATTTTATAGTACTTGTGTTTGTAGTAATAGGAATAATATGAATGAGATTTTCCTCCACAATATTACAGGGATGAAAACTTCAGTGGTTTACCTTCTCATGACCAAATTGGCTGCAATAGGAACATAGTAAAAATATCCCAGCTCCTTTGTTGTCTATTTTAGGAATATCATATTTATATATTTCCTTGATGAAATAATTAAACCATGTGTGTACAATTGAAGCTATTCCATATTTAATTATTTCATAAATCTTTATGAGCTCTTTTTATGAATATTATTTTCTACCTTTTGAATATGATCTTCAATATCTTCATTAGTATAATTATCGTCAACTCCCTTTACTATCTTACTAGAAGATGTTCTTGAAGAATCTACTTTCACCAAACTATTAGTTTGTGAGTTTTCAAAAATATTTTTAAATTCCATTGATTCTTCTCTTCCATTTACATCTTCCTTATTATCCATTGAATTCTTTGAAACATCAATCATGATTTTAAGCCATATTGGTATTTTCCTTGCTCCTTTTCTAATTACATTATTTAATGAGTTCTTTGGAGTGGACATCCTTATAGCTCCATAGTTTAGAGTATGTGAACTACTTTGATAAAACCTTTCTAAGGCTTAGGTTTTGTAGGATCCTTAGTGATTAGAATATACTCTAATCTTGGTAATAGTTCACATTTCGAGTTGATTTGGTAATATTTTGAGAATGATAATAATCAACTCCTATTTCACCTTATTTCTTCTATTGAACTATGCACTTATCAATTTGATGAAGTTATCTATGGTTGGATTTCTTTTGTCCCTTTAATGTGAGTATGAGACAAGTATAACCAATTAATTCCAACTCTTTTGAATATTTAATGAACTTCCTTCTTCAACCTTTAATAGTTCAATTTTCTAAATTCCAATAAACTAAGGTTTGATGTGGTATACCTTATAACTCCCTAATTAAGAATTTTAAAAAATAATAATATTTGTAAATTAATATTCTAATTTACCAATGTTGAAAACCTTATGTCTCCTACTTAATTATCTGCAAATATCTCAATGTTTGAATATCAAGCAATTTATAATATCTTCAACCTTTTCTAAAAATGCTTTCTTAATTCTAAGGTTGATATTTTAATACAATAATAATCAATTTTCAACCTTATACTAAACACCTTATAACTCTTATAGTAAAGGAAAGTATTAAATGATATACATCTTTTACCTTCCTTCAACGTATAGCGAGAGATTTGATTGGCTTGCATGAGGCTTCTAAGTTTAGGTGCTAATCTTTACTATGGGATATGAGCATTCAATGCTCTCTTTCAAATGATATTGGTCTTCTCCTCACAAATTGAGCATTCAATGCTCTACTTCCTTTTGAATGGTGTTGGTCTTCACCTTACAACTCAAGAATTCAATGCTCTACTTCGATTGGTGTTGGTATATGGTAGTCTCTTGCTACACTTTGAATTTGATCATGATGCTTTGTTGTGTGCTTTCACTTCAATATTGGCTGAATATATTTCCCTCTTTGCATGGATTATGAATTGGGCTACTAATAGTGATACATCCCTTCTTGGGATGTAATTAACTTTGCACTTTACCATACCTTTTCTAGTGTAAACTTAGCTACAAGAGACCAAAAAAATGGACTCCAATCACATAACACAAATGCAATATAATGGAAGAAACCTATAAATTGATATTCTTCTCATTCTTAAATTCACACCTCTTCTCCAAAATAATACAATCCATCATATAGAAACCGAAACCCTAAGAAACATTTTTTTTCTAAAAACTGTTAAAAATAGTAATTCTAGAAATGAGTCGGATTGCACCCAAATTTGGTGCACACATCCCTATTACAATAATGAACCTTAATTTAAAATATCAGGTCTCAACTTAATGTATAACAAAATATAATAAAATTCTAACATTCAAAAAAACCCAAAAAACCCAAGAACATACGCTAAAAGCTAATTTGGGGACACTATATGGAGGAGTTAGGTCCTAAAAGTATGTTTTTTGGAGGGTCAGGTGAATCAAAGATTATCCTGATGGAGAACATGCACGTGGAACCATGTGTTTAATTTCAAGGTAAATGAGCGTATGGTTCAAAAGTTATGGCTCCGACAAGGTGCATCATTTTCCCTTCTTGATGCTCTTAAAACTTGGTGCATATGTTGCTCAAATATGTATGTGAAAAATGGATGTTATAATCTCTTCAAATGTTAGTTTATGAGCCTTCAACTCTCTCCCATTTAAAATTATTACTATACCTTCAACCTTTGAAATATACCTTCAATTCTTATAAGAATATCGTTATGTCTATTTTGAGAACTTTCTCCCTATGCAAGTGTTAGAAGAATTATGAAATACCTTATTTTATTATACCAAGAAACACTTGCATGTGATAACACCTTCAACATATCTTTAGCCTTATAGAATTCTTCCCAGTGAGTGCACGTTGTTCAATCTTAGCTTCAATGCTTTCTTCCTTCTTGCCAATGAGTGCAAGTTGTGCTTTTCCAATGAGCGATGATAATATTCTCCATAATATTGGCTCCAGCTTTGGCAATTATAGGGTTATCCAAAACTACCCTTTTGGCTGATTATTTACCTCCAATCGATGGTAGCTCTTGATAGATTTAGTTTGTGGTTTGACCACGATATGGATTGGTAATGCACCTTTCATTTTTTGTTGTAACTTCCTTATTTCTACTACAATGGGTTGTCCTTTAGTATTGTTCCTTCTGCAATAGATAATTGGCCCTTAATTCAAGCCTTAATGAAACAAATACCAAGCCTTATGAATGGATATTCATTCAAGCACCTTGGGTTGTTCTTCCTTTATCAATTATGGATATCGAACCCTTTGATTGGCTTGTTTTTTATGTACCTTAACTAGTTCTAATGGCGTATGTTGAGCCCCTATGGAATGGCTCCTATGCTAATGGTGTCCACTTATAGATAGGATAATAGGCTATGTAGATTTTCCTTAAGAAAATTAAATTTTATCTCCATTTTATGTAATATAAGACAAGTTTTATGCTTGAATAACAATATATAATACCTCCTTAGTTGCACCTAAAATTTGAGACTCTCCTAGTCTCGTTTTGTAGCTCCTTTTGCTAGTTTTGATGGCATATTTCTTCTCCACTCCTTGGAGGAATATCACCCTATTTGGTGGCTTATTTATTTCAAAATAAGCTATAGGTTTGATGCATCGAATAGTGTCTCTAGACACTTTGATAGTATGTTGATTTGTGCACTTTGGTTTATCACCTTAACTTAACAACCAATGCACATAATAATCCCTTAAGAGTAATGTAGTTAAGAATAACTAAAATAGTGCAATAGTAATATCACCTTATTGCTCCTTCAAAGTAACTTAAAAGATGCACTAATAGTAACTCTTAAATAAATCTCAAATGCACTAATAATCTATGCAACTCTAAGAGTAATGTCTTCTTTGTTGTAACTAGATAATAAAAAAATTATATTTTTCTTTCTTTATAAATACATATAACTCTTATTTTAATGCACAAGTATTAACCTTAAAAGAAAATATATTTTGCACTCCCTTAAAGACTTTAATATACAACCTTCTCCTTGTAACATTTAACTCTAATATGGTGCTTAACAAATCTTAACAATGAACCAAAAAATCTAAAGTTCAACTAGTGAAACTTCATGCACCCAAGTTGCTTACCTTAATGATATTTGTAGATGAAGGATTGCAAGGTGATTAGATTCACCTTATTATTGTCTTTTACTGGATGAACTTGTAGCTCTTATTCACTATCCAAAACAACTTCTCAACACACCAATTTATAGTTTTGTACCTCCTTATATCTTGTTGCCTAATATTGTAGTTTGGTGACTTCAAACTTCAATATGTATCTTAGAAATTTAAAACTTAGCATCTATTGATGTTGCCTAAGTTGCTACTTTCTTGTTATCCTCAAAAATATATATATATATTGCAAAGTAGTCAATATCTCCATTGAAATGTTGTACTTAAATCTAAACAATTTGGTAGGTAACTCCTCGAAATTGTAGCTAAGAGTTTCCTTCAAGAACCCTTCAATTTTCTACTATAGAAACCAATATATCTCCTTTCTCCGAACAAGCCTTCTAGCCTTCAAATTTAATCTTCAAACCTCTTAGGTTTAGTAGTAATTTTTTGCTCCTTTTTCTTCAACCTCCTTATTGAATTTTAACTTTAATAAAGGCCTTATTATCAAGAATCTATAAGTCTTGAGGTCTTCACCAATCTCCTCTAAAATTTGAAAAGCTTCTTTCTAAATCCTTCTCCCTTGGTATTGTCCCAAGTTCTTCCTTTATTAGGAACTTCTCCTTGGTGGTAAATATCTCCAACGAATTCTCCTAGGAACTCATTTAATGGCCTTCTCTAAATCTCCTTCAATGAGGCTCACCAAGCCTTATTATTTCTTCTTGAGATCTCTTCTAGGGTCTTCACCATTACAACTTCTCTGGTCTTCTCAATGAGACCTTTTTTTTTAACCTTCTATTGTGTAATTTTGGTAATGATATCTCTCTCTTAGATCTCTTAAATCAGTTGCTTCAAGAACATGAATTTTGCTAGTCCTTATTTATTTCTTCCAAAACTAGAAGTTCTTCAATGGGATCTCTTATAGGTCTCTTCAGCTTCTTAGGCTGATTTCTTCTACTCCTTTAGGGTGAAGTATTAAATCTTCAATGGAGATCACCAATATTCCATATTCATTGGGACTCTTTTCTAGAGTCTCTTCAATCTGCTATTTACAGTCTTCAACAGAGATCACCAACATTCAATCTTCTCCTTAACTCTTCTCTAGAGTCTCTTCCTTGAATATACAATAAGGCTCTTGTGGATATTTCTTCTTCTCCTCTTTGCAGGTTTGCAATATCTAGTAATTTGAACTTTTCTATAGGCCTCCAAATCTTCATTATTCTATTTGTTGCTTCTGGTGTTGGATTGATTTCAAAGAATATTTCTTCCTAGCTATTTTGTAGGAAGCTTCCCAAATTTATTTGAATCTCATTTTTCCTGTAACAAAGTATTAGGATTGTAATGGAAGAAACTTTAAATCTAGAGATAATCAATCTTCACTAGTTTTTTTTAAATTTGAATGGTGGAATCGATAGCCACCACAAACCCAGGTAGGCTATCCATATTTTATGGTCATCATAGTATTCAGTTTTGTCCACCCTAGAAGCTGCCACATAGATCTTTGCGCAATCCACCCCTATAACCATCATGCAATAATCATTTTAAACCTTTTACTTTGCTGAAAGCACCAGGAAAGGGACAAAAGGTCTGTCTAACAAGGCCCAAGATTTGAAACTTGGACCTTCCCCCGCCTTACAAGGTTTGGTTGAACCAGTTGGTCTACACCTAAGAATTTCTATTTGTTGCTGCCAGTGTTGGATTGATTTTAAAGAAGACGTTATTCATAGCTCTTTTGTAGGAATCTTCCCAAATTTATTTGAATTTCATTTTTCTGGCAACAAAGTATTATGATTGTAATGGAATAAAATCTAAATTTAGAGATAATCAATCTTCACTAGTTGATTTATCAATCTAGTGGTATTAATGTTGAGTCCTAGTCTTCACAATTTTTACTGCAACCCTATGGAAAGACTCTAGATAAATGCAATCTTAGAGATTTTGTAAATAGAATTTCTAGATTTCTCCCAATCTCACTTGTGGATATCCCTATTTCCTATTGATCTATCGCATTCTTTGATACCACAAATAGCTTTTGATAAGTATATGATATAGGAAATGTAACCACAAGATGCAAGATAAGCAAGCTATGATATCTATATGATAATGGAACTATAATATGTAGGTAAACAAAGAGATAAACTTCTACAATAACTCAAAAATATTCCATTAATGAAAAATTACAAAAATAGTATAATATAGTATAATGGAGGACATGAACACTCCACAAATTATTTTTTAAAGAAACTACATTGTACCACACTACCAATCTATACTATGCACTTTTAATATTATCTCCTTTGTATTTCTCTCACTATAAGACCTTTATATAGGAAGATAGGTTCCTTGGCCCTTACTCTGCCCTTGAATCTATCCTATGACTTATGTACATGTGGACTACATGCACATTTACATCTTTACACAATCTAACACTTGTGCATTTATTACAGGCTGAAGTAAGTACTTAACTTTACTCTAAAGTAGACTTCTACTCTAGTAATGTACCAAATGTGGTACATTGATATGTACCCAATAATGTAATATATTCTCTAACAATTAGCATTCTTAAAAATATCTACAACTATTGAAAAATTATTTGAAAACTAGCATGTTTGCTGGTGAAATGTGTGTTGTAGTTTGGCTTTAGATATGGTAGCTTCGGGGGATCTTGGTGACCCTTGATCTTTGTATTTTAAGGATGTTGTTTTGAATAAGGATACATCTTATTTTTATCATTCAAATACCATGAATGTTTTGTTACATGAAACCCTTCATCCTGTTTCTAATTCCTATTTGAATTCGAAGCCAAAGAATAATGGATGTTTAGAGAAAAGCAAAGATCATCTTATCTTGATTATCAGTCCTAATTCTATTGTGGATGATGTTTTATATTTGTTAGAGCATGTGCTCATTTGAAAATTCATGAGTCTCATAATTTCTATACCTTTTTTAGAAAATTGTCTTAGGAGAAATTGGAGCCCTAAAGGTGATATGGAGATTATTATTGTAGCTAATGGGTATTTTATTATGGTGTTCTCTTATATTGTAGATCATAGTAAAGTGTTTGAGGGGTCCTTACTTTCACAATTAGTATGGATTATTTATCAAACCCTAACATTTAAGATTTGATATGATGGAGGAGAGACCTTCTAGTATTCTTGTGTGAGTATATTTTCTATGACTCCATATGGAATATTGGAGGCTAAATATTTGTCATTCTATTGCAAAGATTATTGGGAAACCTGTCCATCTTGCCAAACTTTGGATATGAAATTTGATTATTTTTCACGACTCTATGTTGAAGTAGATCTGAATAATTCGTTGCTTGAATCATTAGAGATTAAATTGGGAAACATGTCTTGGGTCCAACAATTAGATTATGAAGCTCTCCTATTTCTATGATGCATATGCCATGAATATGGGCATCTTAAGAGAAACTGTAAGAAAGTAAATTCTCATCCATCATCCTCTTCATATGACTTTCAAGATGCATCTACAAAGGTAAAAGGAAAATTTCCTATGGTTAATGAGATGCCTAGTTCTAATGGATTTATTCTTGTTAAGTATCATTCAATATCTAGGTATTTTGTTTGTTAGAATAAAGGTGTTGGGAAGTGAGGTTTTGGTACCACATTTGATGTGCTTGAGAATTTTGAGGAGCCACATGTTGAGGAGAAAGTCTGGAATGGATGTGATACAAATGCTTGTATTCAAGAGTTGGATACTTGTTCTTTCCTAAATTTTTCTTTTGAAATGTAAAATTCTAATAAGGAAGGGGTGGTACCGAATAATCCTCTTGTAGGAAATGAATATAAGTCCAAAGAGGTGTCATATTGTCTTGATAATGTTATTTATCATTATCCTTTGTCTAAAATATTGATTGAGGAAAATGAGGATGAGATTAGGTTTGAACCCTCCCAAGATAGGATTGTTAGAGAGGAAGGTAAAAATAAAATTTCTTATGTGTTAGGTATTCACCCAAAAAATATAAAAAAATTTGGGGTGGATAAGGTGGTAAAAGCATGAAGAAAGAAGTATCAAGATATAGTGAAATTAATAGGGGATTCCTTAGTTGAGTCTAGTGTTGTTAAGACATTAGATTCTCACTTATCTATTCCCCCAAAATGAAAGTGATATCTTGGAATGTTAGGGGTTTGGGTAGCAGTCCTAGAAAAAAAGCTACTCAAATTTTGATTAGAGATCATAGACTTGATATTGTTTTCATCCAGGAAATAAAATTATCTTATGAATATATGTTTATAATTGCTTCTAAGATATGGAAAGGTGGTCACTATCTTGCTATTGGAGCCCAAGGTTCATCGGGTGGTGTTGTGTGTTTGTAAGATCCACAAAGATTAAATACCTCTTAGTGGGTGGGTAGCAGGAATTGTCTCTCTATGGTTGCTACCTTCTTTTTATTTGGATCTATTCTTTTATCTAATGTATATGCCCCTAGTGATTTATCAGGTAAAATATTCTTATAGAATCATCTTAGATTCATTTGATCTCTTGCTTCTAATTATCCTTAGATTGTGGCTAGGAATTTTAATTCTATCATGTCTCTAGAGGATAAGAATGGTGGTGTGGAGTTTTTGGACCCTTCTTCTACTTTGATTCGGGACAATATTTCTTTTCTTAGTCTTATTGATGTGAAGCCTCAAAATGGGTTCTTTACTTGGACTAATAGAAGATGTGGAATGGATTTTATTTCAGAAATATTGGATCGATTCCTTGCTTTAGATAGTTGGTTAAATGATAGTTGGACTTCATTCTCAAATATTTTAGGTTGGAGGGGCTCTGATCACTAGCCCATTTTATTTCAGTCCTCGAGATTCTCATTTCCAATAAATCTACCTTTTAAATTTTAACTTATGTGGCTCATGGATAAGGATTTGTATGAATATGTGGAGAGGTGGTGGGTCAAATGGAAATCCAAATTTGGCATTGCTATGTTTACTTTTTTCAAAAGCCTCCAGTTTGTCAAATTCAAACTCAAGAAATGGAACAAAATTTCTTT
The DNA here is from genome assembly GCA_028583015.1 of Wollemia nobilis. NCBI lineage: Eukaryota > Viridiplantae > Streptophyta > Pinopsida > Araucariales > Araucariaceae > Wollemia > Wollemia nobilis. The sequence continues at coordinate 5,348,868 of JAQPPZ010016414.1, read as the reverse complement.
TGGAAATATTTTTCAAAAGAAAAAGAAACTATAGGATAGTCTGGAGGAGATCAATTTTCAAATTAAATATGAAGGATTGAAAAAATATCTATTGGAAATGGAAGCTTCCATTTCTAGTTAGCTTGCTGAATAGGAGCTTCGTGAGGATATTTTTTAGAAGCAAAAATATTGAATTGACTGGTTGTTGTAAGGGGATGGAAACACATTTTTTTTCACAATTTGGTTAAAGACCGCAGGAATGGTAATGCTATAGTCTCACTTAATTTTTATCAGGAGGAAAATATCTCATCCTTTGAAGATATCTCTAATGAAGCAGTCTAGTCTTTTTGTAATAAAGATAAAATATCAATTTTGGGGTTATAAATATATATGCTCCAACTATAGTTACTCCTCGAGAAATATGCTTGAAGGACATTAATATATTTTTAAATAATATGAAGACTCTTAATAATGATCTAAGCATTATTGGGGGGACTTCAATGTAGTTCTATCTCCTTCAAAGAATAAGGGTGGTACTCCTAGATGGTCTATATTAATGTTAAATTTTGTTTCATCTGACAATTCTAAAGGCCTTTAGGATGTTACTTGTTCATTTTTATAATATAATATGATAATAAATACATTTGGAAAATAAATATAGTAGATAAACTATGCAATCTCTTCAAATATTTTATTGCAAGTAGGATCAAATCACAAACCCATTCTCGTGAGAATTGATTTACTAAATAATGGTCATTCAAAGCCATTTTCCCTTTAGTCTATGTGGATCCACCACCTTGATTTATTCTAGATGATTATGTTAAGGTGATATGAAGCATATTTTGAAGGATCATGTACACACAAGTTTGTTCAAAACATAAAAAATCTAAAGGGATAAATGAAGATCAAGAATGACATATATTTTGGTAACATATTTGAAGAAAATGAGGAAATTAAATCCAAGTTCAAACACTTATAAGATATAATAGAATCCAATGGAATAGTGCATAACACTTATATTTAATAATAATAATTATTTTTTTATTATCATAATTTATTGAAAAAGGAGCCATATTTGTTCCAAAAATGAAGGGAAACATAGATCAAGGAAGGAGATAAAAAAAAACAAATTGTTCATGCTACAACCAAAATAATTTTTTATTATTTTTGCATAAAAATATTTCATCTATAGATGGAAAAAATTGATGAAGAAGAAGATATCATGAAGGAACCAATTAATTATATGATATATATTTTGTCAGATGTTGGGAAAGATAAGGAGGCTCAAGATAAGATTTTGTAACATATTTCATAAATAATTATATAGGGACAAAATGAAATATTTTTGAATAATATCTCTATGGAGGAGCTATATAAGGAAGTTATCTCTTTCCACCCTAATAAGGTACCTATTCCTGATGGATTTCCTACATTTTTATTTCAAATATTTTGGGATTTGTTGAAGAGTGATATGCTATATATGGTTGAAGAGGCCCAAAAATGAAAGGCTATAATAGGTTAGATTCATGCCACCTTTATTATATTGGTTTCAAGAAAATATGAGATAAAATATTTTGATATTTTTTTACCCAATAAGCCTTTTGTAATATGATTTATAAGATCATTTAAAAAATTGTTGCAAACATGTTTAAAAGAATTCTAGACTATTGTCTTAGAAGAAAAATATGGTTTAATTAATGTAAACGTGTTCTCGATGGTATAATAATTGCATAAGAGATGATACACTTGTTTCATTAAATAAAAAATCAACTATGCTTATGAAAACTGATATGAATAGAGCATATGTCAGGGCTTGTTTATATTTTGATATGGTAATCTAAAAAGGTTTGATTTTTATCAAGGTTGATGTGAATGGATTAGATGTTATTATAGTTGTTGGGAGATAGAACCCATGTTCCTTGGGTGCTAGGACCATCTATATATGTTCTCCTATTTGGGTGTTTTCGATGCCTATGCATTGTAGGGTCACCAATATTGAGAAGTCTGGGGAGTATGGGATGTGGCTTCTCAAATGACCTCTAGGATTTTTTTTACCAAGGTTGTATATTTGCCTAGGTGTGATCTTCGATACTTTTCTATTTTTCTATGGTATCCTAATCTAATAGGTTCTTAGCTAGAGGAAAGGGTTATAAGAGAAATAAATAAACAACAGAAACCAAATTAAAGGAAAATAAGTATAATCTAATAGCTTAGGCTAGTGTAATGATGCCCCAAAGGTCTAGAGACTCTTTGCACCATAGTGGGTTGAGTGAACACATGCATCATAGCTAACAACACACAAGGAACATGGTTTCCTGAAACATGCATCACATATAACACCCACAAAATAACCAACATAAGAATATTATAATAGTCATAGCTTCTATATATACATGAATGTTGGATTATATACATATCATAGAAAAAGGCTGGGAAACTAATAAACTAGAATAATAGAAGGCTTGAGCTAGGTTGTGATACATAATATAATGAAGGAAAACCCCATATGGGGTCATACACTAGGCATGAGTATGGCTAGATTTTGATACTTCCAATGAATAAGGATGTATTTATAAGAAGAAGATAATTTCCCCCAAAAAAATTGTGTAAGAATACAAAATTGTTTAGTTAAAAATTGCTTGGGCTTGTCAATATCAATAATGAATGATCTTGAGGCCTTGGTAATTTGTAGCCATAAATGTTGTTGGTAGGTTGGATTTATAAGAATCTTGTCAATCCATTGAGTTACTGTATGCCAAAAATCCCCATGATTAGACTTCTTAGATCACCCTTCATTAATGCCCTATATTTGGTGCTGCCCCTTAGGCTATCCTTCATGCCATCAATTTTAATACTCTAGTTATCAGTAAGAGAACCATGTTCAATTGTGGGGTGCTAAGATCAAAATTGGATCATTCCTTACCTTATGTATGGTCACTATGGATTGGTTTGGTGGGTCTAATGGTGGTCAAAACTTGTCTTCCTTTAAACATTTGATAGGTTTCTCAACTAAATGTGTTCTTTAGTGCACTATTCAAATATCATGATTGTTTCCTTTGGCATTGTTGTGGAAGATGCACTTCATCAAAGGTTCATTCCTTGATACTTGACTAGAATCTAAATGATAAGACAAATCGATAGATCTTTAGATCAAGTGTGTGTCTCTAGGTTTTCTTTTCCTTTTGTTACCTTTGTCACTCTCCTACCACATGTTTTAGGGTGGACCTTGTGGGGATATAAAACCTCAAAGTAAAGTAGGGGATTTGCAACTTGGAACCTCCACTATGCTAGGATTTTCATATTCCTTTCAGTCTTAATTATCTCTTAAGAGAGAGGGGGATTGAATGGTTGTCTTCTTGTTTGGTTTCCTTAAATTGATCTAATTTCTTCTTCCATGTAACTAGATCTAGTCCATGGAGATTACTAAACAATGATGACTTGTGACCTCATAAAGAAATCATGAACACTAGGTAATGTGTAAGTAAACAAGGCAAGTTATCCTTCCTTCCTAGGGAGAGGGAAGTTCATGAGCTATAGATGGAGCATATTCTTACCATAAGCAGAGTCTGATTAGCTATCACTAGAAGGGTTCTAGGACTCTATTTCATGGAAAAACTCTCCTTCACTACCATTGGAAAGGCTTTTGGATTATTACTTATTTTTGTCTTGTGGGTCATCTAGACTATGTGGATTAGGGAGCTTTAGGATTAGTACTAGTTGGTGGTGGAGTATCCTACTTGGTTGCAATTTGGATGGTATTTTAGATTTGGGTCCCTTAATTTTAGTTTTATGTTGGCACTCAAATGAAAATTATCTTTTGAGGTAAGATTTTCCTAGTGTAGTAAATTTTCACTACAACTTTGGTTACTCTTAGGGTAACTCCGACTAGTAGAAGTCAAGGAACCCAAAGAAAAAGGTCCTTATCCATTGGGTACAGAGTCTAAGTGGAGAAAATTATGAGGCTTTTGTAGTAGTGATGGATTTTTGGGAAGGATGATGTTGAAGGTAAATTTTCTCAAGACTTTATGGAGATTAGAATGGGAGCATATCTCATTTTTATAGGTCTCATATCTTGGGTGGATCTTGAGGTTTATTCCCCATATTGCTAATATACTAACTATAGGTGGATATGGAAAGACTCATTTCCTCATGTTTGTGTTGTGGGAAACATCATCATCCTTCATGCTTCCCTTTTCTTGAATATGATGGTTGTCCTTATTTCAATAAAAAGGTCTTTGTTATTGATCTTGAGAGGTATGGTATACATGTCTTAGTTCCAATGACCTTGTTCTTTGAGCATGCATGATATCAATCCTTCTATTACTAGTATGAACTTACTTGTGTTCTATAATAATTATATAAACACATAATAATTAATTTATTATTATTATTATTTATTATTTCTTATTATTATTATATACAAGGGGCTAGGGGTCGATAGGTCATCCTTTGCATCAGAAACCTACCCCATAATAGTGTGGTCAAAGGTCCTTTTAGGAATAGCTTCAAAAATTTTGTAACTCAATGCTTCCTTCTATGGTATGGATGTGTTTCATCCTTGAGTTGGGCCTTTTTTCTTTCCTTCACCAGGTCTTCTATGGTTAGCTCTTCCTCATATTTATGCTAGGTCACTTTCTAGAGGATGCCTTGATCTTGACTTCTATTTTTTTGTCCTTTTGAGATTGATTTGTTCCTTTATATCCTTTTGGATTTGGGTATAGGTATTAGGGAATACATTTTGGTGTGGTATCAAGAGTTGATAACCAAGGTATACCTCTTTCCTGGTCATCCTACTTATCTTTCGATCAACCACAAGGCTAATTTTAATACCTTTGTCATCACTATTGATAAGGAATATGTGATGAGTATTGGATCCATAAGGTAGCTTTGGATTGGTCTACCATCACAAGTTAGACATAGGAAAAAATTCTTTGCTTTGATTTCTACAGACAACTCTATCTCATCTTCCCCTTACTTTGGTTGGTCTCCTCTAGGTTCTTTTTTGATAGGGATCCTTGTTCTGGTTGAGGCAAGGGTTCTTCCACCACTAGTTAATTTTTTTTTGGGGAGGCCTATGGTTTCATCACTAGTGCCTAATGGATGATTTTATGGATGCTTTTCTAGAATACATGTCATGGTGGACACCTATTTTGATTTTATCAACTTTTTTTTCTATGATGCTTTAATAGCTTCGAGTTTGATTGTCCTTCTAGAGTCTAGTATCTATTGGATGATATTTTATCAGTTTGGTTGTATGTCATAATCATTCTAATTTCTTCCGATGTTAATAGAAATTTCCCCAGGAGGGCTATTTTTGAGAAGCCAATATTTTGTGGGCGGTTTGTCAACATTGGGATGGTATCACTATACTCCTTCCATTTGCACCCTTAGTAGAGGCCAAAAACTTTGCCAAGGCTAACTATGATAAGCCCTTGGAGTTAGTTTATGGTTTAGGATCGTGTACTATTGAGGAGGATCACCCCATAGATGAAAGTATTGGATGGTTGAGTTGTGTGCCCGTCTTCTTAGGATGAGCAATTCCTTATAAATATCTTGTGCCTTCCTCCTAATTTTATCTATTTTTGTCTTAGGTATAGAAATTAGGGTTAGATGGTATATGAAAGGAGGGGTAGCTAGATTTATAGGGGGAATGAAGTGATATATGGAGGGCTACATGATTGGTAGTGAAGGGTACATGGGTTGGGGGGATAAAGGCATCGGGGGTTGTAGGGGTATCCTACCTACCTATATAAGGTTATTTTTTGCCTATATGACCATCTGATAGGCTATTGGAAAGGAATTCCCTCCCTAGATTTTGATTATCATAGAAATTTGTGAAGTGAAGGACTTAAGATTAAAAAATGAGTGCCATACCTAGGGAAGGCCTAATATCATCTGGGATTTTGAATCAATTTTTTTGGAACATGGTATTGAAATCCTCCATTGCCTCATTGGGAGCTATTTTGATACTCATCAAGTGTTCTAGTAATGAAAATATGTCTACATTCTCCCCAAATCTACCTGCTAATTGGGTGGCTAGCTGATCCTAATTTCTTATTGAATGTGTATGGATAGATACACAACATTCTTGCACTTTGCCTTTAAAATATTCTGCCAAAAGCCTTAGGGACACATTTTTTTCAACCACATTGTGTACCACGTAAAGAGTTACTATATTGTATAGATGATTCAATGTGATAATTGCACATTATTTAAAGAATTTAGGCAAGAAATTTAGAGCTATAGCAAGGATTGGATCTCACATGTAAAGTGGAATTAGGGAAACTAGGGGACCTTGGTTGCTCCTTACTACAATTATCATGGGATTTAGCTACATGGACATATTTTTATCAATGCAAGGTTATCGAACAAGGGGTGGTGATTTGATGTTGCTCTAAAAAGCTGATAAATAGAGATATCGACTAGGATATCTATCTAGAAATTATTTTATGGTATATTTTGGGATTTTTTTCCAATAGATCCACTAAATTTGAATGGTTTGTTGATTAAAAGAGTTGTTAGGTGAATATTCATAGTGTTATAACAAGCTGATGATTGAGGCCTTCACTAGGACCTTAATATAATTTCTAATCAGGGGATGGGTTTGGCAATTTGGGTCCCATAAAGCATGTCATTTCAAACAATTGGGGGTCAAAAATGACCCTTGCATCCTAGGTGCTATGACAACATATGGTCCACTTTAGGTGTGTTCGATGTCCATGCCTTAAGAGGAGTGCCAGTATTGGGAAGTCTAGGAAGTATGGAATGTGGCCTTGAATGACCTCCAAGATGTTTTACCAAGGATGACTCATTGTCTAGTTGTGATCTTCAACACTTCACTAAATTTCCAAGCTAGACTAATCTAACAGGTTCCTTACTATAAAAATGGGTTAGGAGGGAAAGTAGTAAACAATAAAAAGTAGATGAAATAAAATTATATCTAATCTAATCTAGCTAGACTAGGCTATGTGTGGTGATGCACCAAAGGTCTAGAGACTCTTTACACCATATTGGGTTGAGTGAACACATGCATAATACCTGACAATGCATAAGGAATATAGTTTTCTACAACATGCATCACACATAACACCCACACAAGAACCAAGATAGAAATAATGGAATAGTTATAACTTCTTATATATGTGAATTTTATATTAAATACATGTCAAATAAAGAGGCTCAAAAACTAATAAGCTAGAACAATACAAGGCTCAATCCAAACCATGATATAAAGAGAATGAAGGAAATATTTATAAAAAGAAGTGGGGTATTTTCCTACAAAATCTATGTAGGAATTCAAAATGTTTTAGTTCAAAATTGCATGGGCTAGTAGATATCAATATTGAATGATATTGATTCCTTGAAAATATATAGCCATAAATTTTATGAATAGGTTGGATTGATAAGAATCCACTATGTTGTTGAGCTACTTTATTTTGATCATATTATATTAGGCAACATGATTGTTAAAATTAAGTAAAGATATATCTTCCAACATTGTTGAAAAACCACTCATACCTTTATCTTAATACAAGGAACATAATTTTGTATTAAAAAGAATTATCTTCAATTAGATTATTTAAATGTTATATTTAAATCTAAAACAAAAAAACATGCACAAAATCATTACATGTAAATACTAGTACTAATATTTACCATTTGAAAGTAAATGGAATTATGTTTGTTGAAGTTTATGTTAGGGGGATAAACTGAAGGAGATTAATTATTGATAAAAATAGGTTACAATATATAAGCATAAGCCTATATGATGAACATGACACTTGTCAATGAAACTGACAAGTGTCAAACTGGCATAGTGCACATTACATTAACTCTAACATTCCCCCTTAATGTGCACTATCCTAACTAAAGAAAAAAACAAGTCAACATTAGGTAACATTCCTCCTTAATGTTGACTTCTCTAACAAAAATCTACATCCTCCTATTGCTAATTTGGTCTTAGGCTCTTGCTCTTTGTGCTTGGCTCTCCAACTGTGAATAATGTTAGATTCACTATGTATACATCTTGGTCTGTTGCCTCAGGTTCAGCCACTTCCAAGGGTCTATTGCCACTGGGTCAGTCGTCTAAGTGCCTCGGGGTCATCATGGGTGCCTCGGGGTCGACCACTTTTGGGTTCTGCTGCCTCTACAGGTCATCCTCAGAGGATGTTGCCTCTCGTAGGTCACTGACTAGATTCACCATGAGTATGAAATCCCTCCTCATGGTGAACTCAATCTAGAAGGTGTCAGTCTCTACCGAAAATGCACCTAATGAAAGGAAAAACGATTCATATAAGAGTGTCGGTCTCTGCCAAAAATACACTCAATACAATAAAATGATCCATAGATCCAAATAGGAGGAGAGAAGAAGAAAAGAAGAGAATCTTTTGAAGTGTCTTCATCTGTAGTCTTCAGAAGTAGATCCAGAAAAACCTCGGATAGAGTCTAGGGTGTCTTTGTCTGTAGTCCCTAGTATAAGTGTCCTTATGGTGACCAAGTCATCCCACCGAAATGCATGGGTAACCAGCCGCAGCATTCGCCAAGTGTATAGAAAAGATCACTAGGTACAAGGATCACATATGAAATTACCTTGGGAGTGTCGGGTACAACCGAAAGTGCACTCCAAGGTAGAAAAAATTTTGAGGCTAAAAAAATTGAACTGAAACAGCCTCAAAATTACAATTTGACACCACCATTGTGTCCATCGTGGAAAGACATTTCCAATGACTATAAATACCCCTATATTTCACCATCAAAGGGGCCTTCATCATAATGAAAAACAACATGCCTCTCCAAGACAGCAAAATAAACCTCAGGAATATCATATTCCTGGCATCGCATTGTGGTGAAATAAAAAAAACAGGCTCAATATTCAATTTTCCCTCGCAGGGGAATTACAATGGCCATGTGAGGCCCTTCCACGACATGTGGGAAAAATAAAATGCCCCACTATCATTTTAACTAAATATGCCTTATCTTAATGTGAAAATAAATAAAAAAACATTATCGATGGGTTGAGTCTTCTACATCCTCCAACGACTACGCCTCTCATACTATCCGTCAGACTCCAGTTTATCAAAGTGCATCTTTAAATCACACCAGGTGGGCCACACTCTACGATGTGACTTCTAATATCTACAGAAAACAACAAGAAGAAATTGTTGATGGAAAAACTCATTCTCCCGCCTTTCGTCACCAGGTACGTTGAATTGTTCAGATCCATAAATCTCGGCGGGTATCGGAAAAAATAGTTGCTATACATTTTGAGGTCCACCTTTCTCAGATAGGGGGCTCCATCCATGCTCTTTTTCACATACAAGGCACTGGAAGTGGCGGCCCTCTCCTCCGGGAGCTTTGAAGTAGTAGTAGCTAAAGGAACCACGTTCTCAATGGCGAACATCCCAGAACGCCGTTATATCAATCCTTCCTGAAGCTTGCAAAAGCCATATGGCTCGTGCACAGATTGGCATTATTGAGGCACGGGCGGGTTCATCTTCTGGATGGAGTATTCTGAGGACGGCATGAAGAGCTCGAACATTACTGAAATAGTGCACAAGTTTGTGAGAGTATGTCGGCTACGGAGCATCGGTGTGTTCTCCGAAGAAAACAATCACAACCATCACTTGACGGGACTCGAACCCTCGACCTCGACGTCGAAAAACGAAAGCGAAGCCACTGTTACGGATGACTGCAATGATATTAAGGCGCAGATTGTGGGATAGCCAGAATGCATTTTGGAATGTTTGTTAACAACAGAAATTAATGCCAAAATATGTATATTGGGCCATGATCACGCGACCATTCTCCTCCAAGGTAGCCTTCATCTCCGCATTTCATTGGACGACAAAAAACAAACGAAACGTGCACGATCTCCACTAATTATGCCAGCATGAGATTTCTTGTTGATTTGCAGCGGCCATACTAGGGATGCCGAGGCTGGAAGCCACCACCGCAAACAAATCTGTGATGTCCAGTTAACAAGTGAAACAATGGTCGATCATGCACAATCAATAAAAACAGCAGCTGTGATTATCGTGCTAAACAAATTAGTAGAACAGAGATCCGTTGATGATGGTGCTTGGACTGCTAACATGGCCCATAGATTTTGTGGTGATGGGTTTTGGGATGAAATGGGGAAACTCAGCGACGGCCTTTAACCGATTATTCCTCCTAGTTGGCTCAAAAAATAGGAGAAGACACAGACGAGAACTATTTGCTGTGCAGTCCAATATTTGAGAATCCACACGACGATGCAGAGCAGCAGGCTCCTTCTTTGCGGGCTGAGATAGAGGGCTTACACAGGGGCCCTGGTACGAAGCAGAAGCCAGGAGACCATCGACAGCAGGCAAAACACCAGGTGCAGGCATCGGTTCGGGGCGAGAGCTGTTATTGAGTTTTGACATTTCAAAAACTTGATGTTCGTGAGCTGTTTTCAATTTCATAAATGGACAGGTTATTCCGAAGTTGTAAGGAGATGCCGTAATGTTCATGTCAATGCCCTGACGTACTTCCAAGAAGCCTCATAAAAAAAATCATCACCCCTCCATTCTTGTGACAGAACTGCACTGATGCGGCTGCAGAGCTCTCCATGAGCCTCAACACCATATAATCTTTGCGTGAGCAAGATACAAAGAAGTGACCCAATATAATCTTCCTCCTCCATCGTAAACTCCAGCAACCAAGGATTCAAAATGACAGAGGAAAAATAACCACTAAAAAAAAATTCCCAAACTAAATTTTTTTATCCATCTGGTTTCTGATCCATCAAAAGATGGAGAGCATACTCCCTCGGTAAAAAAATTTAAAAAAATAGGGAAAAAAATTAGGGGGTCCCTCAAGGGGTTTCACAGGGTAGGGAAATCCTGCTCTGATACCAAATGTTAGGAGGATAAACTGAAGGAGATTAATTATTGATAAAAATAGGTTACAATATATAGGCATAAGCCTATATGATGAACATGACACTTGTCAATGAAACTGACAAGTGTCAAACTGGCATAGTGCACATTACATTAATTCTAACAGTTTAAAGTACTATAAGTAAATTAAAAAGTGAAGTACAATTGTATTATGATGATATTATTACACTATTTAGTCATAAAAATTAGATTCATGTGCATAATGAGAAACATCACCACGTGTTGTAGGTGAGTTGGAGAGGGTAGGGAAATCCTCCAAGGGAGGTCCTTGGTTCAAATATCCACCCTACCAAATGCACATTGGGTACCCAAAATCTAGTTGATAATGTTGGTGCGATTAGGACCAGGCATGACTCTAGGGTGATTTTGATGGTGTAGAATCCCCTGGTCGTGGTTTATCAGACCAAGGCGATCCCAAAAGGGTTTTTTTTCTCAATTAAAAAAATAAATAATGGGAAACATTCAATCATAGATGTGACTTATAGAAGATACTCCTTTATTGAACTTGTTTGACATGGTTTTAAACCTTCAATATTTCTAAAATATTGGTATATTTTTCCATATAGTTTATAAATTCAACATATAATTTAGTTGGAAGTATTTTATGAACTATATTAATAATAAAATATTTTAGTGTATGATAACATTATTTTTTCTTGATAAAAAGGGGTTTTGAAAGGTTCCCCTAACCTTTTAAAAAGCTTTTAAAATAGAGGAAACAACCTCAAAGAGGCAGTTAAAGAAAGGACAATGGAGGTAATCTCAAGATATAATAACTAAATCCAAAAAGCAAACAAAAACCTAAAGGTAGAGATGCAAAAATTCCAAGCCAGAAACCAACAAAATGGGGTAATCTCGATGGGAGGAAATCACATTAACTGTTATTGAACAATAAAGAATACATTCAACAAAATGGCTCCCTCTTAGAGAAATAAAAAGGGAAGCTAGCATGGCTCACTACAAGAAGGATACACCATGGTCAAATCACAAAAATGATACATCACGTCTTGAATCATATTTGAACAGTGGTCAGGGGAAATATTGGCACCAAATAGATATGTTACTTACTTCAACTCTAATATTGGCCAAAATATCAGTTGCTTGATTTCCTTCATGGTACACATACCGAATATAAAAAATATTGAAGTGATAGAGAAGACCTTTGATTTCATCTATCAAGTTCAAAGAGTCTTCTTCTAGAACTAGATTGAGGGACAAAAAAACTTCAAATAAAGTAAGACCCTAAAAAGCAACCCTTGATTCTATGAAATTGTTGGTGTGAGTACCTAAATTTTCAAATAAAAACAAGGATAATCCTACCATTGTGATCGTGGAACACTCGCCCTACTGCAACTCTGCCTGGGTTTCCTTTGGCTACACCATCAAAATTGAATTTGATCCACCCCATGGGTGGTGGATTCCATTTAATATTGGATCTATCCACTAGAATAGTAGGTCCCAAAGAGGAATTAGAGGGAATAAAGCCAATATTTGACATCATATTGAGTTCAAAATTTGATAAGGGAGGATCAGACATGTTCTAGGCATTAACATTCTCAGAAGTAGAAGTGATAATATGAGAACAAATTTAAAGATAGTCTCTTAAAATCCCATTGAATTATCTTGAGCTCTTTTCTTTATAGATGCGCCACAAAAAGTGAGGTAGCAAGAAAGACCAATAGGTTTTGAGACGACAACTAAAAAATGAGGATGACCACTGGATACAAAGATATAAGATTGTATTAGGAAAATCCATAGTGATATGGAAGGTTGAGAGAAGGGAGTGCATAACTAAGGAAGAGAAAGGGAATTCTATAAATAACTGATGGATAGACTTCAAATTGGATAGATAAAGATAGCAACGATTTGGAAAAATCATACCTCAAGCTTGTAGATTGTTAAGAGTAAGAATCCTATTTTGGACAGTCAACCAAAAAATATAGTAACCTTGAGGGTGAGATGTTTGATCCAGACTTGATTATAAGGGAATCCATTGGATGGTTGGTTTTAAGACACAATAAGTATATTTAACACTAAATAGATCATTTTGATTGGCTTTCTAGATCAACCTATCCTAAAAACTACTTGATGGGATGACACATGATCTCAGATGGTAAGATAAGATTGCAACTACAAAAATGTAGAAATTGCTAAGACCTTATAAAGGAATGACCTTCCACATTTTCTACCTACCATTATCACTAATGAAGTCACAGACTTTAGGTCAAAATAGGTAGTCAATAACATGTTTGATTGGGAACAACCCAGGATCAACAATCAAGGGTTGGTATCGAATCTATGAGTCAGTTCAAAAATTGATGTTTTTGCCATTTTGAAAAATTCCAGCCAACTCTAACCTTGAGTATTTTCCTGGCTTTGACTATGGAGTTATAGAAAGCTAAGCTAGTAGAAAATTCTTCATATATATAAGGAAATTGCATTATTTGAGATATTTTCTTCTTAGGATGTTTGTCCAAATATATTTGCATAAAAAGAGGAACAACTCGAATTTCAAATGGCATAGCATGGGTAGAAAAGCCTACGCAATGGCAAAGGTGAAGAGAATATTCACTGAAATATTGATACTTTGCCTGGTAGACCGGATCTCTAGGGAGAAAATCTCACTAAGAACAAGCCATCCCAGAGGTCCCCATGACTATGCAAAACTCGAGATGTAAAGGTATATTAAAATCACTACCAGAATCGCTACCCACTTGCTCAGGCTTCCCTCGTCAAAATATATGAACTCCTTGCCTAAAATCACTACAATGATAACCTGCACCAATAAAATAATACAAAATTAAACTTGAAATCACTAAACAATTAAAATTCAAATCACTTAGATTTAACTCAAAATTTTAAAAATCGACCAACCAAGATACCTGGCAGATGGACATCTAAACTTCTCCTTGGAGGAACATAAATATTCTACAGACCTTATCGACAGACATGATGGAAACAAATGTGGCTAAGAAATTCACAAGTCTTGTGATTATGACGAAGAGCAAAGATGCATTGTGGCCAAAGCCGATGGTTTTGAACAACACGGGGCATAGAATTTGATGACGTTGATTCTAGTGAGTTGTTGGAAGAAAGGAATGGCAATCGACATGACCAGATGAGGGCGGTATTTCCTTTGAATGTATTACGTACTATTTTAGTAAATCAAATTATTATGATATTATAGCAAATTATAATAGTATGCATTATATTGTTATGAAAATTTTCATCATAACATGGATTTAGAATAATGTTGGATTAAGCTTATATAATTTTATTTATTTATTATTACTCCTATGTGAAGTTATGTTGGAATATATTACATTTTTTGGTAGCATATTGGGTACATCATTATATTAGGAGAGTTTATTAGATTAAGGTTTGAGTATTTGCTTTATGTAATGTAATAAATGAACAAGTATTATTAGAATGTGTAATTATTTAAATGTGCATGGTGTCTACATGTACATGAGTTAGAATAGGAATATAAAGAGTCATAGGAATGTGGAAGGCCAAGATTCATGTCTCATTATATTTAGGCCTTTGGAAAAGAATGAAGGAAGAGTAGTAGAGGTGATAGACTAGAGTAGATACAATGTAAAACCTGTATGAAGTATGGAGCATTGAGATCTTCACATATTGTAACAAGTTCAAATTTTTGTGAGCTTTCATTAATGGCTATTTCATGAGTTATTTTAGAAGTTTCTCATGTTATTTACTTGCTTATTCGATTGTCATTATCATAGATATAATATTGCATGTTTATTTTACTACTTGTGGTTGCACTTCCTTTAATTTTGTAGCATCTAAAACTAATAATGATATCAGAGCACTAGGTTGATTGATGGAAAATAGAGAAATCCACAAGAAATATTGAGAGGAGATAGAAAATATTATTTTTATAATTTTAAAATTTGCATTTGGCTAGATTGTTTCCATAGAGTTGCAGAAAATCTTGTGAATACTAGGACTTAACATGGACTCCACTAGATTGACAAATCAACTAGTGAAGTTTATTTTATTTAGATTCAAAGAAATTGCTATTATCATTTTCTAATACTTTGTTGTAGAAAAGAGGAGATTCAAAGAAAGTTGAGAAGCTTCCTACAAGAGCTAGGAAGAATATATTATTTGGAATAAATCTAGCACTTGAAGAAACAAGTTGAAGATTAAATATTTGGAGGCCTAAGGAAAAGGTCCCATTGCAGGATTTGTAGATTAAAGATTCCAAGTAGAAGATTGAGAAGAGAGGAAGAAACCAAAGAAGCCAAATTTAAGATTACGGATCAAGGAGGAGTTCCTAGAAAGAAGGCCCCATTTAAGATATAATATTGAGGAGACTCAAGAAAGAGATCTCCATTGAATATTAAAGATCTTGAAGATTTGGAAGATTGAATATGAAGAAGGACTAAAAAAGGTATTATTGCAGATTTCAAAGCTACAAATTTTGAATATACAAGAGAAGAGGTCCCAAGAAAATATAGAAGGAGAAAGAAGGAGAAGACTAGGAAACCCTCATTGGAGAATTTGAATAAGGTCATTGGAGGAGATTTGAGAAGAACTCAAGTGAGAAGATTAATAGCAAGGAGAAGTTCTTGATAGAGAAGAATTTGGAACAATTATTGTCATCTGATAATAAGCCAAAAATGAAGAAGGATTTGGAAAGAAGTTTTTAGTTTATTATAATGTTTAATATGTAAAATAACCACAAGATGTAAATCAAAAAGAATAATATAATAGCCTTCTAAAATAACTCTAAAATGTGCTATTAATAGAAACTCGTGAAAATACGAAATTACTCTACTAATGCATGATATAATCAATGCACCTTTGATACCCATTACAATACTTTGTCACACATATATAACAATATGTGACTCTTCATATGGTGCACTCTTGACCTTCACACTTCTATACTCTTAAAATCCCTATTCTATGGACTCATGTACACATGGACTAGTGTGCACATTTATATTATTGAATATTATGCACACTTGTGCATTTATTACATTACATAAAGTAAATTCTAATCTAAGACATGTACCAAATAATGTAATATACTCCAACACCCCCTCGTATTACATTATTTGGTTATTGAAGACTTTAGTCTTCAATATTTTTTTGGAACTTATGCTCTTCTTCATTGTCCTCCTTGTTTGTATCTTGATCAAGAAAATGATTAGTATCTTCATAAAACACAATTGATAATGCTTTGGCTTCATGTTCTTATGTAGCCTCTTCTAATTCCTATATTTCTTAGACCAAGTTACCCTTTTGATTTCCTTCTCTATACTGTAGTTAAAGTGGATTTTACTTTCATTGTAATTATGGTTGAGAGAATCTTTGTTGGTTTTAATGCTATATTGGTTGAAACAACCTATTTGGTTGATTCGCTTGATTCCTTGGATTAAATCTACAATAACTTGTATTATGACCTCTTCTCTTACAAATATAACAAAATCAATCATTCCGTTTTGGTTTATCTTTTGATCTTGAAGCAATGTTTCCTTTCTGATTATATTTTGAGACTAATGCATGATTAGTCATTTCATATTTAGTTGAATTCACCACTTCATGTTATTGTAGTATATCAACCGATTCCTTAAATGGTGTATCTTTATCCAAAATTTGTAATTATGTAACTGAGTACTTATAACTTTTAGGAAGTGCTCTTAAGACTAATTGAACCAAAAAATTATCTTCTATTGTTTCACCTAAGGTTAATAACTTTCCCTTTATATCTGCTACTTTTCTTAGCCACAACTCTATACTTTCTCCACTATTAAATTTAAGAGTATTAACTATGTTTGAAGATTCAATATGGTAGCTTTGTTCTTTCCTTCAAATATTTTGGATAGAGTGTTCCATGTCTCTGTAGATGTTCCTACTGAACTAATATACAACTACATTTCATCTGTAATTGCAAAATTTATTATCATTAAAGATTTTTCTCCATATTATTCATATTTTTTAATTTCTCTCGCATCCGAAGTAGGTTTAATTTTTGATCCTTTAACTATTTTCCAAACCTTTTCTACTATTAACATTTGTTTTTCCATGATGCATAATTAGGACTTTTAAGTAATTGAGATTCTAAAAGAAACAACTTATGTGATGTCATGATTAAGCTTTGTATATTTCTCAATTTCTTAATCCTATGTTGATGTCGAATAACTTATATCTCCAAACTTAGAAATTTAGATAAATTATATTTTTAATTTTATAAGTCTAATTTGATGTAGAAACCCTTATTATGCCCTCTTTAATTAAATTGCAAATATCCCAATATCATTTTGTAAATTCAAATGATATAAAATTCAAAACCTTGCAAATGTTTCTTTAATATCTTCCTTTCAGAATTTAATCTTCAATAATATATGTCTAAGGTTAAGTATTAGATTCCTTCTCTTCAAAATAATACTTTCAACCTTATGTATGGTCTTATTTATCCTAATACACTAATATGAGCACAATTAATAAAGTGAATTATCTCCACTTTGAAACTGGTGATTCGTAGGTTAGATTGATCTCCTTTTGAATCTTCTCTCCTCCAGTTACATTGATGAATATTGCTTGTAGACTTTAGGTGAATGTTGAACTCTTTGGAGTATTGCTTTCCTTCTCTCTAGCTTCAACATATTCTCCACCTTAATTCTCACTACAACAACAAGTTTCAACCTCTACATTGGTGTCTTGGTATTCTGCCTCAATCCTTCCAACTATTTCCTTGCTATCTCTACACCCAATTAGAAAATTTGTACTCGATTCTACATCCAATATAATAACTTGCACTCTATTCTATGGCCAATCAAACAACCTGTACTCTATTCTACACTAAATCAAACAACTTATACTATGCACACTTTATTTATTATTTCATTTAATGGGTTTCTTAATTTTTGGCATCTTAGAGGAACATTTACCTTGACTTGGTGTAAAAGTATCTTAACCTTTTGGCTTAAGCTTTCCACTTGGCTCATCGGGTGCTATACCTTTCATGTTCCACCTTGTATGTTCTGCTTGGAACTCAATCTCTTCCACTATGCTTGCATGACATTTCCTTTCCTCATGGATGGTATTATTACAATGGGCGTTACTTGTAACACTTTATTGATGCTTCTCCAATGTTTAAAAATATGGTGTGTGCATGCAAAACCTTACTTCCTCCTTTGCTTGATTTTGCCAATGTAAAATAATATTTCTTTAATTTATTTAATCCCTTATTTTAATACATTTATCTCAACATATTTTTGCACTCACTTCTCATAGTAGTAAGCTTCTACTTCAAGGATGCGAATCTACTTTTCTTCGATGTTTTCAGTGGTGTCTACATATCTTCAAAGGTGTGGAGCTTTTATCCACGTCTCTTTAATGATGTATAGTTTGATCGCTTTCCCCCTTAAAGGAATGGTAACACTCCTTTTGAGTGGTGGTTCCTCTTGCTCTTTTTAGCGATGATTATTCTTCTATGATGACATATTCTCTCGATATATTTTTATTCTTGTGCTCGTCCAAGATGCTTATGGATGTCCTAGTGTCTTTAGACACTTAGAAATTTTGTTGAATTTTTAAACCTTGTTCGATCTTCACTTAGATTAATCTATTGCTTTCACTTTGCTTCAATAAATTTACATTGCTTAAATATTATAACATAGCATCTATTGACAATATTATGCACTTCTTATTTTTCCTCTATTTTTCTACTTAATATTTTTATATCATAAGGTGTAAATACTACTAACACCTTGGTTTAAAGAACTCCTTTAAGTTTTTAAATTTTACATTCCAACTAATGCAATGTAGGTCATAAATGATAATATGGTGCTTCTTAAAACTTGTTGTAATGTTCAAATAATAAACTTGTATTGTATCAATATTATAACTTGTATTACATACCTTTCTGTTCTCTTTTAGATAGTATCTTTGGTGAACTGGTTCACCCTTGAATGTAATATAAATTTTGTAAGCTTTGTATCTTCACAAAAATTTATCAAATTTTTATCTCTAATTGTGGCCCATTTTTCTCATTTCTTGTTGCTAAACAACACTTCACAAAACTATTCCAAAACTCTCCAAATATACAACTCTCTATCTCCCTCAAATGTTATCCACAAAATCTATTTTTGTGGCTTTGATTTTATTTTGAATCTATCGTCACAAATACTAAAACTAGCATATATTAATGTTACCCTGAATGGTGTTCATAAACCTGCAACTCTACAATCACCTCTTTACTTTTTTTGTTGGCTTAAACCTATAATGAAAGTCTTTGGAATGTTGTCTTTTTTTTTTTCTCTAGACACCTTCAATAGCCTATCCATGAGAACTCAATATATAGCTCTAGGCTGACTTCAATCCACTCTCCTACAACCCTCAGCCTTAAAAAATTTATGGTTGTCCTCAAATTTCCTAAAACCTTAGGCTATTTAATCTTCTCTTCTATTGTAATCTCCTTGTTGAATTTTGACTTCAAAATTGATCTTAAACTTTGTCTCATTTCTCAATAATTTGAATCTCTTGAGATCTTTGAATACTTCCTCTAAAATTTGGCAAATTTCTATCCAAACACTTCTTTCTGTTGGGCTTATTGTTGGATGGCAATAATTGTCCCAAATTAGAAACTTCTTGTTGGGCTTCAAAAATACCAAATTAATTCCCACCCCTAATTTTCAAAGAGTGGCAAATTTAAATGTCTAGGTGATTGTAGGATGTGGTATTGAGTCCCAAAAGAGAGAGAGGCCTTGATAAAATAAGTTCATTTCAAAGGAGTCTTCATGGTCATTGAAAGGGTAATTCCAAGTCTTATAGTATTTCATTTCACCCTTCATATGTCCCTAGCCATCCGTTCATTAGCATGGTCATTGCCTTCATATTATCAGTCCTCACCATACTAACCATTTCCACCATTTTTCCACCTTCAATGTATGATCCATACCATCACCATAACACCACATCATTTAAGCCATCTAACCATTGTAAAAAATCCTTTAAAATCTATGTTAGAAAGAAGAAAATCATGATGCACCCCTAAGATAGACTACACCTAAAACACCATGGTACCCATCTACGTCTTTAATTTTCTAAGTCTAAGTCCCTAAGTCCACCTAGATACTTATTCTAATATTTTCCTAATTCATTTGGTAAGGCCTAACCATCCATAGTCTTCGTCACCCTTCTGAAATCCCATCATTGATCCCATCCATGACCATAATAAGCCATCGATGATAGACTTAACCTGATAAATCATCGTTGCTCATCTAAGAACCTTGTTGTTTATTCAATCGATGACCAAAGTAAGTTAACAACGATAAACCAAGTTTAAAAATTACATTGTCTCCCATCCAAATCCTTCGTCATCGATCCATCTCTAACAGATTGTTTCCATCAGCGGCCATGTTAAAGCCCAGACATAAAAATAAAATAAATTGTCACTCTTAAAATATTTGTTGTTGATCCATCAATGAATTTTCAATACCATCAGTTAAAACAATCTGTAAACCCGAAACAAGGGTCTAGCCAACGTCAGCCTAGCTAGTCCCCCTCCCAACAAAAATTAATCAAGTCAAGTTGTTTTTAAAGTCTTAATTATGCGCATGAAAGTGCCCTTCGTTGATCCATCCATGAGTAAAATAATCTATCACTAATAGTCCAAAACCCATGAAAATATTCATCACTCATCCACACTTGTTATCACTGATTCATCAATGATAAGCAGTTTCCATAAATGATGCTTTAGCCTTGGGTCATATAGTTCGCTATGTAGTCCTCATCCACCTAAATCATCAGCCTAAGTCTATACAAATATCTTAAACTAACCTATCATCAATAGCAAGCCTCTTTCACTCATCCATAAACAACAACATGAACTCATTAGCAAATACATGTAGTCATCACTCTCACAAATGTATTGTCACTGATTCATCAACGATAGTCCCAGAAAATCAGTGACAATGTATTCCATGAAATTCTTCATCACTCATCAAGAATATTTATATGTTATGTATTAGCGACAAGCCAAGATAAATATTTATGAAAGTATTGATAGCCCAAATCATCGCAAACAAGATCAACACTGCATATTTCACCTAGTAAGGTGTGTGGCTCACTATTCAAATACTGATAGAAGGTATAAAGGGTTGGACAGTTCAAGATCCAAAAGTGGTAAAATCAAAAAGCATACCAAGAAGAACATATCTCTTTGAGCATGTGAAGATTAACAAATCACTCAAGGTGGGTTTCAAAACTATGGTTGTAGTAAAAGTACAGAAGCCCATGCAAGTAATGAAGTGTCATTGACTTAAGATTGTTCAGAAGATAAGCAACAAGACCTAGAAATCTTGAAATCTTCTCAAAGGAAAAAATATTGAACCATGTGAATAAAATCCACCACATAGGCTTAAGACCTTAAATATTGTACTAAGAAAGGTAATATTATGAAATGGGAAACTAAAAGGATAGGGTTAAAAAAGGACCAACATATCCAGATCCACTCAGACATGATGCTACCACCATATGTTGATGCAATGGATGATATCAATGCGACTTTAAATGAATTTAGTAGGTATAGTAAAGGATTCAGTGGAAAACGTGGATCAGAGCGTTAAAAATGTAGTAACCATAAATTATGATAAGCCGTGTAAAAAATTCCTATTTTTGATCAAACATAGAAGGCACAATAAGAGGAAGAAAATCCTGAAGCTTCAACATGCTGTCGACTTTAGAAAAATACAAGCACATCAATAAAATATATTTACAGAGGTCTCACCTTGACGGAGTATAGTTATGGAGATGCACCTTTTGTTGGAAATTTTGAATAATTGTGTTGTCATTGATGTCAAAGGATTAATGTCAATGGTTGATATCATTAATTTTCATTAATTCCAATATAGTTTTGTATGACAATAAGATAAGGTTTGTAAGATGCAAGGTAAAGTTCATCCCGATGCAAGGAAATTGATAAAAATTAAGAGGTTATAATATTTTATATTATAAGCCAAAGAGGTTTTGGATAAAGTTCTAAGTGGTTGGTTAAAAGGTTGAAAGCCCAAGTTTAAGCCCATGGTTTAAAATAAAAGAGATAATATTTTAATATTATAATATTTAGGCCAAAAGCACTTATTAAAAGGAGGATTGAAAGTGCATTGGACAAAGGTCTCAAAAAGAAATTAAGTTGATGAAGGACTACAAGCAAAAATATTATTTAACACCAAGGTTAAATAATATAATAAATAATATTTAACACAAGGTTAAATATTATGTTAAAAATAAAAATTAAATTTGAATTATGAAAGGTGCCAAAATTTGTTAGCGTACTAAACATTATTGTCTTTATTATATTATTAGACAGATTGTTGCACAGACTGTTGCTCTGTTACAACAGTTCAGTTTAGTTGTTGCACCGGTGTTCTATTCCCGGCTGTGTAATTGTTATTTAAACAAGTTCAATAATAATTCATATTGTTCGTTGAATATAACATGGTTTCAGAGCAGTTCTTATTCTCTGGGCGAAGTGCAGTGGAGAATTTTCGTCAGCCAGGGCGAGAATTTTTTTAAAAGCAGCGTCGGTGAAAAAAAAAGGACGCAACCCCCGCGACAGAGTGCGGACTGACGCGCAAGTCACAGCTCGCCACGCGACAGGCTCTGTCGCAAGCGGTAGGCGACAGAGGAGCTGCGCTCGCACCATGCGAGCGCGCGCACGGCCGCGACAGGCTCTGTCGCAAGCGGCAGGCGATGTGTCGCACTCGCGCCATGCGACCCCGCGCACGTCGCAAGCGGCAAGCGAGCTATCGCGCTCGTGCCACGCGAGCCTGCGCATGACCGCGACAGGCTCTGCTCGCGCTACGTGAGCCCTTGCGCGCTCGCGACAGGGGAGACCCCCCCCCCTCGCCCCACGGGAATTTGAAAAAAATGAAAAAAAAAGAAGTTTTTTTCCCCGGACTGTGATTTTTTTTTTTCGAAAGAAAAAAAAAAAAAAAGAAGAAAAAAAACTAGAACGGTGGACTGTGGAGAAGCCGCAATTTTTTTTCGAACCGTTCTGCGGAGGAGGAAGCCGCGACTTGCAGAGGAGGTGGCAAAGGCAGCGGATGGGCAGACCAAGGTTGAAGAAGGAGGTCTCCACTGATCCTGTCGGATCAGCCCGCTGGCTCACGTGGTCGTGAGCCGTGCGGTAAGGCTCAGGGAGCCTGCAGGTCGGGGGTTCAAATCCCACCGACCCCCCCAAGGTATATATTTTTTAAAGTTATTTTTTAATTATTAATTTTTAATTAAAATTTTTTATTTTAATTTTTTCAATAGTTTTTTAACTTTATAAATTAAAATTTTAATTTTAATTTATTTTTTATGTTTTAAAACTATATAAATTAAAATTATTTATTTTAATTTTAAATATAATAATTATTAAAAATGCTTTGTTAAAGAAAGCCTTTTAAGGGGGGATATTTTTTCAAAAATCAAAGGGGGATAGTGAGTAATTTTTCGAAAAATAGCAATTTGGCATTGTAAAAGGTGCATTTTCGGCTGTGACCGACACCTTGTGGGTTATTCTTGTGGGAAATTTTTTTTGTTGTATGTTGCATATTTCATTTTTGCACTATAACATTAAAAATTAAAATCAAACACTCCCTAAGTCCCCGGAATATAAAACCCATCTATGCAATTTATTTGCACTGCAGCGTTCGGTATTTGCGATACCTCTGGCCAGCACTTACAGGTAAAGCTGTCATGATTTGGCTACTGTATCCACTGCCTAATATAGCTGCTGTAACGACGTCTGAGCTTGTTCTCTATAAATCATCGGGGAGGAATAAGTATGCCATTTTTTGCATTTTTTTACTCCATCCACTACCCTTTATCGCACTTGTGTTTAGGCGTAAATCCTGACGAAGTATTCTTCATAGTGTTTAGGGGAAGTTACGCCCCACGCATGAGAAGAATCTTCTATGGTAGGTGCCATCAACAAGGCGATTCCCTTTCAGTACCGCTTATGTTCCACGTATCGTATGATCTCTAAAACTCACCTATAGTCTCCCTCACGTAAGAGCGGGTGATTTTTGTTGATCTTTCTAAATACTTATAGTTTCCCTCACGTAAGGGCGGGTATTTTGTACGATATATTGTCCTAGCAAAAGGTATATCGAAAGGGGGACCAATTGGTGATATAAGGAACCTTCACTATGGCCGTTGTTGCAAAATTGATGACTGATCCGCATCAGTTATTGAAAGGTCCAAATTATACACCATGGAAACATAAGATGAAGGCAATTCTCCAAATGGAAGATTTGTGGGATATTGTTACTGGAGTAACAACTAGGCCTTCACCAACATCAGGATCCACAGGTCCTTCCGCAGATCAGATAGCTTTTGACAAGAAAGACAGTCGAGCAAAGGTGCTCATTTTGTTTGCTGTTTCTGATGAAGTGCAACCTCATATAGCTGACAAAGCAAGTGGTAAAGAGGCATGGGATGCCCTTAGAACCATCTATGAGGGGAATAATGAATCCACCATTCTTCATCTTCAACAACAACTTCATAACTCTGAGTTTGAGGCGGGGTGAAACAGTTGAACTCTTTCTGTGCAGTGTCTGAGTTGAAAGAGAAATTAAGTTCTCTCGGAGATACTATGGACGAAAAGCTTCTCATTTCACTTGTGATGAGAGCTTTACCTTCTTCATTTGATATGTTGATAACCTCCATCCAGGTGTCTCAACGACAAATTACCTACATCGAGTTGGTCAATCTGCTTCAACAACAGGAGGCACGCCAACTTCACAAGGATGATTCTTCCAATACAGCCCTATACACCAATAGGCAGGGTTCTAGGAAGAAAGGTAATGGGCAAAAAGGAGGCAACTTTTAGAAAGGAGGAAATTCTCAACAAGATACGAAAGGAAAAGGCAAACAACCTCAACAAAAGAAGAGGTGGTGCAAGATCTGTGAGAAAGACAACCATGACACCAATAGGTGTTGGCATAAGAACAAGCAGAAAGGCCAAAACAAACCACAAAATAAAAACAAGCAACCCCAAGTGAATGTTGCTGTTGAAGAATCTGACTCAGATTCTGAATGGGCACACAAGGGGCTCATGACTACCACAGATTCCACATAGAGGGATCCCGTTTGGTATGTCGATTCTAGAGCTAGAAAACACATGACTGGCGACAGATCGTGGTTTGAATCATTTGAGGCCAAAGAGGGCAAACCTGTCACAATTGCTGATGATAAAACCTACAGGGTTCAGGGAGAGGGTATAGTTTCAGTCACTCTTCCTGATGGCAAGTGTCATATTGACAAAGTTCTTCTCTATGTTCTAGGATTGGCTAACAATTTGTTGTTAGTGACACAAATCCTGGATAGAAATATGGTTGTCAAATTTCATGTTGAGAATGGAAAGAAGTGTTGTACAATTACCAGGAAGGGTAAGAAGATTGCAACAGCTTCATATAAGCATGGCTTATTTGCACTAGATGCTATCTCTACTCCACATGTTGCCATGACTGTCTCTACCAAGGAGGAAACTTCCCTATGGAACAAGAGATATGGGCATCTTAGTTCTGGCTACTTACTTGAGCTCAGCAAGTATGAGATGGTAAAGGGTCTTCCTTCCCTTTCTGCCACATTGCCAGTGTGCTCTGACTGCTTGGCAGGAAAGTAGCATAGAGTACCATTTGAGAAGAGCTCTACAAGAGCACAAAAACCTTTGGAGCTAATTCACACAGATCTATGCGGTCCTTTCACACCCAACAGTGTTGGAGGGAAGAGGTACTTTCAGTTATTCGTAGATGACTACTCATGAAAGATGTGGGTTTTCTTTCTCCAACTGAAATCTGAAGCTTTCGCATTCTTCCAGAAGTTCAAGAAATCCGTTGAGGAGTCAGGGGCTTCTATTAAAACTCTTCGCTCAGATCGAGGGGGAGAGTTTACCTCTAATGAATTTTTTGCATTCCTAGATAAGCATGGGATCAAGAGACAGTTAACAACTGCCTATACTCCTCAAACAAAATGGAGTTGCTGAGAGAAGGAACCGTTCTATCATGGAAATGGTTTGTTGTATGCTCACAAGTGCTACTCTTGGGCAACAATATTGGGCAGAAGCTGTCACCACTGTAGTGTATCTGTTGAATAGGGCACCCACAAAGGCCCTAAAAGGAATGACTCCACAAGAAGCTTGGAGTGGTCAAAAACCCTCCATATCTCATCTACGTATTTTCGGGTGTCACGCTTTCATGCACATACCGAAAGAGAAAAGGAAGAAGCTAGATGAGAAAACACTGAAATGTATTTTTCTTGGATATTCTGAGCATTCTAAAGGATATCGGTTGATAGATCCTTTGACCAAGAAAATTCATATCAGCAGAGATGTTGTCTTTGATGAAGCTTTCACATCACAGAGCACATCTAAAGTACACCAAGATATTGTGGAAACTAAGGAAGAGATGATTCCTTCGTCAACACAGACAAGAGGTCCTTCTACATCTTCTTCACCACCACCGAAGAAGAATCCAAAATGGTGTACAAATACAATCAGAGATGCAAATTTATCCACTCCTCCCAATTTGAATTTGGATAGACCTCATACACGCAGTATGGCTCAAAAGGAAAGAGAAACGAGAGAAACTGGTGAGGTTGATGATCTTTGTCAATATTTTGAGGAACTTTCTGTGACTCCAAGTACAGAAGTTGAGGATATGGATATTGATGATGACAGGGCATTCATGTCTACCATAGATAGTCTTGAACCTGCATCAATGCAAGATGCTCTTAGTGAGCCTTAGTGGAAGGCCGCTATGGATACAGAGTATGAGTCTCTGATGAAAAATAAAACTTGGAAGCTTGTTGATCTGCCGCATGGAAAGAAACCTATTGGCTGCAAATGGGTATACAAAGTCAAGTACAAGGCATATGGAAAAATTGATAAGCATAAGGCCCGTCTTGTTGCAAAGGGCTATGCTCAAAAGGAAGGCATCGACTATGAGGAAACTTTTGCACCTACTGCTCGAATGACCACAATTCGGGTTATGTGTGCTATGGCAGCACAATATGGGTGGAAAGTTCACCAAATGGATGTCAAAAGTGCCTTTCTAAATGGTGATCTCCAAGAAGAAGTCTATATGACTCAGCCTGAAGGATTTGAAGTGGAAGGCCAACAGTAGAAAGTTTGCAAATTGGTCAAATCCTTATATGGTCTAAAACAAGCTCCTCGAGCTTGGTATATAAAAATGGACAATCACCTTATGCAGCATGGATTTAAGAGATGTCCGTCAGATGCAAACCTCTATTTCAAGAAATAGGGTTCGAGATAGTGTTGCTTGTACTCTATGTGGATGATCTCGCTCATTATAGGGAGTTCAGAAACTATGATCTCTACTGTCAAAAGAAACTTGTGCAAAACTTTTGAGATGAGAGATCTCGGACTTCTCCATTACTGTCTTGGTCTGGAATTCATCCAGAAGGAGCACTCCATCAAAGTGTCTCAGAAAAAGTATGCCAAGACATTGCTGGATAAATATCGCATGACTGACTGCAAGCCAATGGCAACTCCAATGGAGAATGGACTTCGATTATCATGATATGATGACTCACCTCGGGTAGATGGTACTATCTATCGACGGTTGATTGGGAGTCTCATATATCCGACCAATACTAGGCCGGATCTCGTATTTGTCGTCAACTATCTTTCGAGGTTCATGCGGGAGCCTAAGACCACTCATTGGAAAGCGACAAAACATGTTCTTCACTATGTCCGTGGTACTATGGAATATGGCCTAGAATACAAGAGGAACAACAAATTCTTCTTGCAAGGATACACGGACTCCGACTATGCCGGATCATTTGATGATCGCAAGTCAACTTCGGATACATTTTTCATCTGGGATCCGGTCATGTCTCTTGGCATAGCAAGAAGCAACATGTGGTTGCTATTTCATCAACGAGAGCGTGAATATCGCGCCGCACATGAAGTCGTGTGCGAAGTGATATGGTTACGTCGCATTCCGACAAGTATGGGCAATCCATCAAAATCTCCAATACACTTGTTTTGCGACAATCAGGGTGTTCTGAACCTCGTCAAGAATCCAGTCCATCATGAAAGAACAAAGCACATTGATACACAATGTCATTTCATTCGAGATGAAGTTCCAAAGCACCGAATTCAGCTTCAGCACATTCCCACCGATGCTCAAGTTGTAGACATTTTCACTAAGGCACTTGGACGTGTCAAATTTGAATTGTTTCGCAGCTCACTTTGTATTGCAAAATAATGTAAGGGGATGTTAGTAGTCTAGTATAGCTATTAGTTATTACATTACCCAAATAATGTAATAAAGGGGGATGTTAGCGTACTAAACATTATTGTCTTTATTATATTATTAGACATACTGTTGCACAGACTGTTGCTCTGTTACAATAGTTCAGTTCAGCTGTTGCGCTGGTGTTCTATTCTTGGCTGATGTAATTGTTATTTAAACAAGTTCAATAATAATTCATATTGTTCGTTGAATCTAAAAAAAATTGAATTTAAAAAGGAGGCAATAAAGGGTTGAGTCGACGTTGTAGCAAAAACATCGAATGCATATTAAAGGAGGAGCATAAATCGTTTTCAAATGTTAAGATATTGCACATGAATTAATCGATTTTCATGGAGTGTAGAGCAAGGAAACAAAAGCATCATTTGTTGAAGGGAAGAGACAAGATGGTGCATGTGTTCTAGCAAGTGATACCAAATCATAAAGGATTGTGCATGATTTAGTTTCAACTAGGGCTGCTAGCCTAGGTGACAAGCAGGTCCTGCGTAAGGCATGGTAGTGGATAGATCTCGATTTCAAATCTCCACGGAAGTTTATCTTTGCAAATTACATTTGGGTAAAGAGGAAGGCATAAATACAATTTTGTGTATGACTTGTTCCAGCAAGTAGGTTCAACCTATTTGGAACTCTAGTTCATGCTAAATATTGGGCACCATGAGATTTCATGTTCGAATCTCTACGATGAAGACGACAGATGCGGTTAAGGGCATAAATTTTTGTTTAAATGTTGAGGTATGATTAGAGCTTAACAAGGAAGACATAAGGTTTAATTTTTGGTTATTAAAATTTCATGTTACATAGACTAGGGAGATATAAGGACAATGATTTAAAATTTATTATTTTGAGGACATAATGATATGTTAGAATCTAGTTTTGATTTTATAAAGTTGGAATATATGTATTATTTTTGAAATAAAGGAGCAATAAGGTGCTTGAAAATAAAATTGATGTATGGCATGCACTTAGGGATATTAAATTGTGATATTGAATTATAAGTGGCTTTTATAAGTAGGAGTGATAAGGTATGATTATGGTTTAATTTGTGTGTGTAATTTTTGATAAAAGGAAATATTAAGAGAGTTTGATTATTGTCAAACTTTGTCTTGATATTAAATATTTTTATAAGCAAATTTTGAGGAAAGATGTTATGGTTGGTTTGAAAAGTGTTATGCTAACTAACCCTTGAAAATGGCATAAGAAAGAGAAAAAATCTTGAGACAGGTTTTTGAGAGAGCTTCTTCATCAAAGACGTATGGTTATATCATTAATTATTTAAGGGGTTTGGTGGAAATATTTTAGAATTATAAGGTAAAGATAAAAGGTTTAATTAGTGTGTATTATTGGAAATATTTGAGTTAGAATTTGTGAAACAAATTTTATTGTTTGAATGAATTTGTAATCCTTGTAAGCATTGGTTTGAATGTATTGAATGTGATTTGAGCAAGATTTTTGAGAAGGCTTGAAGACATATTTGAGCAAGTATTTTGAGAAGTATTGAATGTATATTTGAGCATGTATTGGATAAAAATAGAGCAGAGACATTGAGCATACTAGAGCAGAATTATGAACAGGTTTGAGGTAGACTTGTAAGAAAATTGAGGCAGTCTTGTGAGCAAGTTTATGGTAGACTTGTGAGAAGGTAAAAGATATATTAGTATAGTCAATTATGAGCAAACTTGTGAGAAAATTATGAGTAGAGTTGTGACAATATTGGATCAGAGTTATGATAATATTTAATTAGAGTTCTCTTGTGGAGAGAGATCCACAAGCTAGATCAGAGGGGATATAGTTCTCCTATGGAAATAGATCCATAAACCAAAACATATGGGATAGAGTTCTCCTATGGAAAGAGATCCAAAAATTAGAGTAGTGGGAATAGAGGTCTCCTGTGGATAGATATCCATGAACTAGAGCATAGGGGATTGATGTCTCATTTGGATAGAGGTCCATAAACATTGTAATAGGGATTTGGTTCCCAAAATATTCATTGAGAAAATTTATAAGAAATATTTTCTCCGTGGATGTAACCCACATTGGGTGAACCATG
Organism: Wollemia nobilis; assembly: GCA_028583015.1. Lineage (NCBI taxonomy): Eukaryota > Viridiplantae > Streptophyta > Pinopsida > Araucariales > Araucariaceae > Wollemia > Wollemia nobilis. The sequence goes on along the minus strand of JAQPPZ010016414.1, from coordinate 5,318,623 downwards.
TTAAATCATGTCTCTCATATGTGTGATGATGTGTGCATTATTTACTACTTTGATATTATTTTTGTTATCATTTGGATTGAAAAGTAAAAAGTTTTATCTTATACTGTTCACTCCCCCTCTTAGTATAAGCTTATGTTTTACACCTTTATTTTTATTCCTCTTAGCTTGTGCACCTCCAGATCTCATTTTATATTATATATTTCCTCTCATACCATTTACCCTCATCTTTGTGGGTATTCTCTCTTGATCCTCATCATAGTATGCTCCACAAAGTACCATCTCACCACCATTTATTGTAGTCTTCCATGCCCATTGTGTCCAATTGTTCCCACCACCATCCATATTGTTTCCCATATTGTTCCACCTCATTGTATTTTTTCTTTCCTCCCTTCACCGTCACATTGGGTCCCCCTCTGTTTCACCTAAAAATATACTTGCATCAACCCTAGTCAAGGATCATCCAAAGGTAAGAAAATAAATGACTAGGATAATATGAACACAAGAAATATATATAAATCAGTATTTTGTATAAATTTTAAGGTGTGATCAAATGTTTAACCCACCAATATTAAGAGCCCCCTTTAAATCAAAATTTATTAAAAAAAAAAGAAGTTGAGAAAAAGAGTTGTAGCAATAGATAGAGTAGTCTTGAACAATAAGCATCCAGACATGAATTTTGATAGTTGGTATCAATCATTTTTTCTGTAACAAGCTCAAGAATTCGAAGTGACACAAGACCATGGAAAGCACACGAGGCCATACCAGGACTAAGAATCTGTAACAAATTTTTGATAGCCTAGTTATATAAGGGGTCAAAGCAGCTAAGCTTCACCATCAAGAAATCACATAGCAAGCCTATGAGAGGTATTATGAGTGTTTCTATTAGGGTTATTGTATCTCCTATGTTTCTCTTTGTTTCTATAATCTTATTAAATTCTTCCCACATTTGTGCAGGTATTGCCAAAAGTAAAGCAGTCTATATGAGATAATTTCCAAGAGCTATTCCAGGGAGTCAAAGTCTATGTGTCACTACAATTAGGATAGTAGATAATAGTCCCCTATTACATAATTCGAATGGGTTGACCCATGTATTGTATTTTTTAATGGTTGACCAATGATTGTAGATATTTTTACTCTGAATATAATATAAATTATCTAGTTTTTGCTTTTTGGCATTTTCTGTGCAATGTGTGTGTGTTTTCTTGTATGTATATTACATTATTTGAATCTACAGGTAACATTTCCTTATTGATTTAAAAATCCATATTGATTATGATATTCAAATGAATGTGGGTTTATCAGTATTTCTTTCCTCTTCTATCCTTTTTCATGAATGTGTGATTAAAATTGCTATGATAACCCAAATGGACAAGGCACCAGTATGCTTTTACTGCTAAAATGCTTTCATTGTATGCTTGGTCAATATTGTTCTTCTAAATTCTATTTTAATCTGGTTAGGCTATTTATATAATAAATACCATTGAAATACCATATTAGGGTGTCCAGACCTACCTATTTAGCTACCAATCTATCCAAGGATAAAGCGATGAGTCTACCAGAGTTCAAAAATTTTCTTGTGGGCCTTAGGGAATTTGAATAGCATGACAAATTAGAATAATATTCTAAAATTTCCACAACACTTCTCCTTGCTCATAATATCCTATCATGAACCTTCTTCAAATCTCCTTCAATGACCATTTCTTTGAATCTGCAGTAAGTATTTCTCTAGCCTTATTCTTCTTCTTCTCTGAAATACCTTGAGATAACTTCTCTTGAGCCTTCCACTTCCTCAACTCTTCAAATTATCTTCTAAAATATCTACTAAAACCTTTTCCTAATTTCCTCAATCTCCAAACTATGGGAATTCTACAATGAGATCTATTTGTTGGATCTCCAAAGTCTACTACTCCTAATATCCTGAATATTCTAAGCCTTTTTCTCTTATAATATACAATAGAACTTGCTCTTAGATATTCTCTCTCTTCAATATCCAATCTATAGTAATAACATTTTACACAGGTATATTCAATCTCCAATATACAGTCTTCAATCTACAATCTTCTATCTTCCAAAATTGGAAGTTCTTCAATATGACCTCTTTCAAGTCTCTTCAAATTCTTCAACTTGCAACTTTCTTATTTGCAATATTCTATGGGGACTTCCTTATTGAGTCTCCTCCAATATTCAATTTCTAATTTTATACAACAAATAATTAATCCCTACACAAGAAAAGCACATAGACTTTTAGGTAACGAAGGTGAAATTCTTCTTTATCTATTGTATGAAGCTTCTCAACCTTTAGGTGTTATTTTTTTGCAACCATAAACTTAGATAGTAGTACCAAATATGTTAAAATTTCTAAAATTTTAAAATAAACAAACTTCATTAGTTATCCTCAAAAACTAGTGGAATGAATTCTATGTTGGTTCCTAGTCTTCATGAGTTCTTTTAAAACCCTGTGGAAAGACTCTAGCCAATCTGAAATTTGTAGTCTCCTTCAATTTACCAACTTCTCCAATAGGACCTCCTTCTTGGGTCTCTTAATCTCCCAATCTCCACAATATCAAGGTCTGACTTCAAGACCTAAAATATCCTTCTATTCCAAATTTATTCTTGGAATAGAAATTCTCCAATTTTCTCTGGTTTCATTTTCTAGAGATAATCTCTTCACCTTCACTGGTTTCTCCTCTATAATTTCAAAAAACTCTTCAAGTCTAAATCTTGTAATAACTATCCCTATATCATGTTAAAGTCCCTTGTGGCTTTGATACCACTGTTAGCTTTTGATAATTTTTAATATGTAAAATAACCACAAGATGTAAAGTAGAATGAATAAGACAACAACCTTTTGTAGTAACTTTGAATTATACTATTAATAAGTACTCTACTAATGAATGCTATGAGCAATGCACCTTTGATACCCATTACAATACTTTGTCACACATATATAATAGTATGTGACTCTTAATATGGTGCATTCTTGACCTTCACACTTCTAGATCCATATTCTATGGACTCATCTACACATGAACTAATGTGGATATTTACATTATTGAATATTATGCACACTTGTGCATTTATTACATTACATAAAGTAAAGCCTAATCTAATACATGTACCAAATAATATAATATACTACAATAAAATTTTGCTAAACTTTGGAGGAGATCATTTAAGTCCTCAAGACATTTAGATTCTTGAGAATAAATCCAACAGGACGACCAAGATTAAATTCATAATTCAATAGGGAGATTGAAAGAAGAAGGAGCTAAAAGATATCACAATATTTGATAGGTTTGAATATTACCATTGAAGGCTTGAAGATGAACTCACTTGCAAACACATTGGTTCTTGATTGCCTTGAGTCACTACCATGCTCATGAATTTGTAAATGAGCATTTCACTACACACACATTTGATCTTAAATAAATTAGACAGAACTTAGGGAGTTTTGTTGAAATCGCTAGTATGTCTGAGTCTCTACAAAACAATAAAGCTATTCATAATAAAAAACCACAACATCCATATCTGCATCCATATCAACATCCATATCATTTTAGGGAGTCTTCCATTTCGCACACCACCATTTTTGTTTCCTTGATTAAATAATAATGATCAATAATGGTCAAGAAAAATCTAAACTACGAATGATCATTAGTACATTAGTTCATTTGTATTATTTTCATTACACATGCACATTATCATTACATACACATGCATTCACAAAAACATCGACACAAATTCATAACACAAAAGTAAAGGCCATTTATATATATAATATTGCATGTACAATGAACGCTCGAAGGCTACATACAATGGAGCACCAAGGCTCATATACAAAAAGTGCATCTAAGTACTAGATAATGCTTATAAGAGGACCCCCATAACCTCGAAGGAGCCCTATATCTAGAGCTACTATGTGTAGAGACACTATACCTACAAGAATCTACTATGGAAGAAGAGGTTCGATCTGGCAGCCCAATGTGGTGTTCCATACATAGATCCTCTAAATCCTGAATATATGCTTTCCAATATTAGAGGCATAGTACATCATTCCTCTTCAAGTAGTCCCTATATATTAGCTCTACCTAGAGCCTCACTATCATATTTGATCCTCCACTTGTAGCACTTTGTACCTCTAGGTCCACCCATAGTTGAGCATTCTCGACATCCTGAGCCGCTATCACTACATCCTGAGTTATCTCCACATCCCACTCTAACATAATATATCGAAGCTGGTCCCACTCTACCTCAAGTCTTGTCTACTCCTCACTTCAACCAAGAGGTCTCTCTATAATATCATCCATATCATTCCTACCACCATAATTACCTCTAATCTATGGAGGTTGCTCTACTACATCCCTCACCTACCTACCTCTACTCGACTAATGATGTCTCTAATATCGAGAAGCCTCCTCTAGAACTACCTCATCATCATATCCACTACCCTCCTTGACCACCTGGACTAGCACCCAAACAAGTTTTTAGGTAAACCAAACCTCATACTCTACTATGGTACCAACATAATCCACATCCAAGAGATCAATATTCTCATCATCCTCGTACTGCACCCACCACTCCTCAATGCATAGTAGTCTTAACTCATTTGATCAATGCCTATATAGCACAAGCACCTTTGGAACTCCCTACCTTAGCTCAAACTATTATAGAACCCATAAAAATTGGATCAGCTCCACCTCACTCCCATACCACCTAACCATCCAGTTAGCCTATCGAATCCTTCGTACCTGCTCTCCATAACTCACCCACCTAGCCTCATTCTATGGCATCCAACACACCTGCTCTGGTGTCAGCCCAACATATAGATCCCTACACTCCTAGCCACTTTGACTAGGATGACTAGGTTGCACCTCCTTGCTCACTTACCATCTCAAATCATAGGGCTAATCACTATCCCAATCATTACATGGTAGCCCCACAAGTTGAGCCACACTGAATTACTCCTAGCCCCATTATTGAAGTAGCACACTATAACCCAACCCATTTCACCCCTACCTCCTCACCTTATAAATATTTGTATACATCTAAGCCAATAGAGTAGGTTCCCATGCATACACCTGAAGATCATTGATCATACCATACACCAGCCTTATCATATTCTATGAGAAATGATAGCCCAACTTGGACATACAATCCCTCCACTAGCACTCAAAATATATGGTATACATATTCCAGTGTCACTATCATCTCCCTGATCAAGAGCTAGAAATTTTCCCTATCCAGATACCATCTCTTATCTAAGGCTAGGAGGTACGCTTCATTCGCCTTCACCACATCGATCCGTACCACCTCAAACAAACCCATATATGCTAACTTATCCCACTTATCCTTTTGCAAGGCCTTCTTCACCCTTGGTATAATAAGTGAGAATCAATGTTGAGCCTCCAAATATTAACAATTGTAGCAACATAATTGCATATACATTAACATCACATTCATTACATAAATAAAAATCATTTCAAAATATTTCAAAAAGCAAAATTTTACAAACCCAATGAAGAGTGCCAAGGGTGCTTACCTTAGCTACCTGTACCTCCATGCCTACTATCACATTCATACCCTTCATTTCCATTCTTCATCTCAATTCACACTCCTTAACACTCACTCACTCAATTCTCAAATGCTACTTCTAAAACTCATGAACACAAGAATGAGTCTAATTTATCTTTTGTAGAACTTTTATAGCTATTTTTAGTGTAATAAAATGCTCATGGATGTCTTCCTAGGGCAGTCAAATTCTAACCTACATTTGCAATATGGAAAACACTTGCCAACATTTGTGCAAGGTGTGGACATTGGCCGACATCTAGCTCTAGAATGCTGTAGAAAGACCAATAGGGCAAAAAAATGTAGCTTACCCTAAAAAAATCACTCCAAAATTCATCTATATGTCTATTTCATCACCATATCATGTTTTGTGAAGGTTCGGATCGATTTGGATGCTTCATTTTCATTTACGACCAAAAGTCACAAAAATACCAAATTTGCTTACAAAAGCTTCAAAATGGCCCTAAATTTCACAAAACAACCACATTCATCATTATACACATACATCACATCATACAATAACATTCTATGATAATTTGGATTGATTTGAGTGTTTAATTCTTAATTGCGGCCAAAAATCATAAAATTCCCCAAATTGCTTCAAATCTTTCCAAATAATTTCACAAAATCTTCAATTTCACTCACAAATCATTGCATCATCCATATGCACTCATTTACGTCATTCATATCATCCATAATTTCATACATCCTCACTCAATATTTACGAATTCCACTCACATTTTTCAAGTAAACCTCATATCTAGTGATTTACCATATTCACTTGGCAATTGTAGTGATTGGCTATCCATGCAATTTTGTAGGATGGGTAGATCACCATAAGGAAACTTACCCATCATCCAAAATCTATTTAGTCCCTCATATTTTGAGTGATACTATGCTCAGATTAATTTTCTCAAAAGCTATCATTGATGGCCTTGTTATTTGGGGCTTGAAACATGAACAACTTCCAATACATCATCTCTTTTACACAAACAATCAGTAGGTATGTGGGCCAATAGCATGATTGGTTGCTAGTAGAAGGAATATCACAAAAATTCACTACAATGGTTATATTCCCCTATGTCATTTTGCATTTTTATAACTTTGAATTTCAATGACGCCATATGACACATTCTTGAACAACAAAAGATTACCTCAAACATGAGGCAACAAAATTTGATTTTGATTTTCCACATTGGGATACATCTTTTACATCATTCATATCATCCACACTTCCAAAACTCCCTTGCATCTATTGGGGCAAAAATATAATACACCACATTTACATCACACATCATTAGCAAACCCCTTTTCTATTGGGGCAAATAACAAAATCACTCATTGCATCATCATCTATGTCACTTTCATGACATCTACATCCACATTTCCAACAACCCCCTTGCATTTGTTGGGCAAAAACATAATACATTTACACCCACATTTACACTTACATTTACATCCACATTTTTATCAATTGGCTCATGAGATTCATTCTTCACTCATTCACCAATTGAGGGGGTAAGCTACACCCACATTATTTTTGTCTTCAGGATCTTCTTGTGCTCCAAGGAAAGAAAGTTGCTTTATCCAAACTAGGTGTCTCTTTTTTTTGCACCTCATTGTGTTTCATGCACAATGATACAAAAAAGGGCATCTGTAGACACCAAATTCTAGCCACTTGTCATCCTTGCATCTGCCCAATAACAACCATCCATTATTTATTTATATATTCATTTATTTATATTTTATATATAAGTATATAATGTTTATATATATATAATCACAACCATTCATCACAATTCAATCTCTTCCATCCACTTAACTTGATCTGTGTCATATGTTAAAGATATAATCTTAGCCATCCATTATGTGTTAATCTTGACTCCACGTTGGTGTCGTAGAAACCCTAGCATATGGAAGACAAGTTATAAATAATCATTCACTTTTGTGAATGAAGGTTAAGTGTTTAAGCAATCGATTAAGCATTGTGATTAAGTGATTTACCCTCATTTCCATCCCTCCCCAAAACCCTAGCATTCTGCTACCATTCCCCTCGCTGTCATCATTGAATCCTCCATTTTTAGTCACCAAAACCCCTAAGAACTAGATCTGCTTCTATAATACCCTCTGCAGAATCCCCCAAATGCCTCCTAGCATCCTGTAAATGTTGTTGGGTGTCTACCACCATTTTCAAATGCATATAATTATAGTGAATGTTACGCTTTAGTATATTTTGAGAAGGTATTATGTAATCTAACATGATATTAGAGGCAACACAAGACTCTCTCTTTATCTTGGAAGAAACTTTTTAAAAATTTTAAATTCAAACATTTATTTAAATTTTGATGCGAAAATTTTAAATATTATTTCATGCCCATCTAAGTCATTTAAAATTTTAGAGGGCTAGGTTTCTACAAAGTCTTTCCATCATATATTTATGCAATGCAATCATATATTTAAAAATATGATAAGTATATTTAATAAAAAGAAAAATAAAAATATATTTTTATTAAAAAAGCAAGTTGCCTCACAAACTAGTCTTATAACACATTATTTTTTATTATTTATTTTTAAGAAATAAAATGCATGCCAATTGATGATCCATATCTTGTTACAAAATAAGAATTCAATAAACAAATTAATAAAGTACATGACCAATATTGCCACACTATGGTTCACGGTGCACGTATTGCAACTCCACATCATCATCATCCAAAATGAATTTTCATTAACATTGCTTTAGATTTACAATGGATTACTGTGGACATTTTAGGGTTTAAAATTGCACAATTTCAATCAACTTTTTTGGGTATTCTTTTGTCTTGTAATGGAAATAAGAAGCATCTTCCGAACTCAATTTTGGATAGAATAAAATTTTGTTTGAAAGATTTAAAAGGTAATTTCTTAACCATGGATGGAAGACTATAACTCATAAAAACTACATTGTAATCCATCCTTATTTATATGATGTTATTTTGAATATTGCCAATAGGTAGAGTATTTGAATTTAATAGAATTCAAATAGGTTTTCTTTGAAAAGTATGTAAGGAAAATTTTATGTTTCTTGTTTGTTAGTGAGATATGGTTTACAAAGGAGATAATGTTAGAGGGGTAAGTTTGCAAAACTACAAACTTATAAGTTTTCCTTAAGGGAAAATCTTGCCTAGAACTTATTCAAAAATTATGAAAGTTACAAAAAAAAATGTTACTTAAAAAATATATAAATTCACTTGATGCAATAAAATAATTTAAAAAATGAATCCTATCTAAAAGATCACCATCATAAAACTGTATATTATATAGTTTTTAATTGACGAAAAAATATATTAAATGATTAAGCAATAAGGGGCATTATGAAAATTTTTGTCCCAGTTCCTAATTGAAGCTTGAACCTTTTATCTATGATTCCACAACTCGTTACAAAATAAGAATTCAATAAACAAAATAATCAAGTACAGGACCAGTGTTGCCACCTCTTACCTAATAGAAAAGCCTGCGCAATGGCGAAGGTGAAGAGAAGATTCACTGAAACGTTGATACTTTGCCCGGCAGACCGGATCTCCAAGGGGAAAATCTCGCTGGGAACAAGCCATCCCAGAGGTCCCCACGACCATGCAAAACCCGAGACGTAAAGGCATATTAAAATCACCACCAGAATCGCTACCCCCTTGCTCAGGCTTCCCTCGCCGGAAGATCCGAACTCCTTGCCTAAAATCGCTGCAATGATAACCTGCACCAATAAAATTCCAATATCGTAGCCAGAGATGAGACCCCCGGTGGCTGCGACGATACAGGTGATGAAGACGAAGATGGTCATTCCTCCAGCATAATTTCCGACCGGCCCCTTTGGGCCTGCGAACCCACCCGCCATGACTGAACACATTCACAGAGTTCACTAAAGGATAATACTTGATATTGGTAAATTTCTATTTATTTATAATACTAAAGGTATATTTTATTTTTAACCATATGATAATTATTAGTTTTATTTATAGATTTATTGATATACAAATTCTTTTATTTATATATATTCTTCTATTTTCTTATTTATAAATTTATTAATATACAAATTTTTCTATTTTTTATTTATAACCTATTGATATACAAATTCTTCTATTTTTTTTTTAATAAACTGATTGATATACAAATTTTTCTATTTTTTATTTATAGATTTATAGATATATAAATTCTTCAATCACTTAGCATTTTTATTTTCAAATTATTTTTTTAAAGCAATACTAACATCTATTTTAAATTCATCATTAAAAAAATTATTAAAAATCTTGATACGTTATCATTGATCTAATTGTATGGATATTACTATTTATGCATATATGTTATATATAGATAATTATTAGTAATTCATTTTATTAACGAAAGGATTTAGGAAATTTTTATCTTAAATTGCATATACACTATAAAATATTTATAGATAAAATATAAAACTAATTTTAGGTATAAGGTTTAACTTGAAATTTTAATTAATAATAATAATTTAAAATATATTTTTTATTAAAATTAAAAAAACAATATGATTTTAATAATATATTTAAAATAATATATAGAAGTATTAAAATAATATGATTACAATAAGAAACTCTTAGCTTTCTCACACTAATTGGACTAAAGTCTTTAATGAATGAACCTGAAGATGATTGGTTTCCTTCCAATAGTATATGGATCAAAAACCTTATTTCTAAAATTGCTCATTTTTTTGGCTAGCAACAAAAAATAAACTCCTCACCACCGATAACTTGATAACCCGTGGTATGATCTTGCCCAATAGATGTTACTTATGTAAATCTGTGTGGGAGTCAGTTAATCATCTGTTTCCAGAGTACCCCTTTTTTGGCCTTGTCTTGTCCATGATCCTATCAAATGTTTCCATATCTTGGGTTGCTCCTCAGTCTATCAGTGATATTATTACCTAGTGGCCAAACCCCTTTAAGTCGACCCACCTGAATTTTTGGTGGTCGATCATTATTCCTCACTTTATGTGGTAAATTTTGTTGGAAAGGAATAATCGAGATTTTCAATTTTTGTCCCTAGATCCGGAGTCGATCTGTTTGAGAGCTGTGACTTTTGCCTCCAAAAATGCCAATATCATGTCTTCTGAGGATTGTCCTTCATCACCGTTTGAGATTCAAGTGACACGCTATGCTAACCTGTCTTTTGAGGTTTCTGGTCATTCTCATATTGTTGTGGACATATCCCTTGTCTCTTGGATTTCCCCTCCTCCTCAGTGGTTCAAGTTAAATTTTGATGGTGCATCAAAAGGCAACCCCAATGACATGATTTGTGGAGGTGTAATCAGGTATGACAGAGGTCGTCACATCCTAGCTTATGTAAAAAAACTTAGAGTCCAATATAATAATTTTATAGAAGCTCAAGCAGCTTTTCAAGGCATCCAAATGGTTATCAAGCTCAATATATAGTACTTGATAATCGAGAGAGACTCATATCACACTATAAATTATTTAAAAAAGGTCTTGCATCCACCTTGGAATGTACAACCAATCATCAAAGAGTCCATTGTCCAGTTAAGGGTGATTAAAAATAGGTGTATTCAACATGTGTATAGGGAAGGCAATCGGGCAACAAATACAATGACAAAATTTGGGTTAACTGTCCAATCCCTGGTGATGTGGCAGGGCAACCTTCCCCAATGCATCATTGATTCTTGTAGTGAACTTGCAGTTACTAATGTTGAATAGTGCCACGATGTCAAGGATCATGATGGATCACAATATGAGGTGAATTGTGGGACCTTATTACACTGATATGCCAAGGTGGCACATTGGCACTTGCAAAATAAGGACAGGCTAGAGAACCTCACACTTTCTATTTGTACCCATGGGCAGTGTTGTAATAATCTAAGCTATTTTTTAGCTTATGGACCATGTGTTTGGCCCAATTTTGGCTTGTTCTATAGGGAATCGAACCTTCATAGGATCCCCCCTACAGCTTGTATATAAGGTTTTGGGTCCCTTATAAAACCCGCTACTAATAAAAAAAACATGAGGGTATGTTAGGATCCATAAAATAGGTTCAATTGACCTTAGGTCTATTTTTATTCAACCCTAACTTCATGTATTGCCATTACTTCAACTTTTATAGGTCCAAACTTCTTCATAGATCTATAAATTACCCATCCTTTTATTGGAATTGTATCTAACATTAAGAAACCCATCACTCCCCAATGCTTGTTAAAAAACTATTGTGCAAAACATCTCATTAAAAACATGATCATACATATAGATTTGAAAGTTTAATATTGGAACATATTTTATTAAAACATAATAGTACACATATATTTGGAATATGTTTCCATAATTTTAACTCTTATCTCCAAGTGATCTCATGGTTCTATGATATGCCCATCAATAAGATTAAAATTATGGTCTATGATGTGAAACTCTTTAATTTCTAGTACCTTGCTTAAACCTATTTGAGAATATTCAATTTTATTATTAATAACAAGAAATAATTTTAAAATATACTTAAATATTTTGAAATCTAACATATTATTATAGAAAAATTTAATAACTAAAGGTATTTATAAACAATAAAACACACATCATATGTTTGTAGTATGTTTAAATGTAATATAAATAAAATTAGAAGTTGCATAAATTAACTATTTGAAATATGACTTTGTACAAAATAATGTATTTTTTTTTAAATGTATTATTTTAAGGTCAATCTTGCGTGTATATATCTTTAAGCTTCTAAAAGGTTATTTTTTAAAAATGTAGTATGCTATATATATAGGTAATCAGAGTATGCATACTTTTATATAAGATGAAAAACAATTGCCATTCAAATTTAGTGTTAAATATAATATGAAAAATGAGAAAGAAAATAGAAAAAAAAAAGAGTTTGGATCATAATGAAATGATATATGATGGAGGTTACATGAAGCCTTAAATTATTGTAAATAAGGTTGATGATTACACATTTTATAAAACTTAGATCTCTTACATATCTTTTTTTTTCTTGATATTTTTACCTTAAAAATTATTGAACAATGATGAGTATAATAAAATAATGTTATCCACTTTTAGAATCCCTTCCTTAGTTTACCACAAGATTGAGCAAATTCAAAAAACAATTTTGCTATCTATTGTTGATGATAGACAAAGATTCCACCTGATGGCTTGGGATAAGGTTTGTTGCAATAAAACCAATGGAGGCTTATGTCTAAGAAGGGTTAATCAAATGAACATGGTCCTTCTAGCTAAATAGGGGTGGTAGGTGATCTTTGAAAGTGAATCAATTTGGACAAATATCCTAAGAAGCAAATATCTCAACCAATGCAATTTCCTTATAGATGAAGATTTTCCTACTAGCTCAACTTTATGGAACTCCATAGTCAAATCTAGGAAAATACTCAAGGCTAGAGTTGGCTAGAATTTTAAAAATGGTAGAAGCATCAATTTGTGGACTAACTCATGGATTTGATACCAATCCTTGATTGTTGATCCTAGGTTATCCACAATCAAACCTATTATTGACTGCCTATTTGGACCTAAAGTTTGTGACTTCATTAGTGATAATGGTAGGCAAAAAATGTGGAAGGTCATTCCTTTATAAGGGCTTAGCAATTCATAGATTTTTGTAGTTGCAATCATATCTTACCTTTTGAGATCATGTGTCATCTCATTAATCAGTTTTGAGGATAGATTGATGTGAAAAGACAATCAAAATGGTCTATTTAGAGTTAAATCTACTTATTATGTTTCTAAAAACCAACCATCCAATGGATTTCCTTCTAATCAGGTCTAAATCAAACATCTCACCCCCAAGATCATTTTCTTTTTTTGGTTGGCTATCCAAAATAGGATTCTTACTCTTGACAATCTGCAAGCTTGAGGTATGAGTTTTCCAAATCAATGTTATCTTTTTCTATCCAATATGGAGTCTTTCCACCACTTATTTCTAGAATTTCCTTTCTCTTCCTTAGTTATGCACACCCTTATCTCAACTTTCCATATAACTATGACTTTTTTTAATACAATCTTAGATCTTTGGATCCAATGATAATCCCTTTTTTTAGTCATCATATCAAAACCTTCTGGCCTTTCTTGCTACCTCGCCTATTGTGGCACATCTAGTAAAGGAACTCAAGAGCATTCAATGAGATTTTTGTTAGAGTATATTACATTATTGGGTATATGTTAGTGTACCACCTTGGGTACATTACTAGAGTAGGAGTTTACTTTAGAGTAAAGTTAAGTAGTTACTCCAAGCATGTAATATATGCACAAGTTTTAGAATGTGCAATGATGTAAATGTGCATGTAGTCCACATGTACATGAGTCATAAGATAGATTCAAAACTATAGTGAGGGTCAAGGAACTTATCTTCCTATATAAAGGCCTTATAGTGAGTGAAATATGGGGGTAGAAAATATAGAGGGTGCATAGTATAGATTGGTAAAGGAGTACAATGTAGTTTCTTTAACATAGTGTGTGAAGTTTTCATGTCCTCCATTATACTATAGTGTACTATTTTCATGAGCTTTCATTAATGGATTATTTTTGAGTTATTGCAGAATTTTATCTCTTTGTTTTCCTGCATATTATAGTGACATTATCATATAGATATCATAGCTTGCTTATGTTACATCTAGTGGTTGCATTTCTTATATCATATACTCATCAAAAGCTAATAGTGGTATCAGAGTGCATGGTAGATCAATAGGAAATAGGGAGAGCCACAAGTGAGATTGAGAGGAATTTAAAAATCTCATTTTTAGAATTTTTAAGATTGCATTTAGCTAGTATTTCCATAGGGTTGTAGAAACACTCATGAATACTAGGACTCAACATTGATTACCCTATATTGACAAATCAACTAGTGAAGATTGATCATCTCTAGATTTAGAATTTCTTCCATTATAGTCCTAATACTTTTTTGCAGGGAAAAAGAGATTTAAAGAAATTTGAGAAGCTTCATACAAAATATCTAGGAAGAATATCTTAATTAGAATAAATCCATCACAAGAAGCAACAAATAGAAGAATGAAGATTTGGAGGCCTAAAAAAATTTCTCATTGCTAGAGATTGCAAACCTGTAGAATGCAAAAGAAGAAAATGCCATAGGAGCCTTGTTGTAGATTTGAGGAAGAGACTCCAGAGAAAAGTCTCAGTGAAGATAGAAGATTGGTGATATCCATTGAATATTGAAGACTTTACCTTGAAGGAGTAGAATAAATCAGCCTGAGAAACTGAAGAGACCTACAAGAGGCCCCATTGAAGAACTTCTAGTTTTGGAAGAGATAAAGAAGGACTAGAAAAAATATCATTCCTAAAGTAGTAGATTTAAAATATCCGAGAGGGAGATATCATCAAAAAAATTCAAACTATAGAAGGTTGAAGAAAAGGTCTCATTGAGAAGAGTAGAGAAGCTGCAAGAGTGAAGACCCTAGAGAAGAGGTCTAAAGTAGAAATAAGTTGAAGGCTTGAAGAGACTCATTGAAGGAGATTCAGATAATACCATTAAAGGAGTTCCTAAGAGAACTCATTGGAGAAATTTATCACCAAGGATAAGTTATTGATAAATTAAGAACTTGGGATAAGTAGCACCATCCAACAACAAGCCCAAGGGAGAAGAATTTCTCAAGAAGCTTATCAAAATTTTGAGGAGATTGGTGAAGACCTCAAGACTTTTATATTCATGAGAAGAAGGCCTAGATTGAGGTCAAAATTTGACAAGGAGATTGAAGTAGAAAGGATCCAGATATTACTACCAAATTTGAGAGGTTTGAATATTGTATTTGAAGGCTAGAAGGTTCATTTGTAGAAAGGAGATTTGTTAGTTTCTAAAATATAAAATTGAAGGGTTCTTGAAGGAAAATATCAACTATGATTAGGACAAGTTCCTTACCAATTTTTTGAGATTTAAGGATACCATTTCAGTGGAGATATTGACTACTTTGCAATATAAATAATTTTAGATTTGAGTACAACAAGAAAGCAGCAACAAGGATAGCATTACTAGTTGTGAAACTTCAAATTTATAGAGAGCATTTTGAAGGATAGTTAAAGTCACATATTGTGTCTGTCGCACAACACACCCTAATTTGGGGAACCACTTGAAATTTTGAAATTTTGAGATTGGTGTGGGTTTAGAGTTTGATTTTTTTTTGTTATTAATCTCATCGTCAAATATACCAAACCTACATTTCAAAGGAGTACATTTTCTACCTTCCTTTTCTCAATTTTATAAAGGGTATATGCAGCTTTGTCCACTAATACTTTATGAGCTAAGGTATCATGTGGAATGTATTGATGACATCACTAGCTAGTTTGGAAAGAATATCATATAGGTATTGTAACCAAGATTCTCTAAATAACCTTCATACGTTATTTATGGTATTCATAATATTCCTAATGTAGCTAAGGAGAAAGCATAATTACCACTATTTTTGATATGATATATCTTATCTAAAAGCATTAGAAGTATTTTGGAGTTTATGGATGATGGGTAGATTTAATATATGTGAAGAAATTAATATTTTAATATTCATTAATTAAGAAAATAATATGATTTTAATAATGATATATGATGATTGAGGGACAAAATCTGTTTTTACCACCAATCATTCATTCAAAAGCATCAGGTGAGACTATCCAGGAATGGATGACATAGATGCAGTGTCTGGCATCGACAAATGAAGGGGTTTTCATCAAATATCATCCCATGTTTATCGCAATGGGAAGAGCCTCTTTTAGAGCTAAGAAAAGTCTTGGATCACTCATGTTGAAATACAACAATGCATTCATAACTGGTAGAATATTTATCTATTTCTCATATATTTCAAGATCGTAGGCAGTGGAATGTTCATTGTATTAGGTAGTGATGCAGGTAAAGGCGGTGATGCAAAGGAAAGAAACTTATGGTTACATTGGAGAATCATTTGAACGTGAACCAAGAATTGATGATAATATTTAATGTTCATTCTTTGTTGATTCAAAAATAAATAGGTCACTCTAGATAAATTAGCACTAGATAATAAATATTGGATAAATTAGTATAGAGAGAGGAGACAACATAGACAAGGTGCATTTAGAACCTTATCTAGTGAATCAAATTTTAGTGGGCTAGAATTAGATTCAGGTTTGAATGTGAATGTCATCAACTTACCAAATGATGTAAAAACGTTACTTAAGAGATGTGATGCACAACATTATTATTCTTGGTTGGTTTGGATATTTATGGGAACATTACAGCTAGAATTTTCAATGAATATCACATTACTTGGATGTCATTGACAGACAAAATACATTCTCTAGTTTTTCATCTAAGCCATAGCAGTCCTCAACATGTATTTGGATGGTACCAAATTCTGTACACATATATTACTGTACAACCTACCAAGCACCCATAGAAGTTCCACCAATGTGTGTTGACCATAATTGAAGCGATGAAGCTCTGTCGAGATCTAATGGCACCTAATCCTAATCTTGTTTACATGCTCTCTAATGTGTTCTTTATAGTTAACACACATTTCCACTATGAATGACAACAATAGGAGGATTCCTTTACTTATTTTTCTTTGATATTCATGCAACGAAGCATGCTCTATGATGCTTGTTGTAACCAGATGCTTTGGACAAAGGTTATCTCATACCTAGTGCTTTGGTTGCTCTGGAATATATCTCAACAGGAAGATAACTACATCATTTCGTGTGGAAGGAAAAATAGATGAAATGGGAGATTTTAAGATGGATATTCCTTTATTTTTACTCCAAACTCAAAGGTCATTCAACACGGGTGATAATAGGTTTCATTCTTTTTACAACATCCCATTCATTGATACATTTTCCAACTTTATTTTAACCATGGGTATGGACTGCGTTCTCACGTATGCCACTGGATATTTGAATTTTCATTCGTAAATTACTACCTCCTCATGTTTTACACAAAAATCATGTAATTATTGCATTGATAATAGGGGGTCCACATATAGCAATACCCATGGGCTTGGGTGTTACGCACTTGAGCAACGTAGACTTATGCCTAATATGGTAGATCTTTGACCTATAGCAGGGAAGGTAGCCTCAATGGATGTAACACCTCCTAAAGTTGGCAAGTGCTAAAAGTGTTACTGAATGAATCTTAAAATAAAGGAAAATACACCTTGTATTATCACATGTGCATTGAGTTAAAAATAGCAATAAAAGGAATAAAATGAACGGATACATGGAGGAAATGAAAAGTTTATCAAACCAAAACAAGAGAAGGGGAAATACGAAGGGTATTTATGGAAATTTTAAATACCCATGAAAATATAGAAAAATGGGTCGAAGAAATTTTCAGCAAATTGTAGGTTGGAAACCAGAGTTTTTTTGAAAGAGCCTCTCCTCCCAAGTTGTTGGAATGCACCATTTCAACATTGGAAACCATTGGAACATGGTATTTTGCACTGTATTTCATTTTGAAAATATTTTTATTGGTAATATATTAGAAATTTTAGTAATATTTATGCATGTTGATGGTAAACTTACCTTTTTTAATATATTATGCCCTTTTCCCTTAGAATATTGCACCACATTGATATTGGACTACGTGATTACGGGTCAAACTAATGCTGGTTTAATGTAGGATATTGATGTATGTTGGTTCGGTGTGAAATTTTAAAGCTAATAGTGACTTGTTTATTTTATCATATTTTCTCTAACCCTAGCCCTTTTACATTTTGTTTAGTTCATCAAATAAAATAA
This sequence comes from Wollemia nobilis, assembly GCA_028583015.1. NCBI lineage: Eukaryota > Viridiplantae > Streptophyta > Pinopsida > Araucariales > Araucariaceae > Wollemia > Wollemia nobilis. The sequence continues at coordinate 5,300,327 of JAQPPZ010016414.1, read as the reverse complement.
AATATATATAAATAAAAATTTAAAATCCAAAAAAAGAAGGAAGCATGGAAATTACAAAGTTACATTTTCAATTCTCATTTTACACATTTTAAAGGAAATCCGAAATTCTAAATTTCACTCAAATTCACATTTTTTAAAGGAAATTCGAAATTTCAAAGTTTACATAAATTCACACATTTAAAGGGAATTCCAAATCTTAAAATTTGCACATTTTTTTAGTTTCAAGCAATCAAATTAATCTCACTTTATGAAAATTGAAATTTCAATAAAATTTAAATTTTAATTAAAGAGGGTAATTAATATGACATTCGAAAGATTTGCTTGTTGTGTTGCAGTGGTAAATGCCCTGGGTGCTGGTAGAGGCCGACCCAGGTTCCATTCCCCTTGTCTCCATCCTGCAGATATATGGTATAGTTAGGAATGTCCTATGTGCTTTGGTAGAGGCCAACAAGGCTCCATTCCTCCTATGCCCAACCTGTTGAAAGTGGCACCTCAAAAGGGGTGTTTTCCACTATAAATTAGTTTTTACCCAGGTGTTGTAGGTGATTTGGAGAGGAGAGGGAAATCCTCCAAGGGAGGTCCCAGGTTCAAATCTCCACCCTACCAAAAATCTAAATTGGGTATCCAAAATCCAATAGATAATGTTGGTGCGAGCAGGGTCGGGTGCAACTCCCAGGTGACTTTGATGGTGTAGAACCCCTTGTTCATGGTCTCTCAGACCAAGGCGGCCCCGCAAAGGGTATTTCACTTTATATATATATATATATATATATATATATATATATATATATATATATATATATATATATATATATATATATATATATATATATATATATATGACATTCCAAAGTTTCAAATTGTAAAGTTAGATTTTAGTCATTTTATTTTATGCTCAAATAAATCTTAACAAAGGAAGATAAAATTTGTTAAAAAAAAATTTAACAAAAGAAGATAAAATTTGTTAACAATCAAAGATAAAATTTGTTAACAATTTGAGATAAAATGGATTAAATCATCGTTCAAGGATCAAATTTCAAAGTAGATAGATGATAAATAATGTTACATTTTCACAAATATAATGAACAACAAAGAACAAAGTAAATCCAATTAATACCAAACTATAGGCCCCTTTTTAACAATTACTTGTACCTCTAAGGTATTTATCATATTTTCATATTTTCACAAGCAATCAAGCACATTTTAAGCAATTAAGCAAACAAAAACCTTGGAGAAGTTTTAAATTTCTTTGCAAGAGAGGGTTTTTCTGATAATACCCTGACTATGATGGTGGTTTTGCAATTGGGAAAAATTATCACTCAACAAAATTGGTGCTAGAAGGAGGGCCTACTTGGTTTACTTTATTGCTACTTAAATGCTAAGTTGTTCATTGTTACTTGAAAAGCTTATTTGAAGGTATTGGCTTTGACTAATAAAGTTATTTTTAAAAGTTGATCACATTTATTGTTAGTAAAGTTCTTTAATCAATGATGCATTGATGCTAACCTTTTACAAATTGAGAATATTTCTTATTGTTATGGTTTAATTGATGCATTGTTAATCAACACTTGTTGTTGTCATTGTTTTTTTTTTTGAAAAAATTGAAAAAAACTTGTATTAAAACAAAGATCAGTTACAAATGGGAGTAGACACTTCCCAACCAAAAACAAAGAAAACACAAGATTACAAGGCGCGAAAACGTGACACAATTCACCTCTGACCGCAAAAAGTCAACAAGTCGCGAAATCGTGACATGTCGCGATATCGCGACAACTATCCATCCTTGGCCGCGACGGAGCGACATGTCACGAAATCGTGACATGTCATGATTTCGCGACAACTATCCATCCTTGGCCGCGACAGGGCAACAAGTCACGAAATCATGACATGTCGTGATATCGCGACAACTATCCTTCCTTGGCCGCGACAGAGCAACATGTCGCGATATCGCGACAATTATCCTTCCTCGGCCGCGATAGAGCAACATGTCGCGAAATCGTGACAACTTTCCTCCAGTGGCCGTGACGACGCAACATGTCACGATATCATGACAACTTTCCTCCCATGGCCACGATGGCGCAACATGTCGCGATATCGTGACAACTTTCCTCCAGAGACCGCGACGGCGCAACATGTCGCGATATCACGACAACTTTCCTCCAGTGGTCACGACGGTGCAACATGTCACGATATCGTGACAGCTTTCCTCCAATGGCCGCGATGGTGGAACATGTCATGATATCGTGACATCTTTCCTCCAAAGGCCGTGATGGTGCAACATGTCGCGATATCGTGACAGCTTCCCACCAAAGGCCGCGATGGTGCAACATGTCACGATATCGTGACAGCTTCCTTCCAAAGGCCGCGATGACGCAACATGTCGTGATATCATGACATCTTCCCTCCAAAGGTCATGACAATGCAACATGTCACGATATCGCGACAGCTTCCTTCCAAAGGCCGCGACGGTGCAACAGGTCGCGATATCACGACAGCTTCCCTCCAAAGGCCGTGACGGTGCAACATGTCACGATATCGCGATAGCTTCCCTCCAAAGGCCGCGACGATGCAACATGTCATGATATCACGACAACTTCCCTCCAAAGGCTGCGACGACGTAACAGGTCACGATATCGGGACAAAAACCACCCTTAGCATTTTCTTTGCTCATTGTCTCAAGGATCTTTCAAGACCCTGCCTAATCACCTCATCCTCCAAAGGCATGTCACTGTGCAGCTACACCCCTACCTCTTTCTCAACACCCATCTTCGCCAGGAAATCGGTCGCTTTATTTAAATCTCTACTCACATAAACGAGGATCACATCATCTAATTCCCTCCATAATTCCTTGATTTGAGAGACCAGAATCCTCAACCTCCATGCTTTCGAAGCAAAGTTCCTCATGCAGTCTAGAGCTCCAACCAGTATTTGAGAATCGATTCGAGAATTATCCTCCCGTGGCCTTGATTAACTGCCCAGATGGAAGCAAATTTGATAGCAATGGCTTCTGCTTCATTGTTTGTGGCTCTTCCCAAGCCTTGCAGTTCCCAATAGAGCACTGAACCAGCATGATCCCGACAAACCACTCCAATTCTGGCACTACCCGGATTGCCCTTTGCAGCTCCATCAGTATTGATTTTAATCCAACCTTCTGGGGGTGGTTTCCAGCTAGCTCTGTCCTGTCTCTCTTGCTCTTCAACTCCCTCTTCCATTGGCCCAGGACCAACCTAAGTTTCCTCTTTAGCATAGACGGCAACAGTTTATGTGGCTTTGCTCCAGATGACCTGCCAAACTCCATCTAGCGAGGAGAAAGTTTCTCTAAAAATTTGAGCATTTCTCTCCAACCACACTTGCCACCAAATGAAGTATAAGCCAAGCTCCCAACCAATTCGAAGAGCTTTAGATTTAAATCTACCCCTCTTCCATATTTCCCAAATATTGGTCCGATTCAAGTCACCATTAACCTGGAGTTTATAGTGAGAGAACCATCGCTTCCAAATCTGACGCGTGAAAGGGCACTCAAACATCAGGTGATCAGCTTGTTTCCTCGTTCTTGTGGCATAAAACACATTGAGATGGACCGATGATTCCTCTACATCCGAGATTGTCAAAAGTGAGAATTCCATTGTGCATAAACTGCCAGGCAAAGAAGTTTACTTTCGGCCAACCCTTGGAGTGCCAAATCTTTCTCCAATCCTCAACCGAAAATGAATGTGGGGGAGGCTCTGGGAGGATCTTGTCGTATCCGTCCTTCACTGTATATACACCAAGGTTCCCATAGCCCCAAGCTAATTCATCCTCCTCGTCTCTCCCTATGAGAAACCTTTCTGTCAAGATTTTGGTCAAGATGGGTGCCAGCTCCGGAGGGATTGAAATTGGCCACTCCTCCAACCTCTTAAACTTCTTAAACTTATACTCCCCTAGTTGACTAGTGTTGAAATAACTTTCAATTTGGACCCAACCCTTGGTTTCTATGGCGGATTTAATTGGTTGTAATTCGGGGAACTCAGCAATGATGGGTGGGTACTGGTCCCATGAATCAGTCCAAAAACGTGCCTTCTCCCCTCTCCCCACTTTCCAAAACAATTGGTCTTTAATAACCTGAGATCCAAGCTTGAGAGCCTCGCCACACTAAGGATCCAAGTACCATCCAAAGGGAAACGGCCCACCTCATTGGGGTGAACATGACCCAAATATTTACTAGTTAGGATTCTACTGAATAAGGAGGTTGGTTGGGAAATCCACCTCCAGTATAGCTTTCCAGCCAAAGCTTTATTATTTAGCTTGGATCTTCTCAGTCCCAGCCCTCCTTTTTCCTTGGGCTGGGTAACTTTATCCCAACCAACTAAGGCCCATTTCCTCTCCCCTTTTACTCCTTCCCATAAAAATATTCTAGCCATTTTGTCCAGCTCTTTCCATATAGTATGTGGGGCAGCCAGGATAGAGAATTTATAAATTGGCATGGCCTCGAATGACTGACTGTAAGAAAGTTAATCTACCCCCATAGCTTAACCATTTATGAGACCAATGATTCATTCTATCTTTGATACCATCCAAAAGATCCTTCTAGATATCTATTTTTAATTATTTGAAATGCAAAGGAACCCACAAGTAAACCACTGGAAGAGAAGTCCTTGTGAATCCCAAGATCTCTAGAACTCTATCTTGTAGCCTTTGATCAAGATTGAAAAAGACCACTTTGGATTTTTTATCATTGATGACTTGGTTTGAAGCCCTAAGGTAGACATTAAGAGTATCTCTGATTACTCTAGCTTCCCCGAAGCTGGCCACTCCAACCAATCCTGTATCATCCACAAACTGTAAGTGAGTCAAAACTTCCTCACCCACCTTGATACCTATTAGCAAGCCTTGATGTCTTCTCCTCAAGAAAAGTCTACCTAATCCTTCAGCCAAAATGAGGAAAATATAGGGAGAGCAAGGGTCCCCTTGACGAAGACCACGAGTGGCTCCAAAAGGTTGCGAGGGAAGACCCTTGATTAAAATAGAATAAGACGGCGTAGAAACACAACTCATGACCCAATCTATCCAGTCCTGAGAGAAACCAAAGGCTGCCATCATCTTTGACAAGAAACTCCACTCCACCCTATCATAAGCCTTTGACATATCCAATTTAATGAACATTCCTTTATTACCAGATTTTTGCATTGTATGGATTGCCTCCTGAGCGAGAACCACCCCAACCAAGATCCGTCTACCCTCTACAAAACCCCCTTGCTCTAAGGAGATAATGTTATGAAGGAGAGGTTTTAGCCGTTCAGCCATTATCTTTGTGATTATTTTATAAATCACGTTGCATAAGGCAATAGGTCTGAAATCAGAAATATGAGCCCCCTCCTCCCCTTTTGGAATTAAAGTGATGAAGGTATGATTTAATGCCTTAAGCATTCTTTTATTACCTCTGGACTCCTCTGTGATAGCCAAAACATCCTCCTCCAAAGTATCCCAAAAGGCCTGAAAAAACTCAATTGGAAAGCCATCTGGTCCTGGAGATTTGCCAGTGCTCATTCCAAAGACCACATTCTTCAGTTCTTCTCTATCAATGGGTCTAAGAAGGGTCTGATTTTCTTCTTCAGAGATAATAGAGGGTATGACATCAATAACTTCATTTTGAGCCTCTACATCTTGCTCCATACTTTCCTTAAAAAGTTTAGAAAAATAATCCATTGAATGGGAATGCATACCAGGAAGAGTATCAAAGGAGTGTCCATTCTCATCTTGAAGGGCTTCCATGTTATTCATCCGTCTCCTAGCACAAGCCGACCGATGGAAAAATTTGGTATTTCTATCACCTTCTAATAACCAAGTGGTTCTTGCTCTCTGTTTCCAGTAAGTCTCCTCTTGGTTATCAATGTCCTCAACCGCTTTACGCAAGGCATCATCCTCGGTTTTGAGCTGCTCTCGTAATTGTTCCTTCCCTAAAGTGTTTTTGAACCTCATCCCATCTGGCCACCAAGGGAGCTCTTTGGAGCTGGAAATCTGACTTGTTAGCTTGCCTCCATTGTTTCAGTTGAACTTTGACAAAATGAATCTGTTTGTGGAATCTAAACATTGTTGTCCCAAAAGGTAGACGACCTTCTTCCCACCACTGCGGAATTTTCTTTCGAAGATCCTCTTTTTGTAACCAAAAATTCTCAAATTTAAAAGGTTTGTGATGCTGCCCTATCATAGTCCCTCCCTCCAACAAAATGGGAAAGTGATCTGAAATTGGACCCTCCAAAATCTGGAATTTAGTATTCCATTTTACAAATGCCTCCTCTGAGACCAGAAAATGGTCTAGCTTTACCTTCCTACTATGTGGCTCCCTCCTCTTGTTAGTCCAAGTAAAGTAGGTTCTAGGGCCTTTAATATCCACTAAGTGAAAGGCCTGGACTTGGGCAATCAGAAGTCGATCCCTTGGATCCAAAATTGGGGTTCCCCCTTCCTGATCTCGAGAAGATAATTTAGCATTAAAATCCCTAGCAATAATCCAGTCTAAATCTTCCCTTGAGGTCCTCATGTTATGTACAGCTTTCCATTGGAGCCTCTGCCCATCAAGGTTTTGAGCCCCATAAAAATTTGTGATTAAAACATGTTCAACTGTGACATTATTCCTAAAATGAGATGTGAGAACACCCCTCCAAGCTATATGTTCTATTGCAGTCCATTCCAGAGAGTTCCAAAGAGTAACAATCCCCCCTGAGGCACCTTGGGCAGCCACATCCATATGACCAGCGCCCCTCCAGATTCTATTAACTGTTTTACACATAAGATCTAAAGACATTTTTGTCTCCTGGATAAGCAAAAAATCTGTTTTACATTTTCCTAAGAGTCTTTGAACAACAGATTGATGGGTTCTACTGTTTAAACCCCTAACATTCCAAGATTGAATAATCATTGAAAACCTTGAGAGCAGTAAGAATCAATTGTCCTCACCGATCCTCCAGTGATCAGCTTGTCTCCTTGAGCTGCTAGCAGGTCCTTATTTGATTTTCTACCCGCTCCTTGAGAAATGCTATTTTTTGATCGCTTTTCCACCTGAGTTATCCCTAGGGTTGGCCTTTCTCTGTTCTTTTCTGCTACTCCCATGCTGACATCCTTGATTATTGGCTATGCTTGGGTGTGTAGTATCAATGCCGCTGCATTCTCTGACAGCGGTAACTCAGTGTACTCAATGACCTATTCTATGGTGGTGGGAGATGAAGGAGAAGCTTGAGCGGGGATGTTAATGGCTTCAGTGTTCGCATCCACACCTTCCATAACTTGATCCTCTTGGTCCACTAATGTCTTAAATATTTCGTACCTATTAGCTGGCTTGAGTTGTGCTTGCTCCTTACCATTTTTCTTTTGCTTTCTCCTTCTTTTGGGTTGTTCAAAGCCATATTTCTGAACATCTTTACCTTGAGGGGTACTGGTTGGTTCTTTGGTTAGAGTTGACCTACCCTCCCTGGGACGATTTGGCATTCCAAGCGGGGCCTCCATTTTTGTGTTCAAATTATTTGGACAAAATCGGGCCAAATGCCCATATTTGTGACAAACTCTGCATCTGAAGGGCAGAGCCTCATAATCTAGTTGTTGAATCCAAGATAGTCCTACCAGTTCAAGTTCCACCTCTACCGTTAGAGGCTGGCTAATATCCATTTCCACACAAATTCTTGCAAAAACAGCTGTGTTTCCTTCTATGGTGTCTTTGGAGACACCCAAATGTCTTCCAAGGGAGTTCCCGATCATTTCTAGAACCTGCTCACCCCAAAACTCCATTGGAAGAGCATACAGACGGATCCAAACCGGGACAGCCATGGGTTCAATACGAGGATCGAAACCCACTCTCCAGGGTTGAACAAATAGCCCTACCGGGCCATGGTTCCTCTTTTTCGATTCAAAAGCCCTATTTCTATCGGACAGAGAAGAAAAACTAACAATGAAATACCCGTTGCTAATAAACCATAAGGAGTACTCACCGTGAGGCTCCCAGTTTTTCCTGACCCAGGTGTGCAAGAAATTCATGGTAGGGCGAATACCCATGAATTTACAAATCAGATCATGGTTGGCTCTGTATAAGATTGTGTCTTCGACCATATTTGGCTCAATGACAATCTTGGGCCTTGATTCGGACTACGGAAGGCATCCATTGACTCGTTGGCTTGATGATCTCTTTCCAGTGTTCTTGAAGAGCATATGAAGAGCATTTCTCTGAGCTTCGTCATTAGAAGAAGGAGAATTATCTTTTAGCATTTCAGCATAAGAGCTCTTTCTCCCTGTGAGAGGATCCGAAGGAGTCCCCATTGGACCCTCCTAGGACAACAGACTTGCGTTCAGATCCACAGTAACCAAAAAAACACTACGGCAACCCACCAGATGCCCAAGAAAATTCGAAGATCCAGAAACCCTGGTTCAGAGGAGAAAATCGCTAGAGCTCATTTTCTCACCTTCATCTTGTTCTCCCTCTTCTTTTCAACTTGGTTGTGTTATTAAAAATGTTTTTTGAAAGCTTATTGTTGTCATTGTTAAGGTTGGAACCAAATACCATAATCACTAGGTCTAAGGCTATAGACCATAATCATTGTCATATTTTACTCAAGATCACACTTAAAAATGGATGGAAATATATATATATATATATATACTAGATCTAAATTCATTAAGATATAAACCATGGCACCCACCAGAAATTACAATATCATAGCCAAAGATGAGACCATCGTTGGTCGAGACGATATAGGTGATGAAGACAAATATGGTCATTCCTCTAGCATAATTTTTGACTGGTCCCTTTGGGGCTGCGAACCCCCCCACCATGACTAAACACCGTATTCACAGAGTTCAGTAAAGGATAATACATGATATTGGTAAAGGTATATTTTATTTTTAACCATATAATAATAAATATTTTTTTATTTATAGATTTATTGATATACAAATTCTTCTATTTTCGTATTTATAGATTTTTCTTTTTTAAATAAAGGGGTAAAAAATTTATTGATAAAAATTCTGGATTACAAAGTACAACTGAGCTTCCAACCAGGACTCAAATAAACAACCAAATAGGCTAAAACCACTAGACTAGAATGACACCCGAAAAAGACAACAAGAAAAAACCACATTAATTCTGTACATCCTTGTGGATCAACTCCCACATGCGTTGAGAGTCCCTAGATGGGAGACTCTCCCAATTATCGATACTCCAAGGATCTAGTAGCTCAGAAGCCCTTTTGGCTAGGTAATCAACAACCACATTCCATTCCCTTGGAATGTGCACAAAGGATATAAATTCGAACTCTTCACTTATTTTGAGAATCTGAACAACTATAGAGGCCAACGTCCAATTAACTTCCTCCACCCTTTTACTATTTAAAATATTAACCATAATTTGAGAGTCAGACTCGCATATAATCCTATGCCAGCCAAGAGAAAACCCCCTCAGCAAGGCCTCAAGAATTGCAAGAGCTTCCATAAAATTGTTGGAGTGAACACCTTTATAAATGGAAAATAAAAAATTGACACCACCAGTAGAATCTCTCCCAACACCGCCAATGCCAGCATGTCTAGGATTACCCCTAGACGATCCATTAGTATTAATTTTTAAAACTCCTCTAAGGGTGGCCTCCACCTACCATCTCTCCTAACCTTCTTCCATAGTTGAGGAACCCTACTAGGGCTAGAATAGTTCACACCATCCCTAAAGATACCAAGGGCTTGTTGTACCTTCTCCTCCCTAGAATCCAAAAGAAGGTCCATATCACATTTGCTATGGATGGTTTCCTGAACCATGTACAGGATACTTTGCCAGATCTGTTGAACAACCAAATAACTTCCCTGAAATATGCATCGATTCTATTCGAGCCAAATTTTCCAGATGATGCAAGAAGGACCCAAATTCCAAGCCACCCGAAGGAAGGGGGCCTTGGCCGGAGGTCTGCCCAGACTACTCCAAAACTCCACCAGGGACAGCACATGAAAACATGGATGGTTCCAAGCACTCCACCAATGGTGCCAAATGTATCTGGCAAAGGACCATTGGAAAAATAAATTAGAAGACTCATCCTCATTCTTACTACAAAGGACACAAAACGAGGGACCCTAAAATCCCCTCTTCCTCACATTATCCCAAGTGAGGAATTTATTACAAGCTACCAACTAGAGAAAGAAGTTACATTTTGGCCAAGAAAATTTGTTCCACACCTTTTTCCACCAAGTGATAGGAAGACTTGTTAGCGTACTAATATATATTTTGTCTCTATTACATTGTTAAGCTTACTGTTACAACTCCTGTAACAGATCCGTTCAGCCGGTGACTATTCCCGGCTATTGTAATCGCTATTTAAACATTGTTGTTCAATAAACATCTAGTTCGCAATTTTATCATGGCATCAGAGCCAGAATGCAGGGAGCAGTGAGAGGTGGCTGGAGAAGGTTGTTGTGCTGAAGGTTGCTGTTGCGGCATTTTTTTTTTTCACGCCATTGCGTGATAATATTAAAAAAAAATAAAAATTTCGTGGACAGTGTCGTGACACAGCAGAGAGCGGACGCAGCGCGCATCCGCGACACAGAGCTGCGACGCTCTACGCGGACGCAGCGCGCATCCACGACACAGCGCTACTGCGGGAGGACACAGACGTCCCCCCTGTGCTGCGATGTCCAGACAAAGCACAGACGGGAGGACGCAGACGTCCCCCCCCTGTGCCACGCGAATGGGAGGACGCAGACGTCCCCCCCTGTGCCATGATGTCCATGACAGAGTGCGGATGGGAGGACGCAACACGACGTCCAAGAGGGATGCGCGGACGTCTATCGTCCAGGAGGGACGCGGTCTGCATCCGCTCCATCGCTCCCCCCCCCCATTGAAGGCGGCGATCCCCCCCGTCGTTGAACGCGCTGAGCATTCACCCCCCCTGATCGAGTGGATTGTCCGGGCGGAAACAAAAAAAAAAAAAGAGAAATCGCCCGCCCCGCCCCCCCGTCTACGCAGAAATTAAAAATGGGGGAACGCGCAGAGTGTGCATTTTTTTTTAAATCCTCGACACGCGACGAAGCTGCAGCGGCAAGGCCACGATTTGCAAAGAAGGAACCTGCGCTCGGGCAGCAGGTCAAATACGAAGGGCTCCAGTGATCCCTTCGGATCAGCCCACTAGCTCACTTGGCAGTGAGCTGTGCGGTAAGGCTCAGGGAGCCTGCAGGTCGGGGGTTCAAATCCCGCCGACTCCCCCCTTGCAAGGTATAAATTTTTTTTTCAAACGTTTTTTAATTATTATTTTTTTTAGTTAAAATTTTTTAATTTTAATTTATTTTTTAATAGTTTTAAAACTTTATAAATTAAAATTTATTTTTAATTTATTTTTTTATAAGTTTTAAAAACTATATAAATTAAAATTATTTTTTTTAACTTTAAATATATAATAATTATTAAAATGCTTTGTTAAAAAGATTTTTTTAAGGGGGGATATTTTTTTCAAAAAATCAAAGGGGGAATGTGAGTAATTTTTTGAAAAAGCAATTTGGCAAATTGTAAAAGGTGCATTTTCGGCTGTGCCCGACACCTTGTGGGTTATTCTTGTGGGCACTTTTTATCTTGTATGTTGCATATTTCACTTTTTGCACTACAATAAAAGTTAAAAAAATCAAATACACTCCCTAAGTCCCCGGAATAATTAAAACCCATCCGTGCAATTTATTGCACTGCAGCGTTCGGTATTTGTGATACCTCTGGCCAGCACTTACAGGTAAAGCTGTCGTGATTTGGCTACTGTATCCGCCGCCTAATATAGCTGCTACAACGACGTCTGAGCTTGTTCTCTATAAATCGTCGGGGAGAGATAAGTTAGCCATTTTTGCATTTTTTTACTCCATCCACTACCCTTTATCGCACTTGTGTTTAGGCGTAAATCCTGACAAAGTATTTTTCATAGTGTTTAGGGGAAGTTACGCCCCACGCATGAGAAGAATATTCTATGGTAGGTTCCATCAACAAGGAAATTCTCTTTCAGTACCGCTTATGTTCCATGTATCGTATGATCTCTAAAAATCACCTATAGTCTCCCTCACGTAAGGGCGGGTGATTTTTGTTGATATTTATAAATACCTATAGTTTCCCTCATGTAAGGGCGGGTATTTTGTACGGTATAACGGCCTAGCAAAAGTTATATCGAAAGGGGGACCAATTGGTGATATAAGGAACCTTCACAATGGCCGCTGTTGCAAAGTTGATGACTGATCCGCATCAGTTATTGAAAGGTCCAAATTATACACCATGGAAACATAAGATGAAGGCAATTTTCCAAATGGAATATTTTTGGGATATTTTTACTGGAATAACAACTAGGCCTTCACCAACAGCAGGATCCATAGCTCCTTCTGCTGATCAGATAGCTTTTGACAAGAAAGACAGTCGAGCAAAGGTGCTCATTTTGTTTGCTGTTTCAGATGAAGTGCAACCTCATATAGCTGAAAAAGCAAGTGGTAAAGAGGCATGGGATGCCCTTAGAACCATCTATGATGGAAAGAATGATTCCACCATTCTTCATCTTCAACAACAACTTCATAACCTGAGTTTGAGACAGGGTGAAACAGTTGAACTCTTTCTGTGCAGAGTGTCTGAATTGAAAGAGAAATTGAATTCTTTGAGAGATACTATGGACGAAAAGCTTCTCATTTCACTTGTGATGATAGCTTTGCATTCTTCATTTGATATGTTGATAACCTCCATCCAGGTGTCTCAACGACAAATTACCTACATCGAGTTGGTCAATCTGCTTCAACAACAAGAGGCACGCCAACTTCACAAGGATGATTCTTCCAATACAGCCCTATACACCAACAAGCAAGGTTCTAGGAATAAATGTAATGGGCAAAAAGGAGGCAACTTTTAGAAAGGAGGAAATTCTCAACAGGATACGAAAATGCAAACAACCTCAACAGAAGAAGAGGTGGTGCAATATCTGTGAGAAGGACAACCATGACACCAACAGGTGTTGGCATAAGAACAAGCATAAAGGCCAAAACAAACCACAAAATAAAAACAAGCAACCCCAGGTGAATGTTGCTATTGAAGAATCTGACTCAGATTCTGAATGGGCACACAAGGTGCTCATGACTACCACAGATTCCACATAGAGGGATCCTGTTTGGTATGTCGATTTTGGAGCTAGCAAACATATGACTGGCGACAGATCATGGTTTGAATCATTTGTGGCCAAAGAGGGCAAACCTGTCACCATTGCTGATGATAAAACCTATAGGGTTCAGGGAGAGGGTACAGTTTCAGTCACTCTTCCTGATGGCAAGTGTCAGATTGACAAAGTCCTCTATGTTTCGGGATTGGCCAACAATTTGTTGTCAGTGACACAAATCCTGGATAGAAATATGGTTGTCAACTTTTCGTGTTGAGAATGGAAAGAAGTGTTGTACTATTACCGGGAAGGGTAAGCGGATTGCAACAACTTCATATAAGCACGGCTTATTTGCACTAGATGCTATCTCTACTCCACATGTTGCCATGACTGTCTCTACCAAGGAGGCAACTTCCCTATGGCACAAGAGATATGGGCATCTTAGTTCTGGCTACTTACTTGAGCTCAGCAAGTATGAGATGGTAAAGGGTCTTCCGTCCCTTTCTACCACATTGCCAGTGTGCTCGACCGCTTGGCAGAAAGCGACATAGAGTACCATTTGAGAAGAGCTCAACAAGAGCACGAAAACCTCTGGAGTTAATTCACACTGATCTGTGCGGTCCTTTCATACCCAACAGTTGTGGAGGGAAAAGGTACTTTCAGTTATTCGTAGATGACTACTCACGAAAGATGTGGGTTTTCTTTCTCCAACTGAAATTAGAAGCTTTTGCATTCTTCCAGCAGTTCAAGAAATCCGTTGAGAAGGAGTCAGGAGCTTCTATTAAAACCCTCCGCTCAGATCGAGGGGGAGATTTTACCTCTAATGAATTTTCTGCATTCTTAGATAAGCATGGAATCAAGAGATAGTTAACAACTACCTATACTCCTCAGCAAAATGGAGTTGCTGAGAGAAGGAACCGTTCTATCATGGAAATGGTTCGTTGTATGCTCATAGGAGCTACTCTTGGGCAACAATATTGGGCAGAAGCTATCACCACTATAGTATATCTGTTGAATAGGGCACCCACAAAGGCCCTAAAAGGAATGAATCCATAGGAAGCTTGGAGTGGTCGAAAACCCTCCATATCTCATCTTCGTATTTTTGGATGTCACGCTTTCATGCACATACCGAAAGAGAAAAGGAAGAAGCTAGATGAGAAAACACTGAGATGTATTTTTCTTGGGTATGATGAGCACTCTAAAGGATATCGTTTGATAGATCCTTTGACCAAGAAAATTCATGTCAGTAGAGATGTTGTATTTGATGAAGCTTTCACATCACAGAGCACATCTAAAGTACACCTAGATCTTGTGGAATCTAAGGAAGAGAAGATTCCTTCGTCAACACAGACAGGAGGTCCTTCTACATCTTCTTCAACACCATCGAAGAATAATCCAAAATGGTGTACAAATACAATCAAAGACGCAAATTTATCCACTCCTCCAAATTTGAATTTGGATAGACCTCGTACACACAGTATGGCTCAAAAGGAGAAAGAAGCCAAAGAAACTGGTGAGGTTGATGATCTTTGTCAATCTTTTGAGGAACTTTCTGTAACTCCAAGTATAGAAGTAGAGGATATGGATATTGATGATGATAGGGCATTCATGTCTACCATAGATGATCTTGAACCTGCATCAGTGCAAGATGCTCTCAGTGAGCCTCAATGGAAGGCCGCTATGGATACAGAGTATGAGTCTTTGATGAAAAATAAAACTTGGAAGCTTGTTGATCTGCTGCATGGAAAGAAACCCATTGGCTGCAAATGGGTATATAAAGTCAAGTACAAGGTAGATGGAACAATTGATAAGCATAAGGCCCGTCTTGTTGCAAAGGGCTATGCTCAAAAGGAAGGCATTTATTACGAGGAAAATTTTGCACCTACTGCTCGGATGACCACAATTCGGGTTATGTGTGCTATGGCAGCACAATATGGGTGTAAAGTTCACCATATGGATGTCAAAAGTGCCTTTCTAAATGGTGATCTCCAAGAAGAAGTCTATATGACTCAGCCAGAAGGATTTGAAGTGGAAGGCCAAGAGCAGAAGGTTTGCAAATTGGTCAAATCCTTATATGGTCTGAAATAAGCTCCTTGAGCTTGGTATATAAAAATGGACAATCACCTTATGCAGCATGGATTTAAGAGATGTCCGTCAGATGTAAACCTCTATTTCAAGAAACAGGGTTCTGAGATAGTGTTGCTTGTACTCTATGTGGATGATCTGCTCATTACAAGGAGTTCAGAAACTATGATCTCTACTGTCAAAATAAACTTGTGCAAATATTTTGAGATGACAGATCTCGGACTTCTCCATTATTGTCTTGGTCTGGAATTCAGCCAGAAGGAGCACTCCATCAAAGTTTCTCAGAAAAAATATGCCAAGACATTGCTTGGAAAAATATCGCATGATTGATTGCAAGCCAATGGCAACTCCGATGGAGAATGGACTTCAGTTATCGTGATATGATGATTCACCTCAGGTAGATGGTACTCTCTATCGACAGTTGATTGGGAGTCTCATATATCTGACCAATACTAGGCCAGATCTCGTATTTGTTATCAACTATCTTTTGAGGTTCATGCAGGAGCCTAAGACCACTCCTTGGAAAGCAGCAAAACGTGTTCTTCACTATGTCCGTGGTACTATGGAATATGGCCTAGAATACAAGAGGAACAACAAATTCTTCCTTTTGATAGGAAGACTCCCATACTTTTGCTTATCAAGAACCTGATAACCATAGGCTACCAAGTAGGTTCCCTTAGGATCAGGGTTCCAAGCCAAAATATATTTACCCCTCAATTAAGAACAAGGTCTCCCCATAATAATAAGAGCAAGAACCTATTTATCCTTGGCCAATCCTCCCTGGGATCATTCTTGTGGATCTTTCCACCTGTACATCTCCATATTTCCAAAAGACTAAATTTTTTAAAGTCCTCCACACGAGACCAACCTTCTTCCAAGAAAAAAATGCTTAGGGAACGTAACCTAGGATATTGATTCAATATATGAGGGTGACCATCCCAAGAATCTTCTCAAAAAAGAGCGTTTGATCCCTAATTGCAAATCTAGAACAAACCCTACTTGATTAAATTAGCTTCTCTTTTCAGAGTGTCCTAGATAACTGAAACTTTCCCAACCAAGCTGACTCTAGGGATCTCAGCCTTAGAAATACCTCTCATGTATTTGCAAGATAATATTTTAACCCAAATCTGATCTTGAGAGGTACACCATCTCCAGTAAAGTTTTGTAGCCAAAGCCTGCCCAAAAAGAGTTGTCTGTCACAACCCAAGGCCTCCCTCTTGCATCGGCCTACATATAGAATCCCACCTAACCAAACTCCATTTATATTGATCAAGTTTTCCATACCATAAAAATTGTCTTAACAAAGTAACCATGTCCTTGATGAAGTGAAAGGGAGCTATTTGTACAAAATATCTATAAATGGGAAAATCTTGAACAACATATTTTAAAAGCAACACTCTACCTGCAGTGGATAGACATATAAAAGTCTAGTGATTCACCTTCCTTTTAAACTTATCAAGCATATACTGCCAAGAATATCTAGGTAGAGGATGAGATGAAATTGGAATACCAAGATAAATGAAGGGGGGATTCCCAACCTAGAATTTTAGAATGCGAGCAATCCTGGCTTGAATAAGAGTAGGGGTATTGAAGAAGAAAATAGAAGACTTGTCCTTATTAATCAACTATCCAGAAGCATCAAGATATATGTCAAGAGACTGTCTAATATTTCCAACTTCCCTGATAGTGGCAACTCCCAACAAAGCAGTATCATCAACAAATTGAAGGTGGGAAGGAGGTGGAAAAATACTATCCCACTTCCACCCCTGAATGAGACCCTGCATGACTTGAGACTTGAGCAATCTTCCCAACCCTTCTGCCATAATGATAAACAAATAAGGAGATAAAGGATATCCGTGTATCAATCCCCTTGAGGCCTCAAACAACTCTGATGGCTCATTATTAACAAGAACAGTGAATGAGGAAGAAGAAACACAACTCATCACCCATATAATCCATTCCTCCTCAAATCCAAAAGCAGCAAGAAATTTCTGAAGAAAGGACCATCTGACTCGATCATAGGCTTTGGCCATGTCCAACTTAATGAACATTGTTTTCTCCTTAGAATTTTCCATCGAGTGAATAGCTTCTATAGGAATAACAACCCCATCCAATATTTTTTGGCCAACAACAAACCCTCCTTGCTCCTCAGAGATGATTTTGCTCAACCATATATTCAACCTCTCAACAATAATTTTTATGATCTTATACACAACATTGCATAGAGAAATAGGCCTGAACATATCCAAGGAATTTGCTCCATATTTTTTGGGTATAAGCACCAAAAAGGTAGCATTTAGGGCCCTTAGCATCTGTTTGTTCTTTTGGGACTCATGGACCACCTCCAAAAGATCAAATTTGATTAAATACCAAAACTCCTGATAAAAATCAATTGGGAATCCATATGGGCCTAGGGCTTTTCCTTTTTTCATCTTGAATACAACATTTTCCAACTCCTAAAGGGAAATTGGACCCATCAAGTGCTCATTAATCTCTCTAGAAGCAATCACTGGAATACAGTTTAGAATAAGATTTTCATTCTCATAATCTAATAGGGAGTCCTCCTTGAAGAGAGAGGAAAAATACCTCTTAGTCTCTTCTGAAATATCCCTGAAAGAAGAGAGAAGGGCACCCTGAGAATTCACAAGAGAGGTAATCAGGTTACCATTACGGTGAGCCTTAACTAAGTTATAAAATAATAATGTGTTCCTATCCCCTTCCTAAATCCAATCTACTCTAGCTTTTTGTTTCCAAAAATCTCTTCCCTCAGTTCCCATTCAGCAAGGTCTTTCGCAACCTTAGATTCCTCAACAAGAAGCTCCTTCATGAATCCCTGATATCTAATCTTCCTTGAATATTCTTCCATCCTCCTAAGAGCTGCCAGCTTAGCCAAGGAAAGGTTCCAAAAATTTAGTCTATTCCATCTCTTCAATTTATGTTTTACAAATTGTAGTCACTTCATAAAGGAATACATAGCGGTGCCATGAGGAGGTTTGCTAGTGGTCCACCAGCCTCGCATGAAATCATGAAGCTTAGGATCATGAAGCCACATAAGTTGAAACTTAAAGGAGGGATTATTTTTTAGCCCTAACTCCAAAGTAGAGAGTTTGATAGGCCAATGATCAGATCCCCTAACCTCCAAAATCACAGAACTAGCACTTATGTTATTACCCATCCAATAACTGGATATCAAAAACCTATCTAATCTCTCTAATATGGAAGCTTACCCACACCTTCTATTGTGCCAAATAAAGATCCCATTATCTGTCTTGATGTCAACCAAGTTTAGGGCCTAGATATGAGCACTGAAGATAGAAGAAAAAGGCTCGAGATGGTCCACCCCACCATGTTTCTCCTCCAGACAAGTGATAGAGTTGAATTCTCCAACCAAAATCCATGGGTACAGGGGAACCAAACTTCTCACAAAGCAAATGTGCTCCCATAAATTCACTTTACCATTGTAATCAATAGGAGCATACACATTTGCAAGTAGGATGGTTTCACCAGATTCATTATCATGCTCAACCATCTAAATAGACCATCTGCTGGAAATCTAAGTAAGAGGGGATATCTTAATCGGATCCCATAAACAAGCGATGACACCATCATATCCACATGCACCAATACAATGGCATTGCCCCTTTCTCCACAACTTGGGAGTAATATTGAACATACTATCAATAGCCAATTTAGTCTCTTGAATAAACACCACATCCGGAGAATGCACATGAACCAAATCACAAACAATTTTTTGTCTAGGGATGTTGTTCAACCCCCTTACATTCCATGAGAGGATAATCATTTTTGGGGGTTATAAAAATGGGAGTCCAATGTTCTCACCAAGCCTGACTCCACCAAAGTCTCCCCCATTAACTTAATTTTATCCTGGTCCTTCTTCCGACCCACCTTCATATTCTTATCTGAAAAACTTTTTTTAATTATTTTTTGTTGTAATCCCAACATCGTAGGAGTTTTGCAATCCAAGGATGATTGCATCAGTTCCTGAGTAGGAGAGGGCATAACTAAATCTATACCACTTTCCAAAATATTTTTCCTTATAGGGCTAGACCCAACCATGTCCCCTATACTCAGATCCAAAGCCCTTTGTTCTTCATTTAAACCCCTAGATCTGATTCCTTAAGTTGCCCCTCAAGAAGAGACATATGATTTGGCCTTGTTATATTTGAATCAGTTAGTGATGTTTTCAGTATCTCTATGCACTTATCAAGATCATATAATATTGCAAAATGGTTTAGTAGAGCATCTATATGGCTATCCTTAAGGTCTTTGTTTGTACTTTGTTCTCTATTTCGGGATTTTACCAGAACAAAACCTTCCTTATCTTGTTCCTATTCCTTTATCGGGGCTTTTCCTTTATCCAAAATTTGTCCAAACCGAGAGGGCCCAGGATTTGAAGCCATAGGTGGGACAAAATTAGGGTATTTTCTTTGCAGGTGGCCATATTCATGGCAAATCCGACAACAAAATGGAAGAGCTTCATAGTCAAGTTTTTGAACCCATGTAGTTGATCCAAATTGTATTTCAATAGAATATGGAATAGGATTATTTAAGTCAATTTCAACACAAATACAAGCAACAGATATTACCTTTTTATCCATTGTCTATTGTGACAGTCCAACCGGCTTCCCAAGTAGAAGGGCAATCTTATGCAAGATATTAGTTCTCCAAAATTCCAATGGGAGTCATGGAAACCGCACCCATACTAGAACCCGTAATGGCTGCTCCTCTGATAGGTTGAAACCCACATGTCAGGATTTAAGAAAGAGTCCCACTTGGTTATAGAAATAAAGACCCCCTTCAAATGCTTTGTTATGATCTGCAATACAAGAGAAAACCACCATAAAATGGTTGTTCACACTCAGTATCACCTCCACATCACCTTCAGGATTCCAAGTCTTCCTGACCCAAGCCTCCACAAAGGGGAGAGAAATTCAAATGCCCAAAAATTTACTAATAAGGGCATGTTTGCTTAGATGCTCCACATCTTCCACCACCAAGTCTGGTTGAACCACTAGAACTGGCCTGGCTTCACATCATTCCAAACATCCATTGTTCTTTAACAAGCGGTTCCCGACATGCACTAGAAAATCTTGTTCCTTCCAATAATTTTCAGATGAAAAAACATCACGATCATGCACTCTCTGTGCCGGACCCGATGCCATCACGACATTCCTCCAATTTTTTAGACATCCTTCGAAAGCTGCTGCCATCCCTGCAGAGCAGTTTTTATTTATTTATTTATTTATTTGTATTTATAGATTTATTGATATACACATTCTTCTATTTTTTATTTATAGATTTATTTATATATAAATTATTTTATTTTTTATTTATATATTTATTGATATATAAATCCTTCAATTACTTAGCATGTTTATTTTCAAATTAGGTATTTTAAGCAATACTAACATCTATTTTAAATTCATGATAAAAAAAATCATTAAAAACCTTGATATGTTATCATTCATCTAATTGTATGGATATTACTATTTATGCAAACATGTCATAGAAGATAATTATTAAAAAAATTAATTTATTAACTAACGGATATAATAAAAGTTTATCTTAAAGTTGTATTTACAGAGCAAAACATTTATAGAATAAAATATAAAACTAATTTTAGGTATAAGGTTTAACATCAAAATTAAATTAATAATACTAATTTAAAATAGATGTTTCATTAAAATTAAAAAAAAAAAAAACAATATGATTTTTAATAATATATTAAACATTTTTAAATTAAAAAAAATTATATAAAAGTAAAGATATTTAATTAATTGTTTTTTTAATTTATAGTATATAATAAGTTTTTTATTTATTTTTGATTAATTATTTGGGATTGAAATAAGTTTTAACCATCCAAATGTGTTATGTACTATATTAGTAAACCATAATATTATTATGATATTATAGAAAATTATAATACTATGCTGTATATTATTATGAAAATTCTCATTGTAACTTGGATTTAGAGTAATGTTGGGTTAAGCTTATAAATTTTCTTTTTATTTACTATTATGTTATGATTTGATAGACCTTATACAAAACATGAGGGCTACTTGGATCTCATACATTCAACTCTAGGTCTTTAATTATTTGATTTTAGATCCATCTATTAATAAAATTTCAATGCTTACCTCTAGGTGTACTCATTGATATATAACATTTTTTTTCATGGGTTTTGAACATTGGATTTCAATGAGAAACTCCTAGCTCTCTCACACTAATTGGACTAAAGCCTTTAAATAACATGAGGATGGTCTAGGATCATAAAATAGGTACAATTGACCTTAGGTCTATTTTTATTCAACCCTAACTTTATGTATTGCCATTACTTCAACTTTAATAGGTCCAAACTTATTCATAGATCTATAAATTGTTCATCCTTTAATTGGAATTGTATCTAATAGTAAGAAACCCATCACTCAATTTTTATTACAAAACTATTGTGCAAAACATCTCATTAAAAATATGACTGTATAGATTTGAAAGTTTAATATTAGAACATATTTTATTAAAACATAATAGTACACATAGATTTGGAATATGTTTCCATAAGTTTAACTCCTATATCCAAGTGATGTAATGGTTCTATGATATGCCCATCAATAAGATTAAAATTATGGTTTATGATGTGAAACTCTTTAATTTCTACTACCTTGCTTAAACCTATTTGAGAATCTTAAATTTTATTATTAATAACAAGAAATAATTTTAAAATATACTTAAATATTTTGAAATCTAACATATGATTATTAAAAAAACTTTAAATAACTAAAGGTATTTATAAACAATAAAGCACACATCATATGCTTGTAGTATGTTTAAAATATAATATAAATAAAATTATAAGGTGCATAATTAACTATTTCAAATATGACTTTGTAGAAAATAATGTAAATTTTTTTAAATGTTTTATTTTAGGGTCAAAATTGCTTGTATATATCTTTAATCTTCTTGAGGTTATTTTAAAAAATGTAATGTGCTATATATATGTAAGCAAAGTATGCATACTTTTATATAATATGAAAAACAATTGGTATTCAAATTTAGTGTTAAATATAATATGAAAATTTGAGAAAGGAAATGGAAAAAATGGAATTTAGATCCTAATGATATGGTATATGATGGAGGTTACATGAAGCCTTAAATTATTGTAAAGAAGGTAGATGATTACACCTTTTATAAAACTTAGATCTCTTACATATCCTATTTTTGTTTGAGATTTTTACCTTATAAATTAATGAAAAATGAGGAGTATAATAGAATAATGTTATCCACTTTTAGAATCTCTTCCTCAGTTTACCACAAGATTGAGCAAATTCAAAAAGACCTTTTTGTGGTCTAGCGTTTATGATAAACAAAGGTTCCACCTGATGGCTTGGGACAAGGTTTATTCCAATAAAATCAATGGAGGCTTAGGTCTAAGAAGGGTTAATAAAATGAACATGGTCCTTATAGCTAAATAGGGGTGGCAGCTAATCTTTGAAAGTGAATCAATTTGGATAAACATCCTAAGAACAAAATATCTCAACCAATGTAATTTCCTTATAGATGAAGAGTTTCCTACTGCCTTAGCTTTCTATAACTCCATAGTCAAATCCAGGAAAACACTCAAGGCTAGAGCTGGCTAGAATTTTCAAGATGGTAGAAGCCTCAATTTCTAGACTAACTCATGGATTTGAGACCAAACCTTGATTATTGATCCTAGGTTATCCCTAGTAAAATTTGTTACTAACTTCCTAGTTGGACCTAAATTCTATGACTTCATTAGTGATAATGGTAGGAAAAAAAATGTGGAAGGTCATTCCTTTAGAAGGGCTTAGCAATTCCTAGATTTTTGTAGCTGCAATCCTATCTTATCTTTTGAGATCTTGTGTCATCCTATTAAGCAATTTTGAGGATAATTTGATATGGAAATCCAATAAAAATGGTCTATTTAGAGTCAAATCTACTTATTATGTTTCTAAAAACCAACCATCCAATTTATTCCCTTCTAATATGATCTATATCAAACATCTCACCCCCAAGATCATTGTCATATTTTGGTTGGCTATCCAAAATAAGATTCTTACTCTTGACAATCTTCAAGATTAAGGTATGAGTTTTCCAAATTGATATTATCTTTGTCTATCCAATCTGGAGTCTATCCACCACTTATTTCTAGAATTTCCTTCCTCTTAGTTATGCACACCCTTCTCTCAACTTTCCATATCACTATGACTTTTTCTAATATGATCTTAGATCTTTGGATCCAATGGTTGTCTCCTTTTTTTAGTCATCATCTCAAAACCTTCTGGTCTTTCTTGTTATCTCACATTTTGTGGCACATCTAGAAATAAAGGAACTTAAGAGCATTCAATGAGATTATTTTTAGAGTATTTTACATTATTGGGTACAAGTTAATGTACCACCTTGGGTACATTACTAGAGTAGGATTTTACTTTAGAGTAAAGTTAAGTAGTTACTCCAAGCATGTAATTTA
The DNA here is from genome assembly GCA_028583015.1 of Wollemia nobilis. NCBI lineage: Eukaryota > Viridiplantae > Streptophyta > Pinopsida > Araucariales > Araucariaceae > Wollemia > Wollemia nobilis. The sequence goes on along the minus strand of JAQPPZ010016414.1, from coordinate 5,276,633 downwards.
TGCACAAGTGTTAGAATGTGCAATGATGTAAATGTGCATGTAGTCCATATTGTACATGAGTCATAAGATAGATTCAAAGGTATAGTGAGGGCCAAGGAACTTATATTCCTATATAAAGGCCTTATAGTGACGGAAATATATGGGTAGAAAATATAGAGAGTACATAGTATAGATTGGTAGAGGAGTACAATGTAGTTCCTTTAAAATCGTGTGTGAACTATTAATGTCCTCCATTATACTACATTGTACTATTTTAATGAGATTTCATTAATGGCATATTTTGGAGTTATTACAAGATTTTATATCTTTGTTTTCCTGCACATTATAGTGCCATTGTCATATAAATATCATAGCTTGCTTATATTGCATCTTGTGGTTCCATTTCATATATCATATACTCATAAAAATCTAACAATGGTATTAGAGCACAAGGTAGATCAATAGGAAATATGGAGATCCACAAGTGAGACTGAGAGGAATTCAAAAATCTCATTTTTAGAATTTTTGAGATTGCATTTAGCTAGATTCTTTCCATAGGGTTGTAGAAACACTTGTGAATACTAGGAATCAACACTGATTCCCCTATATTGATAAATCAACTAGTGATTATTGATCATGTCTAGATTTAGAATTTCTTCCATCACAGTCCTAATACTTTATTGCAGAAAAAAAAAATATTAAAAGAAATTTGGGAAGCTTCCTACAAAAGAGCTAGGAAGAATATATTCTTTAGAATCAATCCAGCACAAGAAGTAACAAATGGAAGAATGAATATTTTAAGTCCTAAATAAAAATATCCCATTGCTAGAGATTGCAAACCTATAGATTGTAGAAGAAGAAAAGGCCATAGTAGCCTTCTTGTAGCTTTGAGGAAGATAATCCAGAGAAGAGTCACAGTGAAGATAGGATATTGGTGATCTCCATTGAATATTGAATACTTCACCTTGAAGGAGTAGAAAAAATCAGCGTGAGAAGCTGAAGAGACCTACAAGAGGTCCTATTAAATAACTTCTAGTTTTAGAAGAGATAGAGAAGAACTAGAAAAAATTTTATTCCTAAAGTAGTAGATTTCAAATATCTGAGAGGGAGATTGCATTGCCAAACTTACAAAGTAGAAGGTTGAAGAAAATATCTCATTGAGAAGACCATAGAAGCTACAAGAGTGAAGACCCTAGAGAATAGGTCTCAAGGAGAAATAAGGAGAAGGTTTGGAGAGCATAATTGAAGGAGATTCATAGAAGGCCATAAGAGGAGTTCCTAAGAGAAATCATTATATAAATTCCTAGATTTTTGTAGAAGGGTCATTGTATAAGGGCTTAGTAATTCCTAGATTTTTTTAGCTACAATTCTATCTTATCTTTTGAGACCTTGTGTCATCCTGTTAAGAAATTTTGAAGATAGATTGATATGGAAATCCAATAAAAATGGTCTATTTAGAGTCAAATATAGTTATTATGTTTCTAAAAACCAACCATCCAATGGATTACCTTCTAATCCGATCTAGATCAAACATATCACCTCCAAGATCATTGTCATTTTTTGGCTGGCTATCTAAAATAGGATTATTACTCTTGACAATCTTCAAGCTTAAGGAATGAGTTTCCAAAATCTATATTATCTTTTTCTATCCAATTTTAAGTCTATCCACCACTTATTTCTAGAATTTCCTTTATCTTCCTTAGTTATGCACACCCTTCTCCCAAATTTCCATATCACTATGACTTTTCCTAATATGATCTTAGAACTTTGGATCTAATGATCATCCCCTTTTTTTAGTCATCATCTCAAAATATTCTAGTTTTTCTTGATATATAATCTTTTGTGGCACATCTAGAAATAAAGGAACTTAAGAGCATTCAATGGAATTTTTGTTAGAGTATATTACATTATTGGCTACAAATTAATGTACCACCTTGGGTACATTACTAGAGTAGGAGTTTACTTTATAGTAAAGTTAAGTAGTTACTCCAAGCATGTAATTTATGCACAAGTGTTAGAATGTGCAATAATGTAAATGTGCATGTAGTCCACATGTACATGAGTCATAGGATAGATTAAAAAGTATAGTGAGGGACAAGGAACTTATCTTCCTATATATAGGTCTTATAGTGAGTGAAATATAGGGGCAAAAAATATAGAGAGTGCATAGTATAGATTGGTAGATGAGTACAATGTATTTCCTTTTAAAAAAAGTGTGAAGTGTTCATGTCCTCCATTATACTACATTGTACTATTTTCATGAGATTTCATTAATGGCATATTTATGAGCTTTTGTAGAACTTTATCTCTTTGTTTTCTTACATATTATAGTGTCATTATCATATTGATATCATAGCTTGCTTATCTTGCATCTCGTGGTTGCATTTCCTATATCATATACTCATCAAAAGCTAACAATAGTATTAGAGCACATGGTAGATCAATAGGAAATAAGGAGAGCAACAAGTGAGTTTGAGAGGAATTCAAAAATCTCATTTTTAGAAATTTTGAGATTGCATTGAGCTTAAGTCTTTCCATAGGGTTGTAGAACAAATTGTGAAGACTAGAACTCAGCATTGATTTCACTATATTAACAAATTAACTTGTGAATATTGATCATCTCTAGATTTAGAATTTATTCCATTACAATCCTAATACTTTATTGTAGAAAAAAGAAAAAAATATTAAAATAAAGTTGGGAATATTCCTACAAAATATCTAGGAAGAGTATATTATTTAGAATGAATCCACAATAAGCAACAAATAAAATAATGAATATTTGGAGGCCTAAATAAAAGGTCCCATTGCTAGAGATTGCAGACCTGTGGAGTGCAGAAAAATACAAGGCCATAGAAGCCTTGTTGTAGATTTGAATAAGAGACTCCAAAGAAGAGTCTCAATGAAGATAGGAGATTGATGATCTTCATTGAATATTTAAGACTTAACCTTGGAGTAGAAGAAATCATCTTGAGAAGCTGAAGAGACCTACAAGAGGTCCCATTGAAGAACTTCTAGTTTTGGAAGAGTTAGAGAAGGACTATCAAAATTTTTGTTCGTAAAGCAATAGAATGCAAATATCCGAGAGAGATATATCATTACCAAACTTAAATAGTAGAAGGTTGAAAAAAATATCTCATTGAGAACACAAGAGAAGATGCAATAGTGAAGACCCTAGAGAAGGGGTCTCAAGGAGAAAGAATAAGAAGGCTTGGAGAGCCTCATTGTAGGATATTCAAAGAAGACCATAAAATGAGCTCCTAGAAGAACTCATTGTAGAAATTTACCACTAATGATAATTTATTGATAAAGGAAGAACTTGGAAAATTATCGTCATTCGACAAAAAGCCCAAGGGAGAAGGATTTGTCAAGAATATTGTCAAATTTTGAAGAATATTGGTGAAGACCTCGAGACTTTTAGATTCTTGGGAAGAAGGCCTAAATTGAATTCAAAATTTAACAAGGAGATCGAAGGAGAAAGGAGCTAGAAATTACTATTAAATATGAGAGGCTTGAAGATTATCTTTAAAGGCTAGAAGACTCATTTGAAGAAAGGATATTTGTTAGTTTCTACATATAAAATTGAAGGGTTCTTGAAGGAAAATCTCAACTACAATTTGGAAGAGTTCCCTACCAAATTTTTGATATTCAAGGACAACATTTTAGTGGAGATATTGGTTGTTATGAAATCTAAAATATTTTAGATTTGGGGACAACAAGAAAGCAGCAACAAGGATAACATTATTACCTACGAAACTTCAAATTTATAGAGTGCATTATGAGAGGAATTCAAAAGAGCTAGGAAGAATATTTTCTTTAGAATCAATCTAGCACAAGAAGCAACAAATGAAATAATGAATATTTTAAGGCCTAAATAAAAGATCCCATTTCTAGATATTATAGACCTGTAGAGTGTAGAAGAAGAAAATGCCATAAGAGCCTTGCTATATATTTGAGGAAGAGACTTTATAGAAGATTCTCAGTGAAGATAGGATATTGGTGATATCCATTGAAGATTGAATACTTCACCTTAAAGGAGTAGAAGAAATAATCCTGACAAGCTAAAGAGACGTACAAGAGGTCCTATTTAAAAACTTCCAACTTTGGAAGAGATACAAAAGGACTAGTAAAAGTCTTGTTCCTAAATTAGTAGATTTAAGAGATTCAAGAGGAATATCTCATTACCAAACTTCCATAGTATAAGGTTGAAGAAAAGGTCTCATTGAGAAGACCATAGAAGCTGTGAGAGTGAATATCTGAAAGAAGAGGTCTTAAGAAGAAAGAAGGAGAAGGCTTGGAGATCCTTATTGAAGAATATTTAGAGAAGGTCATTAAATGAGTTCCTAGGAGAACTCATTGGATAAATTTACCACCAAGGAGAAGTTCCTGATAAAGGAATAAATTGGGATAATTATCACCATCTGAAAATAAGCACAAAGGAGAAGGATTTGGCAAGAAGCTTGTCAAATTATGGATATTGGTGAAGACCTCAAGACTTTAAGATTCTTAAGAAGAAGATCTAGATTGAAGTTGCAATAAGTAAGGAGGTTGAAGGAGAAAGTATCCAAACATTACTACCAAATATGAGAGGTTTGAATATTGCATTTGAAGGCTAGAAGTCTCATTTAAAGAAAGGAGATTTATTGGTTTCTACAAAATTGAAGGGTCCTTGAAGGAAAATATTAGATATAATTTTGAGGAGTTCCCTACAAAATTTTTGAGATTAAAGGATAGCATTTTAGTGGAGACATTGACTACTTTACAATATAAAAAAAATTAGATTTAATAATAGCAAGAAAGTAGCAAAAATGACAACATTACTAGCTAGAAAACTTCAAGGATAATTAAAGTCACCTACTATAAATTCAATGTAACAAGTTAGAGGGTTTCAAATTTGCAAATAGGTTATCTAAAAAACTTTTTTGAATAGTCAAGAAGAGTTGCAAGTTCATCTAGTAAAATGCATAAATAAGGTGAATATAATCATCCTGCATTCCTTCATCTATAGAGTTCATTAAGGTAAGCACCTATGGTGCAAAATATTCATTAGTTGAACTTTAAATTTTTGGTTTATTATTAATATTTGTTAAGCACCATATTAGGGTTTAAAAGTTGCAAAAATAAGGTTGCATATTGAAGCCTTCAACAGAGTGTAAAAGGTAGTTTCATTTAAGGTTAATACCTGCACACTAAAATAGGAGTTAGATATATTTCAAAATAAAGAAAAGTGTCATCTTTCTATTATCTATTTACAAAAAAGAAGATATTACCTTTAAGTGAAATTTACGTAGATTGAAGTGCATATTTTGAATTACCTTTAAGATTTCTTTATAAGGAGCAATAAGGAGAAATTACTAGTGCATTATACTAGTTACTATTAAAATGTTATTAAATGCATTGGTGTGTAAGTTAAGGTTAAAGACCAAAGTGTACAAATCAACATACTATTAAAGGGTCTAGAGACACTTTTGACCACTCAAAACCTGTAGCATTTTTTGGTATAGAGAAGGCACCAAAAATGGTGATATACCTCCAAGGAGTGGAGAAGAAGCCACAAGGGAGACTAGGAGAGTCTCAAATTTTAGGTGCAACTAAGGAACCTATTATAGGTTATTACAAAGCACCATACTTGTATCCTATATTACCTTAAGATGATATAGGTTTAAGTGTCTCAAGGACACACTACATAGCTCTTGATCACATCTACAAGTAGCCACCATTAGTGAAAATAAAGCACAATCAAAGTGCTTAAAAGTAGAGCCATTGTAGAGGCCTCAACATCCATTGTTAGCAAGGTGAAGGTACAAACTAAATATGCACAAGAGTAGAGCTGGTTCAAAGGGATCGATACCTACTTCACCAAGGTGTAACATGACACCAACTCAATGCCTATGGTAACATAAACATGTAGCATCAAGGTCCACATAAGGAGCTCAATATATACATTGAAAGATAGCACAAGTATCTATGTAAGGAAACTATCATCCATTACACACACTGTAAAAATAAGAGCACTAAGTACAACACATTGCAAATCATAGAAGAGTAATGTACAAGGTGAAACCAAAGGTGCATTACCCAAGCTACAACTTGTAATAATCACCAACTAAGAGGAAGCACCTAAATCCATCATAGGAGTGCCATAGAACCTCTATTGCAAATCCCTATAAATCATCATAGCTGGAGCCAACATCATAACATCATTGATTGCTTGGAAATAAAACATTAAAAAATATATAAAATGTTTTCACTAGTAAGAAATATACAAGGCATAAGAGATGTTGGAGGAGCATTACATGCATGAGAGTAAAGTGCCACTTGGCACATTCAAACAAGGTGCCCATACATACATTCTAACACCTATGTAGGAAGGAGATGTTCAAAATTGGAATAATACTTATCTTGAAGTATTGAAAGGAATAATCATCATTGCTCACTATTCAAGGAGCACTTGAGCATTGGAGGCACCTAATATAACACTCACCAAGATCATAACTACTATTGGCTATTTAAATAATATCTATCCCACTTATCCATAACATTAAGAAGGGTTAACGGGCCTATTAAAGAACCCAAGACTAAGGGGGAGTGCATGAATAGAGTAAGAGAAGTCAAGGCATGATTGTAGAGAGTAATAAAGGTACAAAGCACATAGTAAGAGAGTACACTAAGAAGTAAAGCAACAATAGAGAGATAAGTGCATCCTAAGCTAGCTTTAAATGTAGAGAAGTCAACAGTAGTAGAGGGAAGTAAGACCATCATAAAGGATGCCTAGCAAGATCATTGTCATTAACCAATAAGAAGATACTGCACCCACTAAGGAGATTGAAGTCAAAGCAGTGCCCATCGACCTTACACTCTCAACCTTATAATAGACATTATATCATATAGTTTAATTATTTACTTTCATAAGGAGTGATAAGGGATAATATATAAGGTTAAAGTTATTATCATTTGCATTGAAGATACATGCAAAATTAACCTTAGTAAACCAAAAAGCAAATAAGAGTTTATATCCTTAATAGTATTTCAAATCACATTAGTTGAAATAAAAATATGTTAATAATTGCAATTAATATAATATGAGATATAAGGGTTTCTACTTGATAAACCAAAATATTATTATTGCACATATTATCAGTTTCTAAAATTCCAAATAAGGGAGATATAAGGAGTGTTACTGCAGAGATATTTCTATCTCTGGCAGAATGAATTACAAATAAACAATTAATATGCAGACAGAGGACGAAGCGAATAAGAAATAAGGAAATTACGACGAACGAATAAAAATAAAACAATGGCCACTTAAGGTGGGCACACCCTTGCGCAGAAGCAGCAGATGAAAAAATGTAAAAGATATGATGATTTTTTATTTAAACCAACTACGGTGAATATATATACTAAATATCTATCTCTTGGAGAAACATAGCCGACGCTGCTATGTTTGGACTGCAACATGACTCCCCTCCTCGGAAAGCTTTGTCCTCAAAGCTGGAAATGTCTGGAAGATACTTTCAGGTTCCCATGTTGCATCTTCCTCTGATAAATCTTGCCATTTAATGAGAAATTCATGAATCTGACGTGATCTCAGTTTGCGGACTCTATGTTGTAGTATATCTTCTGGTTGGAGATGTATGCGTCCTTCCTCATCGAGCACTGGTAATTCTGATTGACTTTGTACTTTCTGACCAATTACTTTTTTGAGACAAGAAACATGAAATACCGGGTGTATTCGTGAAGATGTCGGTAGCTCTAATTGATAGGCTACTTCTCCAATGCGGCGCACAATTTTGTAGGGACCATAGAATCGTGGGGCCAACTTCTGGCTGGACTTTATCTTTAATGAGGCTTGTTTGTAAGGTTGCAACTTGAGGAACACCCAATCTCCTATATTAAAAGTTCTCTCTGATCGGTGCAAGTCTTGTTGTTGTTTCATACGATTCTGTGCTTGGGCCAAATTCTCTTTGAGGATGGTAAGCGTAGACTGCCTTTGTTGGAACCAATCATCCACTTTAGCTACTTTAGATGATCCCTGTACGTAATCTGCAACTTTTGGAGGTTTGGTGCCATACAATGCTTCGAATGGAGACATCTTAATTGAGTAATGGTAAGAAGTGTTGTACCACCATTCCGCTAATGCCAACCAATGGCTCCATTGGTATTGTTTATCTTGAGCAAAACATCTTAAGTATGTACCCAAACATTTGTTAACTACTTCTGTTTGACCATCTGTTTGTGGATGGTATGCTGAAGACATGTTCAATTTGGTACCACTAAGTCGAAATAATTCCCGCCAAAAGTTACTAGTGAAAATGGGATCTCTATCACTTACAATATTCTTTGGCATACCATGTAATTTGAAAATTGAATCCATAAATACCTTTGCCACCTTGCTTGCGGAAAATGGATGTTGTAAAGCCCGAAAGTGAGCATATTTGGATAACCGGTCTACGACGACGAAGATTACTTGTCCTGCCTTCCGATTTTGGAAGACCTTCAATGAAATCCATGGATATATGTTCCCACCGTCGTTCAGGGATGGGTAATGGTTGTAATAATCCTGGTGATTTGACTGTTTCTCCTTTATTGCGCTGGCAAACTTCACATTCTGCTACCCATTGTTTGACTTCCGCTTTTAATCCTTTCCAACAAAATGATTGTTTGACCCTTAAATATGTCTTCAAAAATCCTGAATGTCCTGCTGATGGAGAAGCGTGTGATTCGTCGAGGATTTTTGATTTGAGTTCTGAATTATGTGGAATGTAAATGCGGTTCTTCTTCCGGAGGATGTTATCTTCATAAGAGAACCCAGGGTGTTTGGAAGACCCTATAGATAATTCATGAATTATCTGGGCAGTTTCACTATTGGACAGCCATTCAATTTGTAATTGAGTTACCCATTGGGAACAAGGACCTGAAATAGCATTGATGACTACTTCATCTTCATATTTTCTGGACAGTGCATCGACAGCTATATTTTCCTTCCCTTTCTTATATTCAATAACGAAATCATAGCCTAGAAGTTTGGTTAACCACTTATTTTGTTCTGGATAAGAAAACCTTTGCTCCAAAAAATGCTTGAGGCTACTATGATCTGTTTTGATAATGAAGCGGCTACTGATTAGGTAGTGTCTCCATTTTTCTACTGCATGAAGAATAGCCAACATTTCTTTTTCATATGTTGATCTTCCCAAATTTTTTTCGAAAAGCTGTTTACTTTCAAATGCCAAAGGATGACCTTCTTGCATTAATATAGCCCCAATTCCTGTTCCTGATGCATCACATTCGATAATAAATGGTTTGTGAAAGTTGGGAGTTGCTAAGACCGGAGTTGTACACATGGCTCGCTTAAGAGCTTCAAAAGCTAAAGTAGCCTCTTCCGACCAACGAAAAGCATCCTTTTTTGTGAGTGCTGTGAGAGGTGTTGCAATCTTACCATAATTCTGTACAAACTTGCGATAGTAGCCCGTGAGACCCAAAAAACCACGAAGTTTCTTGATGGTTTTAGGTAAAGGCCACTCTTGAATTGCCTTAATCTTATTGGGATCGACTTTGACACCCTCATGTGAAACTATATGACCAAGATACTCGACTTCTTGAACACCAAATGAGCATTTGGAGCGTTTAACAAATAATTTTTCTTTGTGTAGGATGTGAAGGGCTTTATCCACATGATGTAAATGGTCCGCCCAAGTTTTGTTGTATATGAGAATATCATCAAAAAAAACTAACACAAACTTACGGAGGAGTGGACGAAACACTTGGTTCATGAGACTTTGGAATGTGGATGGTGCATTAGTGAGACCAAAAGGCATGACCAAAAATTCGTAATGACCTTCATGAGTACGAAAGGCCGTTTTGGGAATATCTTCTTCTCTAACACGGATTTGGTGAAAGCCAGAGCGAAGGTCTAATTTTGTAAAAAATTTTGCACCATGCAACTCATCTAATAGGTCATCTATGACGGGGATAGGAAATTTGTCCTTGATAGTGAGTTTATTGAGAGAACGAAAGTCGGGACACATACGCCAAGAGTTATCTTTTCGTCTAGCCAAGACTACGGGTGAGGAATAAGGACTAGTCGTTGTGACGAATGACTCCATGATCCAACAAATCCTGAACGATCTGTTCAATTTCTGTCTTTTGTGGGCTGAGGATAGCGATAAGGACGATTGTTAGGTGGGACACTTCCCGGCATCAAATGGATGGCATGATCATGAGATCGTTTAGGTGGTAATCCTTGAGGTTCTTGGAAAACCTCGTCGTAATGTGTGATGATATCTTGTAACTCAGGTGCAATAATATCCGAAGTTGCTGCCGATTGTTTTTCCAAACAATTAATTTGAGCTATAAACCCATATCCACCCTTTTTTAACATCTTTTCCATACTATGAGAGCTCACCATTTGTGTTGGAGGAGTAGTAATGCCTTGTAAGTGAATGACTCGTCCATTTTCCTTCCATTCCACAAATAATTTTTTGAAGTTGAAGCTAATTGTGTCTAATGTTTCCAACCATTCAACCCCCAAAATGACATCAAAATTTCCCAAATTCATGACAAAAAGGGAACCTAACCAGGTATAAGTTCCCATCTTTATGGAAACTTGAGATGTGCGACCCACGCATTGTGCGTTCACCCCGTTGGCCACTAAAACCTGGAATTTGTCTTTGTTGGAAGAGTTAATGAATAAATTCAAGGCTTTTGTTGTTTTGATGTCGATAAAATTGTGGGTGCTACCAGAATCAATTAGCACATTCACCTTTTTCTGGCGGAGAAAACCTGGTACCTTGATGGTATGGTGGGCGGTTAAACCCATGAGAGCATGCACTGAAATCGCCATTGTATCCTCTTCTTTTTCGTCTATAGTACTTGGTAGGTCTTCTGGCATAGGTTCTTCTGATTGGTAAGGTTCATCCTCTTCCCCTTCACCTTGATCACCTTCAATATGAAAGTTTTGTTTTTGGGCACAAGCTTGTTCCCTGGGGTGATTAGTGCGACATTTATAACAAAAATATCTTGATGGTTGATCATTTCTACGAAAGGAATTGTTGCGGTATGAAGGACGATTATATGTTTCCCGCTGTGCAGACAACTGGTGTCTCTTCTCGGCCAACTTGGCTATTCTTATACAACTGTTTAACAAGGTTGGATCGTGCATGTCTACCTCTACTCGAATACTTTCTTTCAACCCATTGCGAAAGGCACCTACCACTGTGTCGGGACTAAGGTCTGAAGTGTATGGTAGTAAACTGGTAAACTCCGAAACAAATTCACTAACTGACCCTTTTTGTTTAAGAGATAACAATCTTACTGTGTAGGATGATGTAGCTCCGTCATCAAATCTTTCTAAAAAAGAGGTAGCGAATTTTCTCCAAGTAATAATGGCTCCATTCTCTTGTTTAAGCCATACAAACCATTGGTAGGCCTCAGTGCCTAATTTTGAGGCAGCAAAAGGAACTCTATCAATTTCCCTGATTTGATATAAGTCAAGGCTGCCTTCCATTTTGGCTAACCAACCACGAGGATCATGACCTTCAAAAGTGGGCATATCAATTCGTGGAAAGTTAATATTAGGGCCTCTTGGTTGGTGATAACCCGTGTCCCTTTCTTGATTTTGGTTATACCGTTGTCTTTGATAGGGATCCCTGTAATTATTTGCATCACCTCGTTGTTGTTGCCAATCATCATTAGGATCGACAATTTCTACATTCTGTTGGGCATGGGAGTGATTTTGGGGATTAGTATTGGGATTAGGTTGTTTTTGTGCTTGCACAAGTTCTTTTAGGGTGAGACCCATGTCGTGAAGACTCTCTAGTATGTTGTGAAGAGACTCCTTATCGGACATGGCTGAATTACTTGAGTCTCCTTGTGTGATGTTTTCATGAGTTGGGGAAGGATTAGTAGCCATAGGATCTACTAGGGGATGATGTGGATTATAACTACCAATTTTAAAAGGAGAAGGAGAATTTTTAGTACCTGGGCTGCGGTTAGCTCTTCTTATGTAGGTATTGGTCGTTTCTGAGCTTGATAATCGACCGTTAGGACCTTTGATCCAACTTTTATTCATGCACCGCTCAAAATTTGTTTGCTGGTTAGCTCTTGATCTTCAAAATTTCTGCAAAAATTTGTTGTCCGCCTTATTGCCACTCCAACTGTGGCGCGGAAGAGGATGTTGTGGGCTCCGTGAGAACACTTCAGATACAACGCGACTTGATTAGACACGGGGACCAATGATTGCAAGAACCAACCAATGACACACGGCGACCCGACACTAGGAAACGACAGAATCGGACAAGACCCGGACGAGCAACCCAACGAACGGACGGAACTCTAAACGACACGGCGACCCGACACTAGGAAACGACAGAATCGGACAAGACCCGGACGAGCACCCCAACGAACGGACGGAACTCTAAACGACACGGTGACCCGACACTAGGAAACGATAGAATCGGACAAGACCCGGACGAGCACCCCAACGAACGGACGGAACTCTAAATGACACGGCAACACCGAAAGAACACGACACACGACTGAGACGAAGAACACGCGACCGAGACGAAAGAACACTCGACACGCGACCGAACGAAAGAACACGCGACCGAGACGAAAGAACACGACACTTGACCAAGACAACTGGCGACTGGAGAAAGGACCAAACTAAGCGCGGAGTAACCCACCGTGTGACCGAAGTCACACTATGGAAGGTGTGATTTTCACCTTTTAAACCGTTACACCTAAATACTGCGTTGAGTGTGGGATAAATAATTTAAGCCCACCCGCGACACAAATAACCGCTGACATCAGCAATTAACTTAACCTTAGGCGAAACGTTAATTATAATATTTTCCTTGATTCTGATTGGACGACGCGTTTTCCCCGACGAATGTCTGTTTCGGCTGTGTTTGCAGGCTGCAATGGCGTCACAGGCCGCGGCGTGAGATCGAAAAGAAACGTGAAATGCGAGCTGGCCGATTTGTTTGTAAAATGTGGGATGTATGCCTGCTGTTCGAACGCTGTGGAGACTGGAGAAACAGAACGCAAACCAGTGGGCGCCAATTCCCTTCCGTGAAGACGTCGCTTGCCCCGGCGCCCGGATACGTGCGAAGAAGAAGCGACAATGGAGGTCCCGAGGTTTCGTAAGATGGATATCTGATACCACTTGCAGAGATATTTCTATCTCTGGCAGAATGAATTACAAATAAACAATTAATATGCAGACAGAGGACGAACGAATAAGAAATAAGGAAATTACGACGAACGAATAAAAATAAAACAATGGCCACTTAAGGTGGGCACACCCTTGCGCAGAAGCAGCAGATGAAAAAATGTAAAAGATATGATGATTTTTTATTTAAACCAACTACGGTGAATATATATACTAAATATCTATCTCTTGGAGAAACATAGCCGACGCTGCTATGTTTGGACTGCAACAGTTACATAAAACTTTAATTAATTGGAATTTAGAAAATGGAACGATTGGAAATTTAAGGATTGAAAAGAAAAATTATTGGTTGCTTTCAAAGAGTTGGAATTTAAGGATGAAAATTATCTTTTGATGTAATATTTTCCTAGTGTAGTAAATTTTCACTACAAATTTGGTTACTCTTAGGGTAACTCTTGCTAGTAGGAGTCAAGGAACCCAAATAAAAAGGTCCTTATCCATTGGGTGGAGAGTCTATGTGGAGAAAATCATGAAGCTTTTGTAGTAGTGTTGGATGTTGGGGAAGGATGATGTTGAAGGTAAATTTTCTCAAGAATTCATGGAGATGAGAATGGGAGCATACCTCATTTTATAGGTCTCATCTCTTGGGTGGCTCTTGAGATGTTTTCCCCATATTGCTAATCTATTTACTATAGGTGGATATAGAAAGACTCATTTCCTCATTCTTGGGTTGTGGGGAACATCATCATCATTCATGCTTCCTTTCGCTTGAATAAGATGGTTGTCCTTATTTCGATCAAAAGGTATGTGTATTGATCTTGAGAGGTATGGTATACATGTATTAGTTCCAATGACCTTGTTATTTGAGCTTGTGTGATATTAATCCTTATGTTACTAGTATGAACTTACTTGTGTCCTATAGTCATTACATATACACATGATAATTAAAAATATTTATTATTTATTATTATTTATTATTTATTATTATTTATTATTTATTATTATTATTATATAAAAGGCGCTAGGGGGTCGATGAGTCATACTTTGCATTAGAAACCTACCCCATACTAGTGTAGTCAAAGGTTCTTTTAGGACCAGCTTCCCAAATTTTTGCAACTCAATGCTTCCTTCTATGGGATGTATGTTTTTCATCCTTGAGTTGGGCCTTCTTTCTTTCCCCCACTAGGTCTTCTATGGTTATATATTTCTAACTTTTATACTATGTCACTTTCTAAAGGATGGCCTTGATGTTGACTTCTATTTGTTGGTCCTTTTGAGCTTGACTTATTTCTTGATATCCTTTTGGCTTTGGGTATAGGTCTTAGGGGAAATATTTTTCGTGTGGTATCGAGAGGTTGATCACCAAGTTATACATATTTCTTGGTCATATAACTTATCTTTCGATCAACCACAAGGATAATTTTAATACCTTTGCATTCACTTTTGATAAGTTAGAGGTGATGAGTATTGGATCCATAAGATCTACCCCAAACCTTAACTCAAGGTTTGAAAAAATCAATCAATCAACTCTACTCTCAAGTCTTCTCAAAGACTTATCTCAAATATGCCTTGTAAGATTCCACAAAAGCTCACACTAATCTATCCACAAGTCCTCTCTAGAACTTGTCTCAAATCTGCTCAACAAGTCCTCACTAGAACTTGTCCAAATCTTCTCAACAAGTCCTCACTAGAACTTGTCCAAATCTGCTCAACAAGTCCTCACTAGAACTTGTCCAAATCTTCTCAACAAGTCCTCACTAGAACTTGTCCAAACTCATAGAAACATAAAGATAATTGTTAGAGACTCAATATGCTTCACACTTATCACAATGCTCAATTACTTTCAATCAATCTTTTAGAAACATATAGAGAATTGTTAGAGACTCAATATGCTTCACATTCACCACAATGCTCAATCACTTTCAATCACTCCTTTTACCATAGAAACATATAGAGAATTGTTAGAGACTCAATATGCTTCACACTCACTAACTCTCAATCACTTTCTCAACTCAATTTAGAATATAGAACAATTTGTTTCATAGAACTTGAACAATCACTTTAACACATTCACTTGACTAGGCTCAACCAACTCTACTCAACCAATCACTCAATGAAATAATCCTTGCTCACAAACCCTAGTCCAAGCATATGAACACTCACTCAAATATTTCCAACAATGCTTATCAACCAATCTCACATAACAATGATACTCATGTTCTTTTCAAACCCTAGTTCAAGTTCTTCACTCAACCATTCACTTCAACAACAATGCTTATAAAACAAGGTTTTATCAACAACTCTTTATTCCAAAAAACCTTGAAGCATTAATTCAACACACTCAACAAGGAAAACCTTAACCAAATCCTTTTCACTCCAACTTAGCATTCACAACATTCAACAATCACTCACTAGGAAGAATATGCCCATACCTTTTGTTTGATGTAGAAGTACCCTTGGAAAACCTGTCTAAATCACAATTTCCTTCTTTCCAATTTCAATGGTTAGATGATAAAATATCACTCCAATACTTTCTCAAAATATTCCTTAGACACAAAAATACTCAAATCTCAAATACACCTTATTGCTCCTACTTGTAATTAACATTCATCAAATCATGCACAAAAATAATTACTTGGATACACCTTATAATCTCCAACTTAAAATAATATCCAACACCACAAAAACCACAACCAATCTTTCTAAAACACCTTTATTTCCTTTTCAAACCCTAAAGCAAATAATACCAAAAATTTATTTTGCAATAACCTTATAACTCCCCAAAAACCTCATATACCAAATAAAATATGCAAAAATTAATTTTTAATACCTCAACAACCTTCTCCAAAAATTTTGGTACTCAAACTTTAATGCATACCTTGTTATTCCCCAAAAAGGGTTTCAGCGTGATTCGATCCATCGTCTCCCCAAGCGCCAAGCACCTTAGCGCTTTGGAGCCCACCGCGTGGGCTAGAGGCACCCACGTGAAGGAAGGTGAACTTCCTTCCCTTTCAACCTTACTCGCCATATTTTCCAACACAAAATAAAATGATCCTCCATGAGGATTTGAACCTGCACTTGTCACTACCCTAACATCTTGCCACTTCCGTGGTTGCCAATTGTGCTACCAGTGGTTGGTGACCAAGGCTCCCTCCTTGGTGGATGATATGATCTCACCTCCTCTTAGCACTTTTTAAAAATTAAAAACTCTTTGTTGCACACACGATTCACATGAAATTCAATAACATAGGATATTATTCGAAAGCATTGGGGATTTTGGTAAGGTGGGTAATCCCCCTTTTATACACATGATAAATGTTCTTCCCACGTCGATACTAGAAATTCAAATTCAAATTTCAAATTAATTTTAATAACCCTCCTTAGGGTTAGTTAAAAATTAATATAAATTAATCTTATAACTAATATCAAAATTAATTAATAATTAATTTAAATAACTTTAAGTAAATTAAATTATAAATTAATTTATAATAAAAATTATATTAATTAATTTATAATTAATTTAAAACTTCCCTTTATAATATTATAAAAATATTATAATATTATTCACTTGGGATTTTTGCACTTTAGACCACATCTGACTTCCTAAAACTGGGTCTTGATCAACTGAAACTAGAGAACCTGAAACTGATGCTGCCCACTGAAACTGCCACTGACTGGTGCTAAAATCTTGACATCAATGACCACTCACTCTTGACATCAATGACAACTTATCTACTCAAAATTTCCAACAATCTCCCCCTTTGTCATTGATGGCAACCCAAATTATTTTTACCAAATACTTGACCTTTTTCTTGTTCTGCTCCCCCTAGGACATTGCTCCCCCTGACTCAATGCTCTCTCCTTAAACCAAATCTCTCCCCCTTACTCAAATATCTCCCCCTTTGACATCAATGGCAAAGGTTCACCTTTGGGGCTCGAGGGCTAAGAATGAGTCTCTTAGCTTAGCCCCTCCCCCACCTCCTCTTGAGGTGGTTAATTCTGGGGTGGGAGTATTTCTACTCCTAGTAAGCACTTGTTCTTTACCTTTATCCTCTTTCCTTCTCATCTGATCCTTCTGATTCCTTTGACTATTCCTATTCATGTCCATGTTCATGTTCCTATTCTTGTCTATATTCCTATTCCTATTCTTGTCCATATTCTTTTTCCTATTCATGTTCGAGTCCATATTCTTGTTCCTATTCCTATTCTTGTTCATGCTTGATTCTAGAATGTCTGCTCTACACCACTTTGTTGTATGTCCATCATTATTGCACTTATAACACTTAATGTTATTATTCCTTGGTGGTGCAAATGTCTTGGGATTTCTCCTGGTGAAGCCATATCTGTTCCTGTCATGAACCCTGCAATTCATTGCCTTATGACCAAACTGATTACATGAGTAGCAATACCCATGGAAAAGTTACTTGTTTCTAAAATTCCCATTTTCTTGTCTTTCATGTGTCCTGCATTGTGAAGCCATGTGCCCAAATATGTGACATGAGAAACATCATCCATTGAAATTTCCTTGCCTTGACCTCATTGGTCTCTTAGTCTCTTTTTCTCTATGTTGGTTCTTGTTCCATCTATTTCTTCTTTGTGCATTGTTCCTTTCCTTGTTGAACTTCCTGTTGTCCAACTCATCCTCAGAAGTCTCACTTTCTCTTATAGTCTTCTTCTTCTTCTTCATAACTTGAGGTTGACTCTTCTTCTTGTTTCTTTTGAGCTTGTTCAAAACCAAGACCTATTTTGTTTGTTGACCTTCTTTGTACCTTGATCATCTTATCCAAATTATTTGAACTCTTTCCAAACTTATGTAGCTTATCCTTGGACTTTTCTAAATCTTCCCTTAGTAGAGCTACTTCTTGTTCTAACCTTTCACATTCTAAGACCTTTGCTTCTAACTTATCCTTAAACTTCTTTGTCTTAGCCATTGACTTGTTTAGATCCTCTATAAGCTTTCCTCTCTCTTCATCACATTCTTGAAACTGAAATTCAAGTTGGGAGTTTTGCTTTCTTACCTTCTTTAAAGTTTTAAGAGCATAAATAAGCTCTCCCTCAAGATCAACTCCTCCTTTTTATGATTCTTCCTCTATTTGTTTGCCTTTGTCAACATCTTCATTTTATTTTGACTTGTCTTCTATAGGATCACCTTCTTCTTCTTCTAGTGCCATTAGAATATTCTCTTCTGGTCCTTCAAGTGCATCCTCATATTCATCATCACTGAAATTGAAACCATTCCTTGTACAACTATCTTCAAGATGTCCAAAATTACCACATCTAAAACACTTGAGAATTATTGGTGACCTTTTCTTAACTTCTTCTTTTTCTTCAATCAAAAATAGGACTTCATATTTATCATTACTTGAAGAACTAGCATCACTATCACTTGAGTACTTACTTTCCTTGTCTGCATAGTAACTCCTCTTCTGTCTTTGAAAGAACTTCTTTCCTTGTTTGCCTTGTCCATCCTTACCTTTCTTTTGGTACCTGTATCTTTTTGATTCCTTGTTCTTATGATCCTATTTTTCTTCATCATTACCATTTCTAGCTTCTTGAAAATCAGTTGCATAGTGACCATACTTTCCACAATTGAAACATCTAACAGATTTTGCATCTTTGAACCTTCTTGAATCCTTATTCTTTCTGCCATAATTAGCTTCTTCATCACTGGATGACTCATTGCTTGAATCTAACTTCTTGCCCTTTGTCTTCTTAGTAGCTTTGAAGGTTGCTTCCTTTTTGAGATTAGGTTCCTCTTTTGTTCTTATCTCAAAAGTTGTAAGAGTACCAAGCAACATATCTCTTGTCAAAGTATCACCATATTTTGATTCTTCTATAGCAAAAATATTTTCACTAAATCTCTTTGGAAGAGATCTTAAGACCTTATCACAAACATCTAATTCTTCAACCTTAAGTCCAAGTCCTTGCATAGCATTAACAACCTCATCAACCCGAAGTAGATAAGTACTAATATTTTCCTCATCCTTCATTCTTAATTCTTCAAATTGTGCTTTGAGATTTTGAATCTTTGCCTTTTTGACACTTTTATCTCCTTCATATATGCTTTGCAACTTATCCCAAATTCCTTTTGCATCTTCACAATGCATAAATTTTATGAATTATGTTCTATGCAAACCTCTCAAGATTGCATTCATTGCTTTTGAATTGTAATGTTGTAGAAGCTTACCTTCCTTATCTGTAGGTGGATCAACTGGTGGTACGTATCCATTTTCAACTGCTTCCCATATTTCATTGCCAAGTGCCTTTAAGTGAATCTTCATTCTCATACTCCAAAATATATAATCACTTCCATAAAATATTGGAGTAGAATTATCTGAGGACCCATTCTTAGATTCCATTGTGTTCTTGTAAGCTTTTCCTTCAAGTTGTTAAACTCTTTTGAAGGAACCTACTCTGATACCAATTGAAGAACACAAGCTTATACTAAGAGGGGGGGTGAATAGTATAAGACCACTTTTTACTTTTCTTTCCCAATCAATATTATGCAATGTATAGATAGCAATATCAACAAAAGTAATCAAAGCAATGCATAAATCACCACACACAATAGAGACACCAATTTTATGTGGTTCACCCAATGTGGGCTACTCCACGGAGAAAATATTTCACTAAAATTTTCTCAATCAATATCTTGGGAATCCTTTCCCTATTACAATGTTTATGGACCTCTGTCCAAAGGAGACACCAATCCCCTAATCAAGTTTGTGGATCTCTATCCATAGGAGAACTCCTTTCTCCTTAGCTCTGACTAGTGATCTTCTAGAAGAACTATTGCCCCCACTACTCTAGCTAATGGATCTCTATCCACTGAAGACACCTGTCCTCACTACCCTAGCTAATGGATCTCTATCCACTAGAGACTATCATCCTCTATACTCTATCACCTTCAAAGCTCTATCTCAAATCTGCACTAAACATAATCCTTCGATCTAGCACAAATATTCTCTCAATCTCTGTCTCTGATCTGGCACAAACCTATCCTCAAATCTACACCAAAATCTATCCTCAAATCTATACTAAACATAGTCCTTCGGTCTAGCACAAATCTATCCTCAATATCTGTCCTCAAGCCTTAACACAAAGCTTGACTCAATCTCAAATCAACTCTTCTAGATCTACCCCAAACCTTAACTCAAGGTTTGAACAAATCAATCAATCAACTCTGCTCTCAAGTCTTCTCAAAGACTTATCTCAAATCTGCCTTGTAAGCTTCCACAAAATCTCACACTAATCTATCCACAAGTCCTCTCTAGAACTTGTCTCAAATTTGCTCAACAAGTCCTCACTAGAACTTATCCAAATCTGCTCAACAAGTCCTCACTAGAACTTGTCCAAATATTCTCAATAAGTCCTCACTAGAACTTGTCTCAAATATGCTCAACAAGTCCTCACTAGAACTTGTCCAAACTCATAGAAACATAAAGAGAATTTTTAGAGACTCAATATGCTTCACACTTATCACAATGCTCAATTACTTTCAATCAATATTTTAGAAACATATAGAGAATTGTTAGAGACTCAATATGCTTCACATTCACCATAATGCTCAATCACTTTCAATCACTCCTTTTACCATAGAAACATATAGATAATTGTTAGAGACTCAATATGCTTCACACTCACTAACTCTCAATCACTTTCTCAACTCAATTTAGAATATAGAACAATTTGTTTCATAGAACTTGAACAATCACTTTAGCACATTCACTTGACTAGGCTCAACCAACTCTACTCAACCAATCACTCAATGAAATAATCCTTACTCACAAACCCTAGTCCAAGCATATGAACACTCACTCAAATATTTCCAACAATGCTTATCAACCAATCTCACATAACAATGATACTCATGTTCTTTTCAAACCCTAGTTCAAGTTCTTCACTCAACCAATCACTTCAACAACAATGCTTATAAAACAAGGTTTTATCAACAACTCTTTATTCCAAAAAACCTTGAAGCATTAATTCAACACACTCAACAAGGAAAACCTTAACCAAATCCTTTTCACTCCAACTTAGCATTCACAACATTCAACAATCACTCACTAGGAAGAATATGCCCATACCTTTTGTTTGATGTAGAAGTGCCCTTGGAAAACTTGTCTAAATCACAATTTCCTTCTTTCCAATTTCAATGGTTAGATGATAAAATATCACTCCAACACTTTCTCAAAATATTCCTTAGACACAAAAATACTCAAATCTCAAATACACCTTATTGCTCCTACTTGTAATTAAAATTCATCAAATCATGCACAAAAATAATTACTTGGATACACCTTATAATCTCCAACTTAAAATAATATCCAACACCACAAAAACCACAATCAATCTTTCTAAAACACCTTTATTTCCTTTTCAAACCCTAAAGCAAATAATACCAAAAATTTATTTTGCAATAACCTTATAACTCCCTAAAAACCTCATATACCAAATAAAATATGCAAAAATTAATTTTTAATACCTCAACAACCTTCTCTAAAAATTTTGGTGCTCAAACTTTAATGCATACCTTGTTATTCCCCAAAAAGGGTTTCGATGTGATTCGATCCATCATCTCCCCAAGCGCCAAGCACCTTAGCGCTTTGGAGCCCATCGCATGGGCTAGAGGTGCCCATGTGAAGGAAGGTGAACTTCCTTCCCTTTCAACCTTACTTCATCGCATTTTTCAACTCAAAAACAAAATGATCCTCCATGGGGATTCGAACATGTGCCTGTCGTTGCCCTAATATATTGCCACTACTATGGTTGCCAACTATGCTACCAATGGTTGGTGACCAAGGCTCCCTCCTTGGTGGATGATATGATCTCGCCTCCTCTTAGCACTTTTTAAAAAATTAAAAACTCTTTGTTGCACACACGATTCACATGAAATTTGCATAGCATAGGATTTAATTCGAAAGCATTGGGGATTTTGGTAAGGTGGGTAATCCCTCTTTTATACACATGATAAATGTTCTTCCCATGTCGGCGCTAGAAATTCGAATTCAAATTTTGAATTAATTTTAATAACCCTCCTTAGGGTTAGTTAAAAATTAATATAAATTAATCTTATAACTAATATCAAAATTAATTAATAATTAATTTAAATAACTTAAGTTAAGTAAATTAAATTATAAATTAATTTATAATAAAAATTATATTAATTTTTTTTTATTATTAATTTATAATTAATTTAAAACTTCCCTTTATAATATTATAAAAAATATTATAATATTATTCACTTGGGATTTTTGCACTTTAGACCACATCTGACTTCCTGAAACCGGGTCTTGATCAACTGAAACTAGAGAACCTGAAACTGATGTTGCCCACTGAAACTGCCACTGACTAGTGCTGAAAGCTTGACATCAATGACCACTCACTCTTGACATCAATGACAACTTATCTACTCAAAATGTCCAACAATCTCCCCCTTTGTCATTGATGGCAACCCAAATTCTTTTTACCAAACACTTGACCTTTTTCTTGTTCTGCTCCCCCTGGGACATTGCTCCCCCTAACTCAATGCTCTCTCCTTAAACCAAATCTCTCCCCCTTACTCAAATCTCTCCCCTTTGACATCAATGGCAAAGGGTCACCTTTGGGGCTCGAGGCTAAGAATGAGTCTCTTAGCTTAGCCCCTCCCCCACCTCCTCTTGAGGTGGTTAATTCTGGGGTGGGAGTATTTCTACTCCCAACAAGCACTATTCTTTACCTTTATCATCTTTCCTTCTCATCTGATCCTTCTGATTCCTTTGACTATTCCTATTCATGTCCATGTTCCTGTTCTTTTTCATATTCTTGTTCTTGTTCCTATCCATATTCTAATTCCTATTCATGTTTGAGTCCCTAGTTCTATTCATGTTCCTGTTCCTGTTCATGCTTGATTTTGGAATGTCTGCTCTACACCACTTTGTTGTATGTCCATAATTATTGCACTTATAACACTTAATGTTATTATTCCTTGGTGGTGTAAATATCTTGGGATTTCTCCTGGTGAAGCCATATCTATTCTTTTCATGAACCTTGCAATTCATTGCCTTATGACCAAACTGATTACATGAGTAGCAATACCCATGGAAAAGCTACCTGTTTCTAAAATTCCCATTTTCTTGTCTTTCATGTGTCCTACACTGTGAAGCCATGTGCCCAAATCTGTGACATGAGAAACATCATCCATTGAAATTTCCTTGCCTTGACCTCATTGGTCTCTTAGTCTCTTTTTCTCTATGTTGGTTCTTGTTCCATCTGTTTCTTCTTTGTGCATTGTTCCTTTCCTTGTTGAACTTCCTGTTGTCCAACTCATCCTCAGAAGTCTCACTTTCTCTTACACTATCTTCTTCTAAAGTTTCTTCTTCTTTAGAACTTGAGGTTGACTCTTCTTCTTGTTTCTTTTGAGCTTGTTCAAAACCAAGACCTATTTTGTTTGTTGACCTTCTTTGTACCTTGATCATCTTATCTAAAATATTTGAACTCTTTCCAAACTTGTGTAGCTTATCCTTGGACTTTTCTAAATCTTCCCTTAGTAGAGCTACTTCTTGTTCTAACCTTTCACATTCTAAGACCTTTGCTTCTAGCTTATCCTTGAACTTCTTTGTCTTAGCCATTGACTTGTTTAGATCCTCTATAAGCTTTCCTCTCTCTTCATCACATTCTTGAAACTAAATTTCAAGTTGGGAGTTTTGCTTTCTTACCTTATTTAAAGTTTTAAGAGCATAAATGAGCTCTCCCTCAAGATCAACTCCCTTTTTCTGATTCTTCCTCTATTTGTTTGCCTTTGATAACATCTTCATTTTATTTTGACTTGTCTTCTATAGGATCACCTTCTTCTTCTTCTAGTGCCATTAGAATATTCTCTTCTGGTCCTTCAAGTGCATCCTCATATTCATCATCACTGAAACTGAAACCATTCCTTGTACAACTATCTTCAAGATGTCCAAAATTACCACATCTAAAACACTTGAGAATTATTGGTGACCTTTTCTTAACTTCTTATTTTTCTTCAATCAGAAATAGGACTTCATATTTATCATTACTTGAAGAACTAGCATCACTATCACTTGAGTACTTACTTGCCTTATCTGCATAGTAACTCCTCTTCTATCTTTGAAAGAACTTCTTTCCTTGTTTGCCTTGTCCATCCTTGCCTTTCTTTTGGTACCTATATCTTTTTGATTCCCTATTCTTATGATCCTATTTTTCTTCATCATTACCATTTCTAGCTTCTTGACAATCAGTTGCATAGTGACCATACTTTCCACAATTGAAACATCTAACGGATTTTGCATCTTTGAACCTTCTTGAATCCTTATTATTTCTGCCATAATTAGCTTCTTCATCACTGGATGACTCATTGCTTGAATCTGACTTCTTTCCCTTTGTCTTCTTAGTAGCTTTGAAGGTTGCTTCCTTTTTGAGATTAGGTTCCTCTTTTGTTCTTATCTCAAAAGTTGTAAGAGTACCAAGCAACATGTCTCTTGTCAAAGTATCACCATATTTTGATTCTTCTATAGCAGAAATATTTTCACTAAATCTCTTTGGAAGAGATCTTAAGACCTTATCACAAATATCCATATTCTTCAACCTTAAGTCCAAGTCCTTGCATAGCATTAACAACCTCATCAACCCAAAGTAGATAAGTACTAATATTTTCCTCATCCTTCATTCTTAATTCTTCAAATTGTGCTTTGAGATTTCGAATATTTGCCTTTTTGACACTTTTATCTCCTTCATATATGCTTTGCAACTTATCCCAAATTCCTTTTGCATCTTCACAATGCATAACTTTTATGAATTATGTTCTATGCAAACCTCTCAAGATTGCATTCATTGCTTTTGAATTGTAATGTTGTAGAAGCTTACCTTCTTTATCTGTAGGTGGATCAACTAGTGGTATGTATCCATTTTCAACTGCTTCCCATATTTCATTGCCAAGTGCCTTTAAGTGAATCTTCATTCTCATACTCCAAAATATATAATCACTTCCATAAAATATTGGAGTAGAATTATCTGAGGACCCATTATTAGATTCCATTGTGTTCTTGTAAGCTTTTCCTTCAAGTTGTTAAACTCTTCCGAAGGAACCCACTCTGATACCAATTGAAGAACACAAGCTTATACTGAGAGGGGGGTGAACAGTATAAGACCACTTTTTACTTTTCTTTCCCAATCAATATTATGCAATGTATAGATAGCAATATCAACAATAGTAATCAAAGTAATGCACAAATCACCACACACAATAGAGACACCAATTTTATGTGGTTCACCCAATGTGGGCTACTCCATGGAGAAAATATTTCACTAAAATTTTCTCAATCAATATCTTGGGAATCCTTTCCCTATTACAATGTTTATGGACCTCTGTCCAAAGGAGACACCAATCCCCTAATCAAGTTCATGGATCTCTATCCATAGGAGAACTCCTTTCTCCTTAGCTTTAACTGGTGATCTTCTAGAAGAACTGTTGCCCCCACTACTCTAGCTAATGGATATCTATCCACTGAAGACACCTATCCTCACTACCCTAGCTAATGGATCTCTATCCACTAGAGACTATCATCCTCTATACTCTATCACCTTCAAAGCTCTATCTCAAATCTGTACTAAACATAGTCCTTCGGTCTAGCACAAATCTACTCAATCTCTATCTCTAGTTTGCACAAACCTATCCTCAAATCTGCACCAAAATCTATCCTCAAATATATACTAAACATAGTCCTTCGGTCTAGCACAAATATATCCTCAATATCTATCCTCAAGCCTTAACACAAAGCTTGACTTAATCTCAAATCAACTCTGCTAGATCTACCCCAAACCTTAACTCAAGGTTTGAACAAATCAATCAATCAACTCTGCTCTCAAGTCTTCTCAAAGACTTATCTCAAATCTTCCTTGTAAGCTTCCACAAAATCTCACACTAATCTATCCACAAGTCCTCTCTAGAACTTGTCTCAAATCTTCTCAACAAGTCCTCACTAGAACTTGTCCAAATCTGCTCAACAAGTCCTCACTAGAACTTGTCCAAATCTGCTCAATAAGTCCTCACTAGAACTTGTCCAAATCTACTCAACAAGTCCTCACTAGAACTTGTCCAAACTCATAGAAACATAAAGAGAATTGTTAGAGACTCAATATGCTTCACACTTATCACAATGCTCAATTACTTTCAATCAATATTTTAGAAACATATAGAGAATTGTTAGAGACTCAATATGCTTCACATTCACCACAATGCTCAATCACTTTCAATCACTCCTTTTACCACATAAACATATAGAGAATTGTTAGAGACTCAATATGCTTCACACTCACTAACTCTCAATCACTTTCTCAACTCAATTTAGAATATAGAACAATTTGTTTCATAGAACTTGAACAATCACTTTAGCACATTCACTTGACTAGGCTCAACCAACTCTACTCAACCAATCACTCAATGAAATAATCCTTGCTCACAAACCCTAGTCCAAGCATATGAACACTCACTCAAATATTTCCAACAATGCTTATCAACCAATCTCACATAACAATGATACTCATGTTCTTTTCAAACCCTAGTTCAAGTTCACTCAACTTAATCACCTCAACAACAATGCTTATAAAACAAGGTTTTATCAACAACTCTTTATTCCAGAAAACCTTGAAGCATTAATTCAACACACTCAACAAGGAAAACCTTAACCAAATCCTTTTCACTCCAACTTAGCATTCACAACATTCAACAATCACTCACTAGGAATAATATGCCCATACCTTTTGTTTGATGTAGAAGTGCCCTTGGAAAACCTGTCTAAATCACAATTTCCTTCTTTCCAATTTCAATGGTTAGATGATAAAATATCACTCCAACACTTTCTCAAAATATTCCTTAGACACAAAAATACTCAAAGCTCAAATACACCTTATTGCTCCTACTTGTAATTAACATTCATCAAATCATGCACAAAAATAATTACTTGGATACACCTTATAATCTCCAACTTAAAATAATATCCAACACCACAAAAACCACAACCAATATTTCTAAAACACCTTTATTTCCTTTTCAAACCCTAAAGCAAATAATACCAAAAATTTATTTTGCAATAACCTTATAACTCCCCAAAAACCTCATATACCAAATAAAATATGCAAAAATTAATTTTTAATACCTCAACAACCTTCTCCAAAAATTCGACCACTCAAACTTTAATGCATACCTTGTTATCCCCCAAAAAGGGTTTTGGCATGATTCGATCCGTCGTCTCCCCAAGCGCCAAGCGCCTTAGCACTTTGGAGCCCACCACATGGGCTAGAGGCACCCACGTGAAGGAAGCAAAGCTTCCTCCCCTTTCAACCTTACTCCACCATATTTCCAACACCAAAACAAAATATCCTCCATGGGGTATTCAAACCTGCACTTATCGCTGCCCTAATGTCTTGCCACTGCCATGGTTGCCAACTGTGCTACCAGAGGTTGGTGACCAAGGCTCCCTCCTTGGTGGATGATATGATCTCACCTCCTCTTAGCACTTTTTAAAAATTAAAAACTCTTTGTTGCACACACGATTCGCATGAAATTCGCATAGCATAGGATATTATTCGAAAGCATTGGGGATTTTGGTAAGGTGGGTAATCCCCCTTTTATACACATGATAAATGTTCTTCCCATGTCGGTGCTAGAAATTCAAATTCAAATTTTGAATTAATTTTAATAACCCTCCTTAGGGTTAGTTAAAAATTAATATAAATTAATCTTATAACTAATATCAAAATTAATTAATAATTAATTTAAATAACTTTAAGTAAATTAAATTATAAATTAATTTATAATAAAAATTATATTAATTAATTTATAATTAATTTAAAACTTCCCTTTATAATATTATAAAAAATATTATAATATTATTCACTTGGGCTTTTTGCACTTTAGACCACATCTGACTTCCTCAAACCGGGTCTTGATCAACTGAAACTGGAGAACCTGAAACTGATGTTGCCCACTGAAACTACCACTGACTAGTGCTGAAATCTTGACATCAATGACCACTCACTCTTGACATCAATGACAACTTATCTACTCAAAATGTCCAAAAATATCCCCCTTTGTCATTGATGGTAACCCAAATTCTTTTTACCAAACACTTGACTTTTTCCTTGTTTTGCTTCCCTTGGGACATTATTCCCTCTAACTCAATGTTCTCTCCTTAAACCAAATATCTCTCCCTTACTCAAATCTCTCCCCCTTTGACATCAGTGTAAAAGGGTCACCTTTGGGAATCAGGACTAAGAATGAGTCTCTTAGATTAGCCCCTCCCCCACCTCCTCTTGAGGTTGTTAATTCTGGGGTGGGAGTATTTCTACTCCCATCAAGCATTGTTCTTTACCTTTATCCTCTTTCCTTCTTATTTGATTCTTTTGATTCCTTTGAATATTCCTATTCATGTCCATGTTCATGTTCATGTTCATATTTCTATTCTTATTCATATCCATATTCCTTTTCATGTTCCTATCCATATTCCTATTCCTTTTCATGTTCGAGTCCATATTCTTGTTCCTGTTCATGTTCTTATTCATGTTCATGTTCATGTTTGCTATACACCACTTTGTTGTATGTCCATCATTATTGCACTTATAACACTTAATTTTATTATTTGTTGGTGGTGCAAATGTCATGGGGTTTCTCCTGGTGAAGCCATATATGTTCCTATCATGAACCCTACAATTTATTGCATTATGACCAAACTGATTACATGAGTAACAATACCCATGGAAAATTTGTTTGTTTATAGAATTCCCATTTTCTTGTCTTTCATGTGTCCTGCACTGTGAAGCCATGTGCCCAAATTTGTGACATGAGAAACATCATCCATTGAAATTTCCTTGTCTTGACCTCATTGGTCTCTTAGTCCCTTTTTATCTATGTTGATTCCTATTCCATTTGTTTCTTCTTTGTGCATTTTTCATTTCCTTTTTGAAATTCCCATTGTCCAACTCATCCTCATAAGTCTCACTTTCTCTTATACTATCTTCTTCTAAATTTTTTCTTCTTCAGAACTTGAGGTTGACTCTTCTTCTTGTTTCTTTTGATCATGTTCAAAACAAAGACCTATTTTGTTTGTTGACCTTATTTATGAGAAACAATGGTGAAATTGTTCTATTGATCAACAAGGCATTACATAGTTTTATAGTTCTTGAAAGAACTAAAAATAGACATGGTGGTTGAGAGAAATCCTCTTAAACTTATTACAACAAACTAACTTAAAGATAGCTCTTATCCTAACAACATGCTAATCTTGGACTATGGTTAAACATTGACCAACCAATCCAAAACCTCAATGTATGCTAATCAAATTAACTAGAAATATGTAAATAAAAACATTAAATTAAAACTAAATAATAGGACTTAATACTTAGGACTAAGGAGGCAATGTTGAAAATATTCCAACATTCTCCCCCTTGATGCTAAAGATACTCATGCAAGAGTTCTTTAAGCATCACAGAGTTGGAAGAAAAATTTTCTCTTACGTTTCCTCCAATCTTGAATCAAGAAATCAGAATTTACAAAATACTTATGGTGGCACTCCTTCCACTCTTTATGTGGGATTTCCTGCAAATGCTTGAGTGCCTTATTTTGTTGATAAGCTCCCCCTTCAACAAAAGTATCTCCTCTTGTGGTTTTCAGCAACCACTCTCTTACATATTTATCATTATGGTCTTTAAACCATGCTCTCACATTTTGATCTTCTTTTACATCTTCAACACTAAACAATACTCCACATGAGTATTTACAATTAATCATCTCACATAGATGATTATACCATACAACTCTTTCACATATTTTCACACAAAATATCACAACAAATATGGCCATATAATGACCAACTACATATGCAACATAAATTTGCTCCTCACACAAATATTCTCTCAAAACAATGACTTTACAATAATCCTTCTTCCAAGGAATTTTGAACACATCATTTTGATCCATGTGACCCAAGTTCTCCATCACTGTCTTCTCTTCAAGAAGACTCTTCATCAAAGTTGTCTCAATGATATAATAACCTCTCAATAATGCCTTTGGAAGACATTCTCCTTTATTTTCATGCCTGTTCACAAAAAACAAATCATTAATCATAAAAACATTACCTTTAGTATGAGTATATTTGGTGCTTCCCATAAAGCTATTTTGTAGCAGTTCTCCTTCATTGTATGGTGCTTCAATATCAACCATAAACTCTTCACTAATAGTTCTCCTCCTTTGTTCAATCCATGTTGGTGTGTTGAAACACCATTCATTCAAGAAATCATACATAGTTGCCTTTTCAAGACAACTCTCTTTCTGCAATGTAGTCACTCCAAGTGAGTGATCTTCATCCATGAGTGAAGTTTCCTTTGCCATTACGATAAGAAAATCAGCAATCTCATTTCCATTTTCTGTTTCTATCTCATTTTTCACATTCTTCTCCCCTTTTAGAGGAACTCTAACAATTTTATCTTCTCCTTGTTGGAGATCTTCATTTTCTCTGTCAAGAGAGCATACATCCATTCCAAGTGAATGGTTTTCAAGACAATGGTCTTCCATAAACATTGCTTCTCCATCAACATGCCAACAATTTTGGTTGATCCTATTATCATATTTATTCTCTCCCATGAGAATTTTAGGTGCATTATCCATAATACACTCTTCATTTATCTCCTCCATGATATATTTTTTATCACTTTTTCTTCTATCAACAACAAATCCTCTTCTTCCTCCTCGTCCTCTTGAGGAATACACACCTCTTCTTATCTTTTCATCACAAAATTCAGCAACATATGCTTCCTCCATGAAGCATTCTTCATCTTGTTGGTTTTTTACATACAAGACTTCCTCTGCAAGAAATAATTTTCCATTACAAAGCATGGATTCATATGAGTCTTTACAAGACTCTTCAAAAACTCCTTCAAAAGGATCTAATTCATAAACTGCTTCAAGGAAGCAAGGCTCCTCCTTGCTTAAACAATCTTCATGATTGTCACTCATGGATTTATGGGTATCCTCATCAAACCCATAAGCATCATTCAACACTTGCCATGCCATTGTAGCTGATCTACAATTGGCTATGAGAGGAAAAACATTCTTTTCCATTCCTCTCCTCAAATCCATAAGAGCTAAGCAATTTGCATATTGTTGCTCCTTCTTCTCTTTTCTCTCCTCACCTTGTAGCTTATTCCAAGTAGGTTCTTCATATCCTTCTTCTACAATGCTCCAGAGGTCTTTGGCCATCAAAAAGGTTTTCATCCTTATGCTCCAATAAGCATAATCTTCTCCATTGAATTTGGGTACTTCCAATTCTTTATACATGGTGGCCATTCTGCAATCCACCATTCATCAATCTTCCACCTAGCTCTCAGCCACTCCTTTCCTGTAGACTTCTGATATACTTATATGAAAATCCACTAAATTTCAGATCCAAATTCACACAAATGAGAAATATGTGATCAATTTACTTTTGCCCTTTTTAGATCTTAGAGTGTTTTTGAGACAACCTCAATGTTCTTCACATAAATAAATCCATACAACCCCAAAATTTCTGAAAATTAAACTCTGTATTCTTGAGACAATAATCTGAAAACCCTCTAAATTTCAGAAGAAAAATCACAAAGGTGAAAAATATGTGATCATTTACTTTTTCCCTTTTTATCACAATTTCGGATCTAGGATTGTTGAAGGAAAAATAAATATTCACATAAATCAATCAATACAGATCCCAATGATCTAAAATTTTGTCTAAATTATGATTTTATCGAAATAATATTTCTCCCAAAATTTTAGAAGCAAATACCCTGTATTCCACCTTATACAACCATTTTATTGAAAAACTAAAAATGCTAATAAAATCAAAAAATTAGCTCCAAATCACCTAAAATTTTTACTGCATCCTCTTGATACAATTACCTAACATCCATCCAAATTTCATAATCAAATACCTCAGGATTCGTGAGATATTAATTATTTACTCGATCTCTTCCTTGCAAATCTGCTGAGTGTTGGCCACTTGAGTTTCTCTGACAAAGTGTGTGTTTCAGATCTCTTCACACCACTCTCCACAGGTTTTGATCCATTTGAGAAAACCTCCTCTCATACCAAATGAGAAACAATGGTGAAATTTTTCTATTGATCAACAATGCATTACATAGTTTATAGTTCTTGAAAGAACTAAAAATAGACATGGTGGTTGAGAGAAATCCTCTTAAACTTATTACAACAAACTAACTTAAAGATAGCTCTTATCCTAACAACATGCTAATCTTGGACTATGGTTAAACATTGACCAACCAATCCAAAACCTCAATGTATGCTAATAAAATTAACTAGAAATATGTAAATCAAAACATTAAACTAAAACTAAATACTAGGACTTAATACTTAGGACTAAGGAGGCAATGTTGAAAATATTCCAACAATTTATACCTTGATCATCTTATCTAAATTCTTTGAACTCTTTCCAAACTTGTGTAGCTTATCCTTGGACTTTTCTAAATATTCCCTTAGTAGAGCTACTTCTTGTTCTAACCTTTTACATTCTAAGACCTTTGCTTCTAGCTTATCCTTAAACTTCTTTGTCTTAGCCATTGACTTGTTTATATCCTCTATAAGCTTTCTTCTCTCTTCATCACATTCTTGAAACTAAAATTCAAGTTGGGAGTTTTTATTTCTTACCTTATTTAAAGTTTTAAGAGCATAAATGAGATCTCCCTCAAGATCAACTCATCCTTTTTCTGATTCTTCCTCTATTTGTTTACCTTTGTCAACATTTCATTTTATTTTGACTCATCTTCTATAGGACCACCTTCTTCTTCTTCTTCTAGTGCCATTAGAATATTCTCCTCTAGTCCTTCAATTGCATCCTCATTTTCATCATCACTGAAACTAAAACCATTCCTTTTACAGCTATCTTCAAAATGTCTAAAATTACCACTTCTAAAACACTTGAGAATTATTGGTGAAATTTTCATAAATTATTTTTTTCAATAAAAAATATGACTTCATCTCTATCATTACTTGAAGAACTAGCATCACTATCACTTGAATACTTACTTGTCTACATAGTAACTCC
Source organism: Wollemia nobilis (assembly GCA_028583015.1). NCBI lineage: Eukaryota > Viridiplantae > Streptophyta > Pinopsida > Araucariales > Araucariaceae > Wollemia > Wollemia nobilis. The sequence continues at coordinate 5,243,402 of JAQPPZ010016414.1, read as the reverse complement.
TCTTCTATATTTAAAATAACTTCTTTCCTTGTTTGCCTTGTCCATCCTTACCTTTATTTTTATACTTGTATCTTTCTAATTCCCTATTCTTATGATCCTATTTTTCTTCATCATTACCATTTCTAGATTACAATCAATTGCATAGTGACCATACTTTCCACAACTGAACATCTAACAGATTCTGCATCTTTGAACCTTATTGAATCCTTATTCTTTCTGTCATAATTAGCTTATTCATAACTGGATGACTCATTGCTTGAATCTAACTTCTTATCCTTTATCTTCTTAGTAGCTTTGAAGGTTGCTTCCTTTTTGATATTAGGTTCCTCTTTTGTTCTTATCTCAAAATTTGTGAGTACCAAGCAACATGTCTCTTGTAAAAGTATCACCATATTTTTATTCTTCTATAGTAGAAATATTTTCACTAAATATCTTTGGAGGAGATCTTAAGACCTTATCACAAACATATGATTCTTCAACCTTAAGTCCAATTCCTTGCATAGCATTAAAAACCTCATAAACCAAAGTAGATAAGTACTAATTTTTTCCTCATAATTCATTCTTAATTCTTCAAATTATGCTTTGAGATTTTGAATCTTTGCTTTTTTGATACTTTTATCTCCTTCAGATATGCTTTGTAACTTATCCCAAATTCCTTTTGCATATTTACAATACATAACTTTTATGAATTCTTTTCAATGCAAACCTCTAAACATTTCATTCATTGATTTTAAATTGTAATATTCTAGAAGCTTAGCTTCTTTATCTGTAAGTGGATCAAATGGTGGTACATATCCATTTTAAACAGCTTCCCATATTTCATTTCCAAGTGCCTTCAAGTGAATCTTCATTCTCATACTCCAAAATATATAATCACTTCCATAAAATATTAGAGTAGAATTATCTAAGGACCCATTCTTAGATTCCATTGTGTTTTTGTAAGATTTTCCTTCAAGTTTTCAAACTCTTCTGAAGAAACCTATTTTGATACCAATTGAAGAACACAAGCTTATATTGAGAGGGGGGCGATGAATAGTATAAGACCACTTTTTATTTTTCTTTCTAAATAAATACTATGCAATGTATAGATAGAAATATCAACAACAATAATAAAAGCAATGCATAAATAACCACACACAATAGATATACCAATTTTACATGGTTCACCCAATGTGGGCTACTCCCTGTAGAAAATATTTCACTAAAATTTTCTCAATCAATCTCTTGGGAATCCTTTCCCTAGTACAATTTTTATTGACCTCTATCTAAAGGAGACACCAATCCCCTAATCAGGTTTATGAATCTTTAAACACAGGAGAACTCCTTTCTCCTTAGCTCTGAATGGTGATCTTCTAGAAGAACTATTGCTCCCACTGCTCTGGATAATGGATATCTATCCACTAAAGACACCTATCCTCACTACCCTAGCTAATGGATCTCTATCCACTAGATACTATCATCCTCTATACTCTGTCACCTTCAAAGCTCTATCTCAAATCTACACTAAACATAGTCCTTAGATCTAGCACAAATATATCCTCAATCTCTTTCTCTGAATTGGCGCAAACCTATCCTCAAATATGCACCAAAATTTATCCTCAAATATATACTAAACATAGTCCTTTGATCTAGTACAAATCTATCCTCAATCTTGTTGAGCGAGGTGCATCGACAGTATTGTCATTGTTGTCTATTGGCAATTTTGGGTACCTTGGGTACATTGCCTTTGCTCAAGTGTAGATGTTGTCATTGATGTCAAGAAGTTCTTGAAGCAATTTGATTTGATGTCAAGGAATTTGTTTTGTTGAAGGTTATTCAGAGCATGATCAGTGAGTTTCCAAGAAGTTCTTAGTAGCCCATTTGCAAAAGATCAAGAAAAAGACAAGTAAGAAAAAGTATGCAGCCGGCTGGAAAAACTGTCACGATTTCACGACATGTTTGAGGAGAGAGAAAGTTTTGGCAAAACTGTCACGATTTCGTGACATGTTTGAGGAGAGAGAAAGTTTTGGCAAAACTGTCATGATTTCGCGACATGTTGGCAGAGAAGGAGAGCAAGATGGAAAGTGTCACGATTTCGCGACATGTCGCATTTTCGCGACTCGAAAAGTGCAGGAAGGCAGAGAAGGAAAAGTGTCACGATTTCGTGACACATTGCCAGGAAAGTTGTACGGACGAAAAGGTGTCACGATTTCGTGACATAATGCAGAAAAGAGAGTCCATAGTGTAGAGGGTGAAAAGAGAAGAGAGAGAAAGTTACATGAAAAATGTCATGATTTCGTGACATGTCGCAGAGGTCGAGGTGAGGACTGTCACGATTTCGTGACATGCTGAAAATCTCGAAGAGAGAACTGTCACGATTTCGTGACACGCAACAAAAGGGAAGAGTCTGAAATGAGAAGCGTCGTGATTTCTCTGTAGGCTACAAAGAAGTTGTACGGATGCAGAAAGTGTCACGATTTCATGACAGGTTGAAGAGAAAGCTTGCAAATGCAGAAAGTGTCACGATTTCGCGACAGGTTGAGATGGCAGCATTCAGTTGGAGAAAGTGTCACGATTTCATGATAGAAATAGTTAGCAAGTCTTCATCAGAAGAAGCATCGTGATTTCATGACGAATTCAAGAAGGAAGAGCTCGAAGGCGAAAGTGTCACGATTTCGTGACATGTTCCGTTTTTGCTAGTGCAAGCAGAGAAGAAGGCCATGAAGTCAAAAGGGTCATGATTTCATGACAGAGTTGAAGATGACGTCAGTAGAAGCAGATGTGTCATGATTTCATGACAAAAGCAGAGAAGAAGGCAATGAAGACTAAAGTGTCACGATTTCACGACAGGAGTGAAGATGACGTCAACAAAGTCAGAAGTGTCACGATTTCACGACAAGGACGTTGTCAAGGCAGACAAAAGCAAAAGTGTCACGATATCGTGACAATAGCCAAACGAAAGTGTATGGCTACAAAAATGTCATGATATCGTGACATGTTGTAGTTTCACGATAGAAGCTACTAAACCATAGAGGCGGTTGAAGCCGACAGAGTTAAAATTGGGCCGACAAAGATTAGGGCATGCAGTCGATGGAGTTAGGGTTTGCATTTGCATAACAGCCGACTAAGACCAAGGTTTAGATCTTGATTGTTAGTATAAAAGGAGGGCTGTTTGAAGAGATTTTGCATCGATCGAAGTGTGCATTCGAAGTGCGACTATTGCAGATAGAGTGCGGGGAGAAGTTCGATCACCGAAAAAGTAGAGTGCAAATTCGATTACAGTGTATAGAGTGCATTCCATCGAATCTTCTAAGTGAGAGAGATTGCAAGGAAGCAGAGTGTGCGAAGATCATGCTGCTGTGATTGCACAGAGGTGCATAAGTTGATGTTTGATCGAGTGCTGCTGTGATTGCACAGAGGTGCAATTTCGAGGACATTTGTGCCAGATCGAAGGACTGTGTTTGGTGCAGAACAGAGGAAGCGAACGAGGACATTTGCGCTAAACCGAAGGACTGTGTTTAAGTGCAAATTCAAGGACCAGCTTTGGAGGTGAAAGAGTTGAGGACAGAGGTCTCCAGCTAGAGTAGGGAAGACAGGTGTCTTCTGTGGATAGAGTTCCACTTGCTAAGGGCAGAGGGGGCAGAGGTTCTCTAGAGGATCACCAACCAGAGCAGAGCTAGGGGATTGGTGTCTCCTTTGGGTTGGTGCCCATAAACTTTGTAATCGGGAAAGGTTTCCCAGAACTTGAGGTGATAAAATTTAGTGAAATATTTTATCCGTGGAGTAGCCCGCATTGGGTGAACCACGTAAATTGTTGTGTCTCTATTGTGGATGGTATCTTGTGCATTGCTTTGATTACTGCTTTTGATACTGCTATCTATTCACTGCATAATATTAATTTGAAAGTTGAAGGAAAAAGTTTAAAGTGGTCTTATACTGTTCACCCCCCCTCTCAGTATAAGCTTGTGTTCTTCAATTGGTATCAGAGCGGGTCTCTCCAGAAAAAGCCTAACAGCTTGGAGAAGGATCTATCAGAAGAACATTCAGATTCAGAAAAGGATGAAGAGGTTAAGTTCGATCTCAAAAGTGAATTCTTCTGGGCTTTAAGAAAAATTTAGGGAAGAGAGTTTTGTTCTCAAGCATCATGACAGGAAGAAGAGACAACAAGATCAATCTTCATCCTGAAGAACGATGGATTCCAGTTGGTCACAAGAAGAACAATCATCCAAGGCATCAAAACAGGTTACATAATACTTTCCATGGCTACTGTTTTTCTTGTAAGAAATTTGGTCACAAAGCTATGCATTGCAATAAATCCGTGAATAGCCATAGTAAGGAAAATGTTAACTCTTTTGCACCTCTTATGGATAAAAATGTCATGTGTTACAAGTGCAAGAATTTTGGGCATATAGCAAGGATGTGCAGTTTGGATAGATCTAGCATTGAGTTCACTAAAAAGAGAAATGAGATCAAATCTAAGTCAATGATAGTTCAAACTGCTTTTCATGCTCAAGACAAAGTAGAGAAATGGTATCTTGATAGTGGTTGCTCAAAACATATGACTCGGTGAAAAGGAAAAGTTTTTGGTCTTAAAAAACACAAACAAAGGAACAGTTAGTTTTGGAGATAACAAGTCAACTAAAATCTGTGGTAAAGGGACTCTTAGTTTGGATGGGAAATCCAAAACAGAAAATGTGCTTTATGTAGAAGGCCTAAGACATAATCTTCTAAGTGTGAGTCAACTTTGTGATCAAGGACACATAGTATCTTTCTTTTCAGATAGATGTGAGATTCGTAAAGAAAAAAATGGAAAACTCATTGCTAGTGCTACAAGGACTCCAAACAATCTTTACATGCTAAGTGAGATAAAAAGGGAAAAGTGTTTTCTAACTCAAGAAGATGAGAGTTGGTTATGGCATAAAATATTGGGGCATTTGAGCTTTGATAATCTTGTCAATATTAGTAACAAGGAAGCAGTTAGAGACTTGCCCAAAATAAAAAGGCCCCATAACACCATTTGCGGTCCTTGTCAACATGGAAAATAGACCAGAACCAGTTTTAAATCAAAAGGGTATACTTCTTCAAAACCATTAGATCTCATTCATACTGATTTATGTGGCCCTACCGAACTCAGAGCATTCAGGGAGAAAGCTACTTCATGCTGTTTATAGATGATTATTCTAGAATGACTTGGGTTACTTTTCTCAAAGAAAAATCTGAAGCTTTTGAAAAATTTAAAGCTTTCAAAGAAATGATTGAAAATGAGACTAAAAAGAGAATCAAATGCTTAAGATCGGACAGAGGAGGAGAGTTCACTTCTAATGAATTTGTGGAATACTATGAGCAACAAGGAATCAAAAGAGAATATTCAGCAGCAAGAACTCCTCAACAAAATGGAGTAGTTGAAAGAAAAAATAGAACTATTGAAAATATGGCTAGAGCTATGTTAAATGAGTCGAAACTTTTAGATGGTTTCTAGAAAGAGGCAGTCAGTACAATAGTCTACATTATCACCAGGGCCCAACTTAGAGTAAATCATCATAAAACTCCTTATGAGTTGTGGAAAGGAAGACCAGCTACAGTAAAACATTTCAAAGTGTTTGGGAGTAAGTGCTTCATCAGAAGGGAAGATCAGAATTTGGGTAAGTTTGATCCTAGGTGTGATGAGGGAATTTTTCTTGGTTATTCCAGAAGAAGCAAGGCTTACAGATGCTTCAACAAAAGAACGCATACAGTCGTAGAGAGCATAAATGTAACAGTTGATGAAAAGACAGGGATAAGAGAACCTGTCAAGGAAATCAGTGATGAAATTTGTCAAGAAGAATTCAGAGAGGTTTCAGATGAAGAAGAGGAAAGACAACAACTGCTTCCCAAAACTCCTTCACGATATGTTCAGAAACATCATCCCAAAGATTTGATCATTGGTGATCCAAACAGCAGGAAAACTAGAAGAAGAGTCATTCCTTCACACGATTCTACAAATGTTTCATTATTATCTCAGATTGAGCCAAAAGATTTCAGTGAAGCATGTGCAGATAAATTTTGGGTAAAAGCAATGGATGAAGAGCTAAATCAAATAGAGAAAAGTGAAACTTGGGATTTAGTTCCAAGACCTAAGGACAAGAATGTCATTGGCACAAAATGGATATTCAGAAATAAACTCAATGAGGATGGAAAGATTGTCAGAAACAAAGCCAGGTTGGTTTGCAAAGGTTATGCTCAAGTAGAAGGTGTTGATTTCGAAGAGACGTTCGCTCCTATTGCTCGTCTCGAAGCTATCATAATGTTTTTGGCCCTTTCAAGCTTCAAAGCATTCAAGGTGTATCAAATGGATGTAAAGTCAGCTTTTTTAAATGGAGTGTTGGATGAAGAAGTCTACGTAGAACAGCCAGAAGGCGTGTCTCTCTCAGATCAATCAGACTATGTGTGTAAACTAAAAAAGGCCTTGTATGGGTTAAAGCAAGCACCTAGGGCTTGGTACTCAAGACTTGACAGGTACCTTCATGAGCAAGGTTTCAGGAAAGGTATGGCAGATAGCAATTTGTATATTAAGGATAAAGGTGATGATATGCTGATTGTAGTTGTCTATGTTGATGATATCATTTTTGGGGGAAATAATACTCAGATGTGCAAAGATTTTGCTAACACCATGCAAAGGAATTTGAGATGTCTATGATTGGAGAGCTGTCATTCTTTTTAGGTCTTCATATTGCTCAATCAAAAGACGGTATATTTCTCTCTCAAGGAAAGTATATCAAAGAAATGTTAAAAAATTTTGGGATGATGGACAACAAACCTGTATGTACTCCAATGACTACAGGGTGCAAGATGAGCAAAGATGATGAATCTCCAGCGGTAGATCAGAGGTTGTACAGATCAATGATTGGCAGTTTATTATATGTTACAGCTACCAGACCAGATATCATGCAGGCTGTTGGGTTAGTAGCCAGATTTTAGGCAGCTCCGAAAGATTCTCATGTTATAGCAGTTAAAAGGATATTCAGATATCTAAAGGGCACTATGGACTTTGGGCTTTGGTATCCCAAAGGTGATGATTTCACTCTCACAGCCTATACAGATGCAGATTGGGCAGGCAATAATGATGACAGGAAAAGCACCAGTGGTGGAGCATTCTTTTTGGGAAAGAGTTTGGTTTCTTGGCTAAGTAAGAAACAACCTTCAGTTTCCTTATCTACGGTAGAGGCTGAATACATAGCAGCAGTGGCTGGGTGTACACAAGTTTTATGGATGAAAACCACCTTGGAGGATTTCAAAGTCAAGCATGAACAACCCATCTCCATATTTTGTGATAATACTAGTGCCATAAGTATTTCCAAAAATCCGGTAATGCACTCAAGGACAAAGCATATTTCCATCAAGTATCACTTTCTAAGGGAGAAAGTGCAAGACAAGCAGTTCAAGGTAGAATATGTGTCTACTAAAGAGCAGATTGCAGATATCTTCACAAAACCTCTTCCAAGAGATACGTTTGAGTATCTAAGGGAGAAATTGGGAGTTGTACTCCCACCCCAGAATTAATCACCTCATCAGGAGGTGGGGGAGGGACTAAGCTAAGCAGGCTCATTCTTAGTCCCGAGCCCCAAAGGTGACCCTTTGCCATTGATGACAAAGGGGGAGAGATTTGAGTAAGGGGGAGAGATATGAGTAAGGGGGAGAGTTTCAATGTGAAGAGGAAAGCTTCAAGTCAGGGGGAGCAAAACTTCAAAGGCAGTTCTCAGTGTTGGCACAGTTGGCTTCAGTTTTGGCTCTTAAGGTGTGTTTCAGTAAAGGTTTGCCATCAATGACAAAGGGGGAGATTGTTGGCAATTTTGGGTACCTTGGGTACATTGCCTTTGCTCAAGTGTAGATGTTGTCATTGATGTCAAGAAGTTCTTGAAGCAATTTGATTTGATGTCAAGGAATTTGTTTTGTTGAAGGTTATTCAGAGCATGATCAGTGAGTTTCCAAGAAGTTCTTAGTAGCCCATTTGCAAAAGATCAAGAAAAAGACAAGTAAGAAAAAGTATGCAGCTGGCTGGAAAAACTATCACGATTTCGCGACATGTTTGAGGAGAGAGAAAGTGCTGGCAAAACTGTCACGATTTCGTGACATGTTTGAGGAGAGAGAAAGTTTTGGCAAAACTGTCGCGATTTCACGACATGTTGGCAGAGAAGGAGAGCAAGATGGAAAGTGTCACGATTTCGTGACATGTCGCATTTTCGCGACTCGAAAAGTGCAGGAAGGCAGAGAAGGAAAAGTGTCACGATTTCGTGACACATTGCCAGGAAAGTTGTACGGACGAAAAGGTGTCACGATTTCGTGACATAATGCGAAAAGAGAGTCCGCAGGAGAGAGAACATGTAAAATGTCACGATTTCACGACATGCTGTAGAGGTCGAGGTGAGGACTATCATGATTTTGCGACATGCTGAAAAGCTCGAAGAGAGAACTGTCACGATTTCGCGACACGCAACAAAGAGGAAGAGTCTAAAATGAGAAGCGTCACGATTTCGCGACAGGCTACAAAGAAGTTGTACGGATGCAGAAAGTGTCACGATTTCACGACAGGTTGAAGAGAAAGCTTGCGAATGCAGAAAGTGTCACGATTTCATGACAAGTTGAGATGGCATCATTCAGTTGGAGAAAGTGTCACGATTTCATGACAAAAATAGTTAGCAAGTCTTCAATAGAAGAAGCGTCACGATTTTGCGATGAATTCAAGAAGGAAGAGCTCGAAGGCGAAAGTGTCACGATTTCGTGACATGTTCCATTTTCGCTAGTGCAAGCAGAGAAGAAGGCCATGAAGTCAAAAGGGTCACGATTTCACGATAGAGTTGAAGATGACGTTAGTAGAAGCAGATGTGTCACGATTTCATGACAATAGCAGAGAAGAAGGCAATGAAGACTAAAGTGTCACGATTTCACGACAGGAGTGAAGATGACGTCAGCAAAGTCAGAAGTGTCACGATTTCGCGACAAGGACGTTGGCAAGGCAGACAAAAGCAAAAGTGTCACGATATCGCGACAATAGCCAAACGAAAGTGTACGGCTACAAAAATGTCATGATATCGCGACATGTTGTAGTTTCGCGATAGAAGCTACTGAACCACAGAGGCGGTTGAAGCCGACAGAGTTAAAATTGGGCCGACGATGATTAGGGCATGCAGCCGACGGAGTTAGGGTTTGCATTTGCATAATAGCCGACTAAGACCAAGGTTTAGATCTTGATTGTTAGTATAAAAGGAGGGCTATTTGAAGAGATTTGGCATCGATCGAAGTGTGCGTTCGAAGTGCGACTATTGCAGATAGAGTGCGGGGAGAAGTTCGATCACCGAAAAAGCAGAGTGCAAATTCGATTGCAGTGTACAGAGTGCATTCCATCGAATCTTCTAAGTGAGAGAGATTGCAAGGAAGCAGAGTGCGTGAAGATCATGCTGCTGTGATTGCGCAGAGGTGCATAAGTTGATGTTTGATCGAGTGCTGCTGTGATTGCATAGAGGTGCAATTTCGAGGACATTTGTGCCAGACCGAAGGACTGTGTTTGGTGTAGAACAGAGGAAGCGAACGAGGACATTTGCACTGAACCGAAGGACTGTGTTTAAGTGCAAATTCAAGGACCAGCTTTGGAGGTGAAAGAGTTGAGGACAGAGGTCTCCAGCCAGAGCAGGGAAGACAGGTGTCTTCTGTGGATAGAGTTCCACTTGCTAAGGGTAGAGGGGGCAGAGGTTCTCTAGAGGATCACCAGCCAGAGCAGAGCTAGGGGATTGGTGTCTCCTTTGGGTTGGTGCCCATAAACTTTGTAATCGGGAAAGGTTTCCCAAAACTTGAGGTGATAAAATTTAGTGAAAGATTTTATCCGTGGAGTAGCCCGCATTGGGTGAACCACGTAAATTGTTGTGTCTCTCTTGTGGATGGTATCTTGTGCATTGCTTTGATTATTGTTTTTGATACTGCTATCTATTCACTGCATAACATTAATTTGAAAGTTGAAGGAAAAAGTTTAAAGTGGTCTTATACTGTTCACCCCCCCTCTCAGTATAAGCTTGTGTTCTTCATTGCCAACACAGTCAGATAGATCGGTTGATGCAGTGGATAGGAGTTCAGAGGTTATTCAAAGTATGTATAGTGATGTTAAATGTTTATGAGGATGTTTTTGATGTTTGGGTGAATTTGTTACAGGTTGTTTGTGCAAATTTGCAAAAGTTGAAAAAATCGTCAGAAAGTTGTCAAAGTAGCAAAATAGTCAAAAAGTTGCAAAAGTTGCCATGGCCACAGTTGGATAGGATGGATCAGTTTGTAACATGCCATCATGTCAAGAAATAGTCCATAACAGAATTGGAGATGTCAACACAGTGTTTGGATTGATCGGTGATGTTTTCAGTATCTTGGCGGATGATTTGGCAAGTGGTTGTATAGGCTGAAAAAGTGCAGGTTTTGTTAGAAGCACTGCAAACAAACCGTACGAATTTATGTAGTAAAATTTTAACTGGATGTGGTTGTTATCTTCAAGAACATGTGTGAAAAATTTCAATGAAAACAGAGAAACGAGACGAATTTTACAAGCATTGCAAGACTGTCACAAAAACACTCTTTTTGGAAAAAGTGTGTCAGTAGCAGGTTTTGTGGAAGTGGTACAGGCGAACCGTAAGGAGTTAGGTAGTGAGTTTTGGTTTGGACATAGTCAGTGTTGTAAATATTCTACATTTAAAATTTTAGAGAAAACCGAGTTACGAGGTGAGAGTTATGATTTTTGCAAAAATGTTACAGGTCTCTTTTATGTCAATTTGTGCCACTTGTGCAAAATCCTTTAGTTGGCCGTTTCGACCTTGAAGAGTCGCCAGAGTTTTAGTTTCAGTGTTGTTACACCTTCAAGGAATAAAATAGATCATCTTTTTTTTTTGGTTTGAGTTTTCACGTGGCTCCAAATTATGAGAACGAGTAAGGTGTCAATTCTTTGCATGTGACGTGTTTGACGAAATGCCTTCTCAATATAAAAAAAAGGAGTTATATTATTTTAAGCAGTTTCATTAAATAAAATATCTTTGGAGAAATTGAAAAGTGAAAAGGAATGCAAGTGTGTGCATTTATGAGAGAAGTGTTTTATTGAAGAGAGTGATTTTATTTTGTGTGGAGAGAAGAGTGTGTGGAGAAAAATAAAGAGTGAAAATCCGTGTTTTTGGGAAAAAGGTGAAAAATGTCACTTTAGTATTTTGGGTATAAATTTCTCATACAATATCATTTTTGGTTGAAATTTTGAGAGGAGATCATAGATAGAGTTATACACAATACCCAAAAAGTGTTTAGCAATTAACAGAATGATCTAAGAGAACGATCAAATTTTCTATGAGAAGAGAAGATTCATATATGTCATTTTATTATCAATATCAAAATCAAGTGGGTGTTTGGTAGAGGGGTTGGTGCTCCTTTCTATTGGTGCAGATAAGTCAGGGGTTGGTGCTCCTTTCTATTTGTGCAGTTAAATCAGGGGTTGGTGCTCCTTTCTGTTGGTGCAGATAAATCAGGGGTTGGTGCTCCTTCTAGTGGGTGCTGGTAAATTGATTGTAAAGTTGGTGTTTTGAAAAGGTTGGATTTGGATGGGTGTCCAAAAAGTCATTTTGAGGGTATAGACAAATCGGTGAACCTCGGTAAATCTTGTGTTGTGTGATGTTCTCTTGTTATACTTGATTTATTTGGTTTTAAGTTTTCATTATTTTGGCTTTAAGAGTTGAAGATTTAAGTTTTAAAGAGCTACACTAATTCACCCCCCCTCTCAGTGTCATTGTGAGAATAATAATTGGTATCAGAGTGAGGTTCCTTAACAAGCTTAATCGGCTAGGGTGATATTGGAAGTGACACAATGGCAGGTGGTGAAGGCTTCTCATCAAACAAAGCACCATTGTTTGACGAAACTAATTACATATTTTGGAGACTCAGGATGCAGACATATCTTTGTGCTTTAGGATACAACATTTGGGATTCAATAGATAGTGGATACACAATACCCACCACTTCTCCAACCGATGCTGTCGATAAGAAACTATTTGAGAATAACTCAAAAGCAAAGAATGCTATCATGTGTGGATTAGTGGAAAATGAACTGGTAAAGATTATGAGTTGTAAAATGGCAAAAAAAATATGAAACAAACTGAGCATTCATGAAGGAGACGTTAAGATCAAAGAGGCCAAGTTACAAACACATCGAGCTCAGTTCGAAGTATTAAAGATGAATGACGATGAGAACATAGAGGCATATATGCTGAGAGTTAATGAAGTCATTAATGCGATTAGAGGACTCGACAAGGAAATCAAAGATTCTATCATCATGAAAAAGGTATTAAGATCTCTTCCCCAAAGATTTGATTCTAAATTTTTAGCTATAGAAGAAGCTAAAGATCTAAATTCTTTTAGTATGGATGAGATGCATGGTTATTTGACTGCATATGAGATGAAAATAAGAAAATCTAAACCCACGGATAGAGAAGCTACTTTTAAAGCCCATAAAAATATGAAAGCAAAATAAGAATCCGAGGAAGAAGAGACATCAGATGAAATGGAAGCAAAATTTGTTCAAAAACTAAAAAGGGGAAAAGAAAAATACAGAGGAAATTTATCGTTTAAATGTTTCAACTGTGGAGGCATTGGGAATTTTGCAGCTAAATGTCCACTTAATGAGAAGAACAAAAGTGATGAAGGATCGCACCAAGAAAGAAGTGACTGGAAGAAAAAAACAAATTTTAGAAAAGGCAACTTCAAGAAGAAAAATTTCATCTCCAAGAATGTCAGTTCATCAGAAGATAGCTCTGATGAGGATTATGAAAAGGAAATAGGTGAAACTCTTTTCATGGAACTCAAAGAAGAAAATACAAAAAAAGAACAAGAATGTGATGAAGAAGAAATTGATGCAGAAGTAAATTTGGAAGAGGAACTAATTGCAACTCTAGATGAATTGAAGATAGAAAGAAAAAAAGAATAAGAAAATTTCAAGAAAGCTTGAGGATGCAAATGAAATCATAACCAGTTTGAAAGTACAAATAGAAGAATCCAAGAAAATATTTGAAGATCTTGAAGTGCAAATAACCATGAAAATAGATTATTGCAACAAGCTAGAAGAAGAGACTATTGGTTTAAGGATGCAGATAGAAGAGATGAATCGTAAAATTAGTTGTTATCACAAATGTGAAGAAAGTTCTATGAAGTTGGATAAGATCATAAATAACCAAAAGACTACATGCATCAAATTTGGTTTGGGCTTTGACGAAGGAGAATCATCAAATGGATCAAAGGCCATAAATGAAGAATCCATAAAGAATGAAGATAAGAAATAAGTTGATCAAGAAAAAATGACTCATGCAAAAGAAAGCAATAATGCAAGGCACGAAAGGATAATTGACAATGATGGATTCACCAATGTCACACATCAAAGAAGAAGAAGATTTATGGCTCCTACGACAACATGGAAAATACCATCACCCAGGTTCAATCATCTCTTTTCTAGTTACTGTTTTAAATGCAATGGTTATGGACATAAGATTTCAGATTGCAAGTATAATGTAGGACCAAGGAATTTTACCAGTAGAAATGTTTTTTCACCTTTGATGGATTATGCAATAGAATGTTATAACTGTCATAATTTTGGGCACATTACAAGAAATTGTCGAAGTACATTTGCATAAAATCAATTTCAGAAAAGAAAATTTCAACCAAATGGAATGAGACAAAATAGAAAATTTCTCGAAAAACATGCACAAGCTACTGAAAAAGAAAAGTAAAAAAAAGAACCAAAATTTGTAATCAAACCAGAGTAGAAAGAAAAAGAGCGACCCAAGGAAGAAAAGGAATCCCTGATTGTACAAACAACATTTAAAGCACAAAATAAATCTGCACCATGGATACTTGATAGTGGATGCTCTAGTCATATGACAGGTGACAAACAGAAATTTCAAAAGTTACAATAATATGAAGGTGGTTCAGTAAAATTTGGAAATAATGATGGAGCTAAGATAGTTGGCAAAGGTTCAGTTAAGATCAGTGACAAAAAAATCAAGTCAAAAGAAGTATTTTTTGTGGTTGGTCTAAAGCATAACTTATTGAGCGTAAGTCAGATTTGTGATAGAGGTCATGAAGTGATTTTTAAGAAGCAGGGTTGTGAAGTCAAAAAAGCAAACAGTGGAAAGTTGATAGCAACTGGATCGAGGACATCTAGAAACCTGTACACTCTCCCAGAGAATTCAGAAGGAGCTTGCTTGATTGGATAGGAAGAAAAAAATTGGTTGTGGCACAAGAGGCTCGGTCATATCAGTTTTGACAATCTAGTAAAAATTAGCTCAAAAAAGGCAAGTGAGAGATATTCCCACCATTGGCAAACCATCAAATAGCATTTGTGCTTCATGCCAAAAGGGGAAGCAAACTAGAGTCTCATTTAAAACAAAAGAGTACTACACAAGCAAACCTTTGGAACTAATACATACCGATTTATGTGGACCCATGAGAACGCAAAGCATAAATGGTGACAAATATTTTATGTTGTGTATAGATTACTATTCCAGGATGACATGGGTACTATTTTTGAAGCATAAATCAGAAGCTTTTGAGATGTTCAAGGTTTTCAAAAACCAAGTTGAGAATCAAACAGGAAAAATGATTAAATGTTTAAGATCAGATAGAGGAGGAGAGTTCATTTCAGAGGATTTTATAGAGTACTGTGAAAAATATGGTATTAGAAGATAATTTTTAGCAGTCAGGACACCTCAATAGAATGGTGTGGTAGAAATAAAGAACAGGATAGTGCAAGAAATGACACGGACTATGTTGACTAAGAGCAAAGTAGTAGACAGATTTTAGAAATAGGCAGTCCATATTGCAGTATACATCCAAAATAGGTGCATGTTGAGGACACATGAAAGCAAAACTCCTTATGAGTTGTGGTTCGGTAAAAAGGCAACAACAAGATACTTTAAAGTTTTTGGCAGCAAGTTTTACAACAAAAGAACTGAAGAAAACCTTGGTAAGTTTGAAGATAGAACGGACGAAGGTATTTTTCTTGGCTATTTGTCAAAAATCAAAGCTTACAAATGCTACAACAAGAGGTTAAGGAATATTGTGGATAGTGTCGATGTTAAAATTGATGAAGATAGGGAACAAGTAATTAGCTATGAAGAGAACTACCCAATTTATGAAGAGGTTATTGAAGGAGATGAGGAAAAGGAAATGGAAAAGAAACAAAAAATTGACTCAGATGATTCAAACAGTGATTCAAAAGTGGAAGAAAATAAGAAATTCAAAACAGGCAGCTGGTAGAAAGATCATCCTAGATAGAAAATAATTGGAGACCCCACAGTTGGTGTTCAGACAAGAAGAATATTAGTAAGTAACTACTCTCTATTATCCAGCATTGAGCCCAAAAATGTTGCTGACACAAGCAAATATGAAAGTTGGATGAAGGCAATAAATGGAGAATTAGATCAGATCGAGAAAAACAAAACTTAGGAGTTAGTACCAAGACCTGCAAATAAAAATATAATCGGTACTAAATGGGTCTTTCAAAACAAATTGAATGAAGACAGATAGGTAGTCAGGAATAAAGCAATATTGGTATGTAAAGGCTATGCACAAGTTGAAGGTATTGACTTTGAGGAAACCTTTGCACCTGTGGCTAGACTAGAGGCAATTAGAATGTTTCTGGCTTTAGCAGATTTACAAGAATTTCAAAGTTTATCAAATGGATGTGAAATCAACATTTTTGAATGGGAAACTTGAAGAAGAGGTTTATATTGAGCAGCCAGATGGTTTCCAACTTGGTGATGATCCCAACTTGGTTTGCAAGTTGAAGAAAGCATTATATGGCTTAAAATAGGCACCCTAAGCATGGTATGCAAGGCTAGACAACTATCTTACTCAACAAGGGTTCAAGAAATGTATGGTGGATAGTAATTTGTATGTCAAAATAGAAAATGGCCATCTTATTTTTCTTGTTGTATACGTAGATGATATCATATTTGGCAGCAGCAAAGATAAGTCGTGTAAAGATTTAGCAAATAAGATGCAGAAAGAATTTGAAATGTCAATGATTGGTGAACTTTCCTATTTCCTCGAGTTGCAAGTTAATCAAAATGAGAAAGGCATATTTATTTCTCAAATTAAATATGTGAAATAGATGCTAAAAAATTTCACAATGGAGGATTGTAAGCCAGTTAGCACTCCCATGATGACAGGTTGCAAGTTGAGCAAGGATGAAAAATCTCCACATGTTGATCAAACCATGTATAGATCTATGATTGGGAGTTTACTGTACTTGACAGATACCAGACTAGATATTTTGCAGGCAGTATGCATGGTAGCACGATTTCAAGCTAGTCCTAAGGAGACTCATGTGACAGTAGTGAAGAGGATTCTTCGGTACCTCAAGGGTACTATGGAGTATGGGTTATGGTATTCGAAAGGTAAGGACTTCACCCTTATTGCGTATTCAGATGCAGATTTGGAAAGATGTGTAGATGAAAAAAAGAGTACCAGTGGAGGTGCATTCTATCTTGGAGATAGGTTGGTCGCATGGCACAGTAAGAAACAAGATTCAATCTCCTTATCCACAGTAGAGGTAGAATATATTGCAGCGACAACATGTTGTACGTAGGTATTATGGATGAAAAAAACCTTGAAAGATCTTGGTATTAAATTTAGTGAGCCAATTTCAGTTAAGTGTGATAACACCAGTGCCATTAACATTTCAAAGAATCTGGTTATGCATTCTCTCACAAAATATATTGCTATCCGATATCACTTTTTGAAGGAGAAAGTTACGGAAGGTGAGGTTAATTTGGATTTTCTTCCAACAACAGAGCAAGTAGCGGATATCTTCACAAAACATTTGCCTAAGGAAGTCTTTGAGTACCTTCGTGATAAATTGTGAGTGGTCACACTTCCCAAGAATTGACTAGCTATTGGGACCACATTCTCAGGGGGAGAATTTATGTATTTGTTTATCTTTTTGCTCATGTTTATGATTTTTGCTAAGTGTAATAATTTTTGCCTGAGAATGTTGTGCATGGACTCAGGGGGAGTTTTTAGCAGCCCTTTGGTATTGTTGTCAAATGGGGAGAAGAGTTACAGGAAATTGCACGTGTGTTGCCAACAATTCCAAAGGGGGAGATTGTTGAGTAAGGTGCAACGACAATATTGTCATTGTTGTCAACACAGTCAGATAGATCGGTTGATGCAGTGTATAGGAGTTTAGAGGTTATTCAGAGTATGTACAGTGATGTTAAATGCTTATGAGGATGTTTTTGATGTTTGGGTGAAGTTGTTATAGGTTGTTTGTGCAAATTTGCAAAAGTTGAAAAAATCATCGCAAAGTTGTCAAAGCAGCAAAATAGTCAAAAAGTTGCCACGGGCACAGTTGGACAAGATGGATCATTTTTAAACATGCCCACATATCAAGAAATAGTACATAACAGCATTTGATATGTCAGCATAGTTTTTGTATTGATTGGTGATGTTTCTGGTATCTTGGCGGATGATTTGGCAAGTGGTTGTACAGGCTGAAAAAGTACAGGTTTTGTCAGAAGCACTGCGAAAAAACCGTAAGGATTTAAGAAGCAAAATTTTAACTGGAGGTGGTCATTATCTTCAAGAATGTTTTTTCCAAATTTCAATGAAAACGGAGAAACGAGACAAATTTTACAAGCGTTGCAATACTGTCACAAAAATGCTCTTTTTGGAAAAAGTGTGTCAGTAGCAGTTTTTGTGGAAGTGGTACAGGTAAATCATAAGGATTTAGGTAGTGAGTTTTGGTTTGGACATAGTAAGTGTTGCAAATATTCTATGTTTCAAATTTTAGAGAAAACTGAGTTACGAGGTGAGAGTTATGATTTTTTCAAAAACGTTACAGGTCTCTTTTATGTCAATTTGTGCCACTTGTGCAAAATCCTTTAGTTGGCCGTTTCGACCTTGAAGAGTCACCAAAGTTTCAGTTTCAGTTTTGTTACACCTTCAAGGCATAAAATATATCATCTTTTGTTTTTGGTTTTAGTTGTCACATGGCTCCGAAGTATGAGAACGAGTAAGGTGTTAATTCTTTGCATGTGACGTGTTTGACGAAATGCCTTATCAATATAAAAAAAGGGAGTTATATTATTTTAAGCAGTTTCATTAAATAAAATTTCTTTGGATAAAGTGAAAAGTGAAAAGGAATGCAAGTGTGTGCATTTAAGAGAGAAGTGTTTTATTGAAGAGACTGATTTTATTTTGTGCGAAGAGAAGAGTGTGTGGAGAAAAATAAAGAGTGAAAATCCGTGTTTTTGGGAAAAAGATGAAAAATGTCACTTTAATTTTTTGGGCATAACTTTCTCATACAATATCAATTTTTGCTGAAATTTTGAGAGAAGGTCATAGACAGAGTTTTGCACAATACCCAGAAAGCGTTTAGCAATTGACAAAATGAGCTAAGAGAAAGGTCAATTTTTATATGAGAAGAGAAGATTCATATATGTCATTTTATTATTAATATCAAAATCAAGTGGGTGCTTGGTAGATGGGTTGGTGCTTCTTTCTATTGGTGCAGATAAATCAGGGGTTGGTGCTCCTTTCTATTGGTGCAGATAAATCAGGGGTTGGTGCTCCTTTCTGTTGGTGCAGATAAATCAGGGATTGGTGCTCTTTTCTATTGGTGTAGATAAATCAGGGGTTGGTGCTCCTTCCAATGGGTGCTGGTAAATTGATTGTAAAGTTGGTACTTTGCAAAGGCTGGATTTGGATGGGAGTCCAAATAGTCATTTTGAGGATGTAGCCAAATCGATGAACCTCAGTACATCTTGTGTTGTGTTATGTTCTCTTGTTATACTTGCTTTATTTGGTTTTAAGTTTTCATTGTTTCGGCCTTAAGAGTTGAAGATTTAAGTTTTAAAGAGCTACACTGATTCACCCCCACCTCTCAGTGTCATTGCGAGACTAACAAATCTCTATCCATAATCGTTAACACAAAGCTTGACTCAATCTCAAATCAACTCTACTAGATCTACCTCAAACATTAACTCAAGTTTTGAACAAATCAATCAATCAACTCTACTCTCAAGTTTTCTCAAATACTTACCTCAAATCTACCTTGTAAGCTTTTACAAAATCTCACACTAATTTGTCCACAAGTCCTCTCTAGAACTTGTCTCAAATCTGCTCAAAAAGTCCTCACTAGAACTTATCCAAATCTACTCAACAAGTCCTCACTAGAACTTGTCCAAATCTCGTCAATAAGTCCTCACTAGAACTTGTCCAAATCTGCTCAACAAGTCCTCACTATATATTGTCCAACCCCATATAAACATAAAAAGAATTGTTAGAGACTCAATATTCTTCACACTTATCATATTTCTCAACTACTTCGAAACAATATTTTTGAAACATATAGAGAATTGTTAGAGACTTAATATACTTCACATTCACCTCAACAATCAATCACTTTCAATCACTCCTTTTACCACAAAAACATATAGAGAATTTTTATAGACTCAATATGCTTCACACTCACTAACTCTCAATCACTTGACTAGGCTCAACCAACTCTACTCAACCAATCACTCAATGAAATAATCCTTGCTCACAAACCCTAGTCCAAGCATATGAACACTCACTCAAATATTTTCAACAATTCTTATCAACCAATCTCACATAACAATGATACTCATGTTCTTTTCAAACCCTATTTCAAGTTCTTCACTCAACTATTCACTTCAACAACAATGCTTATAAAACAAGGTTTTATCAACAACTCTTTATTCCAGAAAACCTTGAAGCATTAATTCGACACACTCAAACTTTAATGCATACCTTGTTATTACCCAAGAAGAGTTTCAACATGATTCCATCTACCTTCTCCCCAAGCGCTAAGCACCATACCGCTTTGGAGCCCACCACATAGGCTAGAGGCACCCACGTGAAGGAAGGTGAACTTACTTCCCTTTCTACCTTACTCCGCCACATTTTTCAACTAAAAAACAAAATGATCCTCTGCGAGGATTCGAACCTGCGCCTGTCACTGCTCTAACATATTCCCACTACTGTGGTTGCCAACTGTGCTACTAGTGGTTTGTGACTAAAGGTCCCTTCTTTGTGGATGATATGATCTCGCCTCATCTTAGCACTTTTTAAAAATTAAAAACTCTTTGTTGCACACATGATTCGCATGAAATTTGCATACAATAGGATTTTATTCGAAAGCAATGGAATTTTTGTAAGGTGGGTAATCTCTCTTTTATACACATGATAAATATTCTTACCACATCGACGCTAGAAATTCTAATTCGAATTTTGAATTAGTTTTAATAACCCTCCTTAGGGTTAGTTAAAAATTAATATAAATTAATCTTATAACTAATATCAAAATTAATTAATAATTTGTTAAAATAACTTTAAGTTAAGTAAATTAAATTATAAATTAATTTATAATAAAAATTATATTAGTTAATTTATAATTAATTTAAAACTTTCCTATATAATATTATAAAAATATTATAATATTATTTACTTGGGCTTTTTGCACTTTAGAACACATCTGACTTCCTGAAATCGGGTCTTGATCAACTGAAATTGGAGAACCTAAAACTGATGATGCCCACTGAAACTACCACTAACTAGTTTTGAAAGCTTGACATCAATGACCACTCATTCTTGACATCAATGACAACTTATCTACTCAAAATGTCTAACAAGCATATTGTAGATCAATAGGAAATATGGAGACCCACAAGTGACATTGAAAGAAATTCAAAAATATCATTTTTAGAATTTTTAAGATTGCATTTAGCAAGAGTCTTTCCATAGGTTTGTAGAAAAACTTGTGAATACTAGGACTCAGTATTGATTCCACTATATGGAAAAATCAACTAGTGAATATTGATCATCTCTAGATTTAGAATTTCTTCCATTATAGTTCTAATACTTTATTGCAGAAAAAAAAGAGATTAAAATAAAGTTGGGAATATTCCTACAAAAGAGCTAGGAAGAGTGTATTATTTAGAATTAATCTAGTACAAGAAGAAACAAATAAAAGAACAAAAATTTGGAGGCCTAAATAAAAGGTCCCATTGCTAGAGATTGAAAACCTGTAGAGTGCATAATAAGACAAGGCCATAGAAGCCCTGTTGCATATTTGAGGAAGACACTTCAAAGAAGAGTCTCAGTGAAGATAGGATATTGGTGATCTCCATTGAAGATTGAAGACATCACCTTGAAGGAGTAGAAAAAATCAGCCTGAGAAGCTGAAGAGACCTACAAGAGGTCCCATTGAATAAATTCTAGTTTTGGAAGACATAGATAAGGACTAGAAAAATTTGTGTTCCTAAAGCAATAGATTAAAAAATATTTAAGAGGGACATCTCATTGCCAAACTTCCACAGTATAAGGTTGAAGAAAATATCTCATTGAGAATACCATAGAAGCTACAATAGTGAATACCCTAGAAAAGGGGTCTCAATGAGAAAGAAGAATAAGGCTTGAAGAGCCTCATTGTAGGAGATTGAAATAAGGCCATTAAAGGAGTTCCTATAAGAACTCATTGTAGAAATTTACCACAAATGAGAATTTCTTGATAAAGGAATAACTTGGGACAATTATCACCATCCAACAACAAGCCCAAGGGAGAAGGATTTGTCAAGAAGCTTGTCAAATTTTGGAGAATATTGGTGAAGACCTTAAGACATTTAGATTCTTGAGAAGAAGACCTATATTGAAATCAAAATTTGATAAGGAGATTGAAGGAGAAAGGAGCTAGACATTACTATTAAATCTAAGAGGCTTGAAGATTGTCTTTAAAGTCTAGAAGGCTCATTTGAAGAAAGGATATTTGTTAGTTTCTACAATAGAAAATTGAAGGGTTATTGAAGGAAAATCTCAACTATGATTTGGAAGAGTTCCCTACCAAATTTTTGAGATTTAAGGACAATATTTCAGTGGAGATATTGGCTGCTATGTAATCTAAATTATTTTAGACTTAGAGATAACAAAAATGCAACAAAAAGGATAACATTACTATCTATGAAACTTCAAATTTATAGAGCGCATTCTAAGAGGAATTAAAAAGAGATAGGAAGAATATTTTCTTTAGAATCAATCTAGCACAAGAAGCAGCAAATGAAATAATGAAGATTTTAAGGCCTAAATAAAAGATCCCATTTCTAGATATTGTAGACTTGTAGAGTGTAGAATAAGAAAAGGCCATAAGATCCTTGTTACATATTTGAGGAAGAGACTCCAGAGAAGAGTCTCAGTGAAGATAGGAGTTTGGTGATATTCATTGAAGATTGAATACTTCACCTTGAAGGAGTAGAAGAAATCATCCTGACAAGATAAAGAGACCTACACTAGGTCCTATTGAAGAAATTCCAATTTAGAAGAGATACAGAAGGACTAGCAAAAGTCTTGTTCCTAACACAATAGATTTAAGAAATCCAAGTGGAAGATCTCATTGCCAAAATTCCATAGTAGAATATTGAAGAAAAGGTCTCGTTGAGAAGACCAAAGAAGCTATGAGAGTGAAGATCCTAAAGAAGAGGTCTTAAGAAGAAAGAAGTAGAAGGCTTGAAGAGCCTCATTGAAGGATATTTAGAGAAGGTCATTAAATGAATTCCTAGGAGAACTAATTGGATAAATTTACCAACAAGGAGAAGTTCCTGATAAAGGAAGAACTTGGGATAATTATCACCATCCGACAACAAGCCCAAGGGAGAAGGATTTTGCAAGAAGCTTATCAAATTATGGATATTGGTGAAGACCTAACGACTTTTATATTCTTCAGAATAAGACCTATATTGAAGTCATAATCAGTAAGGATGTTGAAGGAGAAAGTATCCAAACATTACTACCAAATCTGAGAGGTTTGAATATTTCCTTTAAAGGTTAGAAGTCTCATTTAAAAAAAGTAGATTTATTGGTTTCTACAGTAGAAAATTGAAGGGTCCTTGAATGAAAATCTCAGCTATGATTTTGAGGAGTTCCCTACCAAAATTTTGAGATTAAAAAATAGTATTTTAGTGGAGAGATTGACTGATTTGCAATAAAAAAAAAAATTAGATTTAAGAATAGCAAGAAAGTAGCCACAAGGACAACATTACTAGCTACAAAAATTCAAGGATAATTAAAGTCACCTACTATAAATTCATTGTAACAAGTTAGAGGGTTTCAAATTTGTAAATAGGTGAGCTAAAAAACTATTTTGAATAGTCAAGAAGAGTTGCAAGTTCATCCAGTAAAATATAGTAATAAGGTGAATCTAATCACCATGTAATCCTTCATATATAGAGTTCATTAAGGTAAGTAACTATCGTGCAAAAGGTTCATTAGTTGAACTTTAAATTTTTGGTTCATTATTAATATTTCTTAAGCACCATATTAGGGTTTAAAATTTTCAAAGAGAAGGTTGCATATTAAAGCCTTAAAAGGAGTGCGGAAGGTAAAATAGGAGTTAGATGTATTTCAAAATAAAGAAAAGTATCATATTTCTATTCTCTAGTTACAACAAAGAAAAAATTACTTTTAAGTGAAAGTTGCATAGGCCAAAGTGCATATTTTGAATTACATTTAATATTTCTTTATAAGGAGCAATAAGGAGAAATTACTAGTGCCTTATACTAGTTACTCTTAAAAGGTTATTAAATGCATTGGTTTGTAAGTTAAGGTGAAATACCAAAGAGTACAAATTAGCATACTATCAAAGGGTCTAGAGAAACTTTTGAGCACTGAAAACCTGTAGCATTTTGTGCTATAGATAAGTCACCAAATAGGGTGATATACCTCCAAGGAGTGGAGAAGAAGCCACAAGGGAGACTAGGACAGTATCTATTTTAGGTGCAACTAAGTAACCTATTATATGTTATTACAAATAACCATACTTGTCTCCTATATTACATTAAGAGGATATAGGTTTAAGTGTCTCAAGGACATACTACATAGCTCTTGATCACATCTACAAGTAGCCACCATTAGTGAAAGGAAAGCACAATCACAATGCTTAAAATAAGAGCCATTCTAGAGGCCTCAACATCCATTGTTAGCAAGGTGAAGGTACAAACTAAAGATACTCAAGAGTAGAGTTGGTTCAAGGATCGATACCCACTTCACCAAGGTGTAACAAGACACTAACTCAATGTCTACAGTAACATCAACCTATGGTATCAAGATCCACATAAGGATCTCAATATCTACATTGAAATATAGCACAAGTATCTATGTAAGGAAACTATCATCCATTACACACAACATAAAAAGAAGACAACTAAGTACAACACATTGCAAAGCATATAAGAGTAATGTACAAGATGAAACCGAAGGTGCATTACCTAAGCTACAACTTGGAAGAATCACCAACTAAGAGGAAGCACCTAAATCCACCATAGGAGTGTCATATAACCTCTATTGCAAAGCCCTAGAAATCATAATAGTTGGAGCCAACCTCATAACATCATCGATTGCTTGGAAATAAAGCATTGAACAAGATACAAAATGTGTTCACTAGTAAGAAATATATAAGGCATAAGAGATGTTGGAGGAGAATTACATGCATGAGAGTAAAGTGCCACTTGGCACATTTAAATAAGGTGCCCATACCTACATTCTAACACCTACATAGGAAGGAGACGTTCAAAATTGGAATAATACTTATCTTAAAGTATGGAAAGTAATAATAATTATTGCTCACTATTCAAGGAGCACTTGAGCATTGGAGGTATCTAATATAACACTCACCAAGATCATAACTACTATCAGCTATCTAAATAATGTTTGTCCCACTTATCCATAACAACAAGAAGGGTTAATGAGCCTATTAAATAACCCAATACTAAATGGGAGTTCTTGAATAGATTAAGAGAAATCAAGGCATGATTGTAGAGAGTAATCAAGATATAAAGCACGTAGTAATAGAGTACACTGAGAATTAAAGAAAAAATAGAGAGGGAAGTGCATCCTGAGATAGCTTTAAATGCAGAGAAGTCAGCAATAGTAGAGGTAAGTAAGATCATCATAAAGGATGCCTAGAAAGATCATTGTCATTAAACAATAAGAAGATACTACACCCATTAAGGAGATTGAAGTCAAAGCAATGCCCATCGACCTCACACTCTCAACCTTATAAAAGGTATTATATCATATAGTTTAATTATTTTCTTTCATAAGGAGTGATAAGGGATAATATATAAGGTTAAATTTATTATCATTTGCATTGAAGATACATGCAAAATTAACCTTAGTAAACCAAAAAGCAAATAAGAGTTTATATCCTTAATAGTATTTCAAATCACATTAGTTGAAATACAAGTATATTAATATTTGTAATTAATATCATAGGAGATATAAGGGTTTCTACTTGATAAACAAAAATATTATTAGTTTCTAAAATTCCAAATAAGGGAGATATAGGGAGTGTTACATCAAACTTTAATTAATTGGAATTTAGAAATTGGAACCATTGGAAATTTTTGGATAGAAAAGAAAAATTATTGGTTGCTTTAAAAGAGTCAAAATTTAAGGATGAAAATTATATTTTGAGGTAATATTTTCCTAGTGTAGTAAATTTTCACTACAACTTTGGTTACTCTTAGGGTAACTATTGCTAGGAGTCAAGGAACCCAAAGAAAAAGGTCCTTATCCATTGGGTGCAGCATCTAAGTGGAGCAAACCATGAGGCTTTTGTAGTAGTGATGGAATTTGGGGAAGGATGATATTGAAGGTAAATTTTCTCAAGAATTCATGGATATGAGAATGGGAGAATACCTTATTTTATAGGTCAAACATCTCACCCCCAATATCATTGTCATTTTTTGGTTGGCTATCCAAAATAGGATTCTTACTCTTGACAATATTCAAGCTTAAGGTATGAGTTTCCCAAATCGATATTATATTTGTCTATCCAATCTAAATTCTATCCACCATTTATTTCTATAATTTCCTTTCTCTTCCTTAGTTATGCACACCCTTCTCTCAAATTTCCATATTGCTATGACTTTTCCTAATACGATCTTAGATCTTCGGATCCAATGATCGTCCCTTTTTTTAGTCATCATATCAAAACTTTCTGGTCTTTCTTGCTATCTCACCTTTTGTGAAACATCTAAAAATAAAGGAAATTAAGAGCATTCAATGGGATTTTTGTTAGATTATATTACATTATTGGGTAAATGTTAATGTACCACCTTGGGTACATTACTAGAGTAGGAGTTTAATTTAGAGTAAATTAAAGTAGCTACTCCAAGCATGTAATTTATTCACAAGTGTTAGAATGTGCAATGGTGTAAATGTGCATGTAGTCCATATGTACATGAGTCATAGGATCTATTCAAAGGTATAGTGAGGGTCAAGGAACTTATATTCCTATATAAAGGTCTTATAGTGAGTGAAATATATAAGCATAAAATATAGAAAGTGCATAGTATAGATTGGTATAGGAGTACAATTTAGTTCCTTTAAAATAGTGTGTGAAGTATTCATATCCTACATTATACTACATTGTACTATTTTCATGAGATTTCATTAATGCAATATTTTGGAGTTATTGCAAAATTTTATCTCTTTTTTTTCTGACACATTATAGTGCCATTGTCATATAAATATCATAGCTTTATTATCTTGCATCTTGTGGTTCCATTTCATATATCATATACTCATCAAAAGCTAACTGTGGTATTAGAGCACATGGTAGATCAATAGGAAATAGGGAGATCCACAAGTGAGATTGAGAGGAATTCAAAAATATCATTTTTAGAATTTTTGAGATTACATTTAGCTAGAATATTTCTATAGGGTTGTAGAAACACTTGTGAAGACTAGGACTCAGTATTGATTCCAATAGATTGACAAATAAACTAGTCAATATTGATCATATGTATATTTAGAATTTCTTCCATCATAGTCCTAATACTTTATTGCATAAAAAAAATATTAAAAGAAATTTGGGAAGCTTCATACAAAAGAGCTAGGAAGAATATATTCTTTAGAATCAATCCAGCACAAGAAATAACAAACAGAAGAATGAATATTTTGAGGCCTAAAGAAAAGGTCCCATTTCTAGAGATTGCAAACCTATAGAGTGTAGAAGAAGAAAAGGCCATAGCAGCCTTGTTGCAGCTTTGAGGAAGAAACTCCAGATAAGAGTCTGAGTGAAGATAGGAGATTGGTGATCTCCATTGAAGATTGAAGATTTCATCTTGAAGGATTAGAAGAAATCAGCCTAAGATACTGAAGAGGCCTACACGATGTCCTATTAAAGAACTTCTAGTTTTATAAGAGATAGAGAAGGACTACCAAAATTTGTATTCCTAAAGTAGTAGATTTCAAAAATCCAAGAGGGAGATCGCATTGCCAAACTTCCAAAGTAGAAGGTTGAAAAAAATATCTCATTGATAAGACCAAATATGTTGAAAGAGTGAAGACCCTAGAGAAGAGATGTCAAGGATAAAGAAGGATAAGGTTTGGAGAGCCTCATTGAAGGATATTCAAAGAAGGCCATTAAAGGAGTTCCTAGGAGAAATCATTGTAGAAATTTACCGCTAATTAGAATTTCTTGATAAATGAAGAACTTGGTATAATTATTGCCACCCAAAAACAAACCCAAGGGAGAAGTATTTGGCAAGAAGCTTATCAAAATTTGGAGGATATTGGTGAAGATCTCAAGATTTTTATATTCTTGAGAAAAAGGCCTAGATTGAAGTCAGAGTTCAACAAGGAGATCGAAGGAGAAAGGAGCCAGAAATTACTACCAAATATAATAGGTTTAAGGATTATCTTTAAAGGCTAGAAGGATCACTTGAAAAAAGGATATTTGTTAGTTTCTACAATAGAAAATTGAAAGGTTCATGAAGGAAAATCTCAACTACGATATTGTGAGGGTTCCCTACCAAATTTTTGATATTCAAGGACAAAATTTTATTGGATATATGGACTGCTATGCAATCTAAAATATTTTAGATTTGAGGACAACAAGAAAGCAACAAGGATAGCATTACTAGCTACGAAACTTCAAATTTATAGAGCACATTTTGAAAGATAATTAATGTCACCTATTATGACTGTGTTGGAAATTTGAGTTATTTTATGTTGTCATTGATGTCACATGGATCACATTTGGTTTTTGTGGCCAAAATATTTCATAAATAAGCATTTATGATATTTTGGAAAGCATGGCTATTTATAGGGTTTTTATGAAAACCAAGGTAGGCAAAATAAAAGGTTTTATTTAAAACCATGGTGGGCTTATGTGGAAAGGGATTTTCTTAAAAGCCAAGGTGGAATTTTGTTTCATCGAAAAAGGACCTCCGGTGATGAAGATATTAAAGTTTAAAGTTTAAGTTTAAATTAATGGAGGGTCGACCTATGTGCAATTAATGGAGGTTGGCATATATATATATATATATATAAAGGTTTCAATTTATTTTGGAAAGGGGGCATATTATATATCGTCGGAAATCTTATTTCGAGGGCTATTTGACTAACTTATTTAGAAGGAGAAATAAGGTGTGTGTAAAGAGATATTTCTAATTTTGCAAAGGGGTTCCAAAAGTGAAGTTTACCTTGTTCTTTTTCAAGAGGATTAATTCTTTCATGAGGTGACAAGGTATGCAATATTGTGATTTATTTTATTTTATGGTATAAGTGGTTTTGGGAGTGAAAAGGTTATGCAATGTTTTGATTTATTTTATTTTATGGTACAAGTGGTTTTAGGAGAGATAAGGAAGTTGTGCAATTAAAGGCCTTGGTGATGATTATTGAAAAGTGGAGTAATGTTGATTATTTTGTGATCTACTAACCCTTGTGAAGATTGGCAAAAGAATTTTGTGATTGTGGCAGATTTACAAAGAGGTTTTTCATCTTCATAAAAGGTATGGGCACATTCTCCTATTGATTGTTTATGGTGGTTGATTTCTGAAATATCATTGGAGGGAAAAGGATTGTTTGTGGTTTCCTTTTTGAAAGTGGTTGGTTGAATGCTTCAAGGTTTTATGAATTGATAGTTGTGTCTAAACCTTGTTTGATAAGCATAGTTGTTGAAGCCCATTGGTTGTGAAAGAACTTGAGTTAGAAAATAACATGAGTATCATTGTTATGTGATATTTGTGGTTGAGCATTGTTGGAAACATTTGAGTTGGTTGATACATACTTGGACTAGGGTTGTGTGAGAAAGAGTTGTTCCTTGTGATGATTGGTTGAGTTGAGTTGATTGAGCCTAGTCAAGTGATGTGTGAAGTGATTGTTCAAGTTCTATGAAACAAACTATTCCATCATTCTATGTTGAGTTGAGATTAATGTTAGAACATATTGAGTCTCTAACAATTCTCTTTATGGTTCTATAATACTTGAATTGAGTTGAGGTTGATTTGAGTTGAGAGTGATATTAGAACATATTGAGTCTCTAACAATTCTCTTTATGCTTCTATGAGTTGATTTGAGTTGAGATTGATTTTGGTTGAGATTGAGTTTAGAACATATTGAGTCTCTAACAATTCTCTTTATGCTTCTATGAGTTGAGTTGAGATTGATTTGGATTGAGAGTGAGATTAGAACATATTGAGTCTCTAAAAATTCTCTTTATGCTTCTATGAAGTTAATTTGAGTTGAGATTACCATTCATTGTTGAGTTCATTTTGAGTACTACTTGAGCATGATTGATTGAGCCTTTGAGAAGGCCTTTGGGATAGATTTGAGGACAGTGTTGGGACAATGTTGGAGCAGATTTGGGCAAGTTCTTAGTGAGCTTGTTGGAGTAGATTTGGGCAAGTTCTTGGTGAGCTTGCTAGAGCATATTTGGGCAAGTTCTTGGTGAGCTTGCTAGAGCAGATTTGGGCAAGTTCTTGGTGAGCTTGCTAGAGCAGATTTGGGCAAGTTCTTGGTGAGCTTGCTAGCATAGATTTGACAAGTTTTGTGTGAGCTTGTTAAGTAGGTTCTGTGTGAGCCTATTGAGCAGGTTCTTAGTGAGCCTATTGATAGAGCTTTGGAGGTGACAGAGTACAGAGGATAGAGTCTCAGTGGATAGAGATCCAACAACCAACACAGTTGAAGATAGATCTAAGTGAGGAGTCTTCAAGTGGAGAGAGGTCCACCAGTTAGTGCAGCAGAGAGACAGAGTCTTCTAGAAGATCACATAGCCAGAGCAGAAGGGGAAAGAGTTCTCCTATGGAAGAGATCCATGAACTTGAGATTAGGGGATCAACATCTCCTTTGGATAGAGATCCATAAACATTGTAATTGGGAGTGATTCCCAAAGATATTGATTGAGAAAGTTTTAGTAAAATATTTTCTCCGTGGAGTATCCCACATTGGGTGAACCACGTAAATTGTGGTGTCTCTATTGTGTATGGTTTTTGTGCATTGCTTTGATTACTGCTATTGATATTGCTATCTTTACACAACATAATATTGATTTGGAAGAAAAAGTAAAAAGTGGTCTTATACTGTTCACCCCCCCCTCTCAGTATAAGCTTGTGTTCTTCAATTGGTATCATAGCGGGTTCCTTCGGAAAGGCTAACAACTTGAGGGTAAATTCTACAAGAACACAGATGGCTTCACAGAAAGGATTATCTTCAAATAAGGCTCCATTGTTTGATGGTAACAATTATGCTTTCTGGAGCATGAGGATGAAGAACTACTTGATATCACAAGGATATGAGGTATGGCAGATGGTTGAAAAAGAGTATAAGGTTGAAGGTGATCCCGAGGAAGATAAGACTACCAGGAAATTGGTTGAGATCAATGCAAGAGCAATGAATTGTATTTTGAGTGGGCTACGTGAGACAGATTTTGCAAAGGTCATGGTATGTACTTTAGCTAATGATATGTGGACCAAGTTGAGGAATACTTATGAAGGAGATTCCAAGGTAAAGTTGGAAAAACTACAAACTCATAGAAAAATATTTGAGGAATTGAAAATGGAAGATTCTGAAGATATTGCAAAGTTCTTACTTCGAGTTGATGAGATTACTAACACTATGAGAGGCCTAGGTTTTGAGATGAAAGAATCAAAAGTTACTCAAAAGGTTTTGAGATCACTTCCCATGAAATATGATGCAAAGGTTTCAGCAATAGAAGAAACAATGGATATCAACAAGTTAACAATGGAAGAATTGCAAGGTACTCTCACAGCTTATGAGATGAGGGTAAGTAAGCATCAAGCTCCAATAAAAGAGATTGCATTCAAGGCTTCAAAAAAATAGAAAGGAAAAGTTTCAGAAATAGATAGAGTTTTAGAAAATTATGAGGAAGCTAACTTCATCAAAAGGAATAAGGACTCAAGGAATTTCAAAAATATAAGGAAAGTCAGGTGCTACAAGTGTGGTGATCTTGGTCACTATGCATACAAGTGTCCACATGAAGAAATCAGTGATGATGAAAAATAGGGTCACAAAAGAAAAGAAGATGGAAAGCATAAGCATGACAAAGATGACAGATTCAAGCAAAATAGGTATGAGAAGAAGAAAATTTTTCGTAAGGCAAAGAAATCTTACTACATTGTAGAAGCAAGTGATAGCTCAGATCATAATGATAGAGACAATTCGAGATGATGAAAAGGAAGAGCATTTATTCCTAGGAATAGAAGGTGAAAGAGAACAATGTTTTGTGTGTGGTCAAAGAGATCACAGATCAGGGTATTGCAATGGTTTCAGTGATAGTGAAGATGAGATGACACATCAAGGAAATAGGCATGGTCAAAGAAATCTTGAGAGTTTGTTTTCTATAGAAGATTATAATGATCTTAGTGACAGTGAAGATGAAGAAGGGTTTTTCTATGGAATAAAAGAAGTAGAAGAAGAACATTCACTCCAAATAGAAGAAGTTAAACAAGAGGATAATGTCTCAGTTGATCTAAAGGAAGACTTCAATGTTATCCATGAGCAACTACAAGAGGTTAAGGAGAATCTAAAAGAATTGAGATGTTCCCTACATGAGAAGTTTGATCCATCACATGACTCAAAAGGTCAAGATATTTGTACTAAGAAGGAAACATGTAATTCAGAGGCTATAGAGATGGATGCCAAGTTGCTACTTGACACAAATGAAGAGAAAGAAGAGGAAGATTCCAAAGCACCAAAGGTCCCATATTTCAGGTTTGGGGAATCACACTCAAAAGGAAAGGAAGTTCTAAAATATGAAAGCAAAGAAGCACCTAAGATTTGTGAGGAAAGTTCCAAAGTTCCTATGGCTCCAAATATTCAGTTTGGTTCTTGTTTTGAGATAGGTGAATCAAGTTCAAAGGGAAAATAAATTATTGAAGAGAAAGGCAAGGAAGAAACTAAGGAAGAGGTTTTAGATGCTACAAAGAAGATTCAAGGATGCAATGCACAAGTTGAAGATGATCATAAGGATAATGATCAAGAAAGGTATGAGGAACCAAGGCATGAACAAAAGGCTTTTCAAGGACATTGTTTTTCTTGTAATGGATTTGGACACAGGGCTATACATTGCAGGATCCATGGATCAAAGAAGTTTGATTTTTCTAGAAGAAACTTCAAGGGAAGAAGGTATGGTTTTTAGGGACATTGCTTCTCATGCAATAGGATTGGTCATAGAGCTTTTCAGTGCAAAATAAATGAGCAACATGGTTTTGGTTTTAGAGCTACACAATTCAGAAGTCATGGTTATAATGGTCATGAAAATAGAGCTTCACAATACAGGGTTTAGGAAAGGAATGGATATGGAAATTATTTTAAGAATGAATTTAGGATATGGGAACCATCCAAAGGCTACAATATCAAGTGTTTTAATTGCAATAAATTTGGGCATATTGCAAAATGGTGTAGGACTCAATTCCAAACAGGTTCAAGGCAAGAAGGTCAAACAGGTTCAAGGCAAGAAGGTCAAAAAGGTTCTAGACAAGAAGATCAAGTAATTCATCAAGAGAAGGATATTAGAAAAACATGGAAGGAAGTTGATAGAGGAAAGAAACAAAGTAATATGGGAGTAAAGATACTCCCACCCCAAAATTAATCACCTCTAGAGAGAAGGGGGTGAGGGGGCTAAGCTTAAGAGTTATATCTTTTAGCCCCATAGGTGTCCCTTTTGCCATTGATGTCAAAGGGGGAGAGATTTGAGTAAGGGGGAGAGCATTGAGTTAGGGGGAGCAGCCTCCAAAGAGAGCATTGAGTTAGGGGGAGTAGCCTCCATAGAGAGTATTGAGTCAGGGGGAGCAACTTTGATTCTCAGAGATGGCTTTTGCAGTGATTGTAGTGATTTGCATTAGAGGTGTTGCCATCAATGACAAAGGGGGAGATTGTTGGAAATTTGAGTTATTTTATGTTGTCATTGATGTCACATGGATCATTGATGTCACATGGATCACATTTGGTTTTGGTGGCCAAAATATTTCATAAATAAGCATTTATGATATTTTGGAAAGCATGGCTATTTACAGGGTTTTTATGAAAACCAAGGCAGGCAAAATAAAAGGTTTTATTTAAAACCATGGTGGGCTTATGTGGAAAGGGCTTTTCTTAAAAGCCAAGGTGGAATTTTGTTTCATCGAAAAAGGACCTCCGGTGATGAAGATATTAAAGTTTAAAGTTTAAGTTTAAATTAATGGAGGGCCGACCTATGTGCAATTAATGGAGGTTGGCATATATATATATATATATATATATGTAAAGGTTTCAATTTATTTTGGAAAGTGGGCATATTATATATCATCGAAAAGCTTATTTCGAGGGCTATTTGACTAACTTATTTAGAAGGAGAAATAAGGTGTGTGTAAAGAGATATTTCTAATTTTGCAAAGGGGTTCCAAAAGTGAAGTTTGCCTTGTTATTTTTCAAGAGGATTAATTCTTTCATGAGGTGACAAGGTATGCAATATTGTGATTTATTTTATTTTATGGTATAAGTGGTTTTGGGAGTGAAAAGGTTATGCAATGTTTTGATTTATTTTATTTTATGGTACAAGTGGTTTTAGGAGAGATAAGGAAGTTGTGCAATTAAAGGCCTTGGTGATGATTATTGAAAAGTGGAGTAATGTTGATTATTTTGTGATCTACTAACCCTTGTGAAGATTGGCAAAAGAATTTTGTGATTGTGGCAGATTTACAAAGAGGTTTTTTTTCATCTTCATAAAAGGTATGGGCACATTCTCCTATTGATTGTTTATGGTGGTTGATTTCTGAAATATCATTGGAGGGAAAAGGATTGTTTGTGGTTTCCTTTTCGAAAGTGGTTGGTTGAATGCTTCAAGGTTTTCTGAATTGAGAGTTGTGTCTAAACCTTGTTTGATAAGCATAGTTGTTGAAGCCCATTGGTTGTGAAAGAACTTGAGTTAGAAAAGAACATGAGTATCATTGTTATGTGAGATTTGTGGTTGAGCATTGTTGGAAACATTTGAGTTGGTTGATACATACTTGGACTAGGGTTGTGTGAGAAAGAGTTGTTCCTTGTGATGATTGGTTGAGTTGAGTTGATTGAGCCTAGTCAAGTGATGTGTGAAGTGATTGTTCAAGTTCTATGAAACAAACTATTCCATCATTCTATGTTGAGTTGAGATTAAGGTTAGAACATATTGAGTCTCTAACAATTCTCTTTATGGTTCTATAAGATTTGAATTGAGTTGAGGTTGATTTGAGTTGAGTTAGTGAGATTTTATTAGAACATATTGAGTCTCTAACAATTCTCTTTATGCTTCTATGAGTTGATTTGAGTTGAGTTGAGATTGATTTGGGTTGAGAGTGAGTTTAGAACATATTGAGTCTCTAACAATTCTCTTTATGCTTCTATGAGTTGAGTTGAGATTGATTTGGGTTGAGAGTGAGATTAGAACATATTGAGTCTCTAACAATTCTCTTTATGCTTCTATGAAGTTAATTTGAGTTGAGATTGCCATTCATTGTTGAGTTCATTTTGAGTACTACTTGAGCATGATTGATTGAGCCTTTGAGAAGGCCTTTGGGACAGATTTGAGGATAGTGTTGGGACATATTTGAGGATAGTGTTTGGACAAGTTCTTAGTGAGCTTGTTGGAGCAGATTTGGGCAAGTTCTTGGTGAGCTTGCTAGAGCAGATTTGGGCAAGTTCTTGGTGAGCTTGCTAGAGCATATTTGGGCAAGTTCTTGGTGAGCTTGCTAGAGCATATTTGGGCAAGTTCTTGGTGAGCTTGCTAGAGCAGATTTGGGCAAGTTCTTGGTGAGCTTGCTAGCATAGATTTGACAAGTTCTATGTGAGCTTGTTAAGCAGTGGTTCTTAGTGAGCCTATTGACAGAGCTTTGGAGGTGATAGAGTATAGAGGACAAAGTCTCAGTGGATAGAGATCCAGCAACCAGCATAGTTGAAGACAGATCTGAGTGAGGAGTCTTCAAGTGGAGAGAGGTCCACCAGTTAGTGTAGCAGAGAGACAGAGTCTTCTAGAAGATCACATAGCTAGAGAAGAAGGGGAAAGAGTTCTCCTATGGAAGAGATCCACGAACTTGAGATTAGGGGATCAACATCTCCTTTGGATAGAGGTCCATAAACATTGTAATTGGGAGTGATTCCCAAAGAGATTGATTGAGAAAGTTTTAGTAAAATATTTTCTCCATGGAGTAGCCCACATTGGGTGAACCACGTAAATTGTGGTGTCTCTATTGTGTATGGTTTTTGTGCATTGCTTTTTTTGGTAGATAAGATACTATAACATTAATACTGGATTTTATAGGTTGACCCAAAACCTTTTACAAAGATCAACCAAGGGCTGTTGATGAACATGTCCTTACTAAGTATCCTATATATGTAAAATCTACATGCCGCCAAAGCCATTACATCCGGTAAGGCACATAGCCTATTATCAAAAAGAAACTTCCCATACAACATTTTGGGTATACCCCAAGAAAACACACTTGCATCATAATTACAAAAAAAGAAACAAACACAGATCCCTTCCTTGAAATAGTGGAGAAACAAAAAGCTACAGACATACATAGCAAAGTACTAAAAAAAACTCCCAGAAGCTCTGTATTGAAAATTACTCTTAATAATTCTTTGGTAATTACTTTCTTCCATATATGACATGCTTTGGGACCACATATCGCCTTACCCAATCAGACCTAGAGAAATGAACCTGCTGGCTAGATTTATGGTGGTGGATATCTGGTGGTCCACGTGGCTTTGGTTTGAAGTCTTATATTGTCGTTTCTTTCCTACCCTATGATTATCAACCAACCCCAAATTACTAAGATGACTAGGAGCCATGTTATCTGACATGTGACTATCCCCATTAGTCTTTGTGGTATTTCCAAGTAGCATCCAACAAGACTGATAGCTCGGATAATTTTTATTATGAGTACATTTCAAAAAAGAGACATGAATACTCATAACCTTCGAACTTATAGTGTCTTCCTTGTTGGTAAATTTGACTATAATTCTTGGAATTATTGTTGAATAAGCTCCTCTACTTCGCTCGGGACACCGTGTTCCCATTTGAAAAGTTCGTCACCATCGACACCAAAATTGGCCAGCTTATCAACAACTTTGTTAGCTTCCTGAAAGACATGTTGGGATTTTCTATCCTATCTTCCCTGGAAAAGGATCCTAGCCTCTTCAACAATTGTTTTAATCCTCCAAGGAGGTGTTTTCCAATTATTGAGGAGATTTATAACATGCATAGAGTTACCTTCTATGATCAAATTACCTTCTAAGTCTTGAGTCATTTGAAGGCCTCTCCACATAGCTCTAGCTTCAGCTTTGTTGTTCATCCTTATTCCCAAATATTCAAAAAATGCAAACATCATATTCCCATTATGATCTCATACAATGCCACCAGTGCCTACTCTGCCAAAATTTTCCTTAGCCTCTCCATCAAAATTAAGCTTAAACCAACCCATAGGAGGTGGGGACCACTTAAAATTGGCTCTGGTGTTGACTACCCTAGGAACAGACTCATATAACAAGGTTAATATTAAATATTGAGCAATCATGGTCTCCTACAGATGAGGTTTACGGCTATCAAAAGGGATAAGGTTCACATTCTATTTTGCAAAGGATAGGATCTTGGCAATGATAGTTTTACGATCATGGATAGACTCATTAAAGACTTTATGGTTCCTTTCTAACCAAACTTGCCAAAGATAGTGATTGAGACAAATTTTCCACATGTATCTAAGTATTTGGATTGAAAAGGGGCAAGGCCATTGGATGAACAAATCAAGTATGGTGGCTGGTTTAACCTAGGAAATATTGAAGGCCTAAAAAACCCCACTTAGGACAGTCAAGGAAAAATGGCACTCAAGGAAAATGTGATAAATGGTCTCCCAATTAGCCCTGCATAGATAACAATGATTAGTGATACAAATACCTTTATGCATCATATTATCAATGGTTAGAATTCTTCCTTGGATAACCAACCATGGAAACACTGCAATTTTTGGAATTAAATTTTTTATCCAAACTAAGTCCTTTTGGAGGATAAAATCCACATCATCAAGCAGAAGCTTGTAAGCTGATTTAACAATGAACTATCTCGTTTTCCATAGGATCCCAAGTCACTTGATCTTCCTTGGGTCTCATGGGGATAAATTGTTTCTCGATAATGTTACAAATATCATTTGATTCCACTTGAAATCCTTGAATCCTTATTTGTTTCCACTTCATTCTGCCTTTGTCCTCAACCATATAATCAAAGACTTTTCTGCCAATGAGTTCTTTTGTGATATCTCTGATTCGGGCTAAGTTAGGATATTGCGTCAGTGGTTCGTCCTTAGCCCACCTATCATTCCAACAATTTATCCTCTCACCATTGCCTAAAACCCATCTTAAACCTTTTTTTATGATTTTCTTACAATTGAGAATTGCTTTCCAAAAAGCAGAACCTCTGATTGGAATTGAGTCACCTAGAAATTGCATATTTTGAAGATTCTTTCATTTGATGATAGGTATCCATTCATTTTCTTCACCATAAATGAGGCCCACACCTGCTTAGCTAGTAAAGCTAAATTCATATGAGCAATTCTCCTTAGACCTAAGCCCCCATTTTCCCTGGGTCTACACACTTTGGTCCATCCTACAAGGTGTATCCTTTTTTTCTCCTCTGATTCAGTCCATACAAATTCTTTTTAGAGTTTCTCAATTTTTTGGAAAACCTTCATAGGGGCTTTGAAAATGGAGAGGAAATAGACTGGAATGCTCTGAAGAGAGGCCTTAGTGAGGGTCAACTTTCCTGCTTGAGATAGAAGATGACCTTTCCATCCAATAAGTTTTTTTTGAATTATTTTAATAACCCTATCCCACATTGACTCTCTCGAAGAACCAATGAAAAGAGGGAGACCAAGATACGAAGTGGGGAGGTTTGCTATATCACACCCTAAAATTTTTGCAATCCTTCCTTACCTTTGAATGGGGGTGTTCAAGAAATATAACTTGCTTTTACTAAAATTAAATTTTTGACCAACAACATCCTCGTAGAGTTGTAGGATGTATTTAATTCTTTTGGCCTCAACCACCGATGCCTTAGTCAATAGAATGGTATCATCGATGAATTTTTGGTGAGAAAAAACCCTAGTGAAAGATGTTGCCTTGATTCCTAATATTATTCTTGAACTACAAGTATTTTTTATGGTTCTGCCTAAATATTTTGCCATAATTATGAATAACATGGGGCTGATAGGGTCCCCCTACAGAATTCCTCTATGACTTTGAAAGTAACCAGTACTTGTTCCATTAACCAGAGTCAAGAACCATGCTTTAGAAATGCATTATTTGATAAAATTAACTCATTGGTGGTGAAAACCAAAATTAAGGAGGACAACAATCAGAAAGTCCCAATTTAGCCTATCTAATGCTTTGTTCATATCAAGCTTCAAGGAAAAAATAAACCTGTTAGTCTTATGAACAGAGTGCAGAGCTTCATGAACTGTGATAACTCCATCCAATATTGACCTGCCCTGGACAGAGCTTCCCTAGTACAAATCTATTATGCGGGGCAAAACATATCTTATTCTATTTGTAATGGATTTAGTTAGGATCTTGTAAGAAATATTGCACAGACAGATTGGCCTGAAGTTAGCCATAGATTTAGGAGTTTGCTTCTTAGGAATTAGAAAAATAAAAGTAAAGTTGATACATTTTGGGATGTGATTGCTTGCTTGGAATTCTCTGATAGCAAAAATTACATCCTCACTTACGATGTCCCAAAAATCTTGATAGAAATAAGGGGGAAAGCCATCGGGTCCCAAGGCTTTATCTAGCTCCATGCTAAACAAGGATTCCTTAATTTCCTCATCATAAAAGGGATCTAGAAGCTTAATGTTTATATTCGTATTTATTATGCTAGGAATGGATTACAAGAGAATATATTTGGCCTCCTCATTGCACTGCGATTCCTGACCAGTGATAGAATTGAAATAAGTTACTGCCTCCTTTCTGATTTCTGTTAAGTCATTTCTGTTAAGTCCTCAGTAATAGAACCATCTACTTTTAAAAAAAAAAAAATCTTGTTGTTGCTTCTGTTTCTAAGCGTGGTGATGTGAAAAAACTTGGAATTTGAATATCCATATTTCAACCAAAAAGCCCTTGATTTTTGCCTCCAATAGTTTTCAGCCATGCCAAAATGTTATGAAACTCTGCTACTTTTCTTAGTTCCTCCTGCCTAGTAGTTTCATTAGCATCACCATGTTGAATCCTCTGATAATTTATCTTCAAAATTTCAGCAACCTATTTTTTATTTTCAAAGAGGTTCCCAAATACCTCTTTGTTCCAAGTTCAAAGTTTTTCTTAACAAACTTTAATTTGCTAGCAAGTTTAAAAGTTGCACTACCCATGACAAGTTGTTGCCACCACTGAATTAAGTTATCTCTAAAACTGGAATGTTTGATCCACATCTATTGAAATATGAAAGGTTTATTGAAGGACATAGAGTTAGGGATCTCCAAAAAAATGGGATTATGATCAGAGGAAATTTTAGGAAGGGCTTGTAGGGTAGAATCACCGAACAGAGTTGTAGCCTCCTTTGATATAAAAAACCTGTCAATCCTTTCTTGAATGAGATGACACCTTATTTTCCAATTGCTCCATTTATAATTCACTCCTCTAATTTTTACATCCATCAACGTGTTGGAGTTCACAAAGTCATTGAACTCATCCATGCTCCTGATAGGTGGTCCATTTCCACCCATTTTGTTTGAAGGGTAAAGAGGAGTGTTAAAATCCCTAGTTAGAATCTAGGGGACATTATGGAAGATTTCACTCAGATTGCCTAAGTACTCCCACAATAGAGCTCTCCCTTGAATTGAAGTCGGGGCATAAATATTTTAAAGGATCCATGACCTATTGTTGTTTATTTCCTTAAATAAAACACTAAGAACCCTATGATCTTTCTGAATAATGATGCCTTCTACTATCCAAGGATCCCACAAAGTCATAAGGCCTCCAGACGCTCCTCTGGCTAATTTGCAAACCATATCCCCTTGATTCCAGATTTTTTTTGCTACTTTTTTTGACTGAATCTCATCAATTTTTGTTTCTTGCAACATGATAATAGTTGGATTCACTTGATTTCTTATTGCACTAACTTCCCTATGTTTGGGTAGGCCATTGAGGCCTCTCACGTTCCATGAGAGGAACTTCATTTATATTTTTTAGGATTTCTTCCTCTTCCCCTCCCTTGAGGGCGTTTTCCTAATTTGTTGTCTTCAGAACCTGGAATAACCTGTTGAAATAATGTTCTCTATTTTCCATTGGCAATGTCATTATAAGTTTTAATTTTTTGATGCTCAGCATTTGATATTCTCCCTCATATTTTTCACTATCAAAATGTATATGAGACTTCACAGTGCTCCTGGTTTGTTTAGGACTAAATTGGGGGGAGTAAATTTGTTGTAGAACCAGATTGCCATATTACTTAGTCTAAAGAGTTTCAAATATCTCCACCCCTATATCCAAATATTCTCCTTTTTTCCTGTATTCCCCTGGTCTACGGGACAGCCCCTTAGTAGGATTCACCTAGCTCCTAGTGATGATGTTAGGGAGGAGATTTTTTATTTCCCAATGCCTCAACTTTATAACTAAGTCCTTCAACATTAGGGCTTGGCTTTGGGATGACCACTAGGCTTGAAGTATTTTCAACATTGGGGTTTAAGGATCCCTACTTGGATGGGGATTCTAGAGATCGGGCATTAGGGTTTGGCTTTGTGATGCCCATAGGGCTTACAGTAATTTCAACATTAGGGTTTGAGGATCCTAACTTGGATGGGGATTCTAGAGAGTCATAAAGGTTAGCCTTAAGGTTATGGGCTTCCATATCTTCTAATAATCCTCCTACTCCCATATTGGATAGAATTGAAAATTTATTTGAAACTAGAGGATTGGAACTTACTTGAGTATTTTGGTTGCCAACAACCTATTTTTTTCCTTTGTCTTGTTGGGACCCTACACCCTCTATTTTCTTTTTTTGGTAGACATATTTTACCTCATTGAATTCGCCTTTGCCAAGGAAACTCCTCAAATTTTCTCTGTCTAGCATTCCCTGCTTCTGTTTTTCTCTATTCATTGTCAGGTTAGGGCACTGATTGCATATATGTCCTTGATTTTTACATTTTTCATAGAATATCGATATGTTCTCGTATTCTATCAGTTTTTTTTTATAGTATTCTCCATACTCTAGCTTCACAAAACTTGGCAATTCATTATACAAATTAGCATTTACGTAGATTCGTGCATGAGTCATCCTTGTCCTAGCCAAGGTCACATGGTCAATGGAGATCAGGTCCCCTATAGTTCTGGCTATGCCTTGTAGCCAATATTCATTGAATAACTAGGCAGGTAGACTTGGGAGACGAACCCAAATAGGGG
This sequence comes from Wollemia nobilis, assembly GCA_028583015.1. Taxonomy (NCBI): domain Eukaryota; kingdom Viridiplantae; phylum Streptophyta; class Pinopsida; order Araucariales; family Araucariaceae; genus Wollemia; species Wollemia nobilis. The sequence continues at coordinate 5,201,663 of JAQPPZ010016414.1, read as the reverse complement.
CAATGTTAATATTTTGATTTTTAGGGTCAAAATCTTCACCCCATCGTCTAAGAAAAAGGCTCATTTTGCCCAAAAACCAAGGACCTCTTATTAAAATGTGGTTAGCATCCTCCATATTGTTAAAACGGATAATGAAGAACCCTCGAGTTAGAGCTACCAACTCCAAGCTACCTACCGGTTGCCATTTACCCGTCGCCCAAGCCCTGATAGTCTCCATGTCCGGCCTACCTCCCAAAAACTTGCCTACCAGGGAGAATTATTCCATAGAAAGAAAAGGGCTCATGGAATTTGTCGAGGCTGAAATTTTATTATTTACTAGAAATAGGGGAGAAAGAGAGAGAACCTCCTTTTTCCTCTAAGAGTCTTAGCAAAAGACAGCCACTTCTTGGGCCCCACATTGTCCTTTGTATATTTTTTGTCGAGGTCTTTCTGAGGAGGGTCGGGCCCCCGCATGATGCATGCCTCCAAATCTGCCATAGCCTGACCGCCTTCCTCTAGATCCTCGCTTGATCCATGCTCGAGGTTCCCACCTACCCCTTCCATACCTGCTCTACCTCTGTCACCTTGGCTGAGATTCCTACCCAGAAAATTCAAACCCTCACTCTCGTCGCACTCGCTAAACCTCAGCTCACTCATTCCTACTCTACCTCTGCCGCCTTGGATTTATTTTTGTGCATTGCTTTTATTAATTCTATTGATACTGCTATCTTTACACAACATAATATTGATTTGGAAGAAAAAATAAAAAGTGGTCTTATACTATTCACCCCCCTCTCAATATAAACTTGTGTTCTTCAAACTATCACACAACACACCCCAATTTGGGGACCCACTTAAAATTTTGAAATGTTGAGACTGTTGTGGGTTTAGATTTTGATTTTTTTTATTATTAATCTCATCGTCAAATCTACCAAACCAAAATTTCAAAGGAGTACATTTTCTACCTTCCTTTTCTAAGTTTGATAAAGGGTATATGTAGCTTTATCCCACTAATACTTTATGCATTATGGTATCATGTGGAATGTATTTATGACATCACTAGATAGTTTGGAAAGGATATCATATAGGTATTGTAACCAAGAGTATTTAAACAACCTTCATATGTTGTTTATGTTATTTAGAATATTCCTAATGTAGCTAAGTAGAAAGCATAATTACCGCTACATTTGGTATGATATATCTTGTCTAAAAGCATTAGAAGTATATTGGATTTTATGGATGATGGATAGATTTAATATATGTGAAGAAATTAATATTTCAATATTCATTACTTAATAAAATTATATGATTTTAATAATGATATATGTTGATGCAGGGATAAAATGTATTTTTATCACCAATCGTTCATTTCAAAGCATCGGGTGAGACTGTTCGAGAATGGATGATGTAGATGTGACATATGGAATCAATTAATGGAGGGGTTTCATAAAATATCATCCCATGTATACCATTATGGGAAGAGCCTCTTTTATAGCCAGTAAAAGTCTTGGATCACTCACATTGAAATCCAACAATGCATTCATAGTTGGTAGAATGTTATCAATTTCTCAAACATTTCAACGTCGTAGGCAATGGTATTTTTGTTGTATTCGATGGTGACAAATGCTAAGATGATTATGTAGAGGAAATAAACTTATGGTTACATTGGAAAATCATTCGAATGTGAACCAAGAATTGATGATAATATTTATTTTTCATTCTTTGTTGATTAAAAAATAGATAGATCACATCAAAGAAATTAGCATCGAATAATCAATATAAGATGAATTAGTGTGGAGAGAGGAGACAATACCTATAGGGTACATTTAGAATCTTATCTAGTGAATCAAATTTAGTGTGTTGGAATTGGATTCATGTTCGAATGTGAATATCATCAACTTACCAAATGATGTAAACATGTTACTGAAGCGATGTGATGCACAAAATTATTAAAGTTCTCAACTGGTTTCGATATTTATGGGAACATTATGACTATGTTGTTAATTGAATATCACCTTAGTTGTATGTAATTGACAGACAAAATACATTCTCTAGTTTTTGCATCTAAGGCATAACAGTCCTCAACATGTATTTGGCTGGTACTAAAGTTTGTACACATATATCACTGAACAACCTACTAAGAACCCATAGAAGTTCCACCAATGTGTGCTGACCATAATTGAAGCGAAAAAGCTCTACTGAGATCCAATGGCACCCAAGACTAATCATGTTTACATGCTCTCTGCTACGTTCTTTATAATTAACACACATTTTCACTATGAACAGTGACAATAGGAGGATTCCTTTACCTATTCTTCTCTAGTATTCATGTAGGGAAGCATGTTCTATGATGCTTGTTTTAGCCACATTATTTGTAAAATATTTATCACATAATGGGTGCATTGGTCACTCTGTAATATATCTCAACAAAGATAGCTACATAGGTCCACGTAGAAGGAAAAATAGATGAAATGGGATATTTTAAGATGGAGCTTCATTTATTTTCGCTTCAAAATCAAAGGTCATTTAACATGGGTGATAAAAAATTTCATTCCTCCTACAGCATCCCATTCATTGATACATTTTCCAACTTATTTTTAATTGTGGATATGGACAACGTTCTCATGTATACTATCGAATATATGAATTTTCATCTATGAATTACTACCTCCTTATGTAATTATTACATTTATAACAAGGGTTCCACATATAGCAATGTCCATGGGATTGGGTGTTATGCACTCAAGCAACATAGACTTACACCTGAGATGGTAGGATTTTGGCATATAGCAGGGAAGGTAGACTCAATGGATGTAACACCTCCTAAAGTTACAAAGTGGTAAAAGTATTACTGAATGAGTCTTAAAATAAAGGGAAATACACCTCATATTATCACATGTGCATTGAGTTACAAATAGCAAAAAAAGGAATAAAACAAACAAATACATGGAGTAAACGAAAATGTTGTCAAACCAAAACAAGAGGAGGGGAAAGACGAAGGGTATTTATGGAAACTTTAAATACCCACGAATATGTAGAAAAATGGATCAAATAAATTTTTAGCAAATTGCAGGTTGGAACCAAAGTTTTTTTGAAAGAGCCTCTCCTCCCAAGTTGCTATACTGCACCATTTCAACATTGGAAACCATTGGAATACGGTGTTCTATACTGTATTTCATTTTAATTTTTTTATTGGCAATATATTGGAAATTTTAGTAATATTTATGCATGTTGATGGTAAACTTACATTTTTTAATATATTATGCCCTTTTCCCTTAGAATATTGCACCACATTGATGTTGGACTACATGATTATGGGTCAAACTAATGTTGGTTTAATGTATGATATTGATGTATGTTGATTTGGTGTGAATAATGAATTTTTTATTTTATCTTATTTTATCTAACCCTAGCCCTTTTACTTATTTTTTTAGCTCATAAAATAAAATAAAAATTTAAAATCCAAAAAAAAAAGGAAGCATGGCAATTACAAAGTTACATTTTCAATTCTCATTTTACACATTTTAAAGGAAATTCCAAATTCCAAATTTCACACAAATTCACATTTTTTAAAAGGAAATTCAAAATTTCAAAGCTTACATAAATTCACACATTTAAAGGGAATTCCAAATCTTAAACTTTGCACATTTTTTTGGTTTCAAGCAATCAAATTAATCTCACTTTATGAAAATTGAAATTTCAATAAAATCCAAATTTTCATTAAAGGGGATAATTAATATGACATTTGAAAGTTTCAAATTGTAAAGTTAGATTTTAGTCATTTTCTTTTATGCTCAAATAAAGCTTAACAAAGGAAGATAAAATTTGTTAAAATCTATTTAAAAAAAGAAGAAAGAATTTGTTAACAAAATAAGATGTTAACCTTTTACAAATTGGGAATATTTCTTATTGTTAAGTTTTAATTGATGCATTGTTAACAAACACTTGTTGTTGTCATTTTTAAGTCTGGAACCAAAGACCATAATCACTAGATCTAAGGCTATAGAAGATACCATTTTCCAAATCCTATCCCCTACTCAGAAGCATAGAATATCCAAGAGTGAAACAATTGTCATTCCACCTAGTGGGATTTCAACTGAACCACCTGTTGTTCTTGTTATCCCTTTAGCCACACCACCACCAAATCCAATGGCTAGAAATGCTACTTGTAAGGGAGGGCACATTAGCCCCTTGAAAATTTATGGATATGCCTATGACATGCCCAAGAACATCGAGAAATGCTTGCCCAAATACAAACATGATGGCACCAGATTAACAGAGGAACACATTCAAGCTTATAAAGACACATTAATCAGATTACAAGTGGAACATGAAGATGTTGCTTGCATAATTTTTTCTTTGACCCTAGATGACTTTTCATATGACTGGTACATAAATCTACCTTCCAACTCTATTACATCTTGGGTCTAGTTAGAAACCGATTTTGTAAATTAGTTTAGGTTGCAATTAGATCCTACCATTATATATCATCAATTTGCTTCTTGCACGAGGGAACCCAAAGAACCATTGAGAATATTTAACACAAGATTTCAAAAATTGTATTTGAGACTAACTGCTCCCTATGCTCTCACTACCAATACTTCCCTTCATATGCACTTTAGATCATTATATCCCTTAACCTCCATGTTTGTTAGGAGAAAACCTTTGATCATTACGATTTCCTTAGAATACATGAAAGCCATGATTTTTGAGCAACAGTTGATACCACAAGGTTATGGGATATGATAATTACCTATTGTAGGACAACCTGGGGTATATAGTCAAATACCAATGATAAACCAGGTGTTGTTATAGCAGACTCTGATGTTAAACAATTTTCCCTGCAATCAACTTTACCCTACCATTATCACTTATCCTTCCACACTCACTTATCCGACTACACCCACCCGTCTGAACACTCCATTAATCTTATAGAATCAATTAGCTACCCACTAAGCCATAGAAATGAATGCATAGGCCTTTCCCATATTCTCAATCCCAACACCCATATAGAGTTTGAATCCATTTCAAAATCCAAATTTTCAAACTCAAGGCACCTTGCAAAATCAAAATGTTCAAAATAAAAAAATGGTACCAAATAAAAACATTCTCGGTGTTTGAAATCCAACTAATCCTACCACTAATATTGCTCAACCTAATGAGTCAAATTTAAAATTTGATGATATGCAAAGACTTGTTTAGAAGCTAAGTAGTGATATGGTTCGGTTACAAAAATAGGTCCCACAAAGTTCACAACAAAACCAAAATTATAGTTTTCAAAGGAAACAATGGAACACGTGACCAAACAATGGGGGTGTACCTACTCCTATTGCTAATAAAAATAATGCATATACTACTTCTAGTCAAACAAATATGATTGTAAATCTTTTATATTTGACTATGAATAATTGGTGTAGGATGCATTCCACTAAAGGGCACTATGAAAATGAATATCCAAAGTTTAGGGTGACTTTAGATATTTTGTAGAAAGATATGGATGATTTGGAATTAGTACCTAATGAGGACTCTTCTCATCAAGCTAGCTCAAGCAAAGGTAAGGGACTTACTTTAGTTGTTGAAACTTTTGATCCAAAATATAATGAAGAAGAAGAAGATGATGATCCCATAGAATAAGAAGTCCAAGCCTTTAGGTAGTTTAAAAGGGGAAATCACAACTACTAGTTGAGAAGTAAGAGTAAGACCCCAAATACTTCTTCTACTCCAAATAATTCCATTATTCCACCAGATACTAAGGCAAATAAAAATCCTACACCTCCATACCAGGTGGATTCATCCAAACCACCACAAAGGGTGCAAAACCTAGATAAATTCACTTATAACATTGTTTAAGATTTAAAGAAAATGAAAGCTAAGATCACTTTGTTTGAAGTTGTAAAACTAATAAACCAGAAAGATTCTTTGATTAAGGCTTTAGGTGGATCAAGTAAAATTGATGTTAAGAAAAATACATAGGCACATTTGGTATTGTAAAAATATAAAGGAGAAGATCCTCCTTTCTTGTTAACCATCAGAATTGTAGGAAATAATTTGCATAATTGCCTCATGGATTCAGGTGTATTAGGTAATGTAATGCCTCACATTGTTTATCAAAAACTAGGTTTGAAGCCTGTTTATTCAAATAGAATTATGGTGTAGTTGGATAAGTCTGAGATAAATTTTGTAGGCATGCTTGAAAAATTTCATATTCAACTTTCACCGAAACCTAGAATTCAGCAATATGTTGATATTCATGTTGTTGATATTCCTGAGAAATATGGTATGTTGTTGAGTAGATACTGGACTAGAAACTGGAATGGCTATATGGTCACAAAAATTTTGCACATGTGGTTACCTTGGAAAGGGGTAGCCAATTACATCCAAGTTGAAAGATATTCCAAAATCAAGAATTTGATCATAGAATATAATAAAAAAAATGAAATCCTTTATAATAAGTCTGATTTGGGAGCTTATACATTGGACACTAAGTTGGTTACAAATAGAACTAATGCTGAAAAATCCATATTGTAGCCCACTTAATGATGACAATATTATTTGGACACTTAAATTTTATTGATCTAAATCCAAAAAAGGTAGTGGAGCTGGGGTTGAACTCATCAGCCCTAAAGGTAGATCTTTTCTTGCTACATTTAGTTTACAATTTCCATGTACTTGTAATGCAATAGAGTATAAAACATTAATTTTTGGAATACAATTAGCTCTAAATAAGAACATAAAATGTTTGAAAGTTTTAGAGGATTTAGAGTTAGTTGTTAGGCAAGTAAATGGGCAATAACATGTCATGAAAAAAGGCTAATTCACTACAAAAATAGAGTTAGATATTTGATAGATAAATTTGAATCTTTTAACATTTATCAAATTTTTATAAAGAGCAATCATGTTGCAGATTATTTGGTAGTCACAGTAGGTATGTTAAGTCCCATCGATAAAATAAAATTGAAAAAAATTTCAATAGAATTTATTCCTTGTTCGTCTATACTTGATAATATAAAAAAATTGTATGTATTTGAAAGTGACAGACACATATTTGACTTTGTAACCAACTTAGGTATTTTTGAAAACCAGGTGATTAATCAGGACCAACGGTTACAAGAGGATGAAGATGAAGAATATGAGGTAACAAAGAAAACTAATGCTATCCCAAAAGGTATTGTCTCCCTCAAAAAACTCTTTGATATTGACTACCAAAGCAAAAGGGGTGACAAAATCACACTTCCAAATGATGCATATGATGTAATTAATATTGGAAATAATGAAGATCCGACATAATGTACTTATTGTGAAAGCATGCACACATCATGAAAAATAAGGAATAATACTCACACTTAAATATTATATCAATTGTATTGCATTGAATTATGAAGATCTAAAAAATTACAATCAAAACATTATCATGCATACTATTTGTTTAAAACTAAATTCTAAAAATTCAAACCAAAATAGTGATCAATTAACGTAGTGCTAGAACCTCTAATAGACAATAAAGTTAAAAATTTGTTAGATGCAAAAATTATATTTTCTATCTCACATTCCACCTTGGTTGCAAACATAGTTCCTATTCAAAATAAAACTAGAGAGATTCTATTATGCATTGATTTCAGGAACCTTAATGAAGATTCGTAGAAAGATAACTACGCTCTTCCTTCTATCGATCAAATTTTATAAATTATTAATGGATTTGAAATGATATCCTTTCTTGATGGATATTCTTTATATAATTATATTCTTATTGACCCATGTGATAGAATGAAGACTACATTTACTACTAAATGAGGAATTTTTGCTTACAATAGAATGCCTTTTGGTTTTTTTAATGTAGATGCTACATTTTAGCATGTCATGGACTATGATTTGATAGAACTCATTGGTAAATGCATTATCATTTATGTAGATGATATTCCCATTTTCTCAAAAAATAGAGCTGATCACATCAATGATTTGAGAAATGTTCTTCAAATATGTAGAGAACATGGAATTTCACTAAATCCTAAAAAGTGCATCTTTGGATTCAAGAAGGGAAAATTGTTAGGACATATAATATCAAAAAATGTCATTTCTATAGATCCTGCAATTCCTATTTCGAGTAGTAGGAAAGAGCTTAGATCATTCTTTGGAAAAAATATTTTTTTAAGAAATTCATTTTAGGAATTGCTGAAATTGTTAAAGCATTGAATGATATGAAAAAATGATGTTAATATTAGCTGGAATTGTGAGGCTAGGTCTGCTTTTCATAGTGTTAAATATGCCATTTCCAATGCACCTATTTTGGTAAGTCTTGATTGCCATGAACCATTCTTCACTTATACTTTTACATCTAATCATTCGTTTGCTAGCATATTAAATCAGAAGAGTGAAGTTAATTCTGAAAATCCTATTGCTTTTATGATTTCATCCTTGAAATATGCATAGTTAAAATATACCACTTTGGATAAATAAGTGTATACCTTATTCAAAATTATCAAAAAGTTTAGGTATTACATTTTGCACAGTAGAGTTTTTGCCATTATACCTGACCCTATTGTGAAAACTATGTTGATGCAGAACGAACTAAGCAAAAAATGAGGAAAGTGGATGTTCATATTATAGGAGTTTAATTTTGAGATCCATATAATAAAGCTAGTTCAAGGATAAAGTTTGAAAAAAACACTTGTGGAGATTGATCCTCAAATTTCTTGTCAACAATATAATGTAGAGGATGTCACACAAGATGAATGGTATATTGATATTGTTTATTTTATTTTGAATGGTAAGTGTCCTTCATATTTTACTTCCACACAAAGAAGATCTCTTTGTTTAAAGTCTGCAAACTTTATGATTAAATCTAGTGTGTTGTACAGGAAAAACCATGAAGGATTTTTTCTTCGTTGCTTGAATAAGGAAGAAGCCACTCACATATTACACAAGTTTCATGGTAAGTATGGGATGAGTCATGGTTCTGCAAATGCCTCTGCACACCATATCTTGAGATATGGTTACTATTGGCCACACATATTTAAATATGCCCATTCCCATGTACATTCTTGCCATATTTATCAGCTTATAGCTAATAGGGAGAGACATGCATCTATGCTATTACAACATGTAGTTGAGATGAGATATTTTTCTCAATGGGACTTATATTTTGTAGGGGTCATAAACCCTAATTTTTCAACTTCCCATAAGTTCATTATTACTACCACTAACTATTGTACTAGATGGACAAAAACTATCCCCACTAAGAATTACACTACTGAGGTTGTCGTTCAATTTTTAGAAGAATACATTGTGACTAGATTTAGAATGTCATATTCAATTATTTTTTATAATGGTCCTACTTTGAGTTCACGTTGTTTTGTAGAATGGGCATACAACAACAAGGTGAGCATCAAATTCTTTTCTAATTATTATCCACGAGGTAATGGTTTAGTAGAATCATCTAATAAGAAAATATTGTCAAATATTAAGAAATTGCTTGAACATAATCTTTGGTATTGAAATAATAAGTTGAAATTTGCATTATAGGCAGATAGAATAAGAATTAAAGAATCCATAGAAACATCACCTTATCATTTAGTTTATGGTTCGGATCCAATTTTTCCCTTAAATCTTAAATTGCAAACTTTACAATTCATGAAGGAATACCTTGAAACCAATGTTAAAATAGAAGCTCGTATTATTCACCTTATGTATTTAGATGAAAAATGAGAATATGCTTTACTTCATTTTAGCAAACATTACGATATTTTTAAAAGGTGGTTTGACAAACGAGCTAATATTAAGGTATTTAAGACCTTTGATTTGGTTTTATTATGAGATAAGGCACAAAAGAAGAAGGATGAGCATAATAAATTTGACTACCTTTGGCTTGGTACGTACCAGATTTTAAAAATTCTTGGAGAAAACACTTTTCGATGGAAAACCTTGAGTGGGAAGAACATTGATTTACCTATTAATGGGTAGTTTCTCAAGCATTATTTTCACCCGTGAAACAGCTGAATTATTGCATCATTTGTACTCTACTTGTACATTCTTGTATATAACTTTTGGTTTTTGTGCTTTTGTATTTAGCTTTTTCTTGTTTCCATTTTTGTGCATAATTTCTTGTTTTGCAAGATTTTGCTATTCTCTTTCTTATAAATTCATATTAGGTTAGGTTTTATTTTATTTTCGAGTTTTATTTTTTATTTTCACAAGTGTGATTTTGGGTTTGTTCCCTTGATTGAGGTAGTGTTTCATGATAGCTACTAAATTCTAGTCTCTTTGTTGATAGTTGTTCCTTTGTCATGTAGTATGGATTGCCTAGTTTGGAATCAAGGGAAATTGAAAAAAAGGAAACAAAATTTTTTAGTAATCATTCTTGGTTTTCACACTAAGATAGTGGATTTTGGAAAAAAATATTTTAGTGTATGATAACATTATTTTTTATTGATAAAAATCGGTTTTGAAAGGTTCCCCGAACCTTTTAAAAAGATTTCAAAATAGAGGAGACAACCTCAAAGAGGTACTTAAAGAAAGGGTAATGGAGGTATTCTCCAGATATAAGAACCTAATCTAAAAAGCAAACAAAAGCCTAAAAGCAGAGATGTAGAAATATCAAGACAGAGACCCATCCATGCTTGGATTGGGCAAGCCCCCGAGGTTTGAACCTAGGTCTCCTCTTGGTAAGTACCCAACTTCTTGATAAAAATATAAGATTGCTTGAATGTGTCAAAGCAAATAAAAGTTGTAGAATTAATTTAGTAAAAGTTTAAAAGTATAATATTAATTGAATGTGCCAATAAATTTCAAGGCAACATAAAATCAGGCTCAGTTTATACTTTCCAACAAATAACTTGTCAAAGCAAAGAAAAGTTGTGAAATTAATTTAGTAAGAGTCTAAAAATATAAGAGAAATTGAATCTGTCACAACAAAGAAAATTTGTGAAATTAATTTAGTAAAAGTCTAAAAATATAAGATTCCTTGAATGTGCCAAAACAGAAAAAAGTTGTAGAATTAATTTAATAAAAATCTAAAAGTATAAGATTAATTGAATGTGTCAAGAAAGTTCAAGGCAAGATAAAATCAGACTAAGTTTATACTTTCCACCCATCAGACTAAGTTTATACTTTCCACCAACTAACTTGTCAAAGCAAAGAAAAGTTAGGGAATTAATTTAGCAAAAGTCTAAAAATATAAGATTAATAGAATAACTCAAAGCAAAGAAAAGTTGTAGAATTAATTTAGGTGAAGTTCAAAAGCATAAAATTACTTGAATGTGTCAAGAAAGTTCATGGCAAGATAAAATTAAACTAAGTTTATACTTTCCAACAACTATCTTGCAGATTATTTTCAAAGAAAATTTTGAAATAAATTTAATAAAGTTTAAAATAATTTAATAAAAATCTAAAAATACAAAAATTGCTTAAAATGAAAAAAAAAAAAAAATCAAAACAGCTCAGTTTATACTTAAATTGAAAGAATAAATACTTCGTAAAACATACAAACAGTTAACATAAAAAAAAATAATTGAATTAATTTAGTAAATGGAAAGGTACTACCATGGATTGGAAGATACGACATAATCCTCTTCTCAACCAGCGTGGTCAAGCAGGCATAGACTGACTATACATAGTCCTCTCCTCAACCTTTCTTTTTTCCATTTTTTTTTTTTTTTAAAAGAGGGTAAAAATTTATTAACTCAGCAAAACATTCATGATACAAAGAAAAAGCAGAAGCTATTCAGACATATCAGCTCTCAATAAAGAAGAGAGAGTTTTTCGCATCACGTATTTAAAGTGAGTTTTTGCCAACTTTCTTCTTTTTGTTTTTTCCACGATATTTTCAGGTCCCCTCAATCCCGGAAGAAGTGGGAAACGACGTAATTGTTGCGTGATTTTAAATTTTTGTTTGCGAAATAAAGCTCAATTTTCTGTTTGCGAAAACAATTTGTCAAACAAAACAAAACCAGAAAATCTAAAAATCTAAAACATTAAGTGTTCAGATAAGTGGGAACGCACAAATGACAATTTGTCAAACAAAGCAAAACCAGAAAATCTAAAAATCTAAAATATTAAGTGTTCAGATAAGTGGGAACGCACAAATGGCTTCCCAAAGTAAAGTAAGAAGCGTGCTCAAGCAGACATAGCCTGACTATATGTAAACATGTCATCAACCTTTCTTCTTTCTATTTTCCACCATATTTTCCACAAATCCAAAGTGAGTAGACGGGCAGCTAGTCATCCCACGAGGTTTTGAAAATTTGATACCAGACAAACATCACACCATTCTTCCAATTGCAATGTCAATGTCAGCGTGGGCAGGACGGCTTATTTCTTTTTCCAACCAATATTTTATTTTTAATTTATTGATGATATTTTTCTTTTCAATCATATAGTTTAAATCATTAGTGGGATATGGCTACTTTTACCAATATTTTATTTTTAATTTATTGATGATATTTTTCTTTTCAATCATATAGTTTAAATCATTAGTGGGATATGGCTACTTTTCTTTGGAAAGTATGTAAAGGAAATTTTATGTTTCTTGTTTGTTAGTGGGATATGGTTTACAAAGGAAATAGCGTTTAGAGGGGTAGACTTGCAAAACTACAAACTTATGAGTAGGCTTGCAAAACTATAAACTTATGAGTTTTTCTTAAGGGGAAATCTTGGCTAAATCTTATTCAAAAATTATGAAAGTTAAAAAAAAAAAAGTTACTTCAAAAATATTTAAATTCACTTGATGCAATAAAATAATTTAAAAAATAAATCCTATTTAAAAAATCACGAACATGAAACTTTATATTATATAGTTTTTAATTGACCAAAAAATATATTAAATGATTAAGCAATAAGGGACATTATAAAAAAATTTATCTCAATGATCAAGATATATGATATGATAGGATAGCTTTACTTAATTTAAATAATTTAGGATATATGATATAGATATGACATGATATAGCTGGGTCTATCATCAATGTATCAAGATATATGATATGATAGCTTTACTTTATTTACGTACGAAGAGACGAGCAAAATGGTATCCTGCCTACGATAAGAATAAATTTTACGTACATAAGTGCTGGATTGGAAGATACGACATAATCCTCTCCTCAATCAGCGTGGTCAAGGAGGCATAGACTGACTTACATAGTCCTCTCCTCAACCTTTCTCTTTTCCATTTTCGCACCACGTATTTAAAGTGAGTTTTGCCAACTTTCTTTTTTTTTTTTTCCACGATATTTTCAGGTCTCCTCAAACGCGGAAGAAGTGGGAAACGACGGAATTATTGCGTGATTTTAAATTTTTGTCTGCCAAATAAGGCTCAATTTTTTGTTTGAGAAAACAATTTGTTAAACAAAGCAAAACCATAAAATCTAAAATATTAAGTGTTCAGATATTTCCGAGGAAAGTGGGAACGCACAAATGGCTTCCCAAAGTAAAGTAAGAAGCGTGGTCTAGCAGACATAGCCTGACTATACGTAATCCTGTCGTCAACCTTTCTTCTTTCTATTTTCTATTAGAAAAATTAACCCAGATTTCATGCCTGTGCCCAACTGCGCTCCGAACCTTGGGCGAAACCGGATTGCGCTCCAGACATGGGCGAAGTCGGACTGCGCTGCCGCAGTCCGGGATCCCGGCAAAAGTGTGACATGACGTCACACCTACCTTCTGACAGATTTGACACCTGACAGATCCGATCTCCGCAGGAGTTAATGCCAAGTCGGCGTTTGTCAGAAACCCTAGATGAGGGCCGGTCAGAGGATAACCCTTATCCGAAGCTGTCAGAGGATAAACCTTATCCTCCTCTCCCCGCGGCTATAAAAGGGCAGTTCGGGTCTTCAGACGAAATGAGAAGCAGAGCGGGTGTGAGAGAAGTTCGTGAAAGAAGAAGCGGAGAATAGAGCAGAGAAAGAAAGCAGAGCGATTCAATGAGCAGTGTGGCTCAGCTGATTAATGTCCGAGCAGCAGACTCGACATTTCTCCCTGTTTAGTTTATCCTGTAGCATAGCCTGCAGATGTTGTTATTTCCTCGGTTGAGGAATTTTTGTAACCCTAGTTTTTCATATGAATAAAGTTTGTTGTTTGTTTTAGGCATCTTTAGGGTTTGCAGTTTGTTGTTCTCTATTCCGGTGATTCTCTCCTCTCATACGGGTGTTGCCAAGCCAGGCAAACCTAGCGGCGCCGCGCAAGACGAAGAAGTCAAGAAAAGACTCCAAGGCAGAAGTTGGGCAAGTCTCAGCGAAGCCTTTCCAACTTCGCTGCCGAAGTGCAAACTTCGCCCAGTTTCGGGCGAAGTCCGTCAGCAGGCCCGAAGTGCAAACTTCGCCCAGTTTCGGGCGAAGTCCGTCGACGGCCCCGAAGTGCGAACTTCGCCCAGTTTCGGGCGAAGTCCGTTGTGCTCGCGAGTCGAACTTCACCCGCTTTGGGCGAAGTCCGTCGACGCACGCGAAGTTCGAACTTCGCCCGTTTCGGCGAAGTCCGTCGACACCCGACGTTCGCACTTCGCCCCAATTTTGGGCGAAGTCCGTCGTCGCTTACGACTTGCGCACTGCGCTATCTGAGCTGCGACGTCCGACTTTGGCGACGTGAAGAAAAAGGAATAAAATTCCTTCAAATTGGTATCAGAGCTGATAGTGCCGTGACACGGAGATAGAAGCATGGCTTCCAAGAGAAACTCGCTGCAGTTGCAGATCCCACGATTTAATGGCAAGAACTACGATTACTGGAGCATCCAGATGAAGATCCTGTTCGGATCTCAGGAGCTATGGGAGTTAGTCGAGAATGGCTACCCAGAACCGGTAGATGCAAGAGCACTGGCCGCCCTCTCTCAAGCAGACAAGGATCTCGTTGAAAGAGCACAAGAAGAAGGACCAGAAGGCCCTCTTCTACATCATGCAAGCGGTTGAGGAGACCATCTTCCCGCGGATTGCATCAGCCACCAAGGCCAAGCAGACTTGGGAAACCCTGGCAAGTTCGTATCAGGGCACCAACAAAGTGAAGTTGGTGAAACTACAGATGCTCAGGAGAGAGTTTGAAAATCTACAGATGAGCGAGTCCGAGTCGATGAGCGACTTCTTCACCCGGACAACAGATATCATCAACCAGATGCGGTTGAATGGTGAAATCGTGCAGAGCCAGAGAATCATGGAGAAGATTCTCAGAAGTCTGCCTGCCAAGTTCGACTCGGTTGTGATAGCAATCGAAGAGTCGAGGGATTTGACAACCCTCTCGATAGACGAACTCATGGGTTCCCTGTAGACCCATGAACAGAGGCTGAGCCGCTCAACTCAGTCTTCTTTGGAGCAAGCCTTCAAAGCGCAAGTCTCAGTCCGAGACAGCGACAGACAAGACTCCCACCATGACGCTTCTAGTTCTCAAGGAGGAAGAGGCAGAAGGGCGTGGGAGAAGGAACAAGCAAGGAGGGAGATCAAACCCTCATGACGCTGAGCCAAGTTGCAACTTTCATCAGCAAGGAGGAAGAGGCACTGGCAAAAATCAGCAAGGTGGCTCTCAGCAGAAGGACATGTCAAAGGTCCAATGCTACTACTGCAATAAGTTCGGCCATTATGCCACACAGTGCAGAAAGAAGATGGCGAACGAGAATCAGCAGCAAGCCCATTATACGGAGGAACCCAAAAATGCGGTAGGAGGAAATGTGCTGCTGACTTGCAGTATTGAAGAGGAGAGCAAGAAAAACATCTGGTATCTTGACAGTGGTTGCAGCAACCATATGACTGGGAACAGGGAGATGTTCTCACAACTGGATGAAACAGTCCAGTCCGAAGTCAAGATGGGGAACAACATCAAAGTTCCTGTGATGGGGAAAGGAAAGATCCTCATCCGCACCCGGCACGATGAAAGAAAAACAATTCAAGATGTTTTTTATGTGCCTGGGTTGAAGCACAATCTGCTAAGTGTTGGACAACTTGTGCAGAAGGGGCACACTGTACTGTTCAAAGATGGTGTCTGTTCCATCAGAGACAAAGTCCATGGACAAATTGCAATTGTGTCCATGACGAAAAACAAAATGTTTTCGCTGCAGATTCAGAATGAATCTTTGATGTCTCTGAGTGCAGTTGAGAAGGATGCTACCTGGTCGTGGCATCTCAGATTCGGTCACCTGAGTTTCAGTGGCCTGAATCTGCTGCACAAGAAGCAGATGGTGAAGGGTTTACCCCTTATAGAGCAACCAAACCAAGTTTGTGAAGGTTGCCTGGTCGACAAGCAGCACAGGGATGCATTCCCTGTAGGACAGTCTTGGAGAGCATCACGGCCTTTGGAGCTGGTGCACTCAGACATCTGTGGTCCCATGCAGACCACCTCATATGCCGACAATAAGTATTTCCTGACCTTCATTGATGACTTCAGCCGAAAGACTTGGATTTATCCAATCAAGTTGAAGTCAGAGGCATTTGCAAGGTTTAAGGAGTTCAAGGCTCTGGTTGAGAAACAGAGCGGTCATTATGTGAAGACTCTCAAAACTGATGGAGGTGGAGAGTACATCTCCAACGAATTCCACAACTTTTGCAAACAGCATGGAATTCGAAGGCAGTTCACTGCCAGATACACGCCACAGCAGAATGGCGTAGCTGAGAGGAAGAACAGAACAATCATGGAGATGGCACGGAGCATGCTGAAGGCAAAAAGTTTGCCACATGAGTTCTGGGCAGAAGCTGTAAGTTGTGCAGTTTATCTGCTGAACCGATGTCCCACCAAGAGTGTGAGGGACAAAATTCCAGAGGAAGCCTGGAGCAAGTTGAAGCCAAGTGTGGCTCATTTGCGAGTTTTCGGGTGCATAGGATATGCACATGTTCCGGATGAGAAAAGCGTGAAGCTGGATGACAAAGCTGAAAAGTGCATCTTCACAGGGTACAACGAACCAGCAAAGGCATACAGGTTGTACAATCTTGTGACAAAGAAACTTGTCATCAGCCGAGACGTGAAGTTCCTAGGAGGATGAAGCCTGGAACTGGAAGTCAAAGACTGGTCAGTCTGAACCAGCAACTGTTGAATCTGTAGA
Organism: Wollemia nobilis; assembly: GCA_028583015.1. NCBI lineage: Eukaryota > Viridiplantae > Streptophyta > Pinopsida > Araucariales > Araucariaceae > Wollemia > Wollemia nobilis. The sequence continues at coordinate 5,184,682 of JAQPPZ010016414.1, read as the reverse complement.
CTTGGAGGAAGACAGTGTCCAACCACCTGTGCCTTCAAGCAGCAATAGTGGTGCCAGCAGTAGCACACCCTCATCATCCCGGTCACCTCCACTTGCAAGCAGAATTCAAAACCTGAGGACTCCTGCGAAGACTCGGAGCTTGCAAGACATTTATGAGGTAACCCGTAATCAATTAGATGAAGATTATTCTGATTTTGCTCTCTTTACTGAATGTGATCCAGTGGAGTTTGAAGAGGCAAGTCAGAATCGCAAATGGGTGAATGCGATGGATGAGGAGATAGCAGCCATTGAGAAGAATGAGACATGGCAGCTAACAGATCTTCCAACACGAAAGAAGACCATTGGGGTCAAGTGGGTATATAAAACGAAGTTTAATGCCCAAGGAGAAGTTGACAGGCATAAGGCCAGATTAGTGGCGAAAGGCTACAAGCGTAAGTCGGAGTTGACTATCATGAGGTGTATGCACCCGTAGCCCGACTTGACACAGTCATAATGATTCCGGCACTGGCAGCTCGTAAAGGATGGAGCGTGTACCAGATGGATGTCAAGTCTGCCTTCCTCAATGGAGTGTTGGAAGAAGAGGTCTACATAGACCAGCCGCCCGGTTATGAAATACAAGGGCAAGAAGGCAAAGTCCTGAAATTGAAGAAGGCCCTGTATGGGTTGAAGCAAGCACCCAGGGCATGGTACAGCCGTATTGACGGCTATTTTTAGGAGAATGGGTTTCAAAAATGCCCATATGAGCACTCCCTATACATGAAGACAAATGCAGCAGGTGAGCTCATCATCGTCTGCCTGTACGTAGACGATCTGATATATACTGGCAATAGCAGTAGCCTATTTGCGTAGTTTAGAACAGCCATGAAGTCCGAGTTTGAAATGACTGACATGGGGCTGATGAAATATTTTCTCGGCATTGAAGTTGACCAATCAGCAGATGGCATCTTCATTTCTCAGGGCAAGTATGCGAAGGATGTCCTGAAGCGCTTCAAGATGGAGGACAACAAACCTGCCATCACACCTGTAGCCACAGGTTTGAAGCTGAGCAAGTTGGATACAGGGAGGAATGTAGATCCAACCTTGTTCAAGAGGCTAGTTGGCAGTCTGATGTATTTGACTGCAACTCGGCCAGATCTGATGTTCGAAGTCAGTCTGATCAGTCGTTTCATGGAGACTCCGAAGGACACGCACTGGCAAGCAGGCAAGAGGATCTTGCGCTATGTCAGCGGGACGCGAAACCATGGCCTATTTTACGCCAGACGGGACCAGTTGGAACTGGTCGGCTACACAGACAATGATTGGGTTGGGCAGTACCGATGATCGGAAGAGCACCTCCGGGTATGCTTTCCATCTCGAATCAGGGGCAGTCTCATGGGCGTCCAAGAAGCAACCCATTGTTGCGTTGTCCACAGCCGAAGCAGAATATGTCACCGCCACGACATCCGCATGCCAGGCAATATGGCTGCGAAGAGTTCTGAGTGAACTACACAATCCTCCGAAAGGCGCGACAACAATTTTTTGTGATAACAATTCGGCCATTGCACTGTCAAAGGATCCCGTGTTCCATGGCCGGACGAAGCACATTGATATTCGTTATCACTTCATCAGAGAGTTGGTGAAGTCCGAAGAAATTCATCTGCAGTTTTGCAGATCCAAGGAGCAGTTGGCAGATATTTTCACGAAGCCTTTGAAGGAGGAAGACTTCAACAGATTGCGAGAGCAGCTTGGAGTCAAAGCGCTCGTGAAATCAGGTTTAAAGGAGGGTGTTAGAAAAATTAACCCAGATTTCACGCCTGTGCCCAACTGCGCTCCGAACCTTGGGCGAAATCGGATTGCGCTCCAGACATGGGCGAAGTCGGACTGCGCTGCCGCAGTCCGAGATCCCGGCAAAAGTGTGACATGACGTCACACCTACCTTCTGACAGATTTGACACCTGACAGATCCGATCTCCGCAGGAGTTAATGCCAAGTCGGCGTTTGTCAGAAACCCTAGATGAGGGCCGGTCAGAGGATAACCCTTATCCGAAGCTGTCAGAGGATAAACCTTATCCTCCTCTCCCCGCGGCTATAAAAGGGCAGTTCGGGTCTTCAGACAAAAAGAGAAGCAGAGCGTGTGTGAGAGAAGTTCGTGAAAGAAGAAGCGGAGAATAGAGCAGAGAAAGAAAGCAGAGCGATTCAGTGAGCAGTGTGGCTCAGCTGATTAATGTCCGAGCAGCAGACTCGACATTTCTCCCTGTTTAGTTTATCCTGCAGCGTAGCCTGCAGATGTTGTTATTTCCTCGGTTGAGGAATTTTTGTAACCCTAGTTTTTCATATGAATAAAGTTTGTTGTTTGTTTTAGGCATCTTTAGGGTTTGCAGTTTGTTGTTCTCTGTTCCGGTGATTCTCTCCTCTCATACGGGTGTTGCCAAGCCAGGCAAACCCAGCGGCGCCGCGCAAGACGAAGAAGTCAAGAAAAGACTCCAAGGCAGAAGTTGGGCAAGTCTCAGCGAAGCCTTTCCAACTTCGCTGCCGAAGTGCAAACTTCGCCCAGTTTCGGGCGAAGTCCGTCAACAGGCCCGAAGTGCAAACTTCGCCCAGTTTCGAGCGAAGTCCGTTGGTGCCCGCAAAGTACGAACTTCGCCCAGTTTTAGGCGAAGTCCGTCGACGCGCGTGAAGTTCAAACTTCGCCCATTTTCGGGCGAAGTCCATCGATGGCCCGACATTCGCACTTCGCCCCAGTTTTGGGTGAAGTCCATCGTCGCTTACGACTTGCGCACTGTGCTGTCTGAGCTACGACGTCCGACTTCGACGGCGTGAAGAAAAAGGAATAAAATTCCTTCATTTTCCACCATATTTTCCACAAATCCAAAGTGAGTAGACGGGCAGCTAGTCATCCGACGAGGTTTTGAAAATTTGATGCCAGACAAACATCACACCATTCTTCCAATTGCAATGTCAATGTCAGCATGGGCAGGACGGCTTATTTCTTTTTCCAACCAATATTTTATTTTTAATTCGTTGATGATATTTTTTTTTTCAGTAATTCTTAAGCTAGTGATTTTATATAGTTCAAATCATTAGTGGGATATGGCTACTTTTCTTTGGAAAGTATGTAAGGAAAATTTTATGCTTCTTGTTTGTTAGTGGGATATGGTTTACAAAGGAAATAATGTTAGAGGGGTAGGCTTGCAAAACTACAAACTTATGAGTTTTTCTTAAGGAAATTTGTTGGCTAAATCTTATTCAAAAATCATGAAAGTTACTAAAAATGTTACTTAAAAAATATTTAGATTCACTTGATGCAATAAAATAATTTAAGAAATAAATCCTATCTAAGAGATCATGAACATGAAACTTTATATTATATAGTTTTTAATTGACCAAGAAATATATTAAATGATTAAGCAATAAGGGGCATTATGAAAATTTTTATCTCAATGATCAAGATATATGAAATGATATGATAGCTTTACTTGATTTAAATAATGTAGGATATATGATATAGTTGGGTCTATCATCAATGTATCAAGATATATGATATGATAGCTTTACTTAATTTAAATAATTTAGGATTTTGATGATAGATTGTATCAATATATGTTATATGATATTGTGGGGTGCCTTTGTGCACTCATTTCTTCTTCCTATTTTTTTAACAATATTGTTCTTTTATACTATTCTATTATTTTGCATATGATTACAGTGAATGTTACGCTTTAGTGTATTTTGAGAAGGTATTGTGAAATCTAACATGGTATTAGAAGTAACACAGGGTTTTTTCTTTATCTTAGAGGAAACTTTTTAAAAATTTTGAATTCAAACATTTAAATCTTAATGCCAAAATTTTGTATATTATTTCATGCCCATCTAAGCCATTTAAAATTTTAGGGGGCTAGGTTTCTACAAAGTCTTCCCACCATACATTTGTGCAATAAAATCATATATATTAGAAAACATATTTCTTTTTGAAGGCTTTGAAAAGTAAAGGTCATAATTTTAATTCACACTAAGTCAATTTTTTGTTGTTGTCATCTTTTACTCAAGATCACACTTAAAAATAGATGGAAATAAATAAATGAATAAATGTATAGGTATATGTATGTGTATGTGTATGTGTATGTGTATATGTATATGTATATGTATGTATGTATGTATGTATGTATATATACGACGTGATACCATGGGTAATGGGGTAAGGATATATAATAGGGTATTTGAAAGACATGAGATCATTGTTTTTATAAGAATCAAAGTATGTATTCTTCCCAACTTGATAGAAATATCCAATCAAATAATTTGACTCTATTATTCCATCTATTCTATGGGTACAATAGCAAGTGTTGACGGGGAAAACTACCCTACCATGTACAATTCTCAGTTGGATCTGCTAGGAGTTGAGGTGATTGTGGGGTTATATCATTCTCTACACTCGATAGACAAAGAAGAGGGGTTCACTAGGAACGGTTTTAGGACTTGTCCCAAGTATGGGGATGGGATGTTTAAATGTGTGAATTGATCAAAATACCTAGGGTTTGGTCTTCTATGAACTAAACTAAGAGAAATGAAAATATAATGCAAAGAACACAACAATGAAAGCATACAAAAGCTAACCTATGATGATTTCTTGTTTCAATGCTCACTAATCCTATTGTAGTAAATAAAATATTTTTGATATTTTAGAGCAATGGTATAAGAGAAATGGTCATCAATTTATTAGATTGACCCTCGTTAATATCATATATTTGGTGTTGTCCTTTAGGTTGTCCTATGTGTCGCTACTTTTAATGATCTTGTTGTCCCCTATGAAACAATTTCTGGTTGTGGGAATCTAGGACTAAATTTAGATCATCATATCTTCCCTCACATCTAGTCGCTATGGGTTGGTCTAGTGGTGGTCAAGAACTTGATCCCTTTAAACCTTTGATAGGTTCCCCTAGTGAATATGTTCTTTAGTGCAATATTTGAAGGTCATGGTAGCCACCTTTAGCATTGTTGGGTAATATCCCCTTCATTGAAGGTTCATCCCTTTACTATTTCATTGATATCTAAATGATAATCACAATTATCAAATTTCTATATCGGGTGAATGTGTCTTTGGTGTTCTCCTCTTGTGCCCTTTTTTACTCTCTTGTTGTGGGTTTTGAGGTGGATCTTGCAGGGGTCAAGAAACCTCAAAGCATAGTAGTATGTTCAAACCTTGGAACCTCCAATATGTTGGGCTTCCAATAGTCCTTTGGGTCTAGTCCTTGGAGGTCACCAACTAATTATGACTTGTGACCTAACCAAGGAATCACGAACACCAAGTGACATGAAAGGAAATCAATAAAATGATCCTTCCTTCCTAGGGAGGGGGAAGTTCACAAGCTCTAGATGGAGTAAAGTATTATCATAAGTAAAGTATAATTAGCTATCACTAGAAGGGTTTTGGGATTTTTATTCTTGGAAAAAATATCCTTAGCTACCAGTGAAAAGGCTTTCAGATCATTACTTGGCTTTGGTCTAATGGGTCAGTTAGGTTGTATGGTATGGAGAGTTTCATATTTAGAACTATTCGATGATATAGTCTTCTCTTGAGTTGCAGTTTGGATGGTATTATGGATTTGGCTACTTCATAAGTAGGAGGGGCTTTGGGCCCCTTCATTTTGGCTTCAAGTTGGCACTCTGATCAAAATTACCTTTAAGGTAGGATTTTCCCAGTGTAGTAAATTTTCCCTACAATAGTACTCCAACATATTCTAATTTGATCAATGGATCCCTTGTTAGATCCTTTGAGTCATACCATAGAATACCCAAGGTGATCCACTATATCAATAACCAATTTTCATTCTTACAAATGCATTAGGAAGAGCTTTCTAAAAAATAAAATTGGATGGAAAATTTAAATATATTGAAGTTGTAATGAATGGTCCATACAAAATTTATTTTTAATTTATTGATGATACTTTCCTTTTCAGCCATCCCTAAGTGAGTGACTCTATAGAGTTTAAATCATTAGTGGGATATGGTTACTTTTCTTTGGAAAGTATGTAAGGAAACTTTTATGTTTGTTGTTTGTTAGTGGGATATGGTTTACAAAAGAAATAATGCTAGTGGGGTAGGCTTGAAAAACTACAAACTTATGAGTTTTCATTAAGGGAAAATATTGGCTAGAACTTATTCAAAAATCATGAAAGTTACTAAAAATGTTAGTTAAAAAATTATTTAAATTCACTTGATGCAATGAAATAATTTATGAAATAAATCCTAACTAAAAAATCACAAACATGAAACTTTATATTATGTAATTTTTAATTGACCAAAAATTATATTAAATGATTAAGCAATAAGGGGCATTATAAAAATTTATCTTATCTTTGATTCCACAACTTGTTACAAAATAAGAATTCACTAAATAAATTAATCAAGTACAGGACCAGTGTTGCCACACTATGGCTTGTAGAGCTCCACATCATCATCATCCAAAATAAATTTTCCCCAGAACCAGTGCGACTTCCACACGAGGACCATCTCTTTGATGGGCACTCACTTAGTCTCGGGTAGGAAGTACTAGATGAATATTCTCATTATGATCATCCACCCCACAAAAAAAAGGAACAACCCAAATTAGAAATGGCATAGCATGGGCAGAAAAGCCTGTGCAATGGTGAAGGTGAAGAGAAGATTCACTAAAACATTGATACTTTTCCTGGTAGACCAAATCTCCAGGGGTAAAATATTGTTGGGAACAAGCCATCCCAAAGGTCCCCACAACCATGCAAAACCTAATATGTAAATGCATATTAAAATCACCACCAAAGTCGCTACCCCCTTGCTCAAGCTTCCCTCACTAGAATATCCGAACTCGCCTAAAATCACTGCAATGATAACCTGCACCAATTAAATAATCCAAAATCTAAAAAATTAAACTTCAAATCACTTAGAGTTAACTTAAAATTTAAAAAAAAAATCGATCAACCAAGATACCTAGCAAATGAACATCTGAAATCCTCTTTGGAGGAACAAAAATATTTTGCTGACCTTATCGACATACATGATGGAAACAAACATGGTGAAGACATTCACAAGCCCTGTGATCATGGTGGAGGGTAGAGACACATTATTATTTCTTTCATAACACATTGGATAGTTGGACTTGGTCAATATTTCTTTCATAACATCTTTAGTAGATGCTTTCTGTAACAACTTTTTGTAGCTATATTCCATAGTGTATTTTTGTAGCATCCATCCACATGGCTCCTTAACATGTCATCCTTGTGACTAGTCCGTCCATGCCTATTATCTAGTTTGTGCTTTGCCTCATCCTGCTCTACGAAGCTCCTGCAACTTTCTCCTACCAAAACACACAAAAATTTACACACTTTTGTGTATAACACATGCATAAATCATGTCATTATGGAAAATTTTATTTTATAAATTGCATAAATATAAAAATGATCTTAAACTACATTTATTTTCATAAATTCCTAGACATAAAATGAATTAAACCTGCATAAAATACATGTTGTTTTAACACTCATCACTAAGAAACCTCAAAGTAATGTAGGGGCTTTGCAACTTGGAACCTCCAAGATGCTAGGCTTTTGGTAATATTTTGAGCCTTAATTTCCTCTTAAGATAGAGGAGGATTGCATCGTTATAATCTTGTTTTGTTTCCCTAAATTGCCCCTCTTTATTCTTCCATGTAACTAGATCTAGTCCTTGGAGGTTACTAAATGATAATGACTTATGACCTCACCAAGGAATCATGAACACCAGGTGACATGGAAGGAATAGAACTCTTCCATTGGTTTGGTTGCATTCCATAATCATTCTAATTTCTCCCCATATGAATAGAACTCTTCCTAGGGGATCTATTTTTGAGATGCTAATTTTTTTGGGGGGATTGATCCACATTGTGATGGTGTCACTATACTCCTTTCTTTTGCATCCTTAGTAGAGGCCAAAAAATTTACCAATGCTGATGACTATGATAAGCCATTAGATTCAGTTGATGGTTTATGATTAGGTACCCCTATGGAGGGTGACCCCATAGCTAAAAATATGTGATGCCTGAGTTGTGATCTTGTCTTCTTAGGATGAGCAATTCCTCAAAACAAGCTTGTACCTTCCTACTCATTTTATTCATTTTGGTCTTAGGTCTAGAAATTAGGGTTAGATGGTATGGGAAAGGAGGGGTAGCTAGATTTATAGGGGTTATGATGTGATATATGAAGGGCTACATGATTCTTAGTTAAAGGTACATGTGTTGGGAAGCTAAAGGCCTTGGGGGTCTTAGGGGTAGCCTACCTATCTCTATGAGGTTATGTTTTGCCTAGACGACTATATGATATGCTATTGGAAAGGAATTCCCTCCCTAGATTTTGATCATCATAGAAATTTGTGAATTCAAGGACTTAAGATAAACAAATGAGTGCCATACCTAAGGAATTCCTAATCTCATCTAGGATTTTGTATCAAGTTTTTTATAACATGGCATTAAAATCCTCCATTGCCTCATTGGGAGATCGTTTGATACTCATAAAGTGTTTTAGTAATGAAACTCTATCTACCTTCTTCCTAAATCTATCTGCAAATTGGGTGGCCAACTGGTCCTAATTTCTTATTAAATGTGTGGGGAGGGATACACACCATTCTTGCACTTTACATTTAAAATATGCTACCAAAAGCCTTAGGGACACATTTTGTGCAACCACATTGTATACCATATAAAGAGTTAATATATGATGTAGATGATCCAATGCAATGATTACATCTTCTTTGATGAATTTTGACAAGGAATTTAGAGTTGTAGTAAGGATTAGGTCTCACATATCAAGTGGAATTAGGGAAACTAGGGGACTTTGGTTGTTCCATTCTGGTATTCTCTTGGGATTTAGCTACATGGCCATATTTTTGTCAATGCAAAGTTATCAAATAAGGGGTGGTGCTTTGATGTTTCTTTAACAAGATAATAAATAGAGATATTTATTACGATCTCTATTTAGAAATTATTTTATGGTATATTTTAGGATTGTTTTCTAATAGAGCCACTAAATTTGAATGGTTTGTTGATTAACAGAGTTGTTAAGTAAATATTTATAGTGTTATAGCATGCTGATGATTGAGACCTTCACTAGGACCTCAATATAACTTCTAATTAGGGGATGGATTTGGCAATTTGGGTCCCATTGAGCATGTCATTTTAAACTATTGGTGGAAAAAAATAATCCTTGCACCCCAGGTGCTATGACCACATGTGGTCCTCTTCAAGTGTATTCGATTCCCATGCATTATGAGGAGTGCTAGTCTTGGAAACTCTAGGGAGCATGGAACATGACTCTCTAGATTGACCTCCAAGATTTTTTACCAAGGATGACTCCTTGTCTAGTTGAAATATTCAACACTTCACTAATTTTCTAAGATAGACTTATCTAACAGGTTCCTTACTAGAAAAAAGGGTTAGGAGGAAAAGCCATAAACAATAGAAAGTAGATGAAAGAATATAATCTAATCTAGCTAGCCTAGGCTATGTGTGGTGATGTGCAAAATATCTAGAGACTCTTTACACCATAGTGGGTTGAGAGAAAACATGCATCATACTTGATAATGTCTAAGGAACATGGTTTCCCAAAAAATGCATCACACATAACACCCACACAATAACCAAGATAGAAATAATAGAATAGTTACAATTTATTATATATGTAAATTTTAGATTAAATACATGTCAAAGAAAGAGGCTCGAAAACTAATAAGCTAGAACAATACAAGTCTCAAACCAAACCATGATATAGAAGAGAATGAAGAAAAATCCAGTACAAGGGAAAGACACTAGGCATGGGTATGGATGGATTTCAATGATTACAATGAAGGAGGTATTTATAATATGTGGGAAATTCTCCCCTAAAATTTTTGCAAGAATTCAAAATTTTTTGGGCTAGTTAATATCAACATTGAATGATCTTGATGCCTTGGGAATATATATCTATAAATGTTATGGGTAGGTTGGATTGATAAGAATCCACTATTTCATTGATCTACTTTATGCTAGATGTCTCCATGATTAGACTTCTTGGATTGTCCTTCATTAATACCCTATATTTGGCATTGCCCCTTGGCTTGTCCTATGTGTCACTACTTTTAATGCTCTTGTTGTCCCCTGGGGAACCATGTCTATTTATGGAAATCTAGGACCATATTTAGATCATCATTCCTTTCCTCACATACAGTCACTATGGGTTGGTCTAGTGGTGGTCAATGGATTGCTCCCTTTACACCTTTGATAGGTTCCCTCGATAAATATATTCTTTAGTACACTCGTTAAAGGTCATGGTTACCACATTTATCATTGTTGGGGAATATGCCCTTCATCAAAGTTCCATTACTTACTATTTTGTTGACATCTAAATGATAATAAAAAATTTCAAATCTCTAGCTTGGGTGAACATGTCTTTGGATGTCCTCCTCTTGTGTCCTTTGTTGCTCTCTTGTTGTGGGTTTCAAGGTGGATCTCTTAGGGGTCATTAAACCTCAAAGCATAGTAAAGGCTTCACAACTTGAAATCTCCAATATGCTAGGATTTTAACATTCCTTTGGGTCTAGTAGTTGTGATCTAACCAAGGAATCATAAACACCAAGTGATAAAAAAGGAAGCCAAGAAAATGATCCTTCCTTCTTAGGTATGGGGAAGTTCACAAGATCCAAATGGAGTAGAGTCTTGTCATAAATGAAGTCTAATTAGTAATCATTAAAATTGTTTTGGGACTCATTTTCTTGGTATAAATATCCTTAACTACTAACGAAAAGGCTTTTGGATCATTGTTGGAATTTGGTTTGATGGGTCAGCTAGGCTATGTGGTGTGGAGAGCTTTTGATTTAACACTATTCAATGATAGTATCCTCCTCGATTGCACTTTGGATGGTCCTCTGGATTTAGCTACTTCATAAGTAGGAGGGGCTTTGGGCCCCTTCATTTTGGCTTCAAGTTGGTACTTTGTTCAAAATTACCTTTTGAGGTAGAATTTTCCCAATGTAGTGAATTTTCCCTACAATAGTACTCCAACATATTTTATTTTGATCAATGGATTCCTTGTTACATCCTTTGAGTTATACCATAGAATTACCAAGGTGATCCACTATCTCAATAACTATTTTTCATTCTTACAAAGGCATTAGGAAGAGCTTTCTCAAAAATAAAATTAGATGGAAAATTTAAATATATTGAAGTTGTAATTAATGGTCCATCTGAATTTTATTTTTAATTTGTTGGTGATACTCTTCTTTTCAACCATCCCTAAGTGAGTGACTCTATGGATTTTAAATCATTATTATCGTGCTATTATAAGACTACTATATATTTGTTTAATACTATAAAATCTAGGATCTTTTTCATTAACATTGCTCTAGATTTACAATGGATTATTGTGGACATTTTAGGGTTTAAAATTGGAAAATTTTCATCAACATATTTGGGTATTCCTTTGTCTTATAAAGGAAAGAAGAAGGATCTTTGGGAATCAATTTTGGATAGAATAAAATCTTGTTTGAAAGATTCAAAATGTAATTTCTTAACCATGGATGGAATACTATAACTCATAAAGACTACATTGTAATCCATTTATATTTATATGATGTTATTTTGAATATTACAAATAGAAAAATATTTGTATTTAATAGAATTCAAATAGGTTTTCTTTGGAAATTATGTAAGGAAAATATTGTGTTTCTTGTTTGTTAGTGGGATATGGTTTACAAAGGAAATAATGTGAGAGGGGTAGGCTTGCAAAACTACAAACTTATGAGTTTTTCCTTAAGGGAAAATCTTGGCTAGAGCTTATTCAAAAAACATAGGAATTACTTAAAATGTTACTTAAAAATATTTAGATTCTATTGATGCAATGAAATAATTTAAGAAATGAACCCTATCTAAAGGATCGCCAACTTGAAACTTAATATTAGATAGTTTTTAATTGATCATTAAACATATCAAATGGTTAAGCAATAAGAGGGATTATGATTTTTTTTGGCCCAATGCTTTATTGAATCTTTAACCTCTTATCTTTGATTCAAAATGTCAACCGTTGGCTCGAGCATGTCTAGCATGTAAAGGTCCAAAAGTCAAATAATATAATAACATGAACAAAACCCTAGATCATGGAATTCTATTAGTAACTTGATTGATCAAGGACTCAAACAAACAATTTATGAGCTTCATAATATGTTTCAAGAATTTCATTTGTTGATTTTTACATAAAATGATGTTTTGGTTTAGAATATATCAAAATATGATGGATACTCAATCAAGTTGGGATATAATAATTTGGACTAATAAATAATTGTATACTTCCAACGATTTCCCTTGGAATATTGTTTAGTCACAATAGGACCTTTGAAGGCCTCAATATTCTTTTGGTTAATAGTCCAAAGCAATATTCTTATGGAAGAGAGTCTATAAAGAAGAGAATATCATTAACCTATTAGGTGTACCATGTGTGAGAAGGATCTAAAAACATCATACAATATTTGCGGGTATTTTTAAAAAATATAAAAAGAAATTAGGTAGCTCCATCAACATTGAAAGAGTTTGATGAGATGTTGGATTAATTATTTCGAAGCTAAAACATTATGTCATCTATGAAGTAATGATCCTTCTATTATTTGTTGTAAATATATTTGAATTGAGGGGGTTTTATAAATAATCATTAATGTCATCAACAAATAAAATTTGATGAAAAGACATAACACACTAATAAAATGTATGCCAACTGATTCACACTTAAAATTTAAAATTAAAATCCTCTTTGAATAGCATGATTCACATAAGCTCGCATAGAATAAAAATTAATTCGAAGGCATTGGTAAATTTGGCTAAGGTGGGGTAATCTCTCTTTTATACAGATATGGTTAATTTGCTCCCCACGTCGGCGCTAGAATTTGAATTAATAACCCACCTTAGGGTTATTTAAAATTAACATAAATTAATCTATAATTAATATTAAAATTAATTAATAATTAATTTAAATAACATAAATTTAAGTAAATTAATTAATAATTTAATTTAATAAAATTATATTAATTAATTTATAATTAATTTAATCTTCCTTGTATAATATTATAAATAATTATTATAGTATTATTCACTTGGGCTTTTTATTTGCACTTTGGACCACATCTGACTTCCTTGAACTGGGTCTTGATCAACTGAAACTAGAGAACTTAAAACTGATGTTGCCTACAGAAACTACCACTGACTGGTGTTGAAAGCTTGACATCAATGACCACTCACTCTTGACATCAATAATTTTCATCTAATCAAAATGTCCAACAATCTCCCCCTTTGTCATTGATCGCAATCCAAATTATTTTTACCAAAAACTTGACCTTTTTCTTGTTCTGATCCCCCTGGGACATTGCTCCCCTTGACTTAATGCTCTCTCCTTAAACCAAATATCTCCCCCTTTGACATCAATGGAAAATGGTCACATTTGGGGATCGGGGCTAAGAATGAGTCTCTTAGATTAGCCCCACCCCACCTCCTCTTGAGGTGGTTAATTCTAGGGCCAACAATCATTGTTCTTTACCTTTGTCCTCTTTCCTTCTCATATGATCCTTCTGATTCCTTTGAATATTTTTGTTCATGTCTATGTTCCTATTCCTGTTCCTATTCATATCCATATTCTTGTTCCTGTTCATGTCCATATTCCTATGCCTGATAATGTTCCTGTTCATATCCATATTCTTGTTCCTGTTCATGTCCATATTCATGTGCCTGATCCTATTTCTGTTCATGTCCATATTCATGTTCTTGTTCCTATTCCTATTTATGTTCATGCTTGATTCTAGAATGTCTTCTCCACATCACTTTGTTGTATGTCCATCATTATTACACTTATAACACTTAATTTTTATTCCTTGGAGGTGCAAATATCTTGGGATTTATCCTAGTGAAGCCATATCTATTCCTATCATGAACCCTACAATTCATTGCCTTGTTACTAAACTGATTATATGAGTAGCAATACCCATGGAAAAATTGCATGTTTCTAAAGTTCCCATATTACTGTATTTCATGTGTCATGCACTATGAAACCATGTGCCCAAATTTGTGATATGAGAAATATCATCCATTGAAATTTCCTTGCCTTGACCTCATTGGTCTCTTAGTTTCTTTTTCTTTGTACTAGTTTTTATTCCATCTGTTTATTCTTTGTGCATTTTTCCTTTCCTTGTTGAATTTTCTGTTGTCCAACTCATCCTTAGAAATCTCATTTTCTCTTACATTGTCTTCTTCTAAATTTTATTCTTCTTTAGAACTTAAGGTTGATTCCTCTTCCTATTTTGTTTGAGCCTATTAAAAACCAAGACCTGTCTTGCTTGATGTAAGCTTTTATGCTTTGATGATCTTATCCAAATTCTTTGATTTTTTTTTCAAACTTATGTAGCTTATCTTTAGACTTCTCTACTTCTTCCCTGTTCTAAATTTTCACATTCGAAGACCTTTTATTCTAACTTATCCTTGAACTTCTTTGTCTTAGCCATTGACTTGTTTAGATCGTCTATAAGCTTTCATCTCTCTTCATCACATTCTTGAAACTGATTCTCAAGTTGGGATTTTTTCTTTCTTACCTTATTTAAAGTTTTAAGAGCATAAATAAGCTCTCCCTTGATATCAATTCATCCTTTTTCTAATTCTTCCTCTAATTGTTTGCCTTTGATAAAATTTTCATTCTTTTTTGACTTGTCTTCTATAGGATCACCTCCTACTTCTTCTAGTGTCTTTAGAATATTTTCTTTTGGTCCTTCAAGTGCATCCTCATATTCATCATCACTAAAAATGAAATAATTCCTTGTACAACTATCTTCAAGATGTCCAAAACTACCACATCTAAAACACTTGAGAATTATTGGTGACCTTTTCTTAACTTCTTTTTTCAATAAAAAATAGGACTTCATATTTATCATTGCCTGAGAAACTATTATCACTATCACTTGAGTAATTACTTGCCTTGTCTGCATAGTAGCTCCTATTTTGTCTTTGAAAGAACTTCTTCCCATGTCTGCCTTATTGATCCTTGTCTTTCTTTTGGTACCTGTATTTTTCTTCATCATTGTTATTTCTAGCTTATTGAAAATCAATTGCATAGTGACCATACTTTCCACAATTGAAACATCTAACAAATTTTGCATCTTTAAATCTTCTTGAATCCTTATTCTTTCTGCCATAATTAGCTTCTTCATCACATGATGACTCATTGTTTGAATCTGACTTTTTTCCCATTGTCTTATTAGTATCTTTGAAAGTTGTTTTCTTCCAGAGATTAGGTTCCTCTTTTTTTCTTAACTCAAAAGTTGTAAGAATACCAAGTAACATATCTCTTGTCAAAGAATCACCATATTTTGATTCTTCTATAGCAAATATATTTTTACTAAATGTTTTTGGAAGAGATCTTAAGAACTTATCACAATCATCCGATTCTTCAACCTTAAGTCCAAGTCCTTACATGGCATTAACAACCACATCTATTTGTAGTAGATAAGTACTAATGTTTTTCTTATCTTTCATTCTTAATTCTTCAAATTATCCTCTGATATTTCATATATTTACCTTTTTGACACTTTTATCTCCTTCATATATGCTTTGCAACTTATCCCAAATTCCTTTTGCATCTTTACAATGCATAACTTTTATGAATTTTGTTCTATGTAAACCTCTCAAAATTGTATTCATTGCTTTTGAATTGTAATGCTATAGAATATTACCTTGTTTATATGTAGGTGGATAAACTGGTGTTATGTATCCATTTTCAAATACTTCCCAAATTGCATTGACAAGTGCCTTCAGGTGAATCTTCATTCTCATACTCCAAAATATATAATTGCTTCCATCAAATATTGGTGTTGAATTATTTGAGGACCCATTCTGAGAATCCATTATGTTCTTGAAATATTTTCCTTCAATATGTTAAACTCTTTCGAAGGAACCCACTCTGATACCAATTGAAGACACAAGCTTATATTGAGAGGGGGGTGAACAATATAAAACCACTTTTTACTTTTCTTTCCTAATAAATATTATGCAATGTATAGATAGTAATATCAATAGCAGTAATCAAAACAATGCACAAATCACCATACATAATAGAGATACCAATTTAACGTGGTTCACTCAATGTGGGCTACTCCACAGAGAAAATATTTCACTAAAATTTTCTCAATCAATCTCTTGGGAATCCTTTCCCTATTACAATGTTTATGGACCTTTGTCCAAATGAGACACCAATACCCTAATCAAGTATTTGGATCTCTATCCATAAGAGAAATATTTCTCCTTAGCTCTGACTAACGATCTTCTAGAAGAACTACTGCCCCCACTTCTCTAGCTAAATGGATGTCTATCTACTGAATATACATGTACTCACTACACTAGCTAATAGATCTCTATCCATTGGAGACTGTCATCCTCTATAATATATCACCTTCAAATATTTGTCTCAAATATGCACTAAAAATAGTCCTTCGGTCTAGCACAAATATAATCAATATTTGTCTCTGGTATGGCACAAACTTGTCCTCAAATCTACACCAAAATTTGTCGTCAAATCTGCACTAAACACTGTCCTTCAGTCTAGTATAAATATATCCTCAATCTCTATCCTATGATCTACACTAAATATAGTCCTTCGATCTAGAATAATTTTTTCTCAATATCTATCCTCTTATCTACACTAAACATAGTCCTTCGGTCTAGCACAAATCTATTCTCAATATCTATCCTCAAGCCTTAACAAAAATCTTGACTTAATCTCAAATCAACTCCACTAGATCTACCCCAAAACTTAACTCAAGGTTTGAACAAATAAATCAATCAAATTTGCTCTCAAGTCTTCTCAAAGACTTATCTCAAATCTTCCTTGTAAGCTTCCACAAAATCTCACACTAATATATCCACAAGTCCTCTCTAGAACTTGTCTAATCTACTCTCAAGTCTTCACTAAGACTTACCTCAAATTTTCTCAACAAGTCCTCACTAGAACTTGTCCAAATATGCTCAATAATTCCTCACTAAAACTTATCTAAATTTGCTCTCAATATTTGTTCTCAAACTGTATTGTAAGCTTCCATAAAAGCTCACACAAATCTGTCCACAAGTCTTCTCTAATAATTGCCTCAAATCTACTCAACAAGTCCACACTAGAACTTGTCCAATCTCATAGAAACATAAATGGAATTGTTAGAGACCCAATATGCTTCACTTTCACCACAATACTCAATCACTCTCAATTGCTCTTTTTACCACATAAACATATAGAGAATTGTTAGAGACTCAATATGCTTCACACTCATGAATACTCAACCTCTTTCTCAAATCAATTTAGAATGTAGAACAATTTGTTTCACAGAACTTGAACTATCACATCAACACGTCCACTTCACTAGGCTCAACTAATTCTACTCAACCAATCACTCAATGAATTAATCTTTGCTTACAAACCCTAGTCCAAGCATATGAACACTCACTCAAATATTTTCAACAATGCTTATCAATCAATCTCACATAACAATGATACTCATGATCTTTGCAAACCCTAGTTCAAGTTCTTCACTCACTTACTTCAACAACAATGCTTATCAACAATCTTCACATAACAATGATACTCATGATCTTTACAAACCCTAGTTCAAGTTCTTCACTCAACTAATAACTTCAACAACAATGCTTATCAAACAAGGTTTTATCAACAACTCTTTATTTCATAAAACCTTGAAGCATTAATTCAAAATACACTCAACAATGCTTACCAAACAATCATTTTCACTCCAAATTTACATTTACAACATTCAACAATCACTCACTAGGAATATGTGCCCATACCTTTTGTTTTATGTAAAAGTGCCTTTAGAAGACTTGTCTCAATCACAATTTTCTTCTTTCCAATTTCAATGGTTAGATGCAAAATATCACTTCTAACACTTTCTCAAATATTCCTTAAACACACAAATAATCAAATATCAAATATACCTTATTGCTCCTTCTTGGAATTAACATCCATAAAATCATTACATAAAAATAATTATTTGGATACACCTTATAATCTCCAACTTGAAATAATATCCAACACCTCAAACCTCAAACAATCTTCCTGAAACACCTTTATTTCCATTTTCAAACACTAAAGCACATAACACCAAAAATTTATTTTGCATCAATCTTATAATTCCCCTAAAACCTTACAAGCCAAATAAAATATGCAAAAATTAATTTTTTTAATACCTCAACTAATTCCTTCAAAATTTTTGGTGCTCAACTAATGCATACCTTTGTTATCTTCCCAAATGGGTTTCGGTGTGATTCAAACCGCCGTCTCCCCAAGTGCTAAGTGCCTTAGCGCTTTGGTGCCCACCGCGTGGGCTAGCGGTGCCCATGTGAAGGAAGGAAGACTTCCTTCCCTTTCAACCTTACTCTGCCATGGATTTCAACACTAAACAAAAATAATCCTCTCGTGGATTCAAACCTGTGCCAATTGTTGTCCTCACAATTTGCTTTTGCTGTGGTTGCCAACTGTGCTACCAACGCTTGGTGACCAAGGCTTCCTCCTTGGTGGGTCAAATACTTTTGGCTCCTCTTAAGAACTTAAAAATTAAAATTAAAATCTTCTTTGCACAACATGATTCGCATAAGCTCGCATAGCATCAAAATTAATTCGAAAGCATTTGTAACTTTGGCTAAGGTGGGGTAATCCCTCTTTTATACACACATGGTTAATTTGCTCCCCACGTCGATGCTAGAATTCAAATTCGAAATTCAAATTAATAACCCACCTTAGGGTTATTTAAAATTAACATAAATTAATATATAATTAATATTAAAATTAATTAATAATTAATTTAAATAACATAAATTTAAGTAAATTAATTAATAAATTAATTTAATAAAATTATATTAATTAATTTATAATTAATTTAATCTTCCTTGTATAATATTATAAATAATTATTATAATATTATTCACTTGGGCTTTTTCTTTGCACTTTGGACCACATCTAACTTCTTGGAACCGGGTCTTGATCAACTAAAACTGGAGAACCTAAAACTGATGCTACCCACTAAAACTACCACTGACTGGTGTTGAAAGCCTAACATCAATGACCACTCACTCTTGACATCAATGATAGCTCATCTACTCTAAATATCCAATGAACTTTAGGTCCAAACAGGTAGTTAGTAACATGTTTGATTGAGGATAACCTAGTATCAACAATCAAGGGTTGGTCTCGAATCTACGAGTCATCCAAAAATTTATGTTTCTACCATTTTGAAAAATTCTAGCCAACTCTAGCCTTGAGTGTTTTCCTAGCTTTGACTATGGAGTTCTAAAAAGCTAAGCCAACATGAAATTTTTCATCTATAAGGAAATTGCATTAGCTGAGATATTTTCTTCTTAGGATGTTTGTCCAAATTGATTTGCTTTCAAACATCAGTCGCCACCCCTATTTAGCCAAAAGGGAAATTTTCATTTGATTAACCCTTCTTAGACCTAGGACTCCATTGGTTTTCTTGGAACAAACCTTCTCCCAAGCCACTAGGTGGAAGTTGTGTCTATGATCAACACTAGACCATAAAAGTTTTTTTTTTAATTTGCTCAATCTTGTGGTAAACTGAGGCAGGGATTCGAAAAGTGGACAAGGTTATTTTATTATGCCTTTGGAAATATACCCTTCATTAAAGGTCCATCCCTTACTATTTTATTGATATCTAAATGGTAATCAAAATTATCAAATTTCTAGCTTGGGTGAATGTGTCTTTGGGTGTTCTCCTCTTGTGCCATTTTTTGCTCTCTTGTTATGGGTTTTGAGGTGGATATTGTAGGGGTCAAGAAATATCAAATCATAGTAGCATGTTCACAACTTGGAACCTACAATATGCTAGGCTTCCAACAGTCCTTTGGGTCTAGTCCTTGGAGGTCACTAACTAATGATGACTTGTGACCTAACCAAGGAATCACAAACACCAAGTGACATGAAAGGAAGGTAACTAATGATGAATTATGACCTAAGCAAGGAATCACGAACACCAAGTGACATGAAAGGAGTCCAATAAAATGATCCTTCCTTCCTAAGGAGGGGGGAAGTTCACAAGCTCTAGATGGAGTAAAGTATTATCATAAGTGAAGTCTAATTTGCTATCACTGGAAGGGTTTTGGGAATCATTCACAAGCCCTATGATCATGGTAGAGAACAAAGACGCATTGTTGTCGAAGTCGATTCTTTTGAATAGCACAAGGGCATAGAACATGATGACGTTGATTCTAGTGAGTTACTGGAAGAAAGGAATGGCGATCGACATTACCAGATGAGGGTGGTATTTCCTTTGCAAGATATTGAAGAAAGGGTGCTTCACCTTCTTTGACACCTTGCTCGCATCCACCAAGTCATCGAACTCCAACTGAATGGTTGAGGTTCCATGGATCTTCTCGAGCATCACCTTGGCCTTATCGTGGTGCCCTCTCTATTAAACTGTTATGAGTATCCAACAGCCCCAACAATCCAATGGTCATGATCATCGCCGACACCGTAGCCAAAGCTAGGGAAACCTGCCATCCCCAATCATGAATCCTTTGTGTTCAATATTTTATGATATTGGTAACCAAAATCCCCAAGGTGATGAACAATTGAAAGCACATGTTGAGACCCCCCTCATATTCGGAAGTGCCATATCGGATAGGTAAATCCACATAGACTGTATTTTGTAAGAAAATAACAGCATTTAGAGCTATAATTTAGAAACTTGAGATTGCATTTAGCTAGAGTCTTTACACAAGATTGCAAAAAAACTCATGAATACTAGGACTCAACATCAATTCCACTAGATTGACAAATCAACTAGTGGAGATTGATCATCTCTAGATTTAGAATTTCTTCTATTACAACCCTAATACTTTATTGTAGGAAAAAAGAGATTCAAAGAAAGTTGGAAAGCTTTCTACAAAAGAGCTAGGAAGAATATCTTATTTAGAATCAATCCAACACAAGAAGCAAAAAATAGAAGAATGAAGATTTGGATGCCTAAAGAACAGGTCCCATTGCTAAATATTGTAGACCTGTAGATTGCATAAGAAGAAAATGCAATAGGAGCCTTGTTGCATATTTGAGGAAGAGAATCCAAAGAAGAGTCTTAGTGAAGTTAGGAGATCGGTGATCTCCATTGAATATTGAAGAATTCACCTTGAATAAGTAGAAGAAATCAACCTGAGAAGCTAAAGAGTCCTACAAGAGGTCCCATTGATGAGACCCCCGATGGCCTAGATGATACAGGTGATGAAGACGAAGATGGTCATTCCTCCAGCATAATTTTTGACCGGCCCCTTTGGGGCTGCGAACCCACCTGCCATGACTACAACTCCGTATTCACAGAGTTCAGTAAAGGATAATACATGATATTGGTAAAATTCCATTTATTTATAATACTAAAGGTATATTTTATTTTTAGCCATATAATAATTTTATTTATTTATTTATATATTTATTGATATACAAAATTTTTTATTATTTATTGATAGATTTATTGATATACAAATTCTTTTATTTTTTATTTATAAATTTATTGATATATGATTTTTTTTTTTTATCTATAGATTTATTGATATATAAATCCTTCAATTACTTAGCATATTTATTTTCAAATTAGCTATTTTAACCAATACTATCATATTTTTAAATTCATGATAAAAAAATTCATTAAAAATCTTGATACGTTATCATTCATCTAATTGTATGGATATTACTATTTATGCAAACATGTCATAGAAGATAATTATTAAAAATTCATTTTATTAACTAACAGATTTAGGAAAAGTTTATCTTAAAGTTGTTATTTATAGAATAAAATATAAAACTAATTTTAGGTATAAGGTTCAACATTAAAATTTAATTAATAATAATAATTTAAAATATATTTTTTATAAAATTTAAAAAACAATATGATTTTGAATAATATATTAAACATTTTTAAATAAAAAAAAATATTTAAAATTAAAGATATTAAACTATTTTTTTTATTAATAGTATATAATAAATTACTTATTTATTTTTTTATTAATTATCTAGGATTGAAATAGGTTTTAACCATCCAAATGTGTTATGTACTATTTTAGTAAACCATAATATTATTATGATATTATAGCAAATTATAATACTATGCATTATATTATTATGAAAATTCTCATATTAACAAGGATTTAGAGTAATGTTGGGTTAAGCTTATAAATTTCTTTTTTTTACTATTATGTTATGATTTGATAGATCTTATACAAAACATGAGGGCTACTTGGATCCCATACATTCAACTCTAGGTCTTTAATTATTTTATTTTAGATCCATCCATTAATAAAATTTCAATGCTTACCTTTAGGTGTACTCATCGATATATACCATCTTTTTTCATGGGTTTGGAACATTGGATTACAATGAGAAACTCTTAGCTCTCTCACACTAATTGGACTAAAGCCTTTAAATAACATGAGGATGGGCTAGGGTTGGAACATTGGATTACAATGAGAAACTCCTAGGTCTCTTACACTAATTGGACTAAAGCCTTTAAATAACATGAGGATGGGCTAGGATCATAAAATAGGTACAATTGAACTTAGGTCTATTTTTTTTCAACCCTAATTTTATGTATTGTCATTACTTCAACTTTAATAGGTCCAAATTTTTTCATAGATCTATAAAATGCCCATCCTTTTATTGGAATTATATCTAATAGTAAGAAACCCATCACTCCTTAATTCTCGTTACAAAACTATTGTGCAAAACATCTCATTAAAAACATGATCGTATAGATTTGAAAGTTTAATATTAGAACATATTTTATAAAAACATAATAGTACACATAGATTTGGAATATGTTTCCATAAGTTTAACTCCTATCTCCAAGTGACCTCATGGTTCTATGAGATGCCTATAAATAAGATTAAAATTATGGTTTATGATGTGAAACTCTTTAATTTCTACTACCTTGCTTAAACTTATTTGAGAATCTTAAATTTTATTATTAATAACAAGAACTAATTTTAAAATATACTTAAATATTTTGAAATCTAACATAGGTATTTATAAAAAATAAAACACACATCATATGTTTGTAGTATGTTTAAAATATGATATAAATAAAATTAGAAGGTGCATAATTAACTATTTCAAATATGACTTTGTAGAAAAAAATGTAATGTTTTTAAATATATTATTTTAGGGTCAATATTGCGTGTATATATTTTCAAGCTTCTTGAGGTTATTTTTAAAAATATAATGTGCTATATATAGGTAAGAAAAGTATGCATACTTTTATATAAGATGAAAAATAATTGGCATTCAAATTTAGTGTTAAATATAATATGAAAATTTAAGAAAGGAAATGGAAAAAAAGGGAGTTTGGATCCTCATGATATGGTATATGATGGAGGTTACATGAAGCCTTAAATTATTGTAAATAAGGTAGATGATTACAACTTTTATAAAACTTAGATCTCTTACATATCCTATTTTTGTTTGATATCTTTACCTTATAAATTAATGAACAATGAGGAGTATAATAAAATAATATTATCCACTTTTAGAATACCTTCCTCAGTTTACCACAAGATTGAGCAAATTCAAAAAAAAAAATTGTGTTCTAGTGTTGATGATAAACAAAGGTTCCACCTGATGGCTTGGGATAAGGTTTGTTCCAAGAAAACAAATGGAGGCTTAGATCTAATAATGGTTAATCAAATGAACATGGTTCTTCTAGATAAATAGGGGTGGAAACTAATATTTGAAGTGAATCAATTTGGATAAACATCCTAATAATATGGAATCCACTAAGTGATTCTTTTGTTCCAAAAGAATGGGCAGAAGGAGGTGATGAAGCCATTTCGAAGTGGGTTCCAGCATAAAACCATAGTAAGAGCAGATAGGTCTCCCAGAGAGCTGAGGCTTATGAATTTTAGGGAGTAAATAAAAAACACAAACATGAGCAGAAGAGGGTTTGACCTGTAGCATGAACTTAAAATGGTTATCTGAGACAATATTTTTGTGGAGGGCCATGTTTAACAAGTCTTGAAGTTGAAAAAATATGTCTGACCAAGGGACATTAGAAACACAAGCATAAACATTTTGGTCTGAGAGTTGTGAAAGACCTTCCGAGACATACCAATCATGAGATAAAACACAAACACCTAGGTTTTTGTCTGCAGGCCTAATGATGATGGAGTTATCATTAGCAAGAGAGCGGATGGCAGACCAAATATGGGAGGGAAAAGCTCGAGGACGGACAGGGTTGACAACATTGAGCTTATTTTTAATAAAGTTCTCTCCCAACTGAATGATGTCTTCCAGGGGCCTATAAAGTTCAGAAGGAGTGAAGCTTGGGTTAGGAACACGGAAGGGATCAATAGGTTTGATGGGTTTTGGGGGGCCACCTCTAGGTCCAAAAAACCACTCAAGTCTAAGTCATCTGCAAAAAGTAGAGAATTCCTTAATAATGGACTCCTTAGACATTGGGGGAGGGGTAGGAAGAAATTTTAATCCCAAGCTGAGAGCTTCAATTTCAAACTTAGACAGTACATGAGAAGAAATATTATGTACGACAAGGTTAGTGATCTTGCCATCAACTGCCCAAACAGGACTCCTATAAAAAATATGGTGGCCATAGTCCTGAGGGCTAAAAATAGCTGCCCAAGATGTTAATTTCGGTTTTCGCCACCATTTCAACGTCGGAATGACCCCTGATCTTGTTGCTTCTGCACAAATCGGACAAAATCCTGTCTTTGCCTCTTGAAACCAGAGTTTTGGAAATAACCTCCATTGTCTTGAGGTGACTGCCATGGCATAGAGGAAGTGTGGTTCTGAAATCTCTTCCCCCTCTTCCATATTTGTGAAGAGGGGCCATTGTAGTTTAAATTCTTTCGTGTATGTTGTTGTCTTTGTTGTGATTGGTCTCTATGTTGTTGCCTAGGCCTTTTTTGAGCCCTTTGCTGTGGATTTTTTTATGGTGGAGGCCTATGTTGTTGTTGTTGTTTTTGTGGGACATGTCCTCTTTTGGATCCTCTTCTTTGGCTATGATTTTGTTGACCATGGGAGAATCTATCTGAGAGGAGCTTCTCAAGATGATCCATGTGTTGTTTAATCTCCCTTTTTACTAGGTCTGCAACACTCTCGGTAGCTTCATTCATATTAACTTCTGGAACTTCATTAGCTGCATTATCTCGAGCTTCTTTAGCTCTTTCTTGAGCTTCATTATGGATTTGCATGTCCACTATCCATGCCTATAATTTGCCATTGAACAAATATTTGACCTGTACTTCCCAAGCAGTGGCAATCTCTTGAGAAATTGTTTTGTGTTGGTGGATTGATTTTGAAAGCAAATCCCTAATGGCAGGAACAAAGTTATTGGGAATAAAATCATTCACTTGGGCATTTAACTTTTCTGTGTATTTTTTAAAATTCCCAACATATAACTTTACCATTTCTAGATGAAATTTCTCCGTGAGTTGTTCAGCTTCATTGCAAAAATGCTTGTCTATATCTTCATCTGGTAGATGCAGTTTTGGCTTTTCAATTCATAGACTATGGGGAACAACCCCTTGCCCCAAGTTCTCCTCATACTTGAGTAGTCTAGATCTACCTTTTTCTGCTTTTTTAAAAAACAACTTGTATTCATCAAACTTTGTTTCCACCATTTTATTCAAATATTCTGGCCTAGGTGGGACATCATTCATTGCACCAATTCCATCAATGAAGGTCCTCATGTCTTGTGAG
Source organism: Wollemia nobilis (assembly GCA_028583015.1). Lineage (NCBI taxonomy): Eukaryota > Viridiplantae > Streptophyta > Pinopsida > Araucariales > Araucariaceae > Wollemia > Wollemia nobilis. The sequence goes on along the minus strand of JAQPPZ010016414.1, from coordinate 5,158,928 downwards.
GAAGGATGTCGATTGTGCTGTAAGAAAACATCTGTATCTACCAAACCCCTATGAAATTCTATCATTTTATCTGTGTCAAAAATTTGCTCTCCCAAATCCATGATCTGTTGTCGCATGCCCTCTCGTCGTTGATGTTTCTTGGACAATTGAATAGGGGAACAAGGGGGACTATCAGGGACTATAGGAGATGAATCAACAATAGAATTAGAAATATTAGTGAGGGAAAGAGTAGTGTGCACCATATGAGGGTATAAAACTTAGCTTAGAAGGAAACATGGCGTAGCAGTACTCTATTAAAAAAACATGTGCTAGTTTCTGATTCACCAGATCGTATTACACGACAAGTGAAGAGCATACTACTAGTGTTGGAGTATTTTTGGTTCACCAGATCGCATTACGCGGCAAGTGAAGAGCATAATAACCACAACAAAATATTTTTTAATGGGGTTTTTAGAGAAAGATAAAAATAATGAGTTAGGAAGGAACAAAAATGTTGAAAAAGAATTTTTATTCTGAAAAAAGAATTATACAACTAAAAAACTCTGAACGCGTTTTGACCTTTTGGGTCTCATCAATGGAGTGTGAGTCTTAGAGAGGTACAATATCCTCTTTTTATAATCCTAACTCTAGGGGGGAGCCAAAAAATAATGCATGTGGGATAAAAAATTATTCCCAAACATTAAATACAAACCGCAGGTTTATAGACCAAATGGTAAAAAATACATATTAAATATTCCCAGGCTCAACCCCCAAAAAAACCCACCCTATTACAAAGGTGCATTAAAAAATGCGAGAAACAAGATGGAGAAAAAATCCCTTTACAAAATTTTATTCTTGCAAAGATAGGATCTGAGAGGTTTGTGATTCCTCCAGTAGATGATGGCTCGTGCAATATGTTTAAGTTGCCTATCCTTACTCCACTTTTTGAACATGGGAGAAATAACATTTTTGCCCAAGTGCAAACTCCTAGAAAAATCACAATTGTCTAACTTCAAAATAAGTGGAACATGTTTGACTTTGGTGCCTTGTCTGCATGCAGCTCTTTCAAGAACTCTGGCTAGGAGAGAGGGTCTTCCATCAAATTTGACTTTTTCAAATAGTGAAAGCAAAAAATTAATCTTATACCCTCTAGCTCTAAGTCTATTAAAAAACTTATTTTTAACATAAATAAAGCTCTCTCTTGAGCTTTCTCTGACTAAGAACCTGTTGAGCTCACTTAAAATGAAGGTCTTCTACTGGTGGACAGGATGATGAGAAGAAGCTGGAATGTATTGATAGGCGTTCATTGGTTTCTGGAACAACTTTGTACACAAAATCCCTGTATGAACAAAATCAGGTCCTTTAAAAAAAATAGTATCCAACAAAGTCACTTCTGAATCTGAAATAGATGCTGATATTTTAATGCTCGGGTAGAAAGATCCATAAGTGGCCAAAAAGCTGTCAAGTTTTTCCCTTGAGCCATGCCAAACACCAATGGCATCATCAATGTATCTTTTATAGAACAAAATATTGTCCATAGAAACATTAACAAAAACTTGCTTCTCAAGATGGCAAAGAAACAGGCAAGCATAAACTACTACAAAGTTACTCCCCATGGTTGTTCCTCTGATCTGTCTATAAATTCTGCCCTTGAATTCTAGGTAGTGTTGTGTTAACACTAGTTCTGCAAGCCGGATGATGAAGTTTGTCTTAGCTGGATTAAATTTATCCTTCAAAAAATATTGAAGAGCTAACAGACCTTCCGTAGTTGGGATGCTAGGATATAAGCTCTCAACATCAAAGGAAAATAAAATTACATCTTGAGGAAAGGAATAGATGCATAAATCCTTAATTAAGGATATGGAATCCAATAAGTGATTCTTTTGTTCCAAAAGAATGGGCAGAAGGAGGTGATGAAGCCATTTCGAAGCGGGTTCCAGCATAAAACCATAGTAAGAGCAGATAGGTCTCCCAGAAAGCTGAGGCTTATGAATTTTAGGGAGTAAATAAAAAACACAAACACGAGCAGAAGAGGGTTTGACCTGTAGCATGAACTTAAAATGGTTATTTGAGACAATATTTTTGTGGAGGGCCATGTTTAACAAATCTTGAAGTTGAAAAAATATGTCTGACCAAGGGACATTAGAAACACAGGCATAAACATTTTGGTCTGAGAGCTGTGAAAGACCTTCCGAGACATACCAATCATGAGATAAAACACAAACACCTAGGTTTTTGTCTGCAGGCCTAATGATGATGGAGTTATCATTAGCAAGAGAGCGGATGGTAGACCAAATATGGGAGGGAAAAGCTCGAGGATGGATAGGGTTGACAACATTGAGCTTATTTTTAATAAAGTTCTCTCCCAACTGAATGATGTCTTCTAGGGGCCTATAAAGTTTAGAAGGAGTGAAGCTTGGGTTAGGAACATGGAAGGGATCAATAGGTTTGATGGGTTTTGGGGGCCACCTCTAGGTCCAAAAAACCACTCAAGTCTAAGTCGTCTACAAAAAGTAGAGAATTCCTTAACAATGGACTCCTTAGACATTGGGGGAGGGGTAGGCAAAAATTTTAATCCCAAGCTGAGAGCTTCAATTTCATACTTAGACAGTACACGAGAAGAAATATTATGTACGACAAGGTTAGTGATCTTGCCATCAACTTCCCAAACAGGACTCCTATAAAAAATACGGTGGCCATAGTCCTGAGGGCTAAAAATAGCTGCCCAAGATGTTAATTTTGGTTTCTACCACCATTTCGATGCTGGAATGACCCCTGATCTTGCTGCTTCTGCACAAATCGAACAAAACCCTGTCTTTACCTCTTGAAACCAGAGTTTTGGAAATAACCTCCATTGTCCTGAGGTGACTGCCATGGCATAGAGGAAGTGTGGTTCTGAAATCTCTTCCCCCTCTTCCATATTTGTGAAGAGGGGCCATTGTAGTTTAAATTCTTCCATGTATGTTGTTGTCTTTGTTGTGATTGGTCTCTATGTTGTTGCCTAGGCCTTTGTTGAGCCCTTTGCTATGGATTTTTTTATGGTGGAGGCCTATGTTGTTGTTGTTGTTGTTTGTGGGACATGTCCTCTTTTGGATCCTCTTCTTTGGCTATGATTTTTTTGACCATGGGAGAATCTATCTGAGAGGAGCTTCTCGAGATGATCCATGTGTTGTTTAATCTCCCTTTTTACTAGGTCTACAACACTCTCGGTAGCTTCATTCATATTAACTTCTGGCACTTCATTAGCTGCATTATCTCGAGCTTCTTTAGCTCTTTCTTGAGCTTCATTATGGATTTGCATGTCCACTATCCATGCCTGTAATTTGCCATTGAACAAATCTTTGACCTGTACTTCCCAAGCAGAGGCAATCTCTTGAGAAATTATTTTGTGTTGGTGGACTGATTTTGAAAGCAAATCCCTAATGGCAGGAACAAAGTTATTGGGAATAAAATCATTCACTTGGGCATTTAACTTTTCTGTGTATTTTTTAAAATTCCCAACATATAACTTTACCATTTCCAGATGAAATTTCTCCATGAGTTGTTCGGCTTCATTGCAAAAATGCTTGTCTATATCTTCATCTGGTAGATGCAGTTTTGGATTTTCAATTCGTAGACTATGGGGAACAACCCCTTGCCCCAAGTTCTCCTCATACTTGAGTAGTCTAGATCTTCCTTTTTGCTTTTTAAAAAAACAACTTGTATTCATCAAACTTTGTTTCCACCATTTTATTCAAATATTCTGGCCTAGGTGGGACATCATTCATTGCACCAATTCCATCAATGAAGGTCCTCATGTCTTGTGAGGAAGGATGTCGATTGTGCTGTAAGAAAACATCTATATCTACCAAACCCCTATGAAATTCTATCATTTTATCTGTGTCAAAAATTTGCTCTCCCAAATCCATAATCTGTTGTCGCGTGCCCTCTCGTCATTGACATTTCTTGGACAATCGAACAGGGGAACAAGGGGGACTATCAGGGACTATAGGAGATGAATCAACAATAGAATTAGAAATATCAGTGAGGGAAAGAGCAGTGTGCACCATATGAGGGTTTAAAACTTAGCTTAGAAGGAAACATGGCGTAGCAGTACTCTATTAAAAAAACATGTGCTAGTTTCTGATTCACCAGATCATATTACATGGCAAGTGAAGAGCATACTACTAGTGTTGGAGTATTTCTGGTTCACCAGATCACATTACGCGGCAAGTGAAGAGCATAATAACCACAACAAAATGTTTTTTAATGGGGTTTTTAGAGAAAGATAAAAATAATGAGTTAGGAAGGAACAAAAATGCTGAAAAAGAATTTTTATTCTGAAAAAGGAATTATACAACTAAAAAACTCTGAACGCGTTTCGACCTTTTGGGTCTCATCAGTGGAGTGTGAGTCTTAGAGAGGTACAATATCCTCTTTTTATAATCCTAACTCTAGGGGGGAGCCAAAAAATAATGCATGTGGGATAAAAAATTATTCCCAAACATTAAATACAAACCGCAGGTTTATAGACCAAATGGTAAAAAATACATATTAAATATTCCCAGGCTCAACCCCCAAAAAAAACCCACCCTGTTACAAAGGTGCATTAAAAAATGCGAGAAACAAGATGGAGAAAAATCCCCTTTACAAAATTTTATTCTTGCAAAGATAGGATCTGAGAGGTTTGTGATTCCTCCAGTAGATGATGGCTCATGCAATATGTTTAAGTTGCCTATCCTTACTCCACTTTTTGAACATGGGAGAAATAACATTTTTGCCCAAGTGCAAACTCCTAGCAAAATCACAATTGTCTAACTTCAAAATAAGTGGAACATGTTTGGCTTTGGTGCCTTGTCTGCATGCAGCTCTTTCAAGAACTCTAGCTAGGAGAGAGGGTCTTCCATCAAATTTGACTTTTTCAAATAGTGAAAGCAAAAAATTAATCTTATACCCTCTAGCTCTAAGTCTATTAAAAAACTTATTTTTAACATAAATAAAGCCCTCTCTCGAGCTTTCTCAGACTAAGAACCTGTTGAGCTCACTTAAAATGAAGGCCTTCTACTGGTGGATAGGATGATGAGAAGAAGTTGGAATGTATTGATAGGCGTTCATTGGTTTCTGGAACAACTTTGTACACAAAATCCCTGTATGAACAAAATCAGGCCCTTTAAAAAAATAGTATCCAACAAAGTCACTTCTGAATCTGAAATAGATGCTGATATTTTAATGCTCGGGTAGAAAGATCCATAAGCGGCCAAAAAGTTATCAAGTTTTTCCCTCGAGCCATGCCAAACACCAATGGCATCATCAATGTATCTTTTGTAGAACAAAATATTGTCCATAGAAACATTAACAAAAACTTGCTCCTCGAGATGGCAAAGAAATAGGCAAGCATAAACTACTGCAAAGTTACTCCCCATGGTTGTTCCTCTGATCTGTCTATAGATTCTACCCTTGAATTCCAGGTAGTGTTGTGTTAACACTAGTTCTGCAAGCCGGATGATGAAGTTCGTCTTAGCTGGGTTAAATTTATCCTTCAAAAAATATTGAAGAGCTAACAGACCTTCCACAGTTGGGATGCTAGGATATAAGCTCTCGACATCAAAGGAAAATAAAATTACATCTTGAGGAAAGGAATAGATGCATAAATCCTTAATTAAGGATATGGAATCCACTAAGTGATTCTTTTGTTCCAAAAGAATGGGCAGAAGGAGGTGATGAAGCCATTTCGAAGCGGGTTCCAACATAAAACCATAGTAAGAGTAGATAGGTCTCCTAGAGAGCTGAGGCTTGTGAATTTTAGGGAGTAAGTAAAAAACACAAACACGAGCAGAAGAGGGTTTGACCTGTAGCATGAACTTACAATGGTTATCTAAGACAATATTTTTGTGGAGGGCCATGTTTAACAAATCTTGAAGTTGAAAAAATATGTCTGACCAAGGGACATTAGAAACACAGGCATAAACATTTTGGTCTGAGAGCTGTGAAAGACCTTCCGAGACATACCAATCATGAGATAAAACACAAACACCTAGGTTTTTATCTATAGGCCTAATGATGATGGAGTTATCATTAGCAAGAGAGCGGATGGTAGACCAAATATGGGAGGGAAAAGCTCGAGGACGGACAGGGTTGACAACATTGAGCTTATTTTTAAGAAAGTTCTCTCCCAACTGAATGATGTCTTCTAGGGGCCTGTAAAGTTTAGAAGGAGTGAAGCCTGGGTTAGGAACACATAAGGGATCAATAGGTTTGGTGGAATTTTGGAGGTTTCCTCTAGGTCCAAAAAACCACTCAAGTCTAAGCCGTCTGCAAAAAGCAAAGAATTCCTTAACAATGGACTCATTAGACATTGGGGGAGGGGTAGGAAGGAATTTTAATCCCAAGCTGAGAGCTTCAATTTCATACTTAGATAGCACACAAGAGGAAAAATTATGTACGACAAGGTTAGTGATCTTGCCATCAACTACCCAAATAGGACTCCTATAAAAAACATGGCGGCCATAGTCCGGAGGGCTAAAAATAGCTGCCCAAGATGTTAATTTTGGTTTTCGCCACCATTTCGATGCTGGAATGACCCGTGATCTTTTTGCTTCTACACAAATTGAACAAAATCCTATCTTTACCTCTTGAAACCAAAGTTTTGGAAATAGCCTCCATTATCTTGAGGTGACTGCCATGGCACCGAATGAATGCTCAGGGAAGAACACCAACGATGAAGAAAATTAGTGCGGATGGGTGTGCAAGGTAATATAGTTTAGCCAAATACAATGTGGATTGTAGCAACATCGAGATACATAGAAGATGGTTTGATGATGCTATTCTCAACGTAGTTTGCAGATAGGATAATAACAACATGGACAACAATGACCAAGATCGTGGATGCATGAGAAGATACCCACCATAGAACTTGTGTCATTGACTAAAAAGGTGAATGGTGCTCTGCAACACATTATCCAATGATGACCTGTATGGTGATAGCAAATAGAGAGTCAGTAAGTATCAATGACAACAATCAGATCATGGTAATGGTGGAGGTTAGATTTCGTAGCATCGAAACCATCGGCTAGCATCAGAATCAGGTTGAAATTGCCAAGGCTTATGTGGGAAACAAAACGACAGTGGGGATGGGGCCCATACCAACATGGTGAGTGCACTACAGATATACCTCCTATAAATAGTTGCTAAAAATCCCAAGACGATGATGGAAGTCTAAGACAACACATATTTGGTTGTTTTTAATGGTTTTTATAATTTCCAAAATTCATTTTTTTAAGTTTTGGAGGTAAATCAGATTTTTATGCTTTCTTTTTTCATTCATAAACATGAGATGACCTTTCTTTCATGAAAATTTCAATTTCATTGAAAGGGGGTTAATTTTGTGGCATTTAATGAGCTATCATTTTTGGAGCAATAAATGCATATTTTTTCATGAAAATTCTGATTTCATTGGAGAAGGGTAATTTACCATTACATCAAAAGTCTTAGTTTCAAAGCATGAAATTACTTCTTCTTAATGAAAATTAATTTCATTTAAGAAGGATAATTCATCATGACATTATGAAGCTAATATTTTTAAGCAATAAATTGGTATCTCTTTATGAAAATTAATTTCATTAAAGAGGAACAATTTATCAATTATATTGAAAAGGATTTCTTCATATTCATGATAGAAACTACATTTCATTAATCTTTCATTGTTTTAAATTCACTTTCGTAGATATATTTAATCTTCTATTTCATTATTTAAAGTAATATTTAATGCAAGATAGAACTTGTTTAAAATCTACTTAATAAAGGAAGATAAAATCTATATTAAAATCATTCAAGATAAAAAGAATTAAGGGACTACATCATGGTCATATGAGGGCCAATTCACATTTAGTTTTATTTTGGTTTCATGAACAATAATTAAAGTAGCATGATAAAATAAACCAACACATGCCCCTTTTTTATAGTTACTTGCAATCACTAAGGTGTTCCTAGCATTGAATTGATATATTTTATTGAGATTACTAATACACATATACAAATTCTAATATAGCAGAGACTTTGGAGAAGTTGTTTGGTTTAACGTCTTTGCAAGAGAGGGTTTTGGAATCCAAACCCTAAGGGAGAGTGTAATTTTACAATTGGGTAAAATTAACACTCAATATTTGGCCATTCACACAAATCATCCAAGAAGTATAATATATATATTTTTAAACCCATTGGAGGCATTCCTCATTCTAGTGCAATAGTAATTCAACCCTAAAAGTGATTCTTTTTAATGTTATTTTATTTATTCATTTATTAAATATTAGCTAGAACCTTTAGGGTTCTACCATTTGGTATCAGAGCATCAATTCTGGACACAAGTGGGGAAGTTTGTTTAAAGATATCTCAAAATAAATCTTGCAAGTAATGAATAAATGGCAAGATGATTTTGAAACAAAAATAGCAAGAAAAATAGTAGAGTTAACCCTAAAAAAGGATGACCTTGCAAATAAAATTATTACAAAGGAGGATTTTTGCCAGTGGAAGGACCCAATTACAAAACCACCTATATGGGAATCACAAAATACATACACCACCCCAAAACTTACTTGACTCTTACCCATTAAATGTATCAACCTTGCAGAAATGAAGTCATAAAGAGAAAAGGACCTTTGCTTTCATTGTGATGATAAATGTATTAACAATCATCAATGTATTACACTCAAACTATATATTTTAGATGCAACTATTCCTTGTAGTTCTCCCACTGACAAAATTGCGATTGAGGTAGAAGTAGCGATAGATTAACATGACAATAGCACTAAGTATAAGGAAGATGAGGAATATAAGGAATATGAGAATTATAATGAAGATGTATAAAATGAGGACAATGATCAAGCAATACCCAAAATACCTAATCACACCAATGACAACAATACGGTTGATATACCCGAAGTGATCGATGCACCAAGCAAGGATGGGGTAGACATACCCAAAGTGACCAATGTTGACCAAACATACACTCTACAAGACCTACACACACCTTCCTCACCAATATTGCATTATCACCACATGGTCAAACCTATTCGACAACAATGCAGAGTGACTACACACTCCTTCGTTGGCTCTACCAAGGAACACCAACAGGATTTGGAAGCATTACCACCACTTCTGATGCATCATTCTAAATTTTTTGAGGAACCCCAAGGGTTGCCCTCCCATCGTCATCATGATTCTCCTAAGGAATATTCTACTATTTTTCTTGGCAACCCCCCACTAACACTCTGACCCTCAAGATATCCTTACCTCCAAAAAAGTGACATTAAAATAGTACAAGAACTTGCAAAAATTTTGCTTGGAAAACAAAGGAAAAAGCTCCTCACTTTGATCTTTGAGGACAAAGCTCTTTTTAATGAGGGTGGCATGTTAGGATCCTCCATCCTAACATTATTAGTTAGTATTATTAATCATTTAATTATTATATTATTAACTCATAAAGTGAACCATCACATCTCTTCATAATGTGAACCATCATGTCTCTTCACCAACGTAGCTTTAGGGTAGATATATCAATATATATATATATTAGGTTGGCCATTCACACAAATCATCCAAGAAGAAGAATATATATTTTTTTAAACCCATTGGAGGGATTCCCCATTCCAGTGCAACAGTGATTCAACCCTAAAAGTGATTCTTTTTAATGTTATTTTATTTATTCATTTATTAAATATTAGCTAGAACCTTCAAGGTTCTATCATTCACCAGGAATGGTTTTAGGACCTGCTCCAAGTCTAGGATGAAAGGGTTTTTGGTGTGTTTATTGTACAAGTATCTACATTTGGTATCCACTAGATCTAAGCTATAAATAATTTAAATTCAGGGGAAACGATGATGCAAGAAAACAAAGGACTATTCCTAGAATGATTCTTTGTTTCAATGAAGACTATTTCTAATTTGCAAGAAAGCAACTCTCTTCTTTTTCAAGCAAGGGTTCAAGAGAATGCAAAAACATATTTAACCTAAAATAGAAATGAAACATAAGCAAAAAATAGCCTAAATATCTATCAAAACATGTACTTCACCCAATGGTTGATCCTATCCAAATTCATGCCTTGTAATGTCCAACAAATTTAAAACCTACAAAACAACTTCAAAACCTTTGGAAAAATTTATCAGTATTTGGGGGCCTGCTTAGGCTGCTATATAACTTAGCTTGGAGGCACAACAATTAAGCCCCCTTGGTCCTTTTAGCTGATCATTTGGAAATGAAAATGATTTTTGAACTTTTTAACAAGAAAAACAAGATATAACAAACATGAAATAATGCATACAAAGTGCAAACAAAAGAACATGATAGAAATGAAGTATGGAAGAAGTGAGCTAGGGTTTTTGGGAGTAAAATATTTCCTCCAAACCCTTGTAACAAAATTTGTATTCTGTAAGGGGAAGGCATGACTTTGGCTTGCCAAATTTACATCTTGTATGGACCAAGTACAAATTTGCTAAAAAACCTTTTTCTAATTTATAAAATGTGCAAAAGCAATGCAAAACATAAAAGTAATGATCTAAAGAGACTAATAATGTAATAAAAACCTAGTTTTCTTGAGGAGAAATCAAGGAGCAATAAGAAAGTGAAGGTAGCAACTAATATGGTAGACCTCTCCCATCATCAAGACTCTTTCAGTTGTTCACCAAGAGAAACTAATGAAAAGGGACATAGAAGCAAATCAACATAGCAATCCAAAAGCAAAGATTCATCAAGAGCACTCTTCCAAAATATGAGATAGATAAATATCATGATAAGAAATAGGAAAAAAGGGAGTCCAATCCTTCTATTTATAAGAGGTTTAGAGTGAAAAAATGGGGAAAGAAAACTTGAACTCAGGCAAGGGACAACATCACAAAGAGTTGATGCAAGACTAGGGTTTTTGAGAGAAAAATATAAGATTGTCAAATCCATACCTCGTACTTGGCAGGTGCAAATTTGACATACCAAATTCATGTATCATATTAAGCGAGTGTGAATTTGACATGGCTAAAGAAAAAAAATTCTAAACAAGGGGGAAAAGAGGCTCAAAATTTGCACTTAACAATTTTGATGGGGAACCTAGGGATCTAAGGAAAATGACTCATCTTGATGGGTCAATTTTCCATGTCTATACTATCCACATGCTATTGTTTTATAAAATCAAAGGATATTTTCCCCTCTCATTCAAGACCTATGCAAGATTAAAATTTAAAAATATTAGATTCTAACTTAATAGAACAAATTGATTATTCAATATGGGTGCCCAACATTGTTTCTATGGAAAAAAGGGAAATATTATCTAAATTTGCTATGATTTTAAAAACATCAAAATAGTCTATCCTAAATATAACTTTCCTTTAACTTCAATTGATGCTATTTTTTATTACACTATGTGGTATAAAATATTATCCCTTATAGATGGAGATTCAAGGCATAATCAAATCTAGATTATTGATGAGCATATGATATGCTCATATTTTTGTCTACGTACTAATGGTTTTTGCATGGAAATATATCATGAGTTGTATGTTTTTATGAATCATTTTGTATTTATTTAATGAAATCATGTCTATTATCTAATCTGTGCATGATGTGTGTGTTGTGTAGTTATTCGCCTGATTTTATTGTCAGTTTCTCATTCGAGGTCCTACATGGACCTGGCATGCTTTCACTTCATCAGACTAAGGCATACTCAAGTAGGCACCTTACTAAAGAAGGCACCTTACTGAGGTAGGTACCTTACTCAAGTAGGCACCTTACTGAGGTAGGCACCTTACTCAAGTAGGCACCTTATTGAGGTAGGTGCATTACTCAAGTAGGCACCTTACTGAGGTAGGTACCTTACTCAAGTAGGTGCCTTACTAAGGTAGGCACCTTACTAGTAGGTGCCAAGCAGGAACCTTACTCAAGTAGGCACTAGAATTATGCATGTTGATAGGACGACTGTAGAAGGATCCAATTGACCATTATTCCACGTCATCTATGGGAAACCACTAAATTAATGAGTTATCCCAGCCTGAGTGGATGAACACGTAACCACTCAACAAAGCAGAATTCCAACAAAGTAGAAATCATCCTATTGCTAGAAAATGATGAAAAGCTACTTATCATGCACCTATTATAGTAACTAAACTATCCCAGTTTAGATTGTAACCAGGATGCCTATTGTAATAGAACTACAATAGAAAGTCATGTGTGTGTTATATAAACACACAGACTTCTTTGTAGCAAGGCGAAGGCAATTATTTTAGATAACATTATCGCATGTAATATTTCATTGCACTATCAATAAAAGCTTGAAAGTTCTTCCATTTGCGTATTGTCTTTGTGATTCGTTGGGTAGGATCTACTGGAGCTTGGGCCCACTCCAAGCTAGTATTCCTCCCCTAATTCTTAGTTGTTTTCATAGATTTAATTATGCATGATAGTATGTTTATTTCTTATATTAAATATATTTGCCTTAGCGTGGTGTGATTTTCAATTACATAAGGGTGTTTACTGCTTTCAGTGTGGAGTGTTCATTTTTACATATTTATTTATGCATAAGTTTTATTGGTGTGGATAAATCAATTGCTACTTTACAAACATCCCCAATGATAGTTGAACAGATTCATATCAAAAGCGATAGTGTGACCAGTATCAACCGTGGCACTTCAAAATTCTATGAGCTTCATAGTTTGACAATTCAAATGCGAGGGCTATGACATAAATAGGACAAATTTAACCAGTGTTTTACCCACAATATTTTGGCACCATTGCCAAGGAAGCACCACTAGTAGACTGACTATCGTACCCCTTAAAAACCTTCTATTTAACCTTGTATAAGTCCACCAAGAAAAAGAGGACCCAACGATCATTTTATAAGATAAATCCCATCAAAAAAATTTGAGTCAGCCAAAGACTTAGAGTTTGAATTATATTCTCCGGACTCATCACTAGTAGTCCATTGGAGTGAGCACCCTCACTTCGTGCAAAGGTCCTCCTCGTCTCATCAACCTAGGAAAGAATATATCATCCTGAATCCTTTGTTTAAAAGGACACCCTCGAAGGAAGTCGTGTTGTGGAAAGACGTATAGGATCAAACCATAAAACTAGTTGGCTTAGAGGCTCTAGTACAAAAAAATTTTAATGACCAAAAGGCCATAGAAGCTACATTAGAGACCACACTTCCTAAAAAAATATTCGAAGAAGTTTCATCTAGTTTTAGCTTCTCTATAGAGGAAGGAGTAGGGGAAACCAAAATGAATAATATATCCCCTACCCATATCCCTACCTTCAGGGGATACCCAATCGAAGACCCTGACATATTTTTATTTAAATTATGTGTTGTGCAGGTCTGTCGACTATAAATCAGATTCTCAAAATCTGAAACTCTTTCCATTAACATTGTACAACTCAAATCTATGCTGGTTTATCAGGTTGGGGAACAAGTAGATCGACACATGGGAAGAAATGAGAAAACTCTTCCTAAAATAATACCAGGACTTCGGTAGAGCACGAGACTCCAGAGAAGAGGTCCTAAGTATGACATAAAAGGAGAATGAATTTTTGGAGGAGTATTGTGAGAGGTTCAATTTCAACTTGCAATGATTCCCTCACGCAAAGCTATGTGATAAGTCCATCATAAGTATATTTCTGAGGGGAATTAACAAGTCACTGGAAGCACTCAACATGATTTTCATGGGGGGACGTCTACCAGCACCCGATGGAATATATCCAACAACTGTGTCAAAATTACTCAAGAAGGAGAGGTAAACCCACTCCTAGAACCATGAAGATGACTGCATCAGTCAAAAAAGTAGATATAGGCAACATGCTAGAGGATTTAAAAAGTGAAATGCTCTCATCTCTAGAAATATAGTTGGATACGCTCTTGCTAGAGAAGAAGAAACAAGAGAACGAAGCAAGATTTAACCTATTTCTGACCAAAATACAGAGGTAAGCATGCTAGGAATGCATATCCAGAGAATGAGGTTAGAGTATGCACAGTTTACCAACAAAATCATAAAACTCAACTATACCCGTAGCTACCCAATACCAAGGAAGATGTTGACATAAGTGAAGCCTATTTCATGGGTAACCGAAGAAATTGGCAACAAGCCCCTATGGATAGTATGCCAACAGGGATGTCACCCTATGGAGGAGAACCATATATGCCACAAGGACATCCGCAATGACCTAATATGGGATGGGGGGACCACCACCTTGGATGAACGTACCTCCATGAGCTACATTCCCTAATCAACAACTATGGATACCGTATCAACATTCTGGGCAAAAGTGGAGGAACCACGTTTAGTGGAAATCCGCTCCACAAAACATGGCATAGACTCCACCTCAGTAAGGCCTACCAGCCCTACCTATGGTGAGACATGCATAGTTACCAACTCATTCTATGGTGAACCCAAATAATAAGGTAAACCAGCCAGCATATCAAGTAGAGAGAGATATGTATCTGATGTACAATATTAGTTGTAATCACATTCAACTTAGGTTAGGTAAGCAACTAGGAGTAGAAACACCTCCTCTAGTAGAAGAGGAGGAAAACATAGGAGACTCCCCTCTTATAGAATATATGGAAGAAGAAAATGTTGTTGAGAAAATAGAGGCTCCATTTCCTAAATGATTTTAGGAATAGAGGAAGATGATATAGCCCAAGTTTGATATCCTTTCTAGCTTAAGGAATATCACAATTACTATCACACTCTTCCAATATATTCAGGACATTTTGATATATACCAAGGTGATAAAGGATTTGGCTGATGATAACTAAAAGAACTAAGTGATTAAGAAACATTGAATCATATTTCAATTGAACATGAGTCGAAATTGATTAGACGTTTTTCGTAGGACTGCCCAAACTACCGAACTCGTTTCGGCCATATCTCACTCATCCGGACTCGGATTGAGCTAAAATTTTGAGGGTAGATGCCTAAAAAACCCTAGAACGTCTCCACCAATTTTCATATCATTTGGAGCAACACAGATCCTAGTGCATCCCTATGTGTGAATGATATATTTGGCAAGCGGCTATGCGAGGGTTTCATCTGGGTTGAGTGCAAGCAGCTCCAGAGGTTGGTTTTTAGGGCCTTCGGGCCCTAGCGGCCAATATTTTTGTGGTTTATGCTCAATATTTTAGCGAGGAAATGTTGCAGGGGATACAATATGGGTTAGAAATTTGTCTTTCAATAGATCATACTATGAACTTGAGTGACAACGGCTTCCAATTTGCTGCACAAAAGAAAAGTGAAAACCATACCTTTCCACGGCGTCTAGGGCAAGGATTAAAGAGATCACGAAACAAGTTTCAAGCGGTTGATCAAAAAATGGCTCATATCTCAAGTGAATCTGGTGCTAAGGTGCACCCACAAAATAATTCTACTATGAAAACCCCTGTCAAGGGTAAGAATTTCGAAGACTCAGTCCCAAAAATGAATTTTAGGGATGCCCTTCATGGTGGACAGCCTCAGCCCAATGCTAATATCAATATTAGGGCTTCCCATAAACCTCTAAGAATGCCTAAGATTGATCCCAGGAAAATGGAGTCGGGATGTCTTAAAGCAGTTGATGGAACTCCTATTGTTAAGCTTGATATGGGTAACATTCAGACTGGCATTGAAGATTTGGAAAAAAGAGGACTAATTTGTCGGTTCGTGGGTTTTCGTCCGAGTCTATCTGCTTTCAAAGTCTGGGCTGCAAAAAGCTGGAAAACTAAAGGTGAGTTACAAATCTCTATTTATCCAAATGGTTATTTTCTTGTTTTATTTGCTAATAATGAAGATAGAGAGAAAACTTTTCAAGGGGGTCCTTGGTTTTTTGGAAGGGCGGGGCTTTTCATGAAGCCCTGGCATACTAAATTTAAAGCCGAAGAAGAGATGCCTTCTATAGCTCCCGTGTGGGTTAGACTCTTTGGCCTCCCTATTGAATTTTGGAATCCTACTATTTTTTCTTCAATTGGAAACTCTTTAGGAACTTTTATGATGACTGCTGATTGTACTCAAAATTTTGAACATATTATTTATGCTCGGATTTGTGTTTTAATGGATTTTGACAAACCCCTACCTAAAAATATCACATTACAATTTGGGGAAGACACTTGGGAGCAAGTAGTGGACTATGAGAACATTCCTTTTCGTTGTAGAATTTGCCATGAATATGGTCATTTGGCCAGTGCTTGCCCAAATAAAATTCCTGATCAAAAGAAAGAAGATATAAACTCAACAGGTTTCCAAATACCTAAGAAGAAGAACACTAAAAAAAACCAGTTATGAAGGATCAATCAAAGTCATCTGCTAATATGTTTGAAATCCTTTCCACAAATGATGTCCCAAGTGAGGAAGAGGAAATAATGGAAACTAAAATCTTAGAAATACAATTTAAATATGAAGGGAAGAACTCAAGAGAAAAACCAACAAATCAAAGGTTTTCAACAAAAAAAAAGGAGAAAATTTACACAAGAAAAACAATATTTCAAATGTCAAAACTTCAAATAATGCGGGTCCCAATATAGACTCCGTTGAACCATCTAGTAAAATTTTGGTTGTGTACGAGCATTCTTCAAGGTTAGAAGCCATCTCAGATTCAATTGGAATAAGTCAAGAAACAGGGAAAAAAAATTGAAGATGGATTCTAATCAAAAAGTAGGTCGCAAGACCAATCAATATCATATGGTAAAAGAAGGTGAAAAGCTTGTAGAGGAAGGTAATATTAATGCCCTTCCCAACTTTTTTAGCCCTGGTATTAATGAAGATCATCACTTGGAATATTAGAGGACTCAAAGGGAGTCTTTCAAAACAAAATGAAATTAGAAGAATGATTCGGATAAATCATCCACATCTTGTTTTCCTTCAAGAAACAAAGATGTCAATGGAGGATATGGACTTAATTGCCAGTAAAATTTGGCCAGCTGGAAAAGTGGTTTCCCTCGGTTCCCAAGGGAC
Source organism: Wollemia nobilis (assembly GCA_028583015.1). NCBI lineage: Eukaryota > Viridiplantae > Streptophyta > Pinopsida > Araucariales > Araucariaceae > Wollemia > Wollemia nobilis. Next base: position 5,142,020 of record JAQPPZ010016414.1, on the reverse strand, counting down.
TTCGGGTGGCATTGCTTGTCTTTGGGACCCAAAAGAGGTAGTTATTCACCATATGGTTGGCAGTTGGGGTTTGTTGGCTATAGCTATTCAAAGTAGACATTCCAACCAGATTATGCTCTGCATTACTGTTTATGCTCCGACTTCTTTGGAGGAAAAAAGAAGACAGTGGAAGGATATTACTCATATTATCTCTCATTTTCCTAAATCTTGGATCTTGATCGGAGGAGATTTCAATACCATCCTCTCTCTGGATGAGAAAAGGGGGGAAATAGAAATTTGGACAAAAGCAATGACCTCATGAGCGAATATATTGCAAACCTCCATCTTGTGGATATCCAACCGAGATAATGGCCTTATGACTTGGTCTAACAGAAGGCAAGGCTTAGCTTGTATAATGGAGAGATTGGATAGGTTTTTGCTCTCTGAAAATTTCTTAATCCATGGTCACATTCCTAAAGTGAAGACTCTTAATAATGTTGGTTCGGATCATTGGCCAGTCATGGTGGAAATGTGGAAAACCAATGTGAGTTTCTCTCCTTTTCATTTTCAATTAATGTGGCTTAGAGACATTTCCTTGAGACCTCGTGTGCAACAATGGTGGAAGGAAGGTAAACCTAGGCATGGGACTAAGATGTTCTGTTTTGCCAAAATACTGCAATACATTAAATCCAAAATCAAGACTTGGAACTGGAAAGAGTTTGGGGATGTTCATAAAAAAAAACATGAAGTTATTGCTCATCTTGAAAATTTGAATAAGAAAATCCGTTTAGATGGCCTCACGGAGAAGAGAAGTGCAGATGAAATTAAACTCACAACTCGGTTAGAGGAATGGGAAAAAAGAGAAGAAATCTTATGGAAGCAAAAATCTAGAATTCAATGGCTCAAAGAAGGAGATCGAAACACAAATTTCTTCCACAAATCTCTTCTAGCTCGAAGATCTCACAACTTTATTTCTTCCTTAAAATCAGATTCTGGAGATGTTGTTTATACTTGGGATGGCATGAACTCTATTGTTGTTGATTACTTTTCCAATATTTTTTTTGCTACTCCTCTTGACTCAGCTTCTCAACATAATGTTCTTCAAGCAATCCCTTCTCTTATCACTTCTGAGGAGAACTCTATTTTGACTGCTCCTGTTACTATCAATGAGCTTCAACAAGTAGTTTTTAAAATGCAAAAAGGGAAAACCCCAGGTCTTGATGGTTTTCCTATTGAGTTCTACCAAGAGTTATGGGATATCCTTCATGTTGATTTATTAGAGGTGGTGGAAGAAGCCAGGAAAGCCAAAGAAATTTTGAAGGTTATCAATAAAACTTATATTACTCTTGTTCCAAAAGCTCAAGAGGTTGATCATATCTCAGCTTTTAGACCTATTGCTTTATGTAATGTTCTTCTCAAAATCATTACTAAAATCATGGCGAGAAAGGTTGAAGCCTCTTTTGCATAAGATTATTTCCCCAGAGCAAGGGGGTTATGTGGAAGGACGTCAAATAGTAGATGAGATAGTTCTTGCTCAGGAAGCCATCCATTCCATGGATATGCAAAATTCTCCTTCCATGTTCATTCGGTTAGACTTATCCAAAGCTTATGACAGAGTGGATTGGCACTTCCTTATCAAAGTTTTGAGGCAATTTGGTTTCTCTAAGGATTGGATGGATTGGATTATGGGATGTATCTCTTCAGTTTCCTACTTAGTTCTTATCAATGGCAGGCCTTCTCGGTCTTTCCCAGCTTCCAGAGGTATTAGGCAAGGTGACCCGCTATCCCCTTATTTATTCATCATTCTTGTTGAATGCTTGGGTAGGACTATAACCAAAAAGAGGGAAAACAAAACCCTTGAGGGAGTTACCATTGCTCATGGAGCTAGACCTATCTCTCATCTTCAATTTGTGGATGACTCTACTCTTTTAGGTAAAGCTACGAGTTAAGGAAGCTTCTAATATTAAGCAAATCATTAGCTATTTTTCTAAGGCTACTGGGCAGTTGATCAATGAAGACAAATCTAAAGTTATTTTCTTTCACTGCTCTACTAGACAGGAATCCATGGTCTTGGATAAATTAAGATATAAGAAGACCTCTCTTCCAATCACTTATTTAGGTATTCCCATAAATATTCAAAGGCAAAAAAATAAATATTGGAATTGGTTGTTGGACAAAGTCAAGAAGAAAATTGGAAAGTGGACCAACAAGTGGCTTTCTTACGGGGGTAGAATCACCTTGGTAAAATCAGTCCTTCAAGCTATTCCTATTTATGTTTCTTCCATTTTGAATATCCCAAAGGTTGTTCTTCGAGAATTGGATCAAATCAGTCATCGTTTCCTTTGGAGTGGTACTAAGGAGAAAAGAAAATGGGCCTTGGTGAAATGGGATACTTTATGTCTTCCTAAGAGTGAAGGGGGTTAGGATTCCGGTCTTCAATTAATAACAACAAAGCTTTAGCTGCTAAATTATATTGGAGGATGTTGCATAACCCCAATGCTCTTTGGGCCAATAATCTTCGTGCTAAATATGCTGAGAACAAAAGTCCTGAAGACCTTGTTCGCTATCAACTTCCTACCAAAGGTTCTCCCATTTTAGGAGTTCTTAAGACTGGTGAGGATTTGATAAAGAAAAAATTATTTTGGATCATTCATAATGGTCAACATGCAAATTTTTGGACAGATTCTTGGGATGGTCACAAGCCTTTGATAACTCGGTTTCCCGATTGGAGGCCTTGGATGGAGGAGCTTCACCGAGCTAATTGGATAAAGGTGGCTAATTACTATCGGTACCATACTGGTAATTCAAATGTTGGTAGATATTGGATCCCTATTGAGGACTGGCCTATTCAAATCCCAGAAAGGCAAAGACAAGATATCCAAGGCATCCTTCATATGAGATCCCTCTCTTGGTCCCATGAAAAAGATTGTTTTGGATGGAACAACACTACTAAGGGTGAGTATTCGGTTGCTCAAGGTTATTTGACCTTATGCCATAATAATCCCAACCATTCTTCTGACATATTTTCTCGATTGTGGGCTCAAAAGCTCTGGCCTAAGGTGAGGTTCTTTAATTGGCTTTTATTGCATCGTAGGGTGCTTCTTGGTGAGCAACTTATGAAGCGTGGTTTTCATGGCCCTTTTAGATGTGAAATGTGTGAAGAGAATGTAGAAAATATCAACCATATTTTTATTGAGTGTACTTTAGCCTCTGAGCTATGGAGGAGAATGGCCACTTTACTTGGCTTACAGTGGTCCAATTTTTTTACTTTTGAACAACTTTGGAGGGATTGGCCTAATCAAGAGGGTGTTGATCATTTTATTAGGCGAGTTAGTTTGGATGGGTTCTACCATTCTTCTTTGGAATATTTGGAATGAAAGGAACAACCAAATTTTTAATCAAGATAGGAAGGATATTCACTATATTTGGCAAAAGACCATAGCCAACTTAGTTGAATCAGTCCATCAACTCCTTAATCACCCCCAAAACTCCCACCAAATATGGGATCAAGTGATGCAAATATTGAAGATTAAACCTTCTAAGGGCAACCAACTTAAAGGGAATGTGAGTATTAGTAAGATGGATAGGACTAGAAATTGGCAACCTCCTCCTAAGGATTTTGGAAAAGTCAATACTGATGGAGCCTCTAGAGGGAACCCTGGAAAAGCCAGTGTGGGAGGAATTGGTAGACTTTCAGATGGCTCCCTGGTTTTTACTTTTGTTGAGAATTTGGGTATTCTTTCCAATAACCTTGTTGAGGGGTATGGTATCCTCAGAGGTCTTCAGGAGGCTACTAAGGTTGGATGGGAAAAGGTGTTAGTTGAGTCTGACTCTCAACTTATGATTAATCTCTTGAAGACTCCTTCTAAGAATCATAAGGTGGATTGGAGAATAAAAAGAATTATTGAGAAGATCGAGTTAATCCAGATGGGATTTTTGAAAGTTGATTACAATCATGTGGTTAGAGATCAAAACAAGAGTGTTGATGCTTTAGCTAATTGGGCTTTGGACAAAGGTGATCTTACTTGTTATGGCCACCCTCCTATATGGTGGGCTTCTCAAATTAGGGAAGCTCTTCTTTCTATCATTTCTTTGGATGGCTCCGGTTACGAAGGTACCTAGTTTCTTCTTGTTTTTTTTTTTTGCTTCTCTTTGGTTCATTCAGTTTTTTTTAGTTCCCTAGCTCATTCTATTCTTTATTTTGTTTCCTCTGTTGATTCTTGCCTTAATAGTCTTCTGGTCTAGATAGGTCATTGTTTTGTTCATTTTTTTTTCTTTTTTGTTTTTTTTTGTTTAGTTTTTTAAGGTGGGTGGGTTCTTTTGTTTTGTTTTGTTTTTGTGTTCTTTGTGTTGTTTTTTGTTGTTCTTGTGTTTTTGTTGTTTTGTTTTTTTTTTAATGTTTTTTGTTATTGTTCTTGTGTTTTTTTCGTTCTTGTTCTTGGGTTTCTCTTTGTTTGTGTTATTTCGTGTTTTTATGTGTGAGTGTTTTCTATGTATTTTGTTTTTGTTTATTGTCTGTTGTTGGTTGTTTTTTATTTTTATTTTTATTTTATTTTTTAATTTTTTAGGTTTTGGTTGTGTTTATTTTTCATGTTTTTTTTGGGTTATGTCTTTGTAGTGTTCTGTTGTTTTTGTCTTGTTTGTGTTTTGTTATGTGGTTCTTGTGTTTTTCTATGTGGTTTGTGTTGTGGTTTCTTTTATCTTATTGTGCGTGTTTGGTTGTGCTTTTGTTTTTGACACACTCAAGGAGCATGTTTTTTATTTTATTTTATTATTTTTGTTGTTATTTACTTATTTTTAAATTGGTTTTGTGTGTTTGTTTGCTCCTTGAGTATGTCAAAGGTGGTAGGCCAGGTCCGAGTCCTGGGCATTTTTGGTGGAATGGATACCCCTGCCTCCTTGGGTCTTACCCGAAAGTGGCATCCCTTTTGGGATGTTTTCCACAAATAAAAAAAAGGTGATAAAGGATTTATGCCTGAGGAAACCAGGACGTAAAGCGACACATACCATCAATGAGGAAAACTAGTCGACTTAAGGATGGATAATGCATATCATACCAAATATGCAAACCTAGGAAGCCCGATGCGTACTATGAAAATAGGAGGACATTCACTGGCTAACACCTTAGTTGATATAGATGTAGCCATCAACGTAATATCATAGGAGACCATGTAGAAGTTGAACCTCAAAAACCTAAAACCCACCAAGATGGTATTACAACTAGCCGACCGATCAATCATAGCACCAGAGGGATTGCTCGAGGACATCATCGTGATAGTCTATGCATGGGATTACCCAACATATTTCCTAGTGTTGTAGTCTAAAATAGGAGTAGGTGGTTATCCACTCATCTTAGGTAGTCCATGACTAGCTATGACTGACACCTACATCAGTTGCTACAATAGACTTATGACCATCTCAAATGGTCAGAACATTAAGAGATTGACTATCTCACCTCCTGCATAGTCTGTGGATACACTAGAAGAACCCACGTGGGACAACCAGGAGGATAGTTCATTGTCCATGCTCCAAATAGTGATGGAATTAGTAGAGTTGGAGGAGGAAGTCGATGAAGACAACATAATTATGAGATTCCTTCAAGGAGAATCTTTCATAACAGTTCCTGAGTCATTATTGATCGATGCTTAGGACAACCACACTAGGTAAATTAACATTAAGCCTGGAAGAATGTTGAGCATCAATAGTGGGTTGACTCCCACACAGCTAAAAAAATTAAAGGAACTCCTAACCAAGCACCAATAAGCATTTGCCTGGGATTATTTGGATATGAAGGGAATCAACCCAAAAATTTGCACCCATCAAATCTACCTTGAAGAGTAGGTGACCCTAGTAAGACAGCCATAGAGAAGGATTAACCTGACCATGAAGGAAGTTTTTAAATTCGAGCTACAGAAGCTATTGTCAATGGGATTCATCTACCCAATATTCGATAGTGAATGGGTGTCACCACTTGTGGTGGTCCCTAAGAAAAATGGGAAATGGTAGATCTGTGTTAATTAAGATCATTGAATAAATTGACCAAGAGAGATCACTTCCTACTACCCTTCATTGATTAGGTATTGGATATACTATCTGGAAAAAATACTTCTCCTTTCTATATGGATTCATCGTATACAACCAAATCTAGATCGGGGAAGAGGACCAAGATAAGATAACATTTACCTACCCATGGGGAATGTTCACCTATAGAGTGCTACCCTTCGGGTTATGCAATGCACCAGCCACCTTCAAAAGGGTGGTTTTGAGCATATTATAGGATATTATGGGGGATGCATTTGAGGTGTATATGGGTGACTTCATAATTTATGGAGAAAACTTTGAAGAAGCAATGATGAAATTGAAACAAGTGATCCATATGTGTGAAGAGAACAACTTATCCCTCAGTAATGAAAAGTGCTTTATGATGATGTGTGACGGCATAGTGCTAGGACATCACCTCTCGCCAAAGGGAATTAAAGTTGATAAAAAAAATAGAAGTCATCAAAGAATTACCCAACCTAAAAACATAGAGAGAAGTAAGAAGTTTTCTCAGCTCTTTCGGGTACTATAGGTGATTTATCGTTGACTTCAGTAAGATAACCAAACCACTGCACACCCTACTAAAAAAATATGTAGAGTTTATCTAGATAGAGGAATCTAAGCAAGTGTTTCATACGCTGAAGGAGAATCTGATTTTTGCCCCATTTTTGTAGGGCCCAAATTGGATTGTCCCATTTCATATATATTGCAATGCATCCAATAATGCAATTGGAGCAGTCCTTAGGTAGAAGGATGGCAAGGAGTTCTACATCATTTATTATGTCATTAAGAACTTATTAGGGGCTGAGCTCAACTATAGAGTAGCAAAAAAATAATTCCACATAGTTGTGCATGCCATCCACAAATTCCATCACTATATCACTGGGTACAAATTGCTCATTTACATGAACCATGTGTCCATCAGGTACCTAATGAGTACACTAGAAATCAGTGGTATGATCATCATGTGGCTTTTATTATTGTAATAATTTGACATTACCATCATTGATAAGCCTAGGAAGGACAATGTAGTCATGGACTTCCTGTCCAGACTAATACCAACAGACCATGTAATAGTGGAGGACCAGTTCTTGGATGAACATTTGTTTATCATCAGCGAATAGACACCATGCTATGTAGACATCACTAACTATCAAGCTACTGGTAGAACTTCCCTTGCTCTTTCATATAGAGATAAGTAGGCAGTGATTGAAAAGAGCACTTCCTTTTAGTGGATTGACGACCTCCTATTAAAATAGGGTCCAACCAAATCATAAGGAGGTGTGTAGTAGAGCATGATTTTTTGGAGATAATCAAAGCCTATCACAGTGATCCATGTGGAGGGAACTTTGTAGGGAGAAGGACTGTGTATAAGGTGTTACATACTAGGTATTTTTGTCCCACTATATTTAAATATGCAACCACATACGCTAGCAGGTGTGATGAATCCTAAAGAATGGGGAGGCCGACCCATAGGGATGAAATACCCCTTCAACCTCACATGCATATAGAGCCCTTCAACAAGTGGGGCATATATTTTATGAGACCTATAAACCTACCTTTGATTGAGAGAAGATATATTCTAGTCTACACAGACTACGTTACTAAATGGGTCAAAGTCCAGGTGTTGAGGGATTCCAAGGAAGGGACAATAGCTGAATTTCTATTTGCCCATATTTTTATGAGGTTTGGGGTGCCTATGGAAATTAAAATGGACCAAGGAACCAAATTTAGCTCTTATCTAATTGAGGAACTGATGAATCATTACAGGGTTTGACATAACAAGACTACCCCATACCATTTTCAAGAAAATAGGTGGATACAAGTGACCAACAGAGAAATCGAAAATATCTTGATGAAAACCATGCAGTAGCATAGGAAGGACTAGGTTGCAATATTGTCAGAGGTAGTGTGGGCATACAACACAATGTGGAAATCAACCACAAGATTTACATCCTTTCAACTTATATATGAGAAGGATGTAATGATGCCCATCAAGTTCGATGTTAATATGCTCTAAACAGTGGTAGAACTAGACCTAATCCTATACGAACCACCAAGGGAATAAATTTGGCAGCTAAATTAGCTCAATGAATTTTGAATGGACACCCTACAAAGAACAAAAATCATGCAAAGGTAAAGGAAGCAGTGGCATGACCACCACATTAGGATGAAATACTTCAAAGAAGAAGACTGGGTATTGTTGTATGATTCCAGGTTCTAGGAGTGAAAGAGAAAACTAATGCAAATGTGGATAGGACTGTACGAAGTGGTGGAGATTATTAGAAATTGTGTTGTGTGCATCAAGATAATTGATGGTAGAAACACAATTCTAACAGTTAATAGCCACTAATTGCACCTATTCCACACGTTCAAAAGTTTGATGGTGAAGTCTATAATAGGCATGGGTGAGACCCCATCCAAGTAAATTTTGCTAGAGTTCTCAACAACATGGTGGACATAGAGGCATCCACCAAAAATAATTTAGTGTAGTTTCCTATTTTTCTAGCTTACAGTGTGTTTTGCAAGAACAACTCCCGCATGCAAGCCATAGGTATCCTGAGAGCCAGGGCCTACCATGCACAAATAACATTTAACTACATTTTTCATTTTTTCCTTTTTTTCTTTTTGTAGGAGAATGGCCTGATTGCTTTAAAAATAGGCATCTTGGATAATGATGAAGAACACAAGCTTATACTGAGAGGGGGGGTGAACAATATAAGACCTCTTTTTAATTTTTCCTTTATATTACAAAATAGTAAAGCAATATACCCACAACAATATCAAAGCAATGCATGAAAACATCCATAAAGTGACAACAATTTTAACGTGGTTCACCCATAATGGCTAGGCTACGTCCACGGATAAAATCTTTCACTAAATTTAATCAAACAAAATTTTGGGAATACCTTTCCTGATTACAATGTTTATGGGCACCAACCCAAAGGAGACACCAATCCCCTAATATTGAGTTTGTGGGCACCAACCCATAGGAGACACCGATCCCCTAGCTTTGCTCTGGCTGGTGATCCTCTAGAAAACCTCTGCCTCTGTTGCCCTTAGCAAATGGAACTCTATCCATAGAAGACACCTATCCTCCCCGCTCTGGTTGGAGACCTCTGTCTTCAACTCTATCACCTCCAAAGTTAGTCCTCGAATTTGCACTAAACATAGTCCTTTGGTCTAGCACAAATGTCCTCATTTGTCTTTGCCTATTGCGCTCACTCTACACGCTTCGGCATCATCTCCCAAATTCTACGCTCTCTGTGCTCTTTTGACTGCATCTTGCACACTTTGATGCACATTCGACAATTTCTCTCAATTCCCGCTACAACTCTCCAAATAGCCCTCCTTTTATACTAACACTTTCAAGATCAAAACCTTGATCTTAGTCGGCTGCACAACCCTAAACTGCATCGACTGCAAACCCTAAACTACGTCAGCTACAAACCCTAATCATCATCAGATCACATTTAACTTTGTCGGCATCAACTACCTCTAAAAATCTTCTGTAGTTTTTGCTGTGAAACTACAACATGTCATGATATCGCGACACCTTTGCAATCGTACACTTTCTTTTAGCTTTTGTCGCGATATTACGACACTGTAACCTTTGACGACTTCATCTAAGCTCTTGTCGTGATATCATGAAACTTTTGTCTTTGTCATCCTCATTTCTACTTTTGTCACAAAATCGTGACACTTCTGTCTTCATAGCCTTCCTCTCTGCTTTTGTCGTGAAATCGTGACACTTCTCCTGTAGAAGACCTACATTCTATTTCTATCGTGAAATCATGACACTTTCTCCAACCGAACGCTGCCATCTCAATCTATCACGAAATCATGACACTTTCTCTTCCTTGCACTCTTGTTTGCTTGCACTAGAAAAAATAGAACATGTCGTGAAATCGTGACACTTTCATTGCCTTGTGTTTTTCTCTGCCTTACTCCCATGAAAATGGAACATGTCGTGAAATCGCGATGCTTTTGCCTTTGAGCTCTTCCTCCTTAAATTTGTCATGAAATCGTGACACTTCTAGCTTTCATATGTTTTCTTTGCATCCTTTCACAAAATCGTGATGCTTTCAACTTTCGTACGACTTCTCTGCAACCTGTCGTGAAATCGTGATGCTTCTCATTTTAGACTCTTCCCTTTATTGCATGTCGCAAAATCACGATAGTTCTTACTTGGAACATTTTCATCTGCAGCATGTCACGAAATCACGACACTTTATCTTGCTTCCACTTTATCTTTTGACTTGTCACAAAATCGCGACACTTTTTCTCCTTAGCGCTTTTCTTTTCTTCAAGTCGCGAAAACCCGACATGTCGCGATATCATGACACTTTTTCTCCCAGACTCTCTCTCCTACATTATGTCACGAAATCGTGACACTTTTTCTTTCGGACTCTCTCTCCTGCATTATGTCACGAAATCGTGACACTTTTTCTTTTGGACTCTCTCTCCTGCATTATGTCGTGAAATCGCGACACTTTTTCTTTCGGACTCTCTCTCCTGCAATATGTCGCGAAATCATGACACTTTTTCTTTCGAACATTCTCTCTCCTCAACATGTCGCGAAATCGTGACAATTTTTCTAAAAGCTTTCTCGTTCAACCTTGCAATATGTCACGAAATCATGACATTTTTGACTCGAACATTCTCTCTCCTCTTTGAGTCATGAAAATACGACATGTCGCGATATCGCGACACTTTTCTAACTTGCTTTCTTTCGAACTTGTCATGCCGAAACCTTCATCAAAACAAATTATTTTACATCAAATAAAATTCCTTTAAAATCTTCTTGACATCAATGACAACTTATACACTTGAGCAAAGGCAATATACCCAAAGTACCCAAAATTGCCAACAATCTCCCCCTTTATCATTGATGGCAAACCTTTACTGAAAACATGTCTCAAGAGCCAAAACTGAAACAAATTGTGCTAACAACTGAGAAACTTCCTTTGAAGTTTTGCTCCCCCTGACTTGAAGCTCTCCCCCTTACTCATATCTCTCCCCCTTTGTCATCAATGGCAAAGGGTCACCTTTGGGGCTCGGGACTAAGAAGGAGCCTCTTAGCTTAGTCCCTCACCCACCTCCTGATGAGGTGATTAATTCTAGGGTGGGAGTAAAACTCCCATTAGGCACTGATCATCATCAGCGTCTATAATTTCCTTTTCGGGCCTTCTCTTGAACTCTTTTCCCGTATTCCTTGTTCCTGTTCTCATTCCTGTTCTTGTCACTGTTCTTGTTCTTTTTCTCATCCCTATTCATGCCTTGATCCTTGGACCTATTTATACCACTGTTCCTATTCTTGTATCTTGGAAGTTCAGATCTACACTGTCTAGCTGTGTGACCTTCATTGTTACACTTATAACAAGTAACAATGTTATTTCTTTTAGGCATACCTGTTCTTTGAATCTGCCTGTTTTGACTAAACCTATTCTAGCCAAACCTATTTTGATCAAACCTGTTCCTATAATTAACCTTGCAATAGACTGCCTTGTGCCCAAACTGTTGACAAGAGTAGCAATACCCTTGAAAGAAACTAGCGCTTCTAAAATTTCTATTTACCTTCTTCACTTGAGCCATGCAATGTGCAGCCATGTGACCAAACCTGTGACATGCAAAACATCTGTCGTGAAATTTTCCTTTATTCGACCTCTTGGGTCCTGAAAACTTCTTCTTCTCGTTCTGAATTTTGTTTTTTGTTTCTGCGCATCTATCATTCAAGGAATCATGATCTGAAATACTTTCCTCATAAAAACTCTCTTCCTTTTGAAGTCTCTTACTAGACTCTCCAGCTTGTTCCTTAACAAAACCAAGGCCTATTTTATCCATTATCTTTCTTTGACCTTTGATGATCGACTTAACCTTTTTGGAGCTATCTTGAAACCTGTAAAGCTTATCCTTGTACTCTTTAGTTTCCTCTTTCAAAGAGGCCATTTTTTGTTCTAACTCACTATACTCAAGAACCTTAGACTCTAACTCATCCTTGAGTTCTTGTATCTTAGCCATAGAGAAGTCAAGACTTTCTATAAGATCATATCTCTCCATACAACATTCATCTAACTTATCCTTGAGTCTAGCATTCTTCTTTCTTTCCTTTTTCAAAACACTAAGAGAATTAGTAAGTTCACTTTCAAGATCCTTTATTTGTTTGCTTTCTGAATCATCAAAGCCTTTTTCATATTTCTTATCACTAGAGGTGCTACCTTTTTCAAAAACCATACAAGCATCTTCCTTATAGTTTTTTGAAGCATCCTCATACATACTAGAAACCAAATCATTATTTGTGCAATCATCCTCAAGGTGACCAAAATTTACACATCTAAGACATTTCATGATAATGAATCTATGTTTCGGTTCTTCCACTTTTTTTGATATGAAAACATCTCATTTTCATTATCACTTGAAGAACTTTCACTATCACTACTAGAACACTTACTTGCTTTGTCTAGGTAGAAAATCTTCTTGTGCTTGTGAGAATACCTCTTTCCTTGATTGTTGTGCTCATCTCTATTTTTCTTGTGATGCTTGTGCTTTTTAGAATCCTTGCTTTTAGAATCTTTTTTATCTTCATCACTTTCATCCTTGGGAATAGTACAGTCTATAGCATAATGACCAAACTTTCCACAATTGAAACATCTTATATTTTTCACGCTTTTGTGCTTTCTAGAGAACTTGCCTTTCTTGTTGTAATACGCCTCTTCATCACTAGAAGACTCATCACTCTCTTGAAGTTGTTTACCCTTGGATTTCTTGGTAGCCTTGAAAGCTGCATCTTTCTTGACATCAACGTTCACTTGAGTTCTCAACTCAAATGCTGCAAGCATACTATGGAGCTCATCCTTTTTCAACTTATCTAAATCTTTAGGTTCCTCAATAGCAAAAATATTTTCTCTAAATCTATTAGGAAGAGATCTTAAAATCTTATCACAAACATCATTTTCAGCAAGCTCAAGACCTAAGTCTTTCATGGAGTTAACAACCTCATCCATACAAAGCATGTAATCACTAATATTTTCATCATCATTCATCTTGAGTTGTTCAAACATACCTTTGAAGTGTCTCAAATTGGCCTTTATGACATTTGTATCACCTGTATGAACCACCTGTAGCTGTTTCCACATTTCACTAGCTGTTTTGTAGTGAATTACTTTGGTGAGATCTACTTTCTGTAAGCCTTTCAGGATTGCATTCATTGCTTTTGAATTGCTGTGATGTAGGAGCCTTTCTCCTTTAGTATTTGGACCATGTACAGGAATAGTGTACTCATCTTCAATTACTTACCATACCTCATTACCAAGTTCCATTAGATGAATCTTCATCCTTGCACTCCAAAGACCAAAATCTGACCCATCAAGAATAGGTGTTGCATTGCCACTTGAATAATCCATTGTGTTCTTTATTAGCTTTTCCTTCAAGTTGTTAAAATTTTCGAAGGCACCGGCTCTAATACCAATTGAAGAACACAAGATTATACTGAGAGGGGGGTGAACATTATAAGACCTCTTTTTACTTTTTCCTTTATATTACAAAATAGTAAAGCAATATACCCACAACAATATCAAAGCAATGCATGAAAACATCCACAAAGCGATAATAATTTTAATGTGGTTCACCCAGAATGGTTGGGCTACATCCACGGATAAAATATTTCACTAAATTTTATCAATAAAAATTCTTGGAATACCTTTCCCGATTACAATGTTTATGGGCACCAACCCAAGGGAGACACCAATCCCCTAATCTCGAGTTCATGGGCACCAACCCACAGGAGACACCAATCCCCTAGCTCTGCTCTAGCTTGGTGATCCTCTAGAAGACCTCTCGCCTTCGCTGCCATTAGAAAATGGAACTCTATCCACAGAAGACACTTGTCCTCCCTGCTCTGGCTGGAGACCTCTATCCTCAACTCTATCACCTCCAAAGTTGGTCCTTGAATTTGCACTAAACATAGTCCTTCGATCTAGCACAAATGTCCTCGTTCGTCTTTTCCTGTTGCACTCACTCTGCATGCTTCGACATCATCTCCCCACTTCTACGCTCTCTATGCTCTTTCGGCTACATCTCGCACACTTCGATGCACATTCAACAATTTCTCTCAATTCTCGCTACAACTCTCCAAAAAGCCCTCCTTTTATACTAACACTTTCAAGATCAAAACCTTGATCTTAGTCGGCTGCACAACCCTAAACTGCGTCGGCTGCAAACCCTAAACTACATCGGCTGTAAACCCTAATAATTGTTGGCTCACATTTAACTTTTTTGGCCTCAACTTCCTCTGAAACTCTTTTGTAGTTTTTGTCGCAAAACTACAACATGTCGCGATATCGTGACACCTTTGCAACCGTACACTTTATTTTAGCTTTTGTCACGATATTGTGACACTTTAGCCTTTGACGACTTCATCTAAGATCTTGTCGCAATATCGCAACACTTTTGTCTTTATCATCCTCCTTTCTGCTTTTGTCATGAAATCACGACACTTCTGTCTTCATAGCCTTCCTCTCTGCTTTTGTCACAAAAACGTGACACTTCTCCTGTAGAAGACCTACACTCTGTTTCTGTCATGAAATCATGACACTTTCTCCAACCGAATGCTGCCATATCAATTTGTCCTGAAATCATGACACTTTCTCTTCCTTGCACTCTTGTTTTCTTGCATTAGTGAAAACGAAACATGTCATGAAATCGTGACACTTTCACTGCCTTGTGTTTTTCTTTGCCTTACTCCCACGAAAATGAAACATGTCATGAAATCGTGATGCTTTCACCTTTGAGCTCTTCCTCCTTAAATTTGTCATGAAATCATGACACTTCTAGCTTTCGTACGTTTTCTTTGCAGCCTGTCGCAAAATCGTGATGCTTTCGGCTTTCGTACGACTTCTCTGCAACCTGTCATGAAATCATGACGCTTCTCATTTTAGACTCTTCCCTTTGCTGCATGTCATGAAATCACGATAGTTCTTACTTGGAACATTTTCATTTGCAGCATGTCACGAAATCATGACACTTTATCTTGCTTCCACTTTGTCTTCTGACTTGTCGCGAAATCGCGACACTTTTTCTCCTTAGCGCTTTTCTTTTCTTCGAGTCACGAAAACCCGACATGTCGAGATATCGTGACACTTTTTCTCTTGGATTCTCTCTCCTACATTATTTCACAAAATCGTGACACTTTTTCTTTTAGACTCTCTCTCCTGCATTATGTCGTGAAATCATGACACTTATTCTTTTGGACTCTCTCTCCTACATTATGTCACGAAATCGTGACACTTTTTCTTTCGAACTCTCTCTCCTACAACATGTCGCGAAATTGTGATACTTTTTCTTTCAGACTCTCTCTCCTAGAACATGTCACGAAATCGTGACACTTTTTTGTCCGTTCAACCTTCCTTGCAATATGTCACAAAATCGTGACATTTCTGACTCGAACATTCTCTCTCCTCTTTGAGTCGTGAAACTGCGACATGTCGCGATATCTCGACACTTTTCTAACTTGCTTTATTTCGAACCTGTCATGCCAAAACCTTCATCAAAACAAATTCTTTTACATAAAATAAAATTCCTTTAAAAGCTTCTTGACATCAATGACAACTTATACACTTGAGCAAAGGCAATATACCCAAAGTACCCAAAATTGCCAACAAACGAGGTCTAGACTGGCCCAACATCTATGAACTTACATGTTTAGGATGATATTTTTTATCCAAGCATGGGCATGGGTACTGATTCCCCGCAAAGAAAAAATTACGCACCCCCATGCTTGTATGAAGCAAACATCGACATTGTATGAAGAGAAGTTTAGAAGTCTTGATCAACCTCACATCAATGGACACGTCAACTCCTACTAAATTTTCAATGGTTGGAGAATGGTTTACTTCATAAGGGAGGCACCTTACTCCCATGCTTTACTCTAGAAGGGATATGCCTTACTCTGACACCTTACTCCAGAAGGGAGGCACCTTACTCCGTCAAGGAGGCACCATTCCAAAGGTATTTTTACCATGGTTGAAGAGTTAAAAAAAAATCAAGGGAAGTAACTTACTCTGGTGCCTTACTCTAGAAGGGATGTGCCATACTCCAGCACCTTACTCTAGAATGGAGGTGCCTTACTCTGCCAAGGAGGTGCCACTCCAGAGCGTTCTTCTAAAAAAAAGATTTTTTTTTCAAGGGAGGTGCCTTACTCTAGAGCCTTACTTCATAAGGGAGGTGGCTTACTCCAATGCCTTACTCTGGAAGGGAGGCACCTTACTCTGAAATGGAGGCACCTTACTCTAGTGCCTTACTCTAGAATGGAGGTACCTTACTCCACTAAGGAGTCACCACTCTTGAGTTTTCTTCCAAAAAATAATGTTGAGGCACCTTGATCTTATCCATCAATGATGAAGAAGAAAAAAAAAATTGATCAAGCCAACGCCTTACTCTAGTGCCTTATTCAATCAAGTGCCTTACTCAAGTAGGTGTCTCGATTGAATCAAAATCACATGCATAACTTGGTAGTATGTGGAGCAACTAAAACAAACATCATCTCACGTGATGGAAATCCAAAAGCACCTAAAAATATTTTGAAATAATTGGATAGGATATATGCATGTCCCAAGGCCAACCATCGGATGAGATATGCGTCCCAACATGAACCAATAGGATCCACTGCATTTTAGTGTAGGACCTCGAGCGAACAAAAATTGCAGTAACCAAGGTGACATAATCAGCACATGGAAAATATATTATTGCTATCACCATTAAGTACCAAATTGGCATACTCCACATAGCAAGAAATGACCCATCAGGTATGCGCATTATTTATTTTAAATATATACATAATTTTTCATATGATATGCTTCCCTAAAAATAATGTCGTTGCAAGAATTGAATTCACCCCTCATGCCTAATACATCATGTCAAAAATCAATTCGGGTGGCGTACCCTACCAACCCCAATGCAAAAATAATTTCCAGAGTTAGGCAGTTGAATCTATAAGAAGGTGCCTTATGATAACAAAGCATCAAGCTAACCAAAATCACCAAATATTTCACCATGGGAGAATGATCGAAGAATCATGTTCTCAAAAAGCATGAGCCCAGTGGCATTGAGAGTATTAGAGGAGAAGTCCATAATCTATTTGAGGTGGCCGAGTGGATGGATTACTATTGCCTGGTCATCCAAGACTAGGACATAGAAGCAGCAAAAGAGTTTACTATCACTATGATAGGAGGGGTTACCCGGTTGCATGGAATGGAGATTCCAGTCACCCTAGAGCACATCGCTCATGTCACCAGTCTCCCTCTCATTGGTGAGTGTACATATAAGGATGGTGTGATAGTCCAATATGTAGAATTATTGCTTAGATAGAAGAGTGTTTGATTCGATCATGGGGGGATCCCAAAGCAGGGACTCCTGATGCACCTGAGGAAGATCTTCGAATAGGTTATGAGATATTTCACATGCATCAAGAAATACTCACACCTGAAGATGAACCATATATAGTTCTTGAACCACTTGGTGCATGGGCAAGAAATTAATGTCCTATTCTATCTGGCAAAGCCCTGCAGAATGAGGCATTGCAGTACCATAGAGGGGTTGTCTCTACCCTAGCCCATAATAGGATAATTACATCCCTAATACACCATGTAGAGGAACATAGGGGAAGCTTGTCAGTGGCAAGAGCCAAACACTCTGGTGCATAGGAGTAGGTGGTAGTTTAAGTAGGGAAAGAGATTGAATTATGAGAAGTAGCCAAAGAAGAAGGGGCTAAACATTTTGGTACATAGAGGAAGGCAAAAACAAATATAGGATACAAAGCCAAATTTGGAGGAATTCTCAAAGAGGAACAACCCTAAAATTCACTAGATGTTGCAGAGGAAGAGCAAATTTCTTTGCCAAATTATACGAAGGATAGGCCGAAATACTCCAGCCTCCAACCCACAACTCGATGGATGGAGTGTATACGCGGTCGAAGACACTTTTGGCAACTAATTCTATCAAGCGAGGAAGAAGAGAAAAATGTGGAGGTCATGTTAATGACCCAAACCCTACATAATTTGATTGTATATAGTCCACAAGACCCACAATCTTCAATAGGATTGCAATAGCAACCCGAGGTGCCAATGGTAGAGGACCGTACTAGGTACAGTAAGAACTTCATGACAAAGGTGTTGTTCAAGAAAATCAAGGAGATGGCCACAAGAAAAATTCAAAGGTAGAAGGCCATCGTCACCTAATTACAACAACTGATCTAGCAGCTCAAGGTAGAGAACCAGTAGTTGCAGGTCAAGGTGATTGAGAGACGGGATACCTCTACCCAAATAGATTAGGCAATTGAGGCACCCACAAATTCTCCAACCTCACTAGAGAGGGTAGTCTCATCCGGAGTAGTCAGGTTAGACACCCAAAAATAAGTATAGGTAGGAGAGGGTTCGTGTGCCTCTGATAGAGTAATTACAGAGGAACATGGGAATTTTGCTTTTCAAACATAAACCCTTGTTATCAATATTGACGATGATGAGGAGCCTTTAGGGCAGATCCAAGGGCAATATCCTAAACCTAATGTCAAGAAGGACTCTTTGGAGCACCAAGTATCCAAAATTGAGGGACCACTACCTAAATAACCAAAGGAGCATGCATCGAATGACCAAGGAACAGGGTAGACAACCATGGGGGACCTAAGAATAAAGGATCAGATTCACGAATCCTCTAACAGGGAAGCATATACCAAGGGAAAGGAAGATATCCCCATGTAGGCCACTATAATACCATATAGGAGAAATAGGAAGGCACCTAAAAAATCCCATAAAAGGGCCAAAAGAAATGCCAGAGTTACATTCACCGAATCAAACCCCCACTCAGACGAAGAATGGGAAGAAGGCATGTAGGCCTTCACTGAGCAAAAATAAAAATTCAAAAAGCTCTGTGAAGAGTTAAAAATGGTAAAGGCAACTAGGAAAGTTGCTAAGAAGGTCGAAATAGGACCTAGCATCTATGTGGACCCTACTACGGATGACCAATTCTGGGATATCTATGGTTTGTCATAGGGTTGACCCTTCAAGATGAGAAAATGGTTGGAAAGATGGGGGTATTCAAACCAGAGGTAGAGGTGGCAGTGATTGTAGAATAAAATGTTGGCCTAACCTCAAAATAAATTTGGTTGTATAATTCTAGCATGGTCACTTGAAATAGGGATGAATTTGATATTCCATTCAAATAATTATACCCTCAATACACTGACCTATGGCAGGAAGCATAGGTAACATCTAGAGAGGATATACAACTATGGCCACAACGCCCAACACAAGCACTATACCGAGCATGATAGGAAGGTGTAGCCAGCACAATAGGAAGCTGGTATAGAATGAAGGCCAACCTAGCATAGCCGAAATCCAGCATAGCCAGAGGTTAGCATAGCCCAGGAATGCCCACATTAAACTAGGGTCCCTCAACAAAAATGAAAGCCTAAGGATGAAGGGAAAGCCAAGACCACTAGTAAGAAAAGGAAATATGGAGAACTGGCCTATACGAAGGAGGTGATTATTGGTTTCATGTGTCATGAGGGCATGGCACATATTAGGCATGGGAGGATGATGAGCATCAGATATGCTCATATTTTTATATACATACTAATAGTTTTTGTGCGACAATATATCATGATTGTAATTTTTATGAATCATTATGTATTTATTTAATGAAATCATGTGTATTATCTAATCTATTCATGAAGTGTTTTTTGTGTAGTTATTCACCTAATTTTATCGTCAGTTTCTCAATCGAGGTCCTACATAGACCTAGCATGCTTTCGCTTCACCACACTAAGGTATACTCAAGTAGGTACCTTACTAAAGAAGACACCTTACTGAGGTAGGCACCTTATTCAATTAGATGCCTTATTATGATAGGCACCTTACTCAAGTAGGCACCTTACTAAGGTAGGAGCCTTACTCAATTAGGTGCTAAGTAGGCGCCTTACTCAAGCAGGTTCTAGGATTATGCGTGTTGATCGGACAGCTGTAGAAGGACACCATTGACAACCATTCCATGTCATCTGTGGGAAATTGTTGAACGAATGAGTTGTCCTAGCCGGAGTGGATGAACACGTAACCACTCAACAAAGTAGGATTCCAACAAAGCAAAAATTATCTGATTACCTTGAAAATGATGAAAAACTACTTATCACATGCCTATTATAGTAACTAAACTATCCTATTTTAGACTGTAACCAGGATGCCTGTTGTAATAGAACTATAACAGGAACATGTGTGTGTTATATAAACACACATACTTCTCTGTAGCAAGGGGGAGGCAATTATTTTAGAGAATATTGTTGCATGTAATATTTTATCACACTATCAATAAAATCTTGAAAGTTATTCCATTTACGTATTCATTGGGTGGGATATACTAAAGCTCAGGCCCACTCCAAGTCAATATTCCTTCCCTACTTCTTAGTTGTTTTCCTATATTTAATTATGCATGATAGTATGTTTATTTCTTATATTAAATATATTTACCTTAGCGTGGTGTGCTTTTCAATTATGTAAGGGTGTTTACCACTTTTAGTGTGGAGTGTTTATTTTTACATATTTATTTATGCATAAGTTTTATTGGTGTGGACAAATCAATTTCTACTTTAAAAACACCCCCAATGATAGTTGAACAGATTTATATCAAAAGCGGTTGTGTGAGCAGTCTCAATCGTGGAACTTCAAAAGTCTACGAGCTCCCTAGTTTGACAATTTAAATGTGAGGTATGTGACATAAATAGGACAAATTTAACCAGTGTTTTGGGGGTAAAACACTGGTTAAATTTATCCTATTTATGTCACAGCCCTCGCATTTAAATTTTCAAACCAAGGAGCTCGTAGAATTTTGAAGTTCCATAGTTGAGACTTCTTACACTACCACTTTTGATATGAATCTGTTCAGCTATCATTAGGGGTGTTTGTAAAGTAGCAATTGATTTATCCACAACAATAAAACTTATGTATAAATAAAGACATAAAAATAAAAACTTCATACTGGAAGTGGTAAACACCCTTACGTAATTGAAAAGCACACCATGCTAAGGCAAATATATTTAATCTAAGAAATAAACATACTATCATGCATAATTAAATATACAAAAAAACTAAGTAGGGGAGGAATACTGGCTTGGAGTGGGCTCGAGCTCCAGCAAATACCCAATGAATCATGAAGACAATATGCAAATGGAAGAACTTTCAAGATTTTATTAATAGGGCAATGAAATATTACATGTTACAATTTTCTCTAAAATAATTGCCTCCCCCTTGCTACAAAGAAGTCCATGTATTTATATAACACACACTGGACTTCCTGTTGCAGTTCTGTTACAACAGGCATCCTGGTTATAGTCTAACAGTTTGGTTTTTGTAAGAGACACACAATAAGTAGCTTTTAATTATTTTTTGGAAATCAGATTATTTTTGCTTTGTTGGAATTCTACTTCGTTGAGTGGTTACATGTTCATCCACTCTGACTAGGATAGCTCGTTCATTTAGTGGTTTCCCACAGATGATGTAGAACAGTGGTCAATGGGATCCTTCTATAGCCATCTGGTAAACACGCATAATCTTAGCACCTGCTTGATTAAGGTGTCTACTTGGCACCTACTTGAGTAAGGCATCTAATTGAGTAAGACACCTACTTGAGTACGATGCCTACCTCAGTAAGGTGTCTACTTGAGTAAGGCACCTACCTCAGTAAGGCACCTACTTGAGTAAGACGCCTATCTTAGTAAGGTGCCTTCTTCAGTAACGTGACTAATTGAGTATGCCTTAGTCTGATGAAGTGAAAGCGTTCCAGGTTCATGCAGGACCTCGACTGAGCAATCAATGATAAAATCAAGAAAATAACTACACAAAACACACTTCATGCACATATTAGATAATACACATGATTTCATTAAATAAATACAAAATGATTTATAAAAATATACAACTCATGATATATTGCCACGAAAAAACCATTAATATGTTTACAAAAATATGAGCATATCTGATGCTCATCAATTGTCCCTAAGAGTCAACCAAAATTAAGTTTACAACACCTTGAGGTACATTTTGCTATGTTATCATGATATTTAGATAAAAGAATGTTGGATCCAATGATCAATAGGATTTGAAAATCATATTTCATTATTTGATCAAAAAAATGAAAGATCTTTAGGGTAAATTTAAAAAAATGGATGACTCTCACTGATCTTCATGTTATATTTGAGAGATTATGTCATTATAAGTTCAAACTTAACCCAAAGAAATCTATGGTTGATGCTTCTAGTGATAATATTTTAGGCTTCATGGTGTCTCATAGGGGTATAAACATGGACCATTATAAAATTAAAATAATTGAAGCTATGCCTCCCCCTCACACCATTAAAGATATCAAATTTGTCTTAGTGAATCTTAGATCTATTAGAAAGTTCATCTTTGGGCTAACATTCAAAGGTTATTCACACAATGACTTTCTTAAGAAATATGTAGACTTCAAATAGGATGAAAGTTGTGACAAGGACTTTATTGAGTTTAAAAATTAATTTTCGCCTAAATTTTTTCCCATCCAAACTAAATACACCCTTCGTTCTATAAAAATTGTCTACTTACATATGCCTAGCAATTATATTTACCAAACAAGATTATAGTATAAAGGAGTATGCCATATATTATGTTAGGTGAACAATATTACTGACAAAACCTAGGTACACTTCAATGGTGAAGGACTTCTTGGCTATTTATTTTACTTGTGAGAATCTTGGGAACTACATGTAACATACAACTTGTGTAGCCATTAACATAGATCCTCTAAGACACTTATTTCAAAAACCATACATCCATAGTAATATATGGTATGGAAAAGGGACCACTATTATGTAAATATTTGATCTCATTATCACCACCCACAAGCTTGTGAAAGCCCAAGTGATTACTAATTAGTCAGTGCCTACTCTAGATTCAATTCAACAACCCTTAAATAATACATTGTGATATAAATATATAATGGACATTACTTATGCTCCTTATTACTTTGTCATATTCCTTCCTCCATTGATTCTAGTCTTATTCACAAGTTTAATATGTATGTTCTTACTTAACAAGAGAAGGCTCTTTTAGGGTCTTGTGAGGCTATTGAGAGCTTGTATGAATCCAAGAAAAAGGACAATAAATATACTCCTAATGCCATAGAAACTAAATATGGCCTTCATCCCAAAACTTAGACCCTTCACTTTGATGGTACAAAAAAAATTGGGGTAAGAGTTGGTACTTTCTCAAGTCTTTAAGTGGCCCAACTATTCCTATGGCATTTTGCGTAAATTATTTTGTCATTGCCAACAATATTGTGTAGTATGAGGATTTAATTTTACCACATCTTGACTACTTAATGCTTAAACATCAAACACATAAAATTGCTAGGGGATTCCAAATTTATGGTCTAACAAATTTAAGACAAGTATTTTATCAAATCACTACATATTACCCCTTACCATCAAGTGGTTGAACATATAATTAATGATTTTTAGTCCTTTATCATTAGTCATTCCCTATGTAAAAAAAAATGACAAGGATGAATCTCTAGCTACTTTGGCAAGTAAATTCATACTAAATAATATATCACAAAAACAAATTGTGGTAAATATTCATACTGAACCTACTTTTCTATCACCAAAGTCCTTATCGGTGTACAAACAATTAATATTAATATTATTTATTACCAAGTTACTTTAAATGGTCCTTAATATGATGATATTTAGTGTTTTCTCGACAATCAAAACCACCCACCCAAGGCTATGCTAAGTAGTGGACTTGCATTCATAGAAGAGTTTTTCATTAAATGGTCCTTGGTCATAAATTATACTATAGAAATACTAATAATTTATCTTATGATGCCTTATAGAGGATGAGATTTCTAAAGCCTTATTTAACATCCATAATGGTGACCAAGGTTATGCATAGCAGCTATTTATCATCAAATTGGCTATAAATTGGGATTTTTGAAATTTGGAATTTGCTAATATTTGGGATCCTTAACAAGGGTCCTTTAGCCAAAAAATTCTGGGTATAATTGTTTTTTGGGTCGATTCACCTTAATTTTATAATAATTTGACTATTTTAAGTTTAAATTTCCAACATTACCCCTAATAATAGTGAACCTTCTACATATGTTTGGACACTATTCACTTGGATTTCGAAATTGATTCATCAAATTTTTATAAATATATTTTTGGGTCGACCCCTTACGCATCATCCTAATGGTAAATATTATGGACACTTTAGTGGTCATTCTTTGGCTCATAAATTGTTTTGAATGGGTTACTTCTATAATATAATAGAAGCTAATGCTAACAATTATGTTAAATCATGTGATAAATGTTAGTCACATAAAGATGGAATTCATGCCCCTACCCAAGTTCTTCATATGGTAGAGTCTTCTTAGTCTTTTCAACTTAGTTTCTTGATATTGTAGGACCTTAATCTCATTTTTCCTCTAATGGAAACAAGTTCATCATCATAGCCATAAAATATTTTACAAAGTGGATGGAGGCTATGCTTGTTACTAATTAAATAACTCGCATTATATGTAAGTTTATCTTTAATTAGATCATGTGTCACTTTGATGTCCCTTCCACTATCATTTTGGATAATGGTATCCCTTTCAAGAACAAAATATGTAGGAGTTGACTTTAGAAATAAAGATTCAATTTGACTTTTTCATGCCTTATTATACACAAGGGAATGATCAAATTGAGTCTAGTAATAAAATTCTAATCAATATTTTGAGGAAGATAATTAAATAATAAATTAAAGATTGATACTTAAAGGTATAACCCACACTATGGGCATGTTGCACTAGTATTTTGTTTTCCATAAGGGAATACCTTTTTCATTGGTCTATGGTATTAAAGTTATTTTGTCACTTGAGATTGAATTACCTTCTATGTTTGTTTAAGGAATTTATTTATTCATGATGAGTATCATCAAGAGTATCGAGAATCCATTAATTTCAAACTCACTATTATTGATGAGAAACTCTTTCATTTTGTTTTGTATAGTATATCCTACAAGATTTGTATTGCTAAATAGTATAATAAAAATGTCTAGCCTCATGATTTTACTGTTTGGGACCTTATCCTCAAGCTAGGTAATATATACAAAAAGAGCAAAGAAAAGTTTATTTATAAATGGCTTGGTCCATATACTATCAAAGAGTTATAAGTGTCTAGGGTAATGGAATTATAATGACTGGATGTATTTGAGTTCGATGAATCCACCAATTTCATGCATGTCAAATTCTTCTATGTGTAGCCCTTTTTGTCTTGCTAGTACAATTTTTATACTTTGTAGATTTTTCTATTGATCTCGTTGTCTCTTTTTGTACCTTATCTGCTTTTATTGTTTGATTTATGAGTGTATGTCTATATTAGTACTGTATATTCTTAATTGTTGGTACATATTTATGTTTTATAATGATTTTCCTCTATTGACCATAACATCCACTTAAAGTGATAATCTTGGTTTTCTAGTGATGTCAATATGACAAGCAAGAATTTTATCATCCTTTGATTTTTATTTCTTTCATTTGCATGATTTATTTTATATGTTTCTTGTTGTGTGGTGTTTGTCGTATCTTTTATTGGTATTTATTGTTGCTAACATTATTTGCACTTTGTTTTCTCTCCTACACCATTGTGTTGCTATTGCAAATAAGGGACATCATGATACCTTCAAGGTCTTCTCTATTACTTTTGTGACATTCATGTTAGTACCCTACATTAAGTATCATCAAACAATTACCTTAGTTAATACCATATTATATTTTATATGGGATGTGGTATGAAAACCAAGGCAACATGTTTAGTTTTTATAAAATATTAAAAACATCAAAAATAAAACCAACCAACTACTCACTCATGGTTGTCTCCCACTATAGTGGTAATCGTGCCTTGTTTGATACATCAAAATTTAGTAGATACTACAGTGCATGATCTTAGAACGTTGTAGTATGGACATGTGGGTTATCTTATTTGTAGAAACTTGCTTTAGGATTTTTATAGTGTATATTTGGTCATCTATTTCTCTTATTTTATACTCCCTCTATCATGATGAGTTTGTCTTGTTTAACAATTGTACTCACTACATATGGTAGGGCATGAGTCAAACTAAGAGAAAATTTACCTATTTATCTTTTAATTGGTGGCATACTTTTAGTCACCTCCATAGTAGTGGTGGACATGTATTTTTAACATAACATGTTCCTTGAATACTGTATAATGATTGTACTTTCTCATAATATTGATGGATATGCTTTACTTGATACAACATGCTTGTGAAATACTTTCTTACACCTATATTTTGTTGATATAATGGATGGCACGTCTTGTCTCACACATCATGCTAGTTGGTGCTATAGTGTGTTAGTCTCACTTGTAGTGGTGAATATGATTTTTTTAGTAGATCACGCTTTCTAGATACTATATGATGTTCTTGGTATGAGGTACAAATAACCTATATTTTCTATTGTTGGATTGACTTTGGTCTTCCCCTGTTGTATTGGTGAGTCTATAATTTTTGGTACATCATGCTTATTGGATGATATATGCAATTCCTTATTCCACCTATAGTTATGCATTGTTTAACACATTGTATCCTCTAGATATTATAGTGTGCTTTTTTCCTATTATAGTGGTATGCATATCTTATTTGGTATACATGTTTGTCAAATAATATAGAGAGGTGGTCTACGCTAAGATATAGATAACTTTCATCTCTTATTTTTGCATCATTTTGGCCCCTTATTCTTATTTTTCTTCAAGGAATCCCTTTTATATTTCCAAAATTGATGAAATACTAAGGTTTCAAGTGACATGTTACATGCATCTTTTTAATAATGTATCATTCAAAATCTTACTAGAGCTATAAATCTCAAAAATTAAAAGTTAAAATTATGCATTCAAGTACAAATGGAAAGAAATAGTGTAAATAAGGTCACATAATCATATCACCATACACATAAGGGCCACGTGTGCTCTAAAATAAATGGATATCATATATATATATATATATATGTGTGTGTGTGTGTGTGTGTGTGTGTGTGTGTGTGTGTGTGTATATCTATTATTTTTAGAGCACATGTGCGCCTTATAATGAGTACATACAATAGGGTCCATCTAGTATAATTAGGACACTATGTTCCACCATCCTAATCTATCCTATGTCTTGAGTAGATAGCCCCATGCCCCAAATAATACTATGGTACATAAATAGGAAAATCATGATGTCTATAGAATAATCTCTATAGTATATAAAAAATAAAAGGACAATGACTACAAAAGCATCCCCTAAATGCCTTTGAATTGATGTTGAGTGTCTATGCATCTATGTGGATGTAATTGAGTGGGATCAATTTGACATAGGCATATTAAGTCTCATTATCTCTCCTTGTACCTATGTTGACTCTAGTTATGCCTATCAATTATTGCTATCAATATTACTCTCTATCTTGATCATAATCCTCCACCACCCATGATTAATTCCTAATTATTAGCTCCTACTCTTTCTCATAATGTTGGTAGGTGGTATGGTCTTCTAGATACCTAAGTCAAACTAGCACTGAGGTGGTGAGACTAAGTATATAAATCTGTTGGATGCTCCAATAGGCTAGCTAGTGATGGTGATGCCAACAATAGGATGCTAATATCTAGAATTTCATCCAACGTGACTTGGTATAATAGGTCTATAAGCTCCTTCCATCCTTGATCCATTTTTACAACCACATAGAAATACAAATGTTAAAACATAATCATGTAGCATAAGCATATAATATATTTATGTTAATAAATAAATCTAACTATTCATAAAAAATAATTGAGTTAAATTTAGGATAAATTCTATAGGGTGTACCTGGGTCATCAAGAGATCTAGTCTATTCTTAATCCTCTAAGGACGATACCTCTAGTTTGATGATGTCTACTTTGACCTCATACATGTAGATGTCCTCTATGTCCATCTCTTTCTTAGAGGCCTCTCCCTTATTTTTCATCATGCCCTCCTACACTACACCCTCAAGGTATTTCCATTTAGTGCCTAGTGTATGAGATTCATAGTATGGCCTCCCATACACTAGGCATTAACTAGTAATACCTTGAGGGTGCAGTCAGTGTCCATAAAGGTATTGCTAATAAGTTCCTAGTGTATGGGAGTAATAGTTATGGTCCCCTTGTCATCCTTTGCCTATGGGCTATTAGACCCTCATCCCCCCTTGTCCTCTATCATTGGTAACCCCATGCTAGTGGTGTCCCACTCATCTTATTAGCTATTTGCTCCCTATTATGTCTATTTCATGATGTAAGTGAGAAGAGTACCTAATTTGGGTGAGTGTCCCCAAATTATTATAGAGCTCTATATCTTATGATGCTTTGACAAGTATGTTTAATGATATTCAATAATAATTATTGATTTTACCCCTAATAGTTATTGCATATCTTGGTGGTTGATCTACCATAAGTGGTGATAAGGTGTTTCATTGATCTAATGGCATGGGATCTATATAAAAATTTGCACCTATGGTCATGCTACACTTAACATGTGAGCTCATTACCCCACTTGAATTTGATTATGTGGTATATCATGGGTAAGCTTGGGATTTGTATATTACAAAATTCTCATAGATCTAGGTTCATTGATGATGCATATCCTTCAGTATTAGATCATATATAGATAATGGTTTAAAAGTGCTAATTGTATCTACCCCTAGTAAAAACCCTTTTTTGGTCTTATAGATCCCTACTTTAGGGTTAGATAGAGTGTATAAATAAATGCAATAGGGATCATGTTTATCCTTTTATAATAGTACATGAAGGTAAATAGGAGGAGAATATCAGTGCATCACACAAAGGTATCCTTGTAGCTACATTAACCCACTCTAGAAAAATGGTTTACTTTCGATCAAATCATCTCTCTCTAGTTGCTCTCTCTTCCAATATTATATGCCTCCTAAGTGGTCACTATCTAGGGTGTCTAGATAATGACTGATAGACCTATCACCTATGATAAAATACACATCCTTCATAGTCACCATAATCTTAATATCCTTAATAGGATTTGGTTACCATAAAAATGTCTTAGTCATCATGTTTAAAAAGAGCATGAACTCATAAAATTACCATTGGTGGGGCCTATTTGTGTTGTATATTTACCATTCTATCTAGTTTAATCTAGACCAACTGACCCCATACTTATGTAGTTGTCCACTATTATAACCAACCCTACATTTAGGAGGGCTCTCTATATCTCCATAGGTAGTTTTATATCACCAAACTGCTACTACCTACCTTGATCATCCCATTAGTATTATCCTTCACATTGTTTCAGCCTCGATCACATCCTTAATGTCAACCCCTCCCACATCTAATGTATTCCTATGGGCCATTAGTAAAGGAAATTTAATCTAAAAAATGCATTTTTTTGATGACCATGATTACTTATCTCTATCCAGGATCACCAGTCAATTCCAAAATCATCCTTCTTTTGACAAGATCTTGGTCATTCCCTTTTTTGTGTGTAATCATGATTGTTGTATTTTCCCATAATTGTTTGTTCTTACTAGGATCAATTTTTTTATATTTATCTACAATTGTTGGTTTAACCAAGATCATAAATTGGTTTACTTTAATTTGTAGACCATTTAGGGTATTCTTGGGCTATTTTTGATTTCCATGCATGGGTCCCACCACTTGCAGATGTAATGGTTCTCATAGATTTTTTGTAGTGTTTTAACTACTTCTAAATTGGTCTAACTCTATGTGTTTATTAACATTGGTTTTTAGGTGTTCATTCATTTTAAGACAAAATTATAAAACTAGGTTAGGAGGCCTACCTCTCCAACATTACCTTCTTTTCCGCTCACCATCAACTATCTCTATGGATAAATTGGCTCTCACATATGTATAATGGTTAAGTGGATGTTAGATGTGTATGTAAAAATGAAATGTGAAATTGAATTTTTACCCTCTATTTATATTTATGTCTATTTAATTATGTAATTAGTTTTACATAATATTTTGTTTTTTTAAAGGGATATCATAGGGGTAATGCTTCTAGGGGTTTAAGCTCTCTTAAGACTCATCTATGCACTTCATTTTTGCTCACTTTATACTCAAATAATATTTTCAACACTTTGGAACATTTTTATATGTAACTACTTTAAAGCTACATAGGGCAAGCAAAAAAAAATTATCAGGCCAAAGTTTTTAGGAGCATACGTAGGTAAGTATCTGTTAGGACCCTGTTCCTAACACAATATATTATTTAATTAATTCATTGTAAATGACCAATGTGTCCTTTCGTTTACAACACTTCACATATATTTATAGTTTATATATTTGGTGTTATAAGGCATAAAATCAAATAAATTTTCAATTTATTCATATTGCTTGGATTCCAACAATATTCAAAGTGATTTTTAACTGTGATTCTTTCCATTTGCAACTATTTAAAATATCTGCAGGAGTATTACTACCAATAACATGAACAGGACCAGAGGTCTCTTACATTTGGTATCAGAGTGAGTTCCCGAAACACCGTGCTCAATTTTTTTTTAAAGTATTAAGAGCTCTCATTGGAGAGAATCCAACCAGGTGTCACAACTACTTTTACCTGCAAGCGTCTCATCAATATTATTTTCTAGTTGCTGCAAATACAAGTGACAATTTCAAGCGGAATGCCACACAACCCTAAACTATTCCAGGATATATTACTGGTGTCAAGAAAATTTAATAGATTTCTGCTGGTTTGACATGCTATGGTAGAATAAGATATACAACGAACGTCATACGTGACAAAGGAGCAGTATCAAATTTTTTGGATAACCCAAATCTGAATAAACAACCAGCGAATACAAAATTTCATAGAACTTGAGATAGCAATCGGATTTCAAAACTTTATCCAACCTTAGTTCATGATTTTTTGATAGAAATTTTAATTGACAGGTTGTGTGACTATTAGTAAGTGTTTCACTTTTATGGAAATAATATTTGGATCATTCGAGAAAGCAAATTACCGACATAATTTGCAAATACATCTGGTTAACCTAGAAAGAAATCTTCCCATTAATTTTTTTTCTTTCTCAAACCGCATATTCCACCCTTCGAAATACGTCGTCGCTACTCTGCATTGATGCAGCTTGACTAGGCGACCACAGGGGCAGATCACAGTGGATATGAATTGGTATATACCTTGGATTTATCATCACTCAAATTTAGACCATGGAATCAGAGTGCATAGGCATAAATCCAAGTAGATCGTGGAACTGAAGTGTAAACGAGAAATCGATCCAGTAAAAAAATATAATGAAACAAGTCAAAAAAATTTACCTCTCTGACGTTTCGATGGAAGATAGAGTTTAATAATGGAAAAAAATTAAAAAACCTAAGGTTAAAATAATAATTATTCATCGGTAGTAAAATTTGCGACGTCGAAAAAGAATCTGGCAGTTATTTTAAGTTTGAGGATAACAAATTATACCACATTGTGTGTGTGGGGAGTTAGGTGGGATTTAAAACTAGGGCTATGCACATAAGCAAATACTTAGATTTCTAGGCACTCGTGACCCGCACCTTGTGCCTTCGTAGACCCCAATACACTAACAGTTGCCTTTACTTGACCACTGATCACCAAATTGATTTTCATGCCACCCTTCAATTGGTTTTAGCTGCAGCTTCTCTTCTCCTTCCCACTATCACCATTGCTCAGCCACCGCCCCTTCAATTGGTTTTACCTGTAGTTTCTCTTCTCCTCCCCACTACCACCATCGCTCAGCCACCGCAACCTCTGCAAGGGTTATGCATAGCAGCTACTCTTCTCTTCCCCACTACCACCGTCACCTCTGCAAGGGTTATGCATAGTGACTATTTTCATAAATTTGGCTAAAATTAGGATTTTCAAAATTTGGAATTGGCTAATATTTGGGATCCTTGATTAGGGTACATTAGCTAAAATTTTATGGGTGTAAACTTTTTTTTGGGTCCATTCACCCCAATTTTATAATAAATTTACCATTTTACGTTTAAATTTTCAATATTACCCTTAATAATGGTGAACCTTCTACATGTGTTTTGAAACTATTCACCTAGATTTTGAAACCGATTCACCAAATTTTTATAAATATATTTTGATGTCGACCCCTTATGCATAACCCTGACCTCGCATAGTGGCTATTTTCGTAAAATTGGCTAAAATTAGGATTTTCAAAATTTGGAATTGGCTAATATTTGGGATCCTTGAGTAGGGTCCATTAGCCAAAAATTTATGGGTGCAAAATTTTTTTGGGTCCATTCACCCCAATTTTATAATAATTTGACCATTTTAAGTTTAAATTTTCAATATTACCCTTAATAATGGTGAACCTTCTACATGTGTTTTGAAACTATTCACCTAGATTTTGAAACCGATTCGCCAAATTTTTATAAATATATTTTGATGTTGACCCCTTATGCATAACCTTGACCTCTGCTGCACTGCTTAGTCATAGCCTTCTACTCGAATTCCACCACCCCCTTCCACTACTGTTCCTCTATCGCCAGCTTAGCCACCACCACCTCTGCTCCACTACTCAACCATAGCCTTTCGCTCGAATTCCACCACCCCCATCCACTACTGATCCCCTATCGCCACCCATTCAGCTACCACCTCTGCTCATGTGGTTGGGTCATTGCTCCAACAAAAATAATTTGACACCAATTTTTTGTCGAAATCTAGTTTACAAAAAGTTGACAAAATATTGATAAATATTGATAAAATTGAAACCAAAAAGTTACAAATTTTGATAATAAATTTTGCAATATTTTTTGGACAAATTTGAAACCCAAAATTTTGCAAAAACCCACCATGGCAGAAGGGAGGAGATCGCAAGACATCACTCTCGAGAAAATTTACCAAGAACTTTGCCAATGCAAATTAGAGAGCGTAGCTACAAGACACGAACTGGAGCAAAGGATGTCTGCAATTGACTTGAAAATGGATGCCTTTTATTAGAATATGGCACTAGTTCAAACTAACCAAACTATGAGAGGACCAACATACCAAAAAACATTAGGAGGGCCACAAACATCCATCCTTACCAAGACTACTAAGTTAGATTTTCCAAAATTTGAAGGTGGTGACCCAAATAACTGGATTTACCGGGCAAATCAATATTTTTCCTTAAACTAAATTTCGTAAGCACAAAAAGTACATAATGCATATTTTCACTTAGAAAATGAGGCTATTCAATGGTACCAGTGGTTTGAGAAAACCAATGGCACCCCTACTTGGCAAAACTTTACACAAAACCTATTAGTATGATTTGGCCCTAGCAAGCTCAAAAATTTCACTAGAGCCCTCACCAAACTGTGTCAAACCACGTCAGTACATGAATATCAAGCAAAATTTGAGAGATTGGCAAACCGCACAATAGGGCTAGATGCCTCATTTTTTTAGGATTGTTTCATCAGTGGATTAAAGGAAGAGATCCAGCTAGAAGTACAAATTTTTTACCCCACTACCATGATACAAACCATTGGATTGGCCAAATTAGTTGAAGATAAAATCAACAACCAATGTCGACTCGAAAACGTATCTACAACAAAATTCCAAAATACTTCCACCAACCAAAAATTAACTGAAGTCATGTCAATTAAACACATTAGCCCTAAAGAAATGAAGGAAAGAGCAAAAGGCCTTTGTTTTCATTGTGATGAGAAATTCATTCCGAATCACAAATGTATTACACCCAAACTTTATATTTTAGATGCAGCTCTTCCTAGTCAATCAACACTAGATGAAGAAGAAATCAAGGTCGAACTAGTGGAAGATATACCTAAAGATAAACCTCAAGGTCCATTAGAAATTTCCTTCAATGCCCTCACCAAAAATTCATCCCCCAAACTATGAAAGTTTTTGGTTCCTTTAAACAACAAAATCTTATTGTGCTTATTGACTCTGAAAGTACACATAATCTCATCGACCCACGTATGGCAAAACAAACCGACTGCTTTATCCATCCTTGTAATACTTTTGAAATCATGATCGGTAATGGGGAAAGAATCACTTGTAATGGGAAATGCCATAATATTAAGCTCACCTTGGGCAATTACACCGTCAAACATGACATGTATGCAATTCCATTAGGAGGTTGTGATATTGTTTTAGGTGTGCAATGGCTACAAACACTCAACATAATTCAATGGGACCTTGAAAATTTATGGATGAAGTTCACACAAAAGGATCACACATATACGCTTAAAGGGATAAAATTTGGCCCTTCTCTACTAGCAAGCTCTCATCGCATGGAGAAAGTTATTCCTAGAGGAGGAAAGGCAAGGGTTGCCCATTTATTTTCTCTCCAAGCCATGACAAAGCCACCAACACTTCCACCTTCCCAATATCCTTGCTTGAGGAACAATGATATTAAAATAGTACAAGAACATGAGCACATACTATTAGTGAAACAGAGGATGAAGCTTCTCACTACGAGCTTTGAGGACAAAGCTCCTTTTAAGGAGGGTGGCATGTTAGGACCATGTTCCTAACACATAGTATATTATTTCATTAATTCATTGTAAAGGACGAACGTGTCCTTTAGTTTACAACACTTCACATATATTTATAGTTAATAGATTTGGTGTCATAAGGCATCAAATCAAATACATTTTCAATTTATTCATATTTCTTGGATTCCAACAATTTTCAAAGTGATTCTTAACTGTGATTCTTTCCATTTGCAACTATTTAAAAGATCTGCAAGAGTATTACCACCAAGAACATGAACAATACCAAAGGCCTCTTGCAGTATCAAGTATGTTTTCCTCTACTTTTGCAATTTTCTAGTGTTTATTTAAAAATATTTGTATTTTATATGGATAGTAGAGATTAATAATATTTTTTGTCTTTGCACTATACCAAAGAATCTTCTTTTCTATTGCTTCAGTTATCACATATTGTTCTTTTTTATTTTTATTTTCCAAAAGACTCATGGTTTGATATCCTTTATAGTGTCATCCATGGTTCTTAGGGCAGCGTAATATATGTTTGTAAAATATATGTTTGTAAAATAATACTACTAATTGACATATAGGTGGTGGAGAGTCTTATACTCTTAATATGGGATAGGGATGGACTTACTTTATTACTCCTTGGATAGAATGGCAATGAGTCATCTTGATTGGTAAATTTGACTCCCTTCTATTATCTAATTTATTATCTTTTCTTTTAATTTTTACTTGATAATATTTGAAAACTTTGAAATAAGGATAAAGACATGATTACAAGATATTTTTACATGTCTTTAAAAGGACATATATCTAGACAATCAATAATATTCTGATTGTTACTTTATAATCATGATCATTAATTAATGTTTAAATTTTTTTATATATAATCCAAATTTTAGTATTTTTTTAAGTTAAAATTACATGACAATTATAATTATATAAAT
This sequence comes from Wollemia nobilis, assembly GCA_028583015.1. Taxonomy (NCBI): domain Eukaryota; kingdom Viridiplantae; phylum Streptophyta; class Pinopsida; order Araucariales; family Araucariaceae; genus Wollemia; species Wollemia nobilis. Next base: position 5,106,518 of record JAQPPZ010016414.1, on the reverse strand, counting down.
CCAATAAAAATGTAATCTAATTATCATCCTCAAAAATAAAATGTTGTCTGATTTACTACAATTACCTATTTTCGAAACGTTCAATATAAGAAACCCTTTATTGTACTATTGAAACACTGCCTTTAGTAATCTTGTTTTCATTCTTATACCACCTTCCTTCTTGTCATAGCATGTGGCCTTTTTTTTATTTGATTCATCTCTTGTAATCTTGTTTTCATTCTTGTACTACCTTCCTTCTTGTCATAGAATGTGGCCTTTTTTTTTAATTTGATTCCTCTCTTGTTCTTGCAGGTACAACTAAATTCATCAACCACCTGCTTTTGACAATGTATTTTATACCAAATAATGTTAACTAACAGGTATACAGATATTATTTTTGACAATGAATCTAATATCAAATAATGTTATCTGTCTGGCCTAGATTTATGATTAGACTGGAGATAGAAATTATGAGTCTAATTCTATGAGGCATGAGCATATACTTAAATGTCTTTTAATTTAATTTCTCCTAACAATGTGCCATTTCCTACATGTTTTTCATAGACCTCATTCTTGTAATGATACCTACTATCTTATCTTGGTAGCACGACCTCCTCTGGAGATAGTTCCATCAGCATCCCAAAACGAGGAAGGTGATATTTCCTTTGGGACTATCGACGTTAAAATTCTTATCAGTAACTTTTCTAGTGCTTCCTTTTCTACGTAATTTACTTCGAATTCACTCATTTTTATGATAGTCTTATTCCAGACCTAATGCAGTTTTGGGGATGACATGTTGATCAACTAGCCATCAAAGAATTAATTATGGATTTTTGTAGGTTCAGATAGCGTGAGAATTTTTGTCCTACACATTGTCCTCTACTCTGCAATGCGCATGTACTTGGTGATGGTAATTCCATTAAAATATGTACCCTCTGCATGAATAGTGAAAGAATCGGGCATAATATTTGCTTACACCAAGATTCAGGCGCAAGGTTCGGATGCGCCAAGCGGTCTTATGCAAAATTAGGCTACACCAAAGATCATGCATAGGGGGAGAGTGCACCTGAGATGGGGCACACTTGGAACTTGTGCCCGGGATGGGGTGCAAAGGCAATTTGTGCCCTAGGGTTGGGCATAAGACAAGATGCGCCTTGGGATGGGTGCACTAGAAGATTGCACCCAGTCTTGGGTGCAACGAGGGATTGTGCCCGACTTGGATGCAAGAGGGGAGTTGTGCCTGGCTTGGGAACAACTATAGATTATTCCTTGGCTTGGGTGCAACAATGATGTGCGCCTCACTTGGGGCGCATGGGGAAAGTGCACCTCACTTGAGGTGAATGGGTGACAAACGCACCGATCTGGTGCAAACAAAATCTAAGATAAACTTGCACAAAATAGAGATTTTATTCACTCATGATAAACAGACTGCAAATGCAACATTACAATGCAAGTTCAAATTTTACAGACATCTGCAACACAGTTGCAGGATAAACAACGGAGTTTCCAAGACACTGCAGCTCCGACTCCTTTACTCTGCTTAGCTATTTCCTCAATTCCTTGATATGTTTTCTGAAATACCACTCCATATTTTATAGCCAAGCATAAGGGAGGATAAGGATTATCCTCTAACATGCACCGTATTAGGGTTTCTACCCACTCGTCGAATTGCAACTATCGGCATTAACAGTGCACACTTGTAGAATATGACAATCAAATTTGTGATTATCCGATCTGTCAGGGCATCAAATATGGTTTAATATTCTAACACCCTCCTTTAAACTAGATTTCATAAAGACTTTGATGCCCAACATTTCTTAGAGCCTGTTGAAGTCTTCCTCCTTCAAAGGTTTTGTAAAAATATCAGCTACCTATTCTTTTGACCTGCAAAATAGTAACACAATTTCGACAACTTTCACCAGCTCTCTGATGAAGTGGTAGCGGATATCGATATGCTTTGTCCTACCATGAAACACTGGATCCTTCGACAGTGCTATGGCATAATTTTTATCATAGAAAATGGTTGTCGCCCTTTTCAATGGATGATTCAACTCACCCAAGATTCTTCGTAGCCATATTGCCTAGCATGCGGTTGATATGGTAGCAACATACTCTGCCTCTATAGTGGACAATGAAACTATCGATTGCTTCTTGAATGACCATGAAACTACTTCCGATCTAAGATGGAAACCATAGTCGAAAGTGCTCTTTCAATCATCAGTGCTGCCAGCCCTATCGCTATCTATGTAGCCAATCTGTTCCAGCTGGTCTTTTTTGGCATAGAAAATTCCATGGTTTCGCATCCCATTGACATAGCATAAAATCCTTTTGCCTGCTTGCCAGTGCATGTCCTTTGAAGTCTCCATAAATATACTAATCAAGCTCACTCCAAACATCATATTGGGTCTAGTTGCAGTTAAGTACATGAGACTACCAACTAACCTCTTAAATAAGGTTGGATCAACATTTCTACTGGAATCCATCTTGCTTAGCTTCAGACCTATCGCAACAAGTGTGATGGCAGGTTTGCTATCCTCCATATTAAACCACTTCAAGACATCCTTTGCATACTTACCCTAAGAAATGAAAATGCCATCTGCATATTAGACAACTTCAATACCTAGAAAGTATTTCATTAGCCCTAAGTCCATCATCTCAAAATTTTTCTTCATGGTTGTTCTGAATTGGTCAAACAACATGTTGTTGTTTCCAGTGTAGATCAAATCATCTACATACAAGCAAAAAATTATCATCTCGCCTTCTGGGTTTTGCTTTAGGTACAGGGTGTGCTCATATGGGCATTTCATGAACCCATTCTCCTGAAAGTAAGCATCAATCTGATTGTACCAAGCCCTGGGTGCTTACTTCAACACATACAGGGTCTTCTTCAACTTCAAGACTTTACCTTCTTGTCCTTCCAACTCATAGCCTTGTGGCTGGTCTATATAGACCTCTTCTTCCAACACTCTATTCAGGAATGCAGACTTGACATCCATCTGGTACACATTCTAGCCTTTCTAGGATGCCAATGCCAGGATCATTCTAACTGTTTCAAGTCAAGCTACAAGTGCATACACCTCATGATAGTCAATGTCTGACTTCTTTTTGTAGCCTTTTGCCACCAATCTGACTTTGTGTCGATAAACTTCACCTTGGGCATTAAACTTAGTTTTGTATACCCACTTGACCCCAATGGTCTTCTTCCCTATTGGGAGATAACTCAACTACCATGTCTTGTTTTTCTCTATGGCCTCAATTTCCTCATCCATCGCCTTCACCCATTTTTGATTCTAAATTGCTTATTCAAATGAAATTGGATCACACTCAAAAAATAAAGCAAAGTCAAAATGTTCTTCTTCTTGAAGTCGGGTTACGTCATAGATGTCTTGCAAGCTCCTCGTCTTTGCGAGCATCCTCAAGTTGGATATTCTGCTTGTAATTTGAGGTGTTTATGATGATGAGGTGGTGCTACTGCTAGCTCTATAGTTTCTACTTGAAGTTGTAGGATGATGCACTAGTTCTTCTTCTACGTCCTCAGACTCAATGACTTCTGGTTCTGGTTGACCAGTCTTTGATTTCCAGTTCCAATATTCATCCTCTAGGAACTTCACATCTCGGCTAATAATAATCTTCTTCGTCATAGGATTATATAGCCTATATGCCTTCGACTCTTCACTATACCTAGTGAAGATGCATTTCTCAGCTTTGTCGTCCAGCTTCTTCCTCTTCTCATCTGGGACATGTGCATATGCTATGCACCTAAAAACTCTGAAATGAGCAATGCTTGGCTTCTTGTTGCTCCATGCCTCTTAAGGAATTTTTTCCTCCACACTCTTTGTGGGACACCGATTTAGTAGATAGATTGCACAACTTACAACTTATGACCAAAACTCATGAGGTAATTTATTTGCCTTTAGCATACTTCATGCCATCTCCATAATGGTTTTGTTCTTCCTCTTAGCTACACCGTTTTGCTACGGTGTGTATCTGGCAGTAAGCTTCCTATGAATTCCATTCTGCTTGCAGATATTCTAAAATTCATTGGAGATGTACTCACCTCCACCATATTTCCTAAGAGTCTTCACCTAGTAGCCGCTCTGTTTCTCAACTAGAGCCTTGAACTCCTTGAATTTTTTGAATGCCTCTAACTTTTTTTTTATGGGATATACCCATGTCCTCCGATTGAAGTCATCAATGAAAGTAAAAAAATATTTGTTACTGATAAATGTGTTGGTCTTCATTAGATCGCAAATGTCAGAATGCACCAGCTCCAATGGCTGTGAATCTCTCCAAGATTGTCCTACATGGAATGCATCCTTGTGCTACTTGTCGACTAAGAAACCCTCACAAACTTGATTTGGTTGTTCAATAAGGGGTAAACCCTTCACCATCTACTTCTTGTGTAGCAAGTTCAGGCCACTAAAGCTCAGGTGACGGAATCTGAGATACCATAACTAGGTAGCATCATTCTCAACTACACTAAAATACATCAAAGATTCATTCTAAATCTATAGCAAAAACATCTTATTTTTAGTCATGGACATAGTTGCAATCTGCCCATGCTCCTTATCTTTGATGGTGCAAAGTCCATCCTTGAATTGAATAGTGTACCCCTTCTACACAAGCTATCCAATGCTCAAAAAATTGTGCTTCAAACCAGGCACATAATAGACATCGATGATCTGCTTTATTTTACCTTGCCTAGTATGAATGAGGATTTTTCCTTTCCCCATCACAGGAAATTTGTAGTTGTTCCCCATTTTCACCTCATACTAGATTGTTTCATCCAGTTGTGAGAACATCTCTTTGTTTCCCATCATATGGTTACTACAACCACTATCGAGATACCAGATATTCTTTTGGCTATCCTCCTCAATACTGCAAGTTAACAACACATTTCCACCAACATATCTACACTCTCCATTATCAGGATCATTTATGTAGTGTGATTGTTGTTGGTTATATTTGGCCATCTTCTTTCTACACTTAGAAATATAGTGTCCAAATTTCTTGCAGTAATAACATTGTATCTTTGATTTATCCTTCCTCTGATAAGATCCTCCTTGCTATTTTTTGTTGTTGCCTCTTCCACCTTGCTGATGGAAGTTCAACCGGTCTCTCCATCATTGGAGTTTGACCTTTCTTCTTGCTTGTTGTCTTTCCCATGTTTTCCTTTACCTCTTCCTCCTTGAGAACTTGAGGATTCTTGGTGGGAGTTTTCTCTGCTACTATCTCGAAATGAGACCTACGCTTTGAATACTTATTCTAGTGAGGACTGAGTTGAGTGACTCAGCCTCTGTTCATGTGTTTGCAGAGAACCCATGAGCTCATCCATAGAGAGCATTGTTAAATCATTCAATTCTTTGATTGCTTTCACCACCGAGTCAAACCTTGTTGGTAGGCTCCTCAGCATCTTCTCCATAATCCTTTGATTCACTATGTTCTCACCATTCAACCACATCTGGTTGATGAAATCCATTGTCTGGGTAAGGAAGTCACTTATGGACTCTGACTCACTCATCTGCAAGTTCTTGAGCTCCCTCCTCAGCATCTACAATCACACCAACTTCACCTTATCGGTGCCCTGGTAGGAGCTGTCCAAGATTTCTCAGGCCTCCTTCGATTTGGTTGTTGCTATGATTCACGGGAATATTGTGCCCTCAACCGCTTGCATTATGTAAAATAATGCCTTCTGGTCCTTTCAGTTCTCCTTCAGCAAATTTGAATCTTCTTGGGAGAGTACGCTCAATGCTGCTATGTCTGCTAGCTCTACATAGCCATTCTGGACCAGGTCCCATAGCTCCTACGACCCAAACAGGATCCTCATATGGATGCTCTAGTAATCATAATTTTTTTATTGAATCGTGGGATCTACAACTGCAATGAGTTGCCATTAGAAGCCATTGCTTCTTATCATCCACGGGTAGGCTCTAGTTCTGACACCAATTTAAAATAATCAGGTGCAATATTTTCTTGCACCAAGGGTCTGGCTCAAGGTTCAGATGCGTCAAGGGATCTGATGCAAAAGTAGGTTGCGCCAAAGATTGGGCGCAGTGGGAGAGTGCGCCCGATATGGGGCGCACTTGAAACTTGCACCCAGGATGGGGCGCAAAGGCAATTTGCGCTCTAGGGCTGAGCACAAGACAAGATGTGCTTTGGGCTGGGTGCACTAGAAGATTGCGCCTAGTCTTCGGTGCAAGGCAAGGTTGCACCCCACTTTGGGCGCAATGGGGGATTGTGCCTGGCTTAGCTACAAGAGAGGAGTTGCGTCCAACTTGGGCACAACTAAAATTACGCCTTGGCTTGGGTGCAATGGTGAGGTGCACCTCACTTGGGGCGCATGGGGAAAGTGAACCTCACTTGAGGTTAACGGGCAACAAACGCACCTATCTGGTGCAAACAGAATCTGAGACAAACTTGCACAAAGTAGATATTTTATTCACTCATGATAAACATACTGTAAATTTAGTATTACAATGCAAGTTCAGATTTTACAGACATCTACAACACAGTTGTAGGATAAACAACGAAGGAGTTTCCAGGAGACTGCAACTCCGACTCCTTCACTCTACTCAACTATTTCCTTGATTCCTCGATATGTTTTTTGAAAGACCACTCCGCATTTTATAGCCAGGTGAAAGGGAGGATAAGGCTTATCCTCTGACATGCATCGCATTAGGGTTTCTGCCCACTCACCAATTTTCTAGCTACCGACATTAACTGCGCACACTTGTAGAATACGACGATCGGATTTGCGGTTATCCGATCTGTCAAGGCATCAAATCTAGTTTAATTTTCTAACAAAAAACACAAGAGATGTCGATATAAAATTGGCTGGTATTCTGCTTGTGAGACTTAGCATGAATCAATGTCCAGTCTAAAGAGCCATAGATGATGAATCAATTACACCATAGAGGAAGGTCTAATCTACCTTGTAGACCATTCAATTTTTTTACGATTGTTAACTTGAGGTTAGTATTTTTAGTTTCAATTCCTAAGATAAAAATAAAATAATTAAGATAGGGATAAAATAACGAAGTTTCCTTAAGGATAAAATAACAAAGTTACCTTATATAGAAAAAAATAGAGCTAACCTATCTACTCAAATGCAATCAAAGATTTAGAAAAAAAAATATCCTACACATGAAATAAGAAGCCATGAACAAAGAGTCAACCTATCTAATCAAATACAATCAAAGATTAATAAGTAATGTTCAAAGGAATAATTAATTGTCAAAGCGATAATGGACAATATCAAATGCAAATGGAGGTAAATATAATCAATCACCCAAGCCACTTCCATATGAATAAAGACCATTTTTGACCTCAACAAAGAGAGTAAAAATCGCCTTGCACTTGTTAATGCCATCATATATAAGTAAAAATCACCTTGCACTTGTTATGCCATCATATATAGAGTAAAAATCACCTTGCACTTGTTAACGCAATCATATATTTAGAGCAAAAATCACCTTGTACTTGTTAACGCAATCATATATTTTTAACCGAAATAAATATTAAATATCAATACTCATAATAAAGACATTTGTTATGTATAACATCATCCCGGAGCACTCTTCAGATGTACTTCAATAAAGTTTTATAAAATTTAATTGTAACTATTAAAAGTTCAATTTTAAAATGGTTTAATTGTAAAAAAATCAATGAAAGTTTAACACTCGACCATGTTGAAAATTTTATAGAATAAAATTAAATTTTGTAGACATTTATTGGGTAGCATATTTAAAATTAAATTTTCATAGATGAAAACTTGTAGACATCTTTTCAATTCCATCTTCTTTCAAATAAAACTTTTAAAAATTTTAATTTTAATTATAATAATGTAGATTCCACTTTTAAACTTGTTTCAGTTGTTTTAAAAATAATAATAATTATATTTAAAATCAAAGTTTATAATATAAAAGCACACTTGTTAGAATGCTGCAAAGCACCTTAAATTTACATCCTAATCACATAGACAATTACAACTATAGAAAATAATCACTCCATTAAGTAATTACAATAAAATTAAACTATTTAAATATAAATTTATATAAATATTGATTATTTTAAAAAACCCAGACATGAACAAGTCCAAGCCTATCGATGGCTTTACCGTCTACGTCACTCCATAATAGTCCATTTCCTTGTCTGTAATGGCACACAATATCCACTTCATAATAGTCCATTTCCTTTGCTGTAATGGCACACAATATCCACTTCACTTTATTTATTTATTATTCGTTTCTTCACTATAGTCCTTTTTCTTTTACTTTTCTGTAATCGCACACTATATTCGTAGATAACATCCCTCTCTATTTTACTTTATTTTAATTTCCTTAGCTTTAATTTTCTACACATTATTTGCTTTGCTTTCGCTTTAAGTGTTATTATTTAAAAAACAGAGGGGCATGGATGGTTTGACCCCTTTCAACTCTTCCACAGATGAAATAGAGCATTGACTGGTTAAACGGACCCTCGACTTCTTGGGTCATATTCTTAAATCTTTCTGCGGCTTAGGCGTGGGCACAGGCACATTCATGTGCTTGCTCGATAAGGAATTTTTTTTATAATTTTATTTTTATTAAATAAGAGGATAAGATAATGTTTATAAGATTGTAAGAAAATATATAATTAAACGAATATAATAAAATTATAAAAAACTAAAAATAAGATGAAATTAATAGGATTTGAAAATCAACCGACAAAGTCTAAGCAATCCCATGACAAAGTGGTGGTGAGCAGCTTCAAAATGATAATCATTTAAGCAAATTATAGAAACATTGACCCACGCAAAGGGTTCTGTAAATATGGACCCGAGAGAAGGGGAGATTCTAAAACTGATAAACAGAATTGCCAACTAGCTACAGTGAATTGCCAACTAGCAATACAGTGGACGCTACCAGCATCCTTATCAATTAAATCAAACAAATATTTTTTTTTGTTTTATCAGTTGTGTGTGTTGGGAATACAATGTACACCAACAAATGATAAAACAGCTCTTCATAAAAACCATCAACAGATTAATAGATACACTAACAGAATTCGATTAACAAATTAACAGAGTAACTACTAAATCGCCACAAATCAGTATTGGCACACTACATTTACTTAGAATTTTTGACTTGGCTTGGTAAGCTCCACATCATCGTCATCTAGAATGAATCTCCCCCAAAACCAGTGAGACTTCCAAATAAGGACTTAAAAACACTTGAAAATGAGATTAGCATTAGGGAGCATTAGGGAGCCTGCTTAGGCTACTGTACAACAATGCTTGGAGATGCAGCAGTCAAACCCCCTAGGTATTTTTAGATTACCTTTTAAAACAAAAGTGAAAATTGACCTTTGGAGAATTAATCATAAAACAACAATGCAACAACAGAGAAATAATAAATAGATTATGCTATCATGCCCTAGATATGATTTAGAAAATACTCAAGCAATCAGAATCTGATAGATACCCCCAGTTTAGTCCTGGGTAAAATCGTATCTTGCAGATAATGGGCGTGATAACGCTACAAACGAAGTCATGCTCCATCAAAACGGGGTGCGATCTTGCTTCTGTGAGCGAAAACCCTAAATTAGGGTTTGCGAAGATTTTGCTTCAAACACAAAAAATTAAAGATAAATGCATAACGTAAATAAATGTAGGAAACAAAGTATGCAAAACCTGATGGATGGCACAAAAGTAGGTAGAAGAGATCGAGGTATCCAAATGGGTACTCTATTTTCTTCTGGACCACAACACAAATCCACCAACCACACAACAATCCAAATCAATGCAGTAGAAAATCAAATCTAAAATTCGCACTTCGAGGTTAGCATGTAGAAGAAATAGGAAGCAAAGCAAAAGTAAAAATGTGAGCACAAGTCAATCATAATAATTTTGACCTTAATCATGTATCCCAAAAATCGTTCGTTGTTGCTTATTGTTGTTATTTAAAGAGTGATATTAACCCCTCCTTTTATAGATGAAATTCAAGGTGAAAGGGATGGGAAAACAAACACAGACCAACATAAAACACGTTGGAAGGTTTTAAACCTGGGTTTTAATAATTAAAATCCTAAAATAGCGAAATCATGCCCCATGTCGATGGGGTGTGATATCGCTTTTGCAAATTCATGCCCCATTGTAACCGGGTGTGATTTCGCTAAAAGGCTAAAGAAAGGCAGGGGAGGGGGAAAATAGGTTTACCCTTGTCTAAGGCAAGGGTTAGGGACCTCTTAGGGACTCTAAGGAAGATTACCCACTAAAAGTGGGTCAATTTTTTGTGTCTATATTTTGTCCCTTCTTTGATGCATTTAAGGCCAAGTAAATGCATCAAAGAAAGATGTAGACTTTTGAAAGGTGAGTAGACAACAAGCACAGAGAAGGGATGGCCAGGTTTGGACAAAGGAGTGGTGCAAGAGGGGTACCATAGAGGGATACTCTAGACTCTTGCACACTGGGTGAGGCATTACTACCATTAATGCCTCTATGGCTAGGGTTCCCCCTCGAGTTTCAAAAGGAAATGAGTTTCCTTAAGAAACTCGAAAAGGTAAAGAAAAAAAATTGAGCATAGAAACACAGAGAACAAAAAAAATAAACAACAAAGCAAATATTACTGGGTACAACATGAATCTAATGCAGCTAACATGAAATGCATAGAAAAAAAGGAAATAAGGAAGAATGTGGGAAGAATAGAAGAATGAGAAGAAGAAAAAGAAGAAGTTCCAAATGTCAATCATATGAAAGCAAGAAGAAGGCTCAATCATAACCCTAACTACAGGATGTTATTCTCAAAATATGGTCCATATATGGAGTGAAGAACCTGCTATGATTGATTGTATGAAATAAACAAGTAGCTAGAGCGTAACCCGCTATGGATGATTGCTCACTAGTGACTACTGTGGGATGATTATCTAATAGGATGTATATCGAGGCCTACTGAAATGGTCAAGGAGCTTATCTTGTAATGGGGTGGTAAGCCTACTGAGTCAAAGAGAGACATAACCCGATAGGGGTGATATATAATGTATTTTAATGTGAATGATGTATATGCTAGTACTACCTGATAGGGTGTAAACGGATTTATGAACCAATCAATATGAGCATAACACAATATGAGTGTGTGCATGTGCTAGAATAAATAAGAGGAATAAAATGAGGAGAAAATAATTGTGCATGTGCTCCCCTTGATTGAAGTTTTAGTAAGCGAAAATTCAAGAGGGAGGAAGTGATCAAACAAATAAGAGAAAAATGTATATCCTTCTTTGAACAAATAAAATAGAGGAGAAATAAAAATCAGATAAGGATATACCAATAAGAGGATTGTATTCCTTGACTTTGGAGAGAGGTGATGATCATTGTAAAAACTTTCAAATTCAAGAGATACAAGAAGAAAAGAGAAGAGAAGAAAAGAGCAAATAAATATGAGAAGAGAAGAAGGGATGAAAAATGCATGGGCCCTACATTGGGGATCCAATAGGCATAAGAACCCTAGTGAAGAGTGTAATGAATAAGAACTATGACCTAACTAGGTATCATCACCTACCATTGTTGCAAATCCCAAGAAACTATATCAATAAGCAATTATGAGCAAGAAGCAATGCAAATATGACAATCAATATGCAAGAAAATAATGTTGAGCAATCATGCATAATATGATAGGAAAGCATGCAAAATATGTCAAGAAAACATGCAGTATGATCTAGCTAAATGCAAGTGAATCAAGCATAATATATTTTTAAAGGCACTATATTCATTGGTTCTTTAAGCTCTTTACCATCCATAGAATCCAACCTACAAGCACTTGAGCCAAACTTAGCCATTATGAAAAAGGGCCCCAACCAGTTGGGCTGAAACTTATCTTGAAGATCAACATGAGCATTAGTGTTCTTCTAGTTTTCCTTGAGGACAAGGTCCCCAACCTCAAAATAATGGTTGTTATTCTCAAAATATGGTCCATATATGGAGTGAAGAACCTGCTATGATTGATTGTATGAAATGAACAAGTAGCTAGAGCATAACCCGCTATGGATGATTGCTCACTAGTGACTACTGTGGGGCGATTACCTGCTAGGATGTATATCGAGGCCTCCTGAAATGGCCAAGGAGATGATCTTGTAATGGGGTGTTAATCCTACTGAGTCAAATAAAGACGTAACCTAATAGGGATGATATATAATGTATTTTGATGTGAATTATGTATATGCTAGTACTACCCGATAGGGTGTATATAGATGTATGAACCAATCAATATGAGCATAACACAATATGAGTGTGTGCATGTGCTAGAATAAATAAAAGGAAGAAAATGAGGAGAAAATAATTATGCATGTGTGCCCCCTGCTTGAAGTTTTAGCAAGCAAAAATTCAATAGGGAGGAAGTGATAAAACAAAGAAGAGAAGAATGTATATCCTTCTCTGAACAAAGAAAATAGAGGAGAAATAAAAATCGTGCAAAGGATAAGGATATACCAATAAGAGGATTGCATTGCTTGACTTTGAAGAGAGGTGATGATCATTGTAAAAACTTTCAAAGTCAAGAGATACAAGAAGAAGAGAGAAGAGAAAAAAAGAGCAAAGAAATACGAGAAGATAAGAAGGGATGAAAAATGCATGGGCCCTATATTGGGGCTTCGTTAGGCATAAGAACCCTAGTGAAGAGTGTAATGGATGAGAGCTATGACCTAACTAGGTATCATCACCTGCTATTGTTGCAAATCCCAAGAAACTATATCAATAAGTGGTTATGAGCAAGAAGCAATGCAAATATGACAAGCAATATGCAAGAACAAAATGTTGAGCAATCATGCATAATATGATAAGCAAGCGTGCAAAATATGTCAGGAAAACATGTAGTATGATCTAGCTAAATGCAAGTGAATCAAGCATAATATCTTTTCAAATTCACTATATTTATTGGTTCTTTAAGCTCTTTACCATCCATAGAATCCAACCTACAAGCACCTGAGCCAAACTTAGTCGTTATGACAAAGGGCCCCAATGAGTTGAGCTGAAACTTATCTTGAAGATCAACATGAGCATTAGTGTTCTTATGGTTTTCCTCGAGGACAAGGTCCCCAACCTCAAAAGAATGGTTGTTATTCTCAAAAGATGGTCCATATATGGAGTAAAGAACCTGCTATGATTGATTGTATGAAATGAACAAGTAGTTGGAGCGTAACACACTATGGATGATTGCTCACTAATGACTACTATGGGGCGATTACCTACTAGGATGTATATCAAGGCCTACTAAAATGGCCAAGGAGCCGATCTTGTAATTGGGTGTTAAGCCTACTAATTCAAAGAGAGACGTAACCCGATAGGGATGATATATAATGTATTTTGATTTGAATGATGTATATGCTAGTACTGCCCGATAGGGTGTATACAGATGTATGAACCAATCAATATGAGCATAACACAATATGAGTGTGTGCATGTGCTAGAATAAATAAGAGGAAGAAAATGAGGAGAAGAATTGTGCGTGTGTGCCCCCTGCTTGAAGTTTTAGCAAGCGGAAATTCAAGAGGGAGGAAGTGATCAAACAAAGAAGAGAAAAATGTATATCCTTATCTGAACAAAGAAAATAGAGGAGAAATAAAAATCATGCAAAGGATAAGGATATACCAATAAGAGGATTTCATTCCTTGACTTTGGAGAGAGGTGACGATCATTGTAAAATTTTCAAAGTCAAGATATACAATAAGAAGAGAGAAGAGAAGAAAAGAGCAAAGAAATACAAGAAGAGAAGAAGGGATGAAAAATGCATGGGCCCTACATTGGGTCTTCTCTAGGCATAAGAACCCTAGTGAAGAGTGTAATGAATGAGAGCTATGACCTAACTAGGTATCATCACCTACCATTTTTGCAAATCCCAAGAAACTATATCAATAAGCAGTTATGAGCAAGAAGCAATGCAAATATGACAAGCAATATGCAAGAACAGAATGTTGAGCAATCATGCATAATATGATAGGCAAGCATGCAAAATATGTCAAGAAAACATGCAGTATGATCTAGCTAAATGCAATTGAATCAAGCATAATATATTAAATGCACTATATTCATTGGGTCTTTCAGCTCTTTACCATCCATAGAATCCAACCTACAAGCACCTAAGCCAAACTTAGCCATTATGACAAAGGGTCCCAACCAGTTGGTCTAAAACTTATCTTGAATATCAACATGAGCATTAGTGTTATTCTGGTTTTCCTTGAGGACAAGGTCCCCAACCTCAAAATAATGGTTGTTATTCTCAAAATATGGTCCATATATGGAGTGAATAACCTGCTATGGGTGATTGTATGAAATGAACAAGTAGCTGGAGTGTAACCCGCTATGGATTATTGCTCACTAGTGACTATTGTGGGGCGATTACCCACTAGGATGTATATTGAGGCCTACTAAAATGGCCAAGGAGATGATCTTGTAATGGGGTGTTGAGCCTACTGAGTCAAAGAGAGATGTAACCGATAGGGGTGATATATAATGTATGTTGATGTGAATGATGTATATGCTAGTACTACCCAATAGGGTGTATACGGATGTATGAACCAATCAATATGAGAATAACACAATATGAGTGTGTGCATGTGCTAGAAGAAATAAGAGGAAGAAAATGAGGAGCAAAGAATTGTGCATGTGTGCCCCCTGCTTGAAGTTTTAGCAAGCAAAAATTCAAGAGGGAGGAAGTGATCAAACAAATAAGAGAAGAATGTATATCCTTGTCTGAACAAAGAAAATAGAGGAGAAATAAGAATCATGCAAAGGATAAGGATATACCAATAAGAGGATTGCATTCCTTGACTTTGGAGAGAGGTGATGATCATTGTAAAAACTTTCAAAGTCAAGGGATACAAGAAGAAGAGAGAAGATAAGAAAAGAGCAAAGAAATATGAGAAGAGAAGAAGGGATGAAAAATGCATGGGCCCTACATTGGGGCTTCGCTAGGCATCAGAACCCTAGTGAAGAGTGCAATGCATGTGAGCTATGACCTAACTAGGTATCATCACCTGCCATTATCGTGAATCCCCAGAAACTATATGAACAAGCAGTTATGAGCAAGCAACAATGCAAATATGACAAGCAATATGCAAGAACATAATGTTAAGCAATCATGCATAATATGATAGACAAGCATGCAAAATATGTCAGGCAAACATGCAGTATGATCTAGCTAAATGCAAGTGAATCAAGCATAATATATTTTTAAATGCATTATATTCATTGGTTCTTTAAGCTCTTTACCATCCATAGAAGCCAACCTATAAGCACATGAGCCAAACTTAGCCGTTATGACAAAGGGCCCCAACCAGTTGGGCTGAAACTTACCTCGAAGATCAACACGAGCATTAGTGTTCTTCTAGTTTTCCTTGAGGACAAGGTCCCCAACCTCAAAAGAATGGTTGCAAACTTTCTTAGAGTAATATCATTGGAGCCTACCCTGATAGGCTCACAAATGCTCTAAGGCATGAATGTGCTTCTCATCCAACAACTCCAATTGGTGCAAACGGTCTGCACGATACTCATCACCAACCTCAACATCTTGCAATAAGATGCACAAAGAAGGAACCTCAAGCTCAAAAGGAAACACTACCTCAGACCCATATACCAAGACATATGGTGAGGCCCCTATGGGAGTACGCACACTAGTACGGTAGGCCCACAAGGTAGGATAAAGCTAGGTATGCCAGTCACGACCAGTCTTACTAACCAACTTTTTCAAAATCTTGATCAAGGATTTATTGGATGCTTTAGCTTATCCATTACCCTAAGGGTAATAAGGAGTTGACCATATGTGCTGAATCTTGTACTTAGCACAAATATTATGGATATCCTTATTCTTGAAAGGAGTGCCATTGTTAGAAATAATTATCGAAGGAATCCCAAACCTACAAAGAATCTAGTTGAAGATGAACTTGGAAACCTGAGTTCCAGTCACCATAGCTAGGGGTATGGCTTCAACCCATTTAGTGAAGTACTCTATCACAGTAATGATAAACTTGTGACCATCAGATGACACTAGGTTAACTTTCCTGATAATGTCCAATCCCCACATGGAGAATGGCCAAGGGGAAGAAATAACCTGAAGGTCTTGAGAAGGAGCATGAATAAGGTGATCATGGCGTTGACACTTGTCGTAGCATCGAACATAATCACATGCATATTTCTCCATGGAAGGCCAATAATACCCCATCCGAAGGAGATTTTTGGCAATAACATTGCCGCTAAAATGGCCTCCGCATGATCCTTCATGAGCATCACTAAGAGCAAGTCGGGCTTCATCGGAGTTAAGACATCGCAAGAGGATACCTTCAAAAGAATGTCGATACAAATTATTGCCAATTATAACAAATTAGCATGCTCTTTTGCGTAATAGCTTACACTGATTACGATCTAAACCATCAAGCATTGATCCATATTTAAGGAAATTAAAGATATCGTTATACCATGGTTCAGATGGGGAATATCCAATGGTAAAACACTCTAGGGGATCCAAACAAGAACTCAAAGATGCAGGTTCTTGAAGTTGCCGAATGATAATCGAAGCTTGATCATCTTCCAACTCCAAAGGGAACAAATATGTAGCGGTAGCCATGGCATCCACATGGCGGTTTGAGGATCTAGGGATAGACTCTATGGTTACCTTCTCAAAAGAAGACAACAACTTGGTAAAAATATCCTTATATGGTTTAATTTTATCATCTCGAGTCTGATAAACATCGTTGATCTGATTAACCACAAGTTGAGAGTCACCAAAGACCGAAAGGACCCTAACCTGCAAAGCTAAGGCTGCTCTAAGACCAAGGATCAAAGCTTCATATTCTGCAGTGTTATTCATGCAAGAAAAATGAATCTTGAAGGACAAGGGGATGAGCTATTTTTGTGGTGTAACTAGAACGACTCCAGCTCCAATGCCCTTCATGCATCGGGCTCCATCAAAAAACAAAGTCCAAGACTCAAACTCTTCAATTTCGACATTGAAGCACTCATCGAGAAACTCAACAACTATAGGATGGGTAGCTTCTAAGGGAGCAGAGGCTAACTGATCAGCAATCACCTGACCCTTGATAGCCTTCTGACCTATGAAATTCAGGTCAAACTCACTAAGGGCCAACACCCATTTAGCAAACCATCTTGATAGGTGGGGCTTAGACATCAAATAGCGCAAAGGATCAAACTTTGCAACCACTAATGTCTTATGGCTGAGCATGTAGTGCCTTAACTTATGGGAAGCAAACACTATGGTAAGACAGAGCTTCTCTAAGGGGGTGTACCTAGTTTCATAGCTGACCAAAGTTCTACTAATATAGTAGATAGCTCTTTCTTTATTTTTGTCATCATGTTGAGCCAACATGGCTCCCAAAGCGTGAGTTGTGGCTGCTATGTAAAGCAACAAATGCCTACTAGGCACAGGGGGAACTAAAATAGGTGGGGAGGTGAGATACCTTTTGAGGTCATCAAAAGATTTCTGACACTCAGAATCCCACCGAAAAACCACATCCTTCTTAAGGAGTCGAAGGAAAGGCTGACACTTATCGGCTAACTGGGCAATGAATCGATGAATAGACTGCAATTTACCTTACAGACTATGCAATTTAGTTAGGGTGTGGGGAGGAGGTATATCAATGATAGTTGCTATCTTAGTAGGGTCCACTTCAATGCCTCACCTAGACACTATGAAGCCTAGCAACTTGCCATATGTAACTCCAAACACACACTTAGCAAGGTTTAAGATGAACTTTATATTGTCGAAGCCTTTCAAAGATTCATCTTAAATCATGGACATGATCCTTTCATTCTAGTGATCAATCCAAAAGGTCATCCACATAGTCCTGGAGAATATCATGCATCATGTCATGGAAAATATAAGTCATGGCCCACTGATAAGTAGCTCCCACATTTTTCAAGCCAAAAGGCATGACTTTCTAGCAGAAGGTACCCCATGGAGTAGTGAATGTTGTCTTGGCCTGATCTTCAAGAGCAATCATAATATGATTGTAACCTGAGAAACCATCCATGAGCAAAAGCATTCCACATTTGGTAGTGAAATCTACAATATGGTCTATGTTGGGCAAGGGAAAATCATCCTTGGGACATGCTAAGTTAATGTCCCAAAAGTCGGTACATACTCTGATTGTTCCTTCTTTCTTAGCTACAGGAACGATATTAGAAATCCAATCAGAATAGTTGATGGCTTTTATAAAATTGACATCAAGGAGTTTTTGGAGCTCCTCCTTGACTAAAAGGGTGACCTTCAAATGCATCTTCTGAAGCTTCTACTTAATAGGCTTAGCACTAGGCTTAACTACCAAATGATGCATGACAAGGGAGGGATCAAGCCCTGGCATGTCGACATATGACCAAGCAAAAATATCTTGATATTATTTTAATAAATTGGTCAATTGCTCCCGCTCATCCATGGTTAGGGCTTTGCCTAACTTAAGGATTCTAGGGGCTTCCTCAGAACCTATGTTCACATCTATGGTCTCCTCAATGAGGATAGACAAATCATCCTCAAGAGGAGGTAGGGCAGGAATTACCCCTAGTTTCTCAAGGTCCTCGGGAGACATAGAACCAAAGTCCACTTGAGAACTAGAAGACTCAACCTACACTGCACAAGGGATAAACCCATCAAAGTAGATGTCATTCTGAGGTAAAGCCTCATCTATAACATGCGACTCTGGGGTTAAGACCATAGGAGAGGATGGACCCTCATCCTCAACACTCCACTCTAAACCTTGATGAGATTCATCAAAGAGAAGATCTAAACAAGAAGAGTCATCTTGATCTTGTGATGAAACATTTGTAGAGAATTTCTTAGAGGAAGATTGTGAGGAATGAATTTGGGCTAAATCCTCTGGTGAGAAAAATTCAAATGGATGAGGATCACCCATGATAGAAATGATTTGGTTTTCAAATTCAAATTTCACACATTGATGAAAGGTAGAAGGGATGGCCTTCATTGCATGAATCCATGGTCATCCAAGAAGAAGATTAAAATATGCAGGACAAGACACCACGTAAAACATTGTATTCAAAATTTTAGGTCCAACTCTAAGAGGGAGTGATATAGTACCACAAGCCTTTTGAGACTCATTGCTGAAAGTTTTAATGATGTCACTAGTTACAATTAAATCTTCCTCTTTCAATCCAAACTTTTGAAAGAAATGATGTGTACATATGTTAAGTGAAGAACCATTATCAATCATGACCCTTTTGATGAGAGTATCTCCAATAAAAGTAGTGATATATAGAGATGAATCTTCTTGTATTTCTAAGAAAGACATATCATCATCTAAAAATGTGAGATGAGGCATTCCAAGAGAACTTACAACCTTTGCTATATCACTAGGAGAAATATCTGGAGGTACTGGATGCTGCTTCAAAACATTTACCATAGCTTCTTCATGGGCTTGAGAATTTTGTAGAAGTTCTAAGAGAGAAATATTTTCTGACACACTCATCTCTTGTTGAGATCGCTGAATTTATTGACTTTGTACTAACTTCTCTGGAGTAGTTATTATCATTCCAACCATATTGTTATCGTATTGATGTGGCACATTCTTATAAGACACTTGGTTGGTTTGTCTAGTTCTATCCTGATTCTGTTGGTTGCTTGAAGACTAAAAACTACTGGTGTCAATACGACCAACATCAATTAAATCCTGAACCACATGTTTCAATATTTTACAAGAATTTGTCTAGTGTCCTTCTACTCTATGATATGCACAATGTTGATCTACTTTATACCAATGAGCTGTAGTATCTGGTTGTCTTATAGGAGGTAGTTCAATTGCCTTAGCTTCTAATAATTGCTTCAAAACTACTTCCATAGGTATATTAAGTCTGGTAAAATTCCTTTGAGGAGGTTTCTAAAGTACAATATTTTGTAGGTTGTTGGTGACATTATTAACAGGTCTACTATCACTATCACCTCCTGTATGCTTATTCTTATGTTGAGACTTAGTAGGCTTTTCTTCTTTAGTCTTAAGTTGACCTCTTCTAATGAGAGCTTGTTCCACTTTTCTTGCTAACTCAATTGCTTGATCAAGAGATGTGATAGTAGTAGTTTCTAGTGCATAAGATATATGTTCTTGTAAATTACTAATGAATATATCAAGCATATCTTTCTAATACATAGGCTGTCTTAATCATCCAACTAAACTTCTCCAATGAGCTAAGAATTCTGAAAAACTTTCTTCTTTACTTTGCTTCAGATCATATAGGTCTCTCATTGTCACTTCCTTTTCAATGTAAGCACTAAATTGATGAACAAACATCTCTGCAGTCTTCTCAAAGCTCTTTAAATAATAGTTGGGCAACCGATAATACCATTCTAATGCAAATCCAACAAGACTCTTTGGAAATATTTTCAATAGAAGCATATCATCATAAACAAGATCATGGTAAGCTATCCTAAATCCTCTTAGATGCTCTATTGGATCTTCCGTCCCTTTATAGATTGGTAAAATTGGCATAGGAAAATGCTTGGGATAAGGTCTAGCAACAACAATAGGATCCAATGGCTGACTACACATTTCCTTATAACTGTATGTAAACCCTAAAGTTTGAATCATATCCATCCTTGAAACCAATTGATTCACTATATTTGCCAAATTTTGCATTTTTGGATTATGTGTGTTTTCGATATTCCCTTGACTTAGGTTGGACATGAGAAGGTTATTGTTATATGTGGTGCCTTGTGAGAATGGAAGATTTACTTGTGGTGGAACAGAGGCAATAGTGTTGACATTAGAAGATGAAGGAGGAAATTGAAAATAATTTTTGGATGCCATTACTAGTTGGAGGAACAGGCAGATTCCATCCAATGTTGGTGGTCACAGTAGTGGCATAAGTAGGTTGACAGGTTTGATTACCATGATTTGAAGGTTCACTCAAAGGATTTCCTTGAAGTGGGTCATCCTTTTCAAGTAATGCTTCTTCCTCTAAGGCTAGATCCAATGCATGTTTATGATATTTATAGAAAGTCCATACATGGTCAAAATATTTAAAGATGAGGTTCCCATTGGGATCTTGAATAGGATCAATATGATTATCAACCTCTTCTTCTAGGTTATGATTTTCTCTATCAATTTGATCATTCTCATGAAAAATCTCATCAAACCTAAGGAGTCTTCATCCTTCCCCAAGGTTAGAAGCCATTGAGAAAAAGGAAAAAGACAAGAAGAAGAACTAAGACCAAAGAGACCTATGCACTCACACAAGGGAATTATATTTTTAAATATTTGACACACAAATTAATGATCTTGCTTATTGTTTTTGAAATAAAAGGAGGTGTTCACATCGGGTTCACCAAATATGTAGAGGGGGAAAACTACCCTACCACGTACAATTCCCAAAAATGTTGGATCCACGAAAGATAGAAAGCCTTATGGGGTGAACCGTGGGGGTATGTTGTTCTCTACACTCGGTGCTAGGGGGAAGGGTTCACCAGGAATGGTTTAAGGACTCGCTCCAAGTCCTCAGGATTTTGGGATAGTTTGATGTATTCAGTTTCAAGCAATCACCTAAGTTTGGCCTTTCTAGATCTATGCTATGAAAGATAAAGGACAATGCAAAAAATATAATGCAAGAATACAAGAGCTAACCTAATATGATTCTTCCTTTGAATGCTTGCTAACCTAGGGTTTTATCCAGAAAACCTTTAAAGCAAGGGCACAAGATAAATGCACAATATTAACCCTAGATGCACACTATATGCTTTTCACTTTCAGATGCCTAAGAATCAATATTCAGATCAGATATTCAACCAATAAAATAATTAGAACACTTATCTTGATCGGTGGTTGATCTAGCTTTTTCTGCCTCTTGTCCAATGATATCAGAAATACCTATTTTTGCAAGATAACTTATGAAACACTTGAAAATGAGATTAGCATTAGGGGGCCTGCTTAGGCCATTATACAACAATGCTTGGAGGTGCAACAATCAAGCCCCCTAGGTCCTTTTAGATGACCTTTGAAAACAAAAGCAAAAATTGACCTTTGGAGAATTAATCATAAAACAACAATGCAACAATAGAGAAACAAAAAATAGATTATGCTATCATGCCCTAGATGTGATTTAGAAAATACTCATGCAATCAAAATCTGATAGATGCCCCTAGTTTAGTCCTGGGCAAAATCATACCTCATAGATAGTGGGTGCGATAACGCTACAAGCAAAGTCATGCTCCATCAGAATGGGGCATGATCTCACTTTTGTGAGTGAAAACCCTAAATTAGGGTTAGCGAAGTCATGCCTCACTAGGATAGGGTATGATTTCACTTTAGACACATGAAAAATAAAATATAAATGTAGAACATAAATAAATGTAGGAAACAAAGTATGCAAAACTTGATGGATGGCATAGAAGTAGGCAAAAGAGATTGAGGTATCCAAATGGGCACTCTCTTTCCTTTCGGACCACAACACGAATCCACCAACCACATAGCAATCCAAATCAATGTAGTAGAAGATCAAATCTAAAATTCACACTTTGGGGTTAGCTTGTAGAAGAAACAAGAAGTAGAGTGAAAGTAAAAATGTGAGCACAAGTCAATCATAAGAATTTTGAGCTTAATCGTGTATCCCAAAAATCATTCATTGTTGCTATTTATTGAAAGAGTGAGATTAACCCCTCCTTTTATAGATGAAATTCAAGGTAAAAGGGGTGGGAAAACAAACACATACTAACGCAAAACACATTGGAAGGGTTTAAACCTAGGTTTTAATAATTAAAACCCTAAAATAGTGAAATCGCACCCCATGCCAACGATGTGTGATATTGCTTTTGCGAAGTCGCACCCCATCGTAACCGGGTGTGATTTCACTAAAAGGCTAAATAAAGGCAAGGGAGGGGGAAAAGAGGTTTACCCTTGTCTAAGGCAAGGGTTAGGGACCTCTTAAGGGACTCTAAGGAATATTGCCCACTGAAAGTGGGTCAATTTTCCATGTCAATACATACATTCAAGTACAAATGGAAAGAAAGCGTGTAAATAAGGTTACATAATCATATCAACATACGCACAAGGGCCAAGTGTGATCTAAAATGAATGAATCTCATATATATATATATGTGTGTGTGTGTGTGTGTGTGTGTGTGTGTGTGTGTGTGTGTGGAGGGGGGAAGGGAGGTGGGTGGGTGTGTAAAATCTATTTGTTTTAGAGCACATGTGGCCCTTATAATGAGTACATACAATAGGGTACATTTATTATAATTAGGACACTATGTTCCACCATCCTAAGCTACCCTATGTCTTGAGTAGATAGCCCCATGCCCCAAAGAATCCTGTGGTACATAACTAGGAATTTCATGGTGGCTATAGAATAATCTCTATAGTATATAAAAAATAAAAGGACAATGACTACAAAAGCATCCCCTAAATACCTTTGACTTGATGTTGAGTGTCTATGCATCCATGTCGATGTAATTGAGTGGGATCAATTTGACATAGGTATATTAAGACTCACTATTTATCCTTGTACCTATGTTAACTCTAGTTATGCCTATCAATTATTACTCTCTATCTTGATCATAATCCTCCACCACCCATGCTTCATTCCTAAGTCTTAGCTCCTAATTTTTCTCATAACATTGGTAGGTGGTATGGTCTTCTAGATACCTAAGTCAAACTAGCACTGAGGTGGTGAGACTAATTATATAAATTTATTGGTTGCTCCAATAGGCTAGCTAGTGATGGTGATGCAAACAATAGGATGTTAATATCTAGAATGTCATCCAATGTGACTTGGTATAATAGGTCTATAAGCTCCTTCCATCCTTGGTCCATATTTACAACCACATGGAAATACAAATGTTAAAACATCATCATGTAACATAAGCATATAAAATATTGATGTTAATATATAAATCTAACTATTCATAAATTAAAAAAATTGAGTTAAGTTTAGGATAAATTATTTAGGATGTACCTGGGTCATCATGAGATCTAGTCTACTCTCAATCCTCTAAGGAGGATACCTCTAGTTTGATGATGTCTACTTTGACCTCATACATGTATATGTCCTCTATGTCCATATCTTTCTTAGAGGTATCTCTCTCCTTTTTCGTCATGCCATCCTCCACTACACCCTCAAGGTATTGCTATTTAGTGCCTAGTGTATGGGAGTCATAATATGGCCTCCCATACACTAGGCACTAACTAGTAATACCTCAAGTGTGCAGTCAGTGTCCATTGAGGTATTCCTAATAATTTCCTATTGTATGGGAGTCATAGTTATGGCCTCCCTTGTCATCCTTTATCTATGGGTGTTAGGATCCTCCATCCTAACATTATTAGTTAGTATTAGTTAGTATTATTAATCATTTAATTATTATATTATTAACTCATAAAGTGAACCATCACATCTCTTCACCAACGTAGCTTTAGGGTAGATATATATATTAGGTTGGCCATTCACACAAATCATCCAAAGAAGAAGAATAAAAGTAGTATTAAATATTTAAAGGAGGGAACCCCCTTTAGTGCAAAGCGATTACAAGGGAGCCCCCTTTTGAGTGGCCTGTGATTACATTTATATTAAATTATTTATTAATTTTACAGTAAGACCTTGGAGTCTTACCATTTGGTATCAGAGCCATGTTGGACCCAATGATGTTTGACCCAGTCAGGTTGGGTGCGTTGATCAAAATCAAGGAAATTAAAAGTGACATCATGGACTTTAGAATATGCAATGAAGATCACAATAAAAAAAGCATGGAACTTTTTTATGGTATTTTGAGCGATATCGAGTATCTAATAAATACCAAAGTGGAAGCTAAGGAAGCTAAGAAATATAATGAAGATGTGAAAAATGAGGACAATGAGCAAGCAATAACCAAAGCACCTGATCACAACGATGAAGGCAATACGATTGATATGCCAGAAGTGATCAATGCATCAGTCAAGGATGAGGTAGATATTCCTGAAGTGACTCATTATAGCCAAACATGTACTCTACAAGAACTACACTCAATTTCCTCTCCAATAGTGAGTTATCGCTACAAGGTCAAACCTATTAAAAAATAAGGTAGAAAGGTGACAACACACTCCTCCATTGCCTCTCCCAGGGAACAATAGGAGAATGTATAAGTTTTACCACCTCTTTTTATGCATCATTTTAAGGCATTTGAAGAACCCCAAGGGTTGCCCTTCCCTCATCATCACACATTTACTAATTTTTTTGGCAACCACACGCTAACGATTCATCCTTCTTGATACCCCTATCTACGGAAGGATGACATTAAAAGAGTCAAATAACTTACGCAAATCCTTCTTGGAAAACAAATGAAAAAACTCCTCACTTTGAGCTTTGAGGAAAAAGCTCTTTTTAAGGAGGGTGGCATGTTAGTATCCTCCATCCTAACATTATTAGTTAGTATTAGTTAGTATTATTAATCATTTAATTATTATATTATTAACTCATAAAGTGAACCATCACATCTCTTCATAATGTGAACCATCATGTCTCTTCACCAACGTAGCTTTAGGGTAGATATATATATATTAGGTTGGTCATTTACACAAATCATCCAAAGAAGAAGAATAAAAGTAGTATTAAATATTTAAATGAGGAAGACCTTATAGTGGCAAAGCGATTACAAGGGCTCCCCTTTTGAGTGGTCTGCAATTACATTTATATTAAATTATTTATTAATTTTACAGTAAGACCTTGGGGTCTTCCCAATGGGCTATTTTTCCCTCATCCCCCCTTGTCCTCTATCATTGATAACTCCATGCTAGTGGTGTCCCACTCACTATATTAGCTATTTTCTCCCTATTATGTCTATTTCATGATGGAAGTGAGAAGAGTACCTAATTTGGGTGAGTGTCCCCAAATTATTATAGAGCTCTATATCTTATGATGCTTTGACAAGTATGTTTAATGATATTCAATAATAATGATTGATTTTACCCCTAATAGCTATTGCATATCTTGGTGGTTGATCTACCACAAGTGGTGATAAGGTGTTTCATTGATCTAATGGCATGGGATCTATATAAAAATTTGCACCTATGGTCATGCTACACTTAATATGTTAGCCCATTACACTAATTGAATTTAATTAGGTGGTATATCATGGGTAAGCTTGGGATTTGTACATTACAAAATGCTCATAGATCTAGGCTTAAAGTAGTAAAATTGCATTGATGATGCATACCCTTCAATCTTAGATCATATATAGATCATGGTTTAAAAGTGCTAATAGTATCTACCATTAGTAAAAACCCTTTTTTGGTCTTATAGATACCTACTTTAGGGTTAGATAGAGTGTATATATAAATGCAATAGGTATCATGTTCATCCCTTTATAATAGTACATGAAGGTGAATAGGAAGAGGATATCAGTGCATCACACAAAGGTATCCTTGTAGCTACATTAACCTACTCTAGAAAAATGGTTTACTTTTGACCAAATCATCTCTCTCTAGTTGCTCTCTCTTCTAATATTACATGTCTCCTAAGTGAACTATCTAGGGTGTCTAGATAATAACTTATAGACCTATCACCTATGATAAAATACACATCCTTCATAGTCACCATCATCTTAATATCATCACTAGGAGTTGGTTGCCATAAAAATGTCTTAGTCATCATGTTTTAAAAGAGCATGAACTCATAACATTACCATTAGTACGGCCTATTTGTGTTGTATATTTACCATTCTATCTAATTTAATCTAGCCCAACTGGCCCCATACTTATGTAGTTGTCCACTATTATAACCACTCCTACATTTAGGAAGTCTCTCTATATCTCCATAGGTAGTTGTTTATCACCCTACTACTACTACCTATATTGATCACCCCATTAGTGTTATCATTCACATTGTGTCAGCCTCAATCACATCCTTAATGTCAACCCCTCCCACATCTGATGTCTTCCTATGGGTCATTCTTAAAGGAAATTCAATCTAAAAAATGCATTTTCATGATGACCATGATTACTTATCTCTAACCAGGATCACAGATCAATTCTAAAATCGTCCTTGTTTTAACAAGATCTTGGTCATTCCCTTTTTTGTGTGCAATCATGATTGTTGTATTTTCCCATAATTGTTTGTTCTTACTAGGATAATTTTTTTATATTTTTCTACAATTGTTGGTTTAGCCAAGATCATAAATTGGTTTACTTTAATTTGTAGACCATTTAGAGTATTCTTGGGCTATTTTTTGTTTCCATGCCTAGGTCCCACCACTAGCAGATGTAATGGTTCTCATAGATTTTTTTGTAGTTTTTTAACTACTTCTAAACTGGCCTAACTATATGTGTTTATTAACATTGGTTTTTAGGTGTTCGTTTATTTTAAGCCAAAATTATAAAACTAGGTTAGGAGGCCTACCTCTCCAACATTACATTCTTGTCCGCTCACCATCAACTATCTCTATGGTCAAATTGGCTCTCACATACGTATATAATGGTTAAGTGAAGATTATATGTGTATGTGAAATTGAATGTTTACCCTCTATTTATATTTATGTCTATTTAATTATGTAATTAGTTTTTTACATAATATTTTGTTTTTTTAAGGGATATCATAGGGGTAATACTTCTAGGGGTTTAAGCTCTCTTAAGACTCATCTATGCACTTCATTTTTGCTCACTTCATACTCAAATAATATTTTCAACGCTTTGGGACATTTTTATAGGTAACTACTTTAAAGCTACATAGGGCAAGAAAAAAAAAAAATTATCAGGCCAAAGTTTTTAGGGGCATACCTAGGTAAGTATTTCCTTCTACTTTTGCAATTTTCTAGTGTTTTTTTTTAAATGTTTGTATTTTATATGGATAGTAGACTTTAATAATAATTTTTTTGTCTTTGCACTATACCAAATAATCTTCATTTCTATTGTTTCGTCTATCACATATTGTTCTTTTTTATTTTTATTTTCCAAAGGACTCATGGTTGGATATCCTTTATAATGTCATTCATGTGCTTAGGGCAGCAAAATATATGTTTATAAAAATACTACTAATTGAAATATAGGTGGTGGAGAGTCTTGTACTCTTAATATGGGATAGGGATGGACTTACTTTATTACTCCTTGAGTAGAATGGCAATGAACCATCTTAATTGGTAGATTTAACTCCCTTCTATCATCTAATTTATCATCTTTTTTCTATAATTTTTACTTAATAATATTTGAAAACTTTGAAATAAGGATAAAGACATGATTACAAGATATTTTTACATGTCTTTAAAAGGACATATATCTCGACAATCAATAATATTTTGATTGCTACTTTATAATCATGATCATTAATAAATGTTTAAATTTTTTTATATATAATCCAGATTTTAGTATTTTTTAAAATTAAAAGTACATGACAATTATAATTATATAAATCCAATAAAAATGTAATCTAACTATAATCCTCAAAAAGAAACAGTTGCTTGTTTGATTTACTAGAATTACCTATTTTCAAAAGAACCTTAATTGTACTATTGAAACACTGCCTTTAGTAATCTTGTTTTCATTCTTGTACTGCCTTCCGTCTTGTCATAGCATGTGGCCTTCTTTTTATTTGATTCATCTCTGGTAATCTTGTTTTCATTCTTGTACTACCTTCCTTCTTGTCATAGCATGTGGCCTTTTTTTTATTTGATTCCGCTCTGGTAATCTTGTTTTCATTTTTGTACTACCTTCCTTCTTGTCATAGCATGTGGCCTTCTTTTTAATTTGATTCCTCTCTTGTTCTTGCAGTTACAACTAAATCCATCAGCCACCTGCTTTTGACAATGGATTTTATACCAAATAATGTTAACTGACAGGTCTACAGATATTATTTTTTGACAATGAATATGAAATCAAATAATGTTGTCTGTCTGGCCTAGATTCATGATTTGACTGGAGATAGAAATTATGAGTCTAATTCTATGAGGCATGAGCATATACTTAAACGTCTTTTAATTGTATTTCTCCTAACAATGTGCCGTTACCTACATGTTATTCACAGACCTCATTCTTGTAATGATACCTGCTATCTTATCTTGGTAGCACAACCTCCTCCGGAGATAGTTCCGTCAGCATCCCGAAACGAGGAAGATGACATATCCTTGGGACTCTCGACGTCAAAATTCTTTTCTTCTTTCTTAAGTTAATATTTTTTATAAACATTTGTGTTAGGAATTGAACGCAGTCACATCACCAATAATATAAATAATGTAGATTCAAAATTTGACAACGGTATTTCGTTAAAATGCGTACCCTATGCATGAATAACACGAGATATCCACATAAAATTGGCTCGTATTCTGCTTGTGAGACTTAACATGAATCAATGTCCAGTCTAAAGAGCCATGGATGATGAATCAATTACACTATAGAGGAAAGGTCTAATCTACCTAGTAGACCGTTCGATTTTTTAGCGATTGTTAACTTGAGGTTTAATCTACCCAGTAGACCGTTCGATTTTTTAGCGATTGTTAACTTGAGGTTTTAGTTTCGAGTTCCGTGATTTCTAAAATAAAGATAAAATAATTAAGATAAAGATAAAATAACGAAGTTTCCTTATATATAAGTAAGATAAGGATAAAATAACGAAGTTTCCTTATATAGAAAAAAATTCTCTATGCAGCAATGGACAAAGGGCCAACCTATCTACTCAACTGTAATTAAAGATTAAAAAATAAAAAAGCTACACATGGAATAAGAAGCCATGACGAAGAGTCAACCTATCTAATCAAATGCAATAAAAGATTAATAAGTCATTGTCAAAGAAAATAGTCGTCAAAATCAAATGCAAATGGAGGTGAATATAATCACAATCACCCAAGCCACTTCCATATGAATCAAGACCATTTTTTACCTCAACAAAGAGAGTAAAAATCACCTTGCACTTGTTAATGCAATCATATATCATCTTGCACTTGTTAACGCAATCATATATCATCTTGCACTTGTTAACGCAAATCATATATTTTTAACCCAAATAAAGGCATTTGTTATGTATAACATCATCCCGTAGCACTCTTCAGATGTACTTCAATAAAGTTTTATAAAATTTAATTGTAATTATTAAAATTTCAATTTTAAACTGTAAAAAAATCAATGAAAGTTAACACTCGACCATGTTGAAAATGTTGTAGAATAAAATTAAATTTTGAAGACATTTATTGTGTAGCATGTTTAAAATTAAATTTTCATAGATTAAAACTTGTAGACATCTTTTAAATAACATCTTCTTACAAATAAAATTTTAAAAAATATATATATATTTTTTAAATTAAATTAAATTTTAATTATAATGATTAAGATTTCAATTTTAAACTTGTTTCAATTGTTTTAAAAATAATAATAATAAAATTTAAAATGAAAGTTTATAATATACAAGCACACTTGTTAGAATGCTGCAAACCACCTTAAACTTACATGATTAGACAATTACAACTATAGAAAATAATCAATCCATTAATTAAATACAATAAAATTAAATTATTTAAGTATAAATTTATATAAATATTGATTAAAATTGCTTTAAAATATTAAGAAACCCAGACATGAACAAGTCCAAAGCCTATGGATGGCTTTACCGTCTAAGCCACTCCATAATAGTCCATTTCCTTGTCTGTAATGGCACACAATATCCACTTCACTTTACTTATTTATTATTCGTTCTTTCACTATAGTCCTTTTTCTTTTATTTTTCTGTACTCGCACACTATATTCGGAGGCCACATCCCTCTCTATTTTACTTTATTTTAATTTTCCCACTCATTATTTGCTTTGCTTTCTCTTTAGGTCTTATTATTTTAAAAACAGAGGGGCATGCATGATGTGACCCCTTTCCACTCCTCCACAGATGAAATATAGCATTGACTGGTTAAACGGACCCTCAACTTCTTGGGTCATATTCTTAAATCTTTCTGCGGCGTAGGCGTAGGCACAGGCACATTCATGTGCTTGCTTGATAAGGAAAAATTTTATAATCTTATCTTTATTAATTAATAAAATTTTAAGAAAAATATATAATTAAACGAATATATTAAAACGGTAAGAAAACTAAAAATAAGATGAAATTAATACAATTTCAGTCTAAGCAATCCCATGACAAAGTGGTGGTGAGCGGCTTCAATATGATAATCATTCAAGCAAATTATAGAAACATTGACCCATGGAAAGGGTTCTGTAGACCAACAAATTTTAAAACAGCTCTTCATAAAAACCATCAACAGATTAATAGATACACGAACAGAATTCGATTAACAAATTAACAGAGTAACTACTAGATCGCCGCATATCAGTATTAGCACACTATGGTTCACACTACATTTACTTAGAATTTTTGACTTGGCTTGGTAAGCTCCACATCATCGTCATCTGGAATGAATCTCCCCCAAAACCAGTGAGACTTCCAGACGAGGACCATCTCTTCGATGGGCACTCCCTTGGTCTCGGGTAGAAAATAATAGATGAAGATGCTCATGATCACCACCCACCCGGCAAAAAAGAGGAACAGCCCGAATTTGAGATGGCAAAGCATGGCGAGAAAAGCTTGTGCAACGCCGAATGTGAAGAGAAGATTCACAGAAACGTTAATACTTTGCCCGGCAGAACGGATCTCCAAAGGGAAAATCTCGCTGGGAACAAGCCATCCCAGAGGCCCCCACGACCATGCAAAACCAGCGACATAAATACATATGAAAAGCACCACCAGTATCGCTACCCCCTTGCTAAGGGATCCCTCGCCGGAAGACCCGAATTCCTTGCCTAGAATCGCTGCAATGACAACCTATACCCCCAAAAAAAATCGAACTTTAAGAAACTGAACCCCAAATAACTCAAAAAAAAAAAAAAAAAACAAACAAACAAACAAATTGTCGATCAATCAAATTACCTGGCAGATGAACATCTGAACTCCTCCTTCTAGGAAGAGAAATCTTCTGCCGACCTTATCGACAGTAAAGATGGAAACAAACGTACCGGAGACATTCACAAGCCCCGTGATCACGGCAGAGAGCAGAGAGGCATTGTCGCCGAAGCCGATGGTTTTAAACAGCACGGGGGCATAGAACATGATGACGTTGATTCCAGTGAGCTGCTGGAAGAAAGGAATGGCGATCGACATTACCAGATGAGGGCGGTACTTCCTTTCCAAGATATTGCGGAAAGGGTGCTTCACTTGTTTCGAGGCCTCGCTCGCTTCCAACAAGTCGTCATACTCCAGCTGAATGTCCGAGGTTCCCCGGATCTTCTCGAGCATCACCTTGGCCTTCTCGTGGTGCCCCCTCTCGATCAAACTGTTGGGGGTATCCGGCAGCCCCAGTGATCCAATCGTCATGATCGCCGCTGGCACCGCCGCCAAAGCCAGGGAGACCCGCCATCCATAGCTGTGAATCTTCTCCGTCCCGTAGTTTATTAGATTGGCGGCCAAAATTCCGATGGTGATGAACAGCTGAAAGCACATGTTGAGCCCTCCCCTCATCTTCGGCGGCGCCATCTCCGACAGGTACAGCGGCACGGACTGGAATTCGAAAAACCATATTTACGGAGAGAATTTAGAAATTTGAGGACAGTAATTCACAAGCATTTTGATTTTTATCAAAAATTTAGAAATTTGAGTATTCTGAACCTGATTTGCAAAGCCGACGCCGACGCCGAGCAGGATGCGGCCGATGATGAGCATGGCGACGTTGACGGCGGCGCCATTAATGGCGGCGCCGGTGAGGAAGAAGGCTCCTCCGAGGAGCATGGAGGGCTTTCGCCCAAAAATCCTGGTGGTCGTCGACGCGAAGAAGGACGCGATCAGGCCGGCAATGTATAGCGACGACGTGAACGTCGTCAGCAGCTGGCTGTCGAACTTGCAGTAATCGTTCTGGTGGGCCGACTTCTCCTTCCGGAAAACATCTGGGAAAAACTTCTTCAGAAACGCGTCCATGGAAGTCACTCCTCCTGCCCAAAAAACAAACATAATACCACCATTAGTATATCTTCCGAACCTCTGCATGCAAATTCATTACGCTATAAACCATGGCACATACCGGAAATTCCGATATCGTAGCCAAAGATTAGACCACCGGTGGCCGAGACGATACAGGTGATGAAGACGAAGATGGTCATTCCTCCAGCATAATTTCCGACCGGCCCCTTTGGGGCTGCGAAGCCACCCGCCATGACTGCAACACCGTATTCACAGACTAAAATAAAAAAGAATTTCTCTCCTCGCCTCTTCTGTTCTTGTGGATAATAGAGCCAAGACGAAGTTAAGAGGGCAGTAATGATTTGGCCGAATACCCTCTGTTTTATAGGACCGCAACCCACTAGGGCTTTTTGTTTGAAGTGAAAGTTATCTGGATTTGGCTATGGCGTT
The DNA here is from genome assembly GCA_028583015.1 of Wollemia nobilis. Taxonomy (NCBI): domain Eukaryota; kingdom Viridiplantae; phylum Streptophyta; class Pinopsida; order Araucariales; family Araucariaceae; genus Wollemia; species Wollemia nobilis. The sequence goes on along the minus strand of JAQPPZ010016414.1, from coordinate 5,073,229 downwards.
CTTACCTTATCCTTCCAACAACTTGTGAGACAGAAAGCCTTTGATCACGGACGGTATAGATCGCCGTTGGATTTTCCACGTATGTTTGACTTGCCCATTCTTCTAAAATTAGATGAACTAGCTTGGCATTAAATGTAGGTGTGAACTGGGAAGCCGGTACACTCTGGAGAGGTTGGAACGGCTGAATCTTCTTCAAATCCAGCTCATTTGTTTTGGTTTTTTTTTTTTCAATTAATCCACTTGACGGAATACCACTAAAGTGGAAACCTTGTTGAAAAGATTTTCTTAATTTTCTTGCTATTTTGGATACCAGACCTCTACTTCTGACGGCTACCTACAAGTCTAGGTTAAACTTTGAAGTAACCATCCAGGAAGCTCTCTATGTTAAATCATGGGATGTTTATAGTGTTATACCGCTTTTTTATTCTTAGACAGGCTTTTTCCTGCATTTCTAAAGAGAGAAATTGATGTAATATATCCTTGAAACAGGAAATAGACTTTTTAAAGAAGAGGGTTACACATTGAAAACGAACCGGTCAATAGAAGATCAGCTCTTCGTTATTTATTGTATTTTACGACGTAGCAGCCGGCGTCGTTGTTTCAGTGATCTGTGTAAAGATATTTTTAGTCCCAGATTCTGTTTTCTAACAGTTTTTTTCTTTTATTTTCTTTTCATAATCAATATCTTTTATAGATATCCGTTTTGTTTGGGTTACAATAATGTAAGTAGCGTTCTTATAGGTAGATTACACGTACTCAGATTATCATCATTTATCTGATAATATTTGACCATTAATTTTATTAATTTCGTTTTATTCAAAAAAAATATTAAAAAAATTGTGGAAAAATAAATTAAAGGTTATAAAAGTTTTTTATACAGCAAAAGAAATATTTGGCGACCTCGGGTATAAGAACTATTTCTCAAAAAAACAAGTTATGAAAAAATAAATTAAGGGTTATAAAAAATTTTAATACGGCAAAAGAAATATTTGGCGACCTGGAGTATAGAATTATTTACCTCGAGGACTTTTGCATATTCATGGCTGTAGAGTGTTGTAATCATTTTAATTATGTTAAAGCTAGCTCGTAATTTCCTGATTTTTTAAAAGTATTTTTATATTATATGTTTTTAAAGTATAATGGCTATAGCTTAATTAAAGGAAATATTGGAGATATATGTAGCTTTGGTCATTAGTTTTCATCTCTCTACCCTTTAGTCACGTTATTTTTTATACTTTTGTCTTTAATTTCAATAGCGAGGAAAACATTAAACATATAAATTTCCATCATTAGTCTTACCTTATGATTTTTTTTAATTTTTTAAATTAAGTGCATAATTATATGAAAGATTTAAATAAGTACTCTCTTAGTTTCAATTTTTTTTTGAGATGTGATTTTATAATTTAGTTAATAAAATCTGGATAAAATTAATTGTTATTTATATTTTATTAAATAAAATGTTAAAATTTATATTTTAATTATTTTTTATTTTTTATTTATAACATTTTATTTGTTAGTAATATTTTAATTTTATAAAGAGTAATATGTCAAGCACTATGTGGAAGGATAATTTTTACATCTTTATATTTAAAAAAAAAAAAATGATGATTTGAAAAGTAATTTAACAACAATAATAAAATTATTTGTGTAATGTTAGTCTCACACTAAAGGTTGTGGTAGTTCAAACATGAGGTTCAAGGTTTGTGTAATGTTAGTCTCACACTAAAGGTTTGTGTAATGTTAGTCTCATAGTAAGATGAGCAATTTCCACCATTCCATCAACTATTTCAACATTCATGGAGCTATCTAATATATTTATTAGTTAAAGATACACCCACAAATGGTATAGCAAAAGGGACAATGGAGAAGTAAAGAGTTTGATGCTTCTAGATTCTTCTGACACAAGGTACACTTGAAAGGTCCATGATACCCTTTTTTTTATAGACTCTATCCTATAAGAATAGAGCTTTAGAGTTCTAACCAAAGTAATGTTGAGGATGTGGGGAGGGCATATTATGACAAAATGTTCTTCCAAGAGAAATTATTAGGAGTAGGAAATTTTAATTGCTTTAAACCCTCACATCCCAACTTGACTGAGTCCCCACCATATTTTTATAGATTCCAAATGAATTGATCATATCATGTAAAAGTATGCAAATAAAACTCTTAAAACATATTTTCAAACTCATATTTTATTTATTTGAATTCTTATCCTTTAATCACCTTACTAATAGAAATCTAGAATTTGGAACTTTAATTGTATTAATATAATCTTTGCCCTTTGGACCCTTACAAGCTAGGCATGTCAGAGCCAATGATTATCATTTTTCTAGAAGTAGTTTTACTTTGACTGCTTGAACTGTATCAATGGTAATATGATTCTAGATGATAAATGGTTGCACCCCCACTCTTTAAGATGACTTCTATGATTTTTTTCTATTTTATGGAAACTAATTTGTTGGGTAATATTAGTGGGTGTACTATGGAGAATGTATTTCTTCCCCAACTGGTTGAATTGTGTCTAGAGTTTAGAAAAAACCTAGACTAAAAATTAGCATACAAAGCCATTGAGTTCCTAGTACTGTACCACAACCTCTAAAATGAAGGGAAAACATATTTGTCTTGAGATTGCAATCACCTATCTACACCTTTACATTTTTGTAGTTTTCTTTCTAAGGTAGGGCTTCCCCATTAGCTGCCATGAATTTGAAATAATTGCACAAGTATATATAATAGTCTACTTGTTTTGTCACCTGAGGATCAATAAAATTGTGTGTACTACATGAATCAATGAGGATTATGAGGCATTATTCCCTGAAATGCCCTTCCAATTTTATGGTTTGGGGAGTGGAAATTATTGTCATGGAATGTATGAAAATCTGAGGTAGTTGATCCTTGGTCAATTCAATTTATATATGTGAATCTTCTTTTCTATTGTGCTCCTCTTTGTTATATGATTCTTGAATGGAAGGTTTTCCCACATCAAATAAATATGATTTTTGTTACATGCACTTGCGGCCTAGGGAGTATTTATCACTATAGTTGTAGCATATACCTTATACCCTCTATGTCTTCATTTCTTCTTTAGTTAGATGTTTGATTGGGGTTGGTTTATTAGCAAGATTTGATGCTAGCCAAGGTGGAATCAGGGATTGAGTTTGAGGAATTTTTAATGTATGTTGTTGAGCTATAAATTTATATTTAGGAAATCTAGGCAAACCTACTATGTGCATCATGGTTTTTTGTTTAAACATTCCTATCTCAAATCAAATATCTTAATTCAATAATAAAACAACAGTGGAAAAGTTTGTCACTCAAACCTCTTGCATGGTTTACCAATGTTTCAAATTGTATTTGATAGTATTATACCATTGTGATCTACTTCAATTTGGTGAGAGCTCCTATGAAACCCTCATATTCATCATATAAAAAATGAGTGAGTAACTGGGTCTCAAATTCAGTCTAAGAGCCTCAACCATTGGTACCATTGAAGTGCTTCAAATTCAAAATTGAAGGATGATATTATGAGACTTAATGTCATAAAGATAAAAATACTAGTCAGTCACCTATAACCAATTGTTGAGGTCCTCTCAATCAAGTTTTGGGAAATCTAGTTTAGGCATTTTATAGATGTTATTATTGAGCAATGTACCATGTGCTCCATCCTATGAACTGTCTACCTTATGTACTAATCCCTTTTTACCTAGTTGGTCATATTTTTAATCCTAGCCTATTAGAAGACTCTCAAAGTCATTTATATTGAAAAAGAACAACTTTTCCAAATTTTGCTACTGCTATATCAAGTAACCAACTTGTTCACCTAATTACTCTAGTTGGAAACCTCTAGTAGCTCCTAATATTTTTAAGCACCCTAGGATTACAAAAATTCTTATGGATGTTATATATCATAACAATCATCTCAAAGAGATTATAAAAAATGGATTATACCACAAAATGATGAATTTTGACCTCCAAAAAAGCTTTATGGGTGTTATATATCAAAATAATTATCTTGAAGAGATGATTACAATAGGCTAAACTACAAATGGTAATTTTTTGACCTCTAGGTATTTTTTGTAGACTATTACCAAGTGTTATGATGGTCAAATATGGTCTTCTCTATATTATCAATGTTTTGAAAACCAAATAAGGTGTCTTGCATTATTAGACTACCAACTAACAATTGCCAACTCTAAAAACTATCAACTAAATATTTTTATTTTCTTTTTAGCTATGTATATATATTCTCTATATTATCTCACCAAATAGTTTGAGCATCATCAATCTATGGTGGTTGTAATATCCTCTATAATATACTCCATTTTAATCTTTGGGTTTGGTTGGCAAAGGACTGAAAATATATTCAATAGGGACAATCTAGACCAAGATGTGTCTAGTTCCATAGGCTCTCATATATTCAATATATTCAATAGGTACAATAAAAGAAAAATATACCTAATAGGGAAGACATCATAAGACAGTAATTGTTGCTACTATAGTAACACACAATGTTAAAAAGTGGTTTGATACCACTTGTTAGGAACATTCAATTAAAATGAAGTACATTTACAACAATAATTGTAGAAATTAATAAAAATGCAAGAAATAAAATAATAAAGTACTTAAGAAATATTAAATAAAAATATAGTAGCTTAATTAATCAATAGAATTTGATATCGTAGACCTCTTAGTGGGGAAACCTCCTTGGAAATAGAGCTCTATTACAATTTTTAAAAAAGACTTGATACATATTGTTTCCACCCTTATCTTTATAAAGACTCCTTACCTACCCTAACACTAATGTTCAAGGGTCAATACACATGCAAGTAAGGGACCTGAGCTAGTAACTTCTAACAAAATAAATAGTTACATCTTTACTAATAAGTATTGGTTACATCATAATGGTTCATACTCCAACCTCCTAACCTCCATCCTAAGCCTATTTAATCCTAAGATCTTCCCTTAGCACCCCCCTAGATGAAATCCTCTGTAAATTGACTTCACACATGTTAAAACATCCTAAATTGATATTTGCATTAGTTCTATACCAATTTTGTTGCAGGTACCTTAGTGTTTTTTAGCCGGAGCAAGCTTACATTATCGCAGATGATCCTGTTCAGATCGGAGGCGATCTTGTTAAATCAGAGACGATTTCATACCAATGCGAGATGATTTCTACTGTAGTCAACATTGAGGCAATCAGTGCCTAAATTTTGCATTTCTTTATCTTTCAATTTGTTGTTTTACGCTGTAATTAGCTAGTTTATTTAGTATTTTATGCTATTTTGCATTTTGGAGTTCACCCATCTAGATCAAATGCATAATTAAGTCATAATTATTATTTAATCAGTATGATGCATTCATATTTCTGTTCATAATCCTCAGTTTGATATTGCTACTGTCAATTTATACTATTTCCCTCTGTTAGAATAGTTGCATTTTTTGTGTTTTGCACCTATTTCTCTATTTGTAGGTCTCTGACAAATTCGTCTGACGAATTCGTCAGATCTTAGACGATCTTGTCAGATCTCAGATGATTCTGTCGAATTCCAAATGATCCTAGTATTTTTTTGGATATATATGAAAAAATTAAAGCATGCAATACCAGAGCTAGACATATATTAACAAGGATCATTCCACATCACCGTTGGAGTGTCAAAAATCCTCCATAGAAGCATTGCTCATTATCCTAGATCAGAGCCACTTGAACTCCACCAAAGCATTATGCAGTTGGAAACAACTCAGCACCATCGAAGTAGTGAGGAGAGAAAACAACAATGAAAGAGTTGAAAATAATACATTGAGGAAGCTTTCAAGAATACATTATAAGATAGGTTTATGCAAAAGAAAGAAGGTACCACTTGTCACCGTTGAAGAAACCCTAATGCCTTCCATACGAGCGCTCAAAATAATACTCAAATTCTACACGCGTGAAAGGAATAGTCCAAGGAAGCATTACACAAGAGAGCATTGGTTGTGTTAGAGGTGTGAAACTAGTAACTTCTAACAAAATAAATAGTTACATCTTTACTAATAAGTATTGGTTACATCATAATGGTTCATATGCACTAAGTAAAAAAATTATATAATGATGTTAGGATAGGATCCTGACATCCTCTAAACCATGGGCTACCATCCATTATTGTATCTCTATTTTTTTAACTAAAAAATATGATAAGAAAAAAGTCATGGAATAATTTAAATTCAATTCCACTTTCACTTGATCTAATTTTGAATGTTTGAAAATCTTACTAGCATCAATAGACCTTTTATATTTATCCTTTAATTATAATATCCATTATATCATGCTTTACCATATCATCCTTGATAATTACTTCTCATGTAATATCTACTACCTAGATAGGGTTTTCCATAGATTCATTTTTCCTCTTGACTCTAATTAGGGCATTCTTAATTCTAGTTAGGACTTTCAAAAATCAATTTCCTACCATGATACCTAGGGTTTCTTTACAAGAATCATTTATTTTAAAAAAATTCCTAAGATCTAAATATGAAATAGTGATGCATGCTCCCTACAAGATGGGAAATATCCCCTTTGCATTCTTTGTTTTAATATTTCCTTGAAGGTTAAACTATTCTCCTAGGTCATGAGGACATTTCCCTATACTAAGGATTGTTGATTGGATAATATTTTTTTGTTGTTGATTTATTTCCTACCATTATAGTTTTATACATAGTAGGTTGTGATATAATTTTTTATTTTAATTGGGATTCTTCAATCTCTACATTCATTATTTTCTCTATCAAGATTTGTAAGCACATGATATAGTCAATAACACTTGCCCCATTATAAGTTTTACACATATACTTTCTATATTTCTTTGACATACTCATACCATTATATATAATCATTCCATATATGTCATACCAGGTTAATAGTCCTTCACCAAAATGATTAATGATTCCTTTATATTTTGAATGCCATGTCCATTCTAAATTTATCTAGATCCTCCTTGTTGCTTACTTTGTTGGTTTTCTCGCTTGTTGTCCTTGTTTTGGAATCTCATATGGATCCATAAAAATCATATTAGAAGTTCTCTTTTCCATAATTTTAATCCAAACATACTATTAATTTGGATATTCTTTCTCTACCTAAATATTTTTATCCCATATTTTTTACCATAACTATTATTCTTCTACACCCCTTGACATTTTCTTGTTGTTTTAGCCAATATTACAATATTTCTATGTCCTTCAAAGTTGTAATTCGTAATCTCACATTGCTTATATGTTTCCATGAGATAAATTATGTCTCTTCCTTATACTATGGATCCTAATGCATATCTTCTTCGCTAGGGGTAGCCTCTACAATTATAACATTCCAGATTCAATTGCTCCTTTGGGTGATATTTCCCTATTTATTTTGAAAATTTTGACTAGAGATGCAAGCCTTTTCTTCTTTCACCCATGGCTATTTACTTTCATTCGTCGTTGACCTTACTTTTGTTGACTCCCCCTTTTTTCTTCTTGTTGTATTGGTGTATCTCGAGGATTTTGACTAGTGATGATCATGTACCTTTATTACTTGCTATATTTACTTTTTTCAATTCCCACCTTCTCTCCTCTTCTTATATTGGAGTCAAGTTTTTGCCTAGGAAAAATTGTGAACCTTATAAAAAAGCTCCTATTTCTTAAAATTTGATTCTTGTCATTTATTTTCATCATAGTAACTTGGCTTTGTCTTCATTCTCTTAAGTTTCAAGCCAATATTTATCCTTTCTATTGTATTTTATCTTTGAGAAAGTCTCTTATAAGACTAATTGTGTCTTCAACTTCTCCACATTTCTTTATGCCTTGGATAATTATATTTATTGATCTATTATATCTTTCTTTGTTTTCTCTTTCTTACATTTTTATTTATTTTTAAACAGTCTCTTTCTTTTTATCTATACATTATTTTATATTTTTACTATGTATTATCTTCCTTTAGGTTCTTTCACATATTATTTTCTTTTACAATATTGTTTGATTTTTTATATTGCCATTTTTTATATGTTATTGTTATTTATTGTGTTATATGTGTTCCTTGTCTCTTAAACCTATATTTATTTGAATTAAGAGATACTTTAAAAGAAGGAATGACTGTTACTTTTATATTTGTTTTTTAACCAACCACCACATTAAAATTTGTTAATTTTGCTATTACTATAGTCTCTATCATTGTTGGAAGAGACCTGACCTATAGACCTCTTGTGTTACTACAAACTATTTCTTTGAATAAACTCGTTTCTTAGGATTTTTGTTGCATGACAGCCTCTACAATGTTTTAAGCAATAACAACCACATTATAACCTTGAGAAAGGTGTTATTGTGGCTCATATAATTACTTTTTTAATTATTTTAAAAATATTTTAAATATTTTAACTTTGAAATTTTTTAAATATAATACAATATAAAATATTATACACACGGGGTGTTGTTTAGATTTTTATTGAGATAGGGCTCTATGGTGTTTCTTTTCCAATAACTCTTCCTCTTGAAGTCATTTAAGCCCCGATTTAGATCGGTGTTGTTTCGGATTTTTGTTAAGGTAAAGCTCTGTTACCTTTCTTTTCCAATAACTCTTATTCTCGCAGTAATTTAAACTTAAAACTATATCATCTAATTCATGATATATTTTCGCTTGCGATCACTTAACCTTCTGTTTCCACGCTTTTTTGTTCACATGGGATTTAAGGCGGCAATCACATGGAGCTGCTTTATTTTTAAATTGGATTGACATTTATAGAACCATTGTTTCCGAAAGAAAGGAAACTCAAGATTAGCTGGATCTTAGAATCCACTCAAACTCAATAACAGTTAATTAGCTCAATTCTTAGAATCCACATCACCTTATATGGAGAAAACCCTTGTTTTTTCTAAGACCATGTTCACCTCGAATGCAAGGGGTATTCTTGTATGGACGTCCAAACTTTTTGATGAGACACCACTGCTTTATGAGTCAGCTATAATATAAAAAAAAATCGTCCAAACGTTTTACAGGTAGCATTGATTGACGGTGGAACAACACGTCAACACGGATAAAAGGATAACGAACATTCTTAACACAAAAAAGAAAAAAATGCTTCTAATTTCAAACATTTTCATCTGCTCAACCGACAGACTTCGACCACATGACAGGACATGCCTTTTACTAGACGTAAAGCAATCCAACGATGAAAGAATCAAACGATAACGAAGAGCAAACTAAGCAATAAACTCACAGGCTGACATGGATCTCAAAAACCTTATCCAAATCTATCTTGCTTTCTTAACATTCCATAAGCATGTCCCCGGATTACGGGAGGTGGTGAGATTGCTTGAGAATCATACTGCTTTTATTCGAATTAGAAAGATGTCACGTTCTGTGGACAATAACGGTCGGTTAGACGTTGACAGGGCGGGTTAATCGAAAATGGCAGGATCATTGGATGCCCTCCATTCCTGCATGTGAACATTTGCTGTACATTGAATTCAAAATTTAATGTTACAAAAGGTGACACGAGATGTTCGCAGGGGTCAATTCCTTACACAGTCAGCTTAATCCAAAACTTCTAGGCCAGGTCAGCTTCACATGACGGCACCGACAGAGGGCGCTTTTCGACGGTGAAGTTAGTATGAAGCATGACGTGTCATAGGAGTGGCAGAGGGCGACGGGTGCGTGAGGGGTCTCTGCACGTCATCTGAGTTGCTTGGCAGTTAAGTCAGCTCGGGCTTTCCCACCATTTTTTGTTGTAATGATTTGTGTCTCTACTGGGGACATCTTGCTTGTAATTTCAAAAAAGGTTAGGAATGGAAAGGATCTTAATGATTATAAGGTTGACTTTGTGGCCTTCAGGAGAGAAGGTTTATTAAGAAAAGAGTAATTGGTGAGCTTTGATTGTGCGAGGCTTGCAAAGAGGGACCGACCTGTTTTTTTTAATTAAGCTTTCTTTTAAAAAATTTAGGTTTGTGTGAAGGGACCGACCTGTTAAATTTAGGTTAGGTTTGTGTGAAGGGACCGACCTGTTATTATTGTGTGAGAAATATTGTGTACTGAAAGTTTTGTTGTCGGATAAAAATCATGACTAATAGCATCACTCCCCTAAGAGTCTGACTAGGAAGTACTAAGATGGGTAGGAAGTATGATGATATGTTGTTGGGTGATTGGGTAGTTGATTACGTAGCGGATTACGCAAGGCAACGAACTAGGTGGGTGGGTGTTTGGTGAAATACTTATGGAGGTTACAAATTTCAAAATTTTGTGAGGTGCTTTTTATTTGTGTGGTTATGATATGTAATAGATGTCCACTCGGGTTAGGCAAACACCTTTAGAGTTGAGTTATTTTATTTGTTTTCATGAATATTATATATCAAAATGTCTTATCTGTTTTTGAAGTTCAATATGTTTGGAAGGAGGGATTTGAAATGTGATAGAATTTATTTTTTTTCAAACCTTAGATTTTTTATATAGAATAGTTAAAACTAAACTTTATTTTATTTTAAATTGAAACTTTAGATATTTTACCTCTTTGTCATCCACCTCACTTATGTTGTAGATAAGGATAAATTAAGGAGGGTACAAGTGTGGATATGTGGTGTCCATGTCTAGTGTCTATGAGGTGGAAGAAGATAGATCTGTCATGGCAAACACTTATGTTTTTAAGGTTGTTTCCTAGATATTTATAACCTTAAGGTTGTTTAAGTGGGTTGAAAAAAGACGCATGTAAAAAGAGATGCTAAGGTCCATAAAGAGATTAAACAAAGGAGTAAGTTTTAAGGCTCAAGTATATCAAGGGTTAAGTGGAGGAGTAACTTTGAAGCCTCCTTAAGAGTTCATTGTGAGAGGCTATAAGGTCTAAAAATAGAGAGCACAAGTTCTCATAAGAGAAAAATCGTCTTGCTAACAAAAACATTAGAATTTTTCCTTTAATTTCTATGCACTATAAAAGTAGCAAGAAAACATGAGCAAATGCTTAAGAAAGACGTTGGAGTATTAAAGCATTGAAAGAGATATTGTTAGGTTACATGATTAGAATCTTTCCTTTAATTGCAATGTATTGTGAAAGTAGCAAGAAAACATGAGTAGAAGCTTAAGAGGGGGTTAGAGGATTAAAGAATTGAAAGAGTTATTTTAAGGCCACATGGCATCTGAATACTAGTTCAAGGCTCTCTCTCCATATTTGTTTTCATTTCAAATTTATCTCAATTTTAAAACTAAATTAAAAAATATAATAGCGTGGGACCAAAATTTTGTTCAACCAGTCCTAAAAATTCTTTTTTGACACTTGCTCAAAATGTTAATCACTCTTGTAGCATGAGACCTTGCCATAAGAATCCTTATGCATCCAAAGTGATGATAAGCAATATGGATATCAATAAGCATAAATATTGGGAGTCCACATTGAAGGTGAGGACTTCAATTAGGAGGAGGATCTAAAATCTTGAGCTTTAAAGGCCTTTATTAACATGTCCTTTGGTAAATAATTGTAAGTAGGGAGGAAAAGGTAACGAATAAGATCCCCAACATAAATATCCACATAAAACACATGATTTGAAAATAGATTTAAAAACAAAATTATCATGTTCATATTAATGTGACATATTTACATAAACAACCACTAAATTGAACATACCTATCATTTAAATCTATCTACATATACTAATACCTTAACCACCTTTTTATAGAGGGAGTCACATGTTGAAACCATGGTCTTAAAACTATGTGGTAGTAAATTATTAATCCAAAAACCATAATATTGTCTAGACATCTACTCATCTAGGTATCAAGTCTTGTGTACATGTACATCATAAAAACAAAGAAAACAACTCTCTTATATTCATCTTCATAACTTACGTTAATTTTATCTCACTAATGTCCACTATGTCCACCAATAAATTCATGGTCTTTAGATGGTCCTACATGAAATAATCTAAAGAGGATTTTTAAGAGATAACAACAACTGTAGGATATAGTGGTTATTAATGTGGGTGACATATGGATTTAAAAATCCTTCAAGACATAAATGGAATATAGTTTGGAGGGCAATAACACACTTAAAATCTCCTTGTGGTGAAAATCATAGGTTAGGCTTTCAGGATGGCCCAACGGGAGGGGTGGAGGTCATAGTGGGAGGACCCCCCTAACCTTGACCCACCTTCTTCACCTCAAAATTCCAACCCTATATCCTTTATAGAAATAGTTCAAAAAAGCTCTAGCCTTTACTTTTATTCGATGCAAGGCTTTGTCACTCTTTTGTTGAGTCATAGAGAGCTAGTGATCCCTCCAAATGTTATGGATTATTTCATATCTCAAGATTCCTTATCCCTTATTGGAAAATTTGTTGGATCATACCTAGATATTTAATCCATTAGAAAATAGACCTACTCCAAATGATGTCCTCAAGGAAACATGGATCTGGTCGTGATTCCTAGAGATTTTTCCTCATTAGACTAAATAATTTGGAATATGCTAGTGATATACTCATCAATGGATCTTGGTTCTTCGATCAACATAGTCTCTTCCTCAAGATATGGAAGACCAATTTCGGTACTAAAACCCAAAGCATCAATTTAGCCCCTTTCTGGGTTAGGCTCCTAGGCCTCCCCATTTAGTTATGTCTTAATAAAATTCTATGAGGAATCGCTAGAACCATTCGAGACCTCATAGATTTTGACCAGATGACCAAAGATAAATATTTAATGGTGTATGTTCGCATGTGCATCAATGCTAACTTGGAATCAAAACTACCCCCCTTCATTGATCTTGTATCTAGTGTCTACCACAAGTACCAACCCATATAATATGAGAACAAACTCGCTTTCTGCATAGAATGTCAAAAACAAGGTCATCTTAAGTAACAATACCTCTCTTTGGAGAAACGTGTAGAGGCTATAGCTAAAGAATCAAGAAAATAGTCATAGTGTGTTATCCCTAAGAAGTCTACTTTGAATCTTCTAAAAATTGATCTCTAAAAGGACCCAACCTTTTCTAATCATAGTGAAAACTTCATGGAGTCTAAAGGCAAGGAGACCATACCCTACTGATGGTGGCCCTTTTGGCCAAGTATGCTCGTCTTACGTTGATCCCAATTTTTTTTCTTTGAATGAGTGTCCATGCCCTCCTATCAATGAGCCCCCTTTTGAAGCTCCTCTCATTATTGATTCTTTAGCTCTTCATAAAATCACGGTTCCTCCACTTGACTCTCTTCCTGTTTATCCTCCTCCCAAGTCTCCTCTTAATCAATGCATGTCCCCCTCTAGTTCTAGCCTCTTTGCCCTCCCATTTTCCAAGGAATCCCTCTCCCTTCTTAGAAATATTTTATCCCTAGTTTGTGACCTTATTTCTAGCAAACTGGTTGAATCCTCAAGCCTTCCCCAGTTGTTGATCATAAATCATAATAGAAGATCAGCCAATGTTGGCAATGATAAAAAGAAAGGAAGGTCTTCAAACCAATATAACAAACATAAAGAAGTTGAGGATGATATAGCTAATGTTACTCAAGCCAAACTTTTCTCATCCCTCAAGGATATCTCCTCCAAGGACTTATACAAAGAAGATGGAAAATAAACCAAACCCCCATCATCCCATGGTAGGGGGGATATCTTCCTCTAAAGATTATAAATTAAGATCCTCCCATGGAATGTGAGAGGTATCAATGGGCTTTCCAAACAACATTTGGTTTCATCCATGAGGAAAGATCTTAAACCCACTATCCTTCTTCTTCAGGAAACTAAAATTGATGAAGATAATGTTGAGAAAATTTCTAAAGTTGTTTGGAGAAATAGTGGATTCTTTGCAAGCCAAGCTCAAGGTACTTTTGGAGAACTCCTTTGCCTGTGGAACCCATCCAAAGTGGAAGGTATATTCTTATACATGTCAGACAAAATTACAAACATCCTCTTCTCTTGAAAAGATACCAAGGCAAGATGAGTTCTCTCAAATATATATGCTCCTAATAATCTTCTAGGATGCTCAGCCTTATGGAATACTTTGAGTCAAATGAGAAATATGTTTTCCACTAAAACCTAGATGTTGGCTAGTGATTTTAATTCACCCTTTTCCTGTCTGACAAAAGTGGAGGACAACCATCGCATAAAGATGCTATGAGCACTTCACTAATTTTACGGATAACAACAAACTAATTGATATTTAGCTTAGAGGGACCAAGTTTACTTGGAGTAATAGGAGATTAGGTAGTCAACTCATCCAACTTAAACTTGATATGGTACTCCTATCCAAGGAAGTTTATGTAATAGATATCCACTCCAGTTATGTAGATGCTTTTAAAGTTGAGTTTTTTTTTCCTCCATGAATATCATATATCAAAATATCTTACATGAATTTGGAGTTCAATATGTTTGGAAGGAGATATTTGAAATGTGATATGTACTTATAGTGTACATAAGACTGCTCTTTTTCAAATTGAAACCTTAGATGTTTTATATAGAATAGTTAAGTCTTTCTCATCAACCTCACTTATGTTGTAGATAAGGACAACTTAATGAGGTTACGAGTGTGGATATATGGTATCCATATCTAGTGTCTATAAGGTGGAAGGAGGTAGGTCTGGCATAGAAACACTCATGCCTTTGAGGTTGTTTCCTAGATATTTATAACCTTAAGGTTGTTTAAGTGGGTTGACAAAAGTACATATGTAGAAAGAGATGTTAAGGTCCATAAAGGGATTAAACAGAGGATAGAGTTTCAAGGCTCAATTCTATCAAGGGTTAAGTGGAGGAGTGACTTTCAAGCCTCCTTAATGGTCCATTGTGAAAAGTTATTAGGTATAAAAATAGAGAGCACAAGTTCTTATAAGAGAAATTTATCTTGCTAGCAAATGAAGAACACAAGCTTATACTGAGGGGGGTGAACAGTATAAGACCACTTTTTACTTGTATTTCCCAAATAATACTATGCAATATATCAATGGTAATATTAATAGCATTAATCAAAGCAATGCATAAATCACCACACACAATAGAGACACCAATTTAACATGGTTCACCCAATGTGGGCTACTCCACGGAGAAAATATTTCACTAAATTTTTCTCAAAAAATCTCTTAGGAATCCTTTCCCTATTACAATTTTTATGGACCTCTATCCAAATGAGACACCAATACCCTAATCAAGTTCATGCATATCTATCCACAAGAGAACTCCTTTTCCTCTGCTCTGGTTGGTGGTCTTCTAGAAGAACTGATACCTCCATTGCATTGGCTTATGGATCTCTATCCATTGAAGACTCTTGCCCTCACTCAGAAGACTTGTCTTCACTACCCTCGATAATGGACCTCTATCCACTAGAGACTGTTGTCCTCTATACTCTATCATCTCCAAATCTTGCTCTTCGATCTATCTCAAATCTTCACTAAACACAGTCCTTCGATCTAGCACAAATTTGCTCAATCTCTATCCTTAAATTTGTACTAAACATAGTCCTTCGGTCTAGCACAAATCTACTCAATCTCTATCCTCAAATCTGCACTAAACACAGTCCTTCGATATAGCACAAATCTACTTAATCTATGTCCTCAAATCTACACTAAACATAGTCCTTCAGTCTAGCACAAATATGTTCCATCTTTGTCCTCAAATATGCACTAAATATAGTCCTTCGGTATAGCACAAATCTGGTCGATCTATGTCCTCAAATTTTTCCTCAAGCCTTAACACAAAGCTTGACTTAATCATAAATCAACTCTGCTAGATCTACCCCAAACCTTAATCTAAGGTTTAAACAAATTAGGCGATCAACTTTGCTCACAAACCTTCTCAAATACTTACCTCAAATCTGTCTACAAGTCCTCTGTAGAACTTGTTCAATCTTCTCAAAAAGTCTTCACCAAGACTTACCTTAAATTTGCTCCACAAGTCCTCACTAGAACTTGTCCTATCTTCTCAACAAGTCTTCACCAAGACTTACCTCAAATTTGCATTGTAAGCTTCCACAAAAGCTTACTCCACACAACTCACTTTATCACAAAAAACCTCTTCAATCACACAAACAAGCTTCACATAGAATCTTGTTCAATCTCATAGAAACATATATAGAATTGTTAGAGACTCAATATGCTTCACACTCACAACAATGCTCAATCACTTTCAATTTATTTCTTAAATCAATTTAGAATATAGAACAATTTGTTTCACAGAACTTGAACTATCACTTCAACAATTCCACTTGACTAGGCTCAATCAACTTCACTCAATTAAACACTCCTTGCTTACAAAACCTAGTCCAAGCATATGAGCACTCACTCAATTATTTCCAACAATGCTTATCAAACAATCTTACATAACAATGATACTCATGATCTTTCACAAACCCTAGTTCAAAATAGTTCTAAACTTCAAGTAATAATGATACTCATGTTCTTTCACAAACCCTAGTTCAAGCATATGAAAGCTTACTTCAATATTTCTAACAATGCTTATCAAACAAGGTTTCTAGTATCAAATTTTATTCCAGAAAATCAAACTCAACAATGCTTATCAAACAATCATTTTCACTCCAACTTAGCATTCACAACATCCAACAATATTGCACTCACAAGGAAGATATGCCCATACCTTTTGTTTGATGAATTTTTTACTTCAAAACCTATCTTAATTACAATCATTCTCTTTGCCAATCTCAAGGGTTAGATAACAAAAATTTGTCCTTAATATTTCCTTTCAAAAATATTTCACCAAGTCAAAATATCAAAAATCAACTATGCCTTATCTCTCCTTTCAAAAAAAACTTTATAATATAATTTTATTTCAAAAAATATCTAACACCCTTTGCACACCTTATTTCTCCTTTTATTAACTTTAATCACTCAAAAATCAAACACAAAAATAAAACTTTGCATACCCTTTTATCTCCCTTGTATAACTCTTTAATCACTTTTAAATATGCAATTTCCAACAAACCAAACTTTAAAAAATTAATTTCCACCTTTGCAATTTTTGGATGCAACAATCAAACCTTAGCAATGTGAGCGCATACCTTGTCCAACTACCAAAAAGGCCTCGGTGGATTTCGAACACGCAAACCCTTCCTCCCAAGCGCCTTTGCACAGTGCGCATCCACCACATGGGCTATGTGCCTCCACATAAAGGGAAAAGCATGCGCCTTCCCTTTGATCCTTCCTCGATAGCGCAATCAAAAACCTCTCTACTTGCAAAAATGAAGACCACGAAACTCGAACCCCTGACCTTGCACCTGTAACATCTTAGTGCAGTCGTCAGTTGCCAACCGCACTACCCAATGCTTTGCAATGTGAAGTGGTCTCCCGACTTATTTATCCTTTGCTTTGTTTCCTTAAACCTTTCAAAACACATGTGATTCTTTCTCTCCTCTTTGTGCATGAGTGTCTATAGCTTTCGATCGATTGCATGGATAATAATTTGAATGAAACTTGCCCCTTCTTATAAGCAATATGTTCTGCTCAAAATGTCAACAACCATTTTAATTCGAATTATTTAATATTTGATGCTTTTATAACCCTAACCTTTAGGGTTTATTAAATTAAATTATAAACTAAATTATAATTAAATTATAATTAATTTAATAACTCTTAGAGTTAATAAAATTAAATTATAAATAAATTTATAATGAAATCATTATAATTAATTTAATCTTTACGTCTTAACCTTAGACCTTTAATATTATAATAAAATATTATAATATTATTTTTCTTGGGTCTTCCTGTTGCTCTTTAGACCTCATCTGAGCACCTTGAATATTATAATTAGAGAAATTATAATAGTATTTTCCTTAGGTCTAGAAGCAATCTTTTTCTTGCACTACTGACTCTTGACATCCTTCCTTTTGTCTTGCTCACTGAAATTGACTCTTGACATCAATGACACTAAATCCTGCTCATATTTCCAACAAAAAAAACATTAGAATGTTTTCTTTAATTACAATGCATCGTGAAAGTAGCAATAAAATGTGTGTAGATGCTTAAGAGGGGGTTGGAGGATTAAAGTATTGAAAGAGATATTTTAAAGCCACATGATTATAATCTTTCCTTTAATTGCAATGCATCATGAAAGTAGCAAGAAAACATGAGTAGATTCTTAATAGGGGGGTTGGAGTATTAAAGCATTGAAAGAGATATTTTAAGGCCACATGGCACCTAAACACTAGTCCAAGGCTCTCTCCATATCATTTTCCATTTCAAATTTATCTCAATTTTAATATTGAATTAAAAAATTTAATAGTGTGGGACCAAAATTTTGTTAAACCAATCCTAAAAAATATTTTTTGGCACTTGCTCAAAATTTTAAGAAATTTTGCAGCATGATACCTTTCCATAAGAATCCTTATGCATCCAAAGTGATGAAAAGCAATATGGGTATCAATAAGCATAAAATAGGGGGTCCACATTGAATGTGAGGACTTCAATTAGGAGGAAGGTTTAAAAGCATGCGCTTTAAAGGCCTCTATTAACATGTCCTTAGGTAAATAATTGTAAGTATGGAGAAAAAGGTAAAGAATAAGATCCCCAACATAAATATCCACATAAAACATGTGATCTGAAAATAGATTTAAAAACAAAATTGTCATGTTCATATTAATGTGACATATTTACATAAACAACCACTAAATTGAACATACCTATCATTTAAATCTATATACATACACTAATACCTTAACCACCTTTTATAGAGGGAATTACATGTTGAAACCATGGTCTTAAAACTATGTGGTAGTAAATTATTAAACTAAAAACCATAGTATTTTATAGACATCTACTCATATAGGTATCATATCTTGTGTACATATGTACATCATAAAAACAAAGAAAAAAAATTACTTTTATATTCATCCTCATGACTCATGCTAATTTTATCCCACTAATATCCACTATCTCCACCATTAAATTCATGGTCTTTAGTTGGTCCTAAATCAAAGAATATATAGGATATAGTGGTTATTGATGTGGGTGGCATATGGATTTAAAAATCCTTCAAGACATAAATGGAAGATAGTTTGGAGGGCAATAACACACTTAAAATGCTTATCTTGTTACATAGGACACATTATCTAATGATTATGTATGATTACACCAAGAGGATTCACAATATCCTAGTTGTAAATGGGATTTATGATATTTTCTAAATCATGAATGATGTGCACTCTCTTCTAATAACATGATTTAAGGGAATGGTGCTTGAGGAAAATATTTATGGCTACCAAGAGAAATGTTAGGTTAGTTAGAATGACATTGGAGATTAGAATCAATGTGTGTTATCGAAGGTTAGATGATGAAGTGATGTGGAAATCACCAATATTTTAGTTGCTAGTAATTTGAGGTTTAGTACATTTGATAAGGTCAATAAAATCATTCTTCTTCTTCAATGGAAGAAAACATTAATGTATGGATTAAAATTGGAAAATAATTAATGGATTTATATGTAAATAAAAGAAATGGTGAGAATGGGCATAGATTTAATATGCAAATTATGTTACTTTTGGCATAAGGATATCACTTAATCATAATTTAATGTCAAGCATTAACCTTTGACACTTTTAGAAGCATAGAAAGACTCCATATGAAGGATATAGTGTCTGGAGATGCATTCTTGTCTCCATGACTAGTTAGGATTTACACTATAGACATGTGTGTGATGTTTTGAGGGATGTTAACAAAAAGGATATGCCATTACTATCAAAAATAGCTTGGAGTATCATGTAAAGGAAGGAAGGGTATATGGAAGAATAGAATAGATATTAGGAAGAGGGATAGGGATTCAATAGAAGGGATTGAGTCCATTTATTTTGTCAAAGTGGTGGCCATGAAAATGTTTGGGGGATATTTTGTATCCTATGGAAATCAAGTTATCAACATTAACTGTTCTATATAAATGAAAGAAATTGTAAATAAGATCCCTTTGGGCCATTAAAATAGTGCTTAGATCTTACTTCATAGAGTTAAAGAGTGGAATATGTTTTAACATCCCTACTTTTCATGCTTGATTAAATAAGTTAATTGTGTGACCTAGAGGTTGTTATAATTAATTGACTATACATGGAGAATAAGGATAGTGGATAATCTTTGATATTTATTATTTTTTAAAGTTATAACTAATTATTTGATAGTAGATTATGGTTAACCAAAGTTCAAATTGTTATTAAGTGTTGTTTTTAACACATTAATCATTTTTAATAATTGATTAAATTTGCAGACATGCCTCTTGTTGAAAATACAACTTGAGAAAAAAGTTTTAAGTTTTTGAAACATTTTCAAACATAATATTTCTGCTCATTGAATGTGACAAATAGAGTTTCTTGTGATACAATTTTGCATTAGATGGTCTTAAGAATTATTTTCTTCTATTTGTGTGATTTTGTCTTTCTTTAATTAAGGTTATCTAGACTAAGGCATATATAGTTATAGGCAAAGCAAAGTAGGTACACAAGGTATAATTAGTCATGGATCTATATCCTATCATCTATACTCATTAGCCACCAATTATGTTGTGCTCCTAGTTTATGATCTATTTAATAAATCTAGACTTTTATTTCATTATATTTGATAGTTTATGGCGTCTCCTTCATAGGATTTGAATATGGAGAGCATGTAGGAATGTCATTTAATATTGGAGAGTGGGCTATTACCACAATCCATACCACCCAAAATTATCTATGAAGTTATTTTAGTAGTTGAAAAGAAATTTATAAAGAGAATGGAATTAAAATAAAAAAAAGTATTGATATGTCATAGGAAAGGATCTTGCAAATGATTATTGAGAAAGAAGTGAAGAGATAGATATAGAAATTTGATGAAGCTACCACAAAAAGTGAAGAGTTTAATATCAAACATCTAAATCCTAACAAGTGAACCTTGATTTTATGCATTTGTAATCGAGTCTTAATGATATTGATCTCCATAGTTTTGAGAAAAATGTTCCTTTCTAGATACATTTTAGGTATAATGCATGATGTATTTAGGGCATTTATTCCATAGTTTGATAGAATAACCACTCTTAGAATAAGTGGTGATAGATGTGTGGAGATTTAGTTATGCAATGTTTTGGATGAATCTCATGTAGATTCTATAGAATTGACAAGTTTAAGTCCTTGTGATGAGGATCCTATACATTTTTTATAGGTAATAGTGAAACATTGGTAATAATGAAGAATTGAGTGAATGAATGAATAGCTTGAGATCTTACAAAATATCATGCATTTTTAAATGGTGTATATAAATGAATATGGAGAGTTTATTTTCCATCACTCATCATTAGTTGAATTACATTCATAGTTATACGAAGGTGATACAATTAACTTGCCTCAGATAGATAAAATTAGAGTCATTAACTTTTTTTTATGTGGGATCAATATTTGATATGCCTTCATTATTATAACAAGATATTTATTCAATTTTAAAAATAAAAAATATGTCCTCTAGATTTTCTAGTTATATGAAGCCATAAGCTATTTGATTAATTATTAGATATGGAATATATGTTCCTATCTATTATGAGAATATACCAATATGTTTTTGGATAACTCTGAAGTATCCACAACCAGTTGAAGTATTGGAATCTCTAATGGATGTTAAAACTACCTCACCATTCTATCAAATATTGTTTTTTAAATCATAATTATATATATTTTCATCATATTCTTATAGATATTGATTTGCATCAACAATAGTTATTTCACACATAATATATTCTTAGGTTGACACATGCCATTGATGATATGTATTTTTATACACCACCATTTATGTTAGTCATATTTTGCTTTTGTAGGGTATCTATTTTCCTAATTCTAATATGCAATTTCTCCTTCACTATACACATTGATGTCTTTTTCTATAGTGAAATCAATTTGAATATAAATTCCTAATGATTAGGATAAAAAAAACATTATTTTGTTGGTTTATTGCCATAGGTGCTACAAATGACCCATTTCTAGTCTCTTATAACAAAATGCACTAACAAAGTGGTCACTCTTGGTCCAAAATTTACCTAATTGGATGAGTTACACCTTTAAGACCTCAACCACTATTAGAAGACTCATAATAGCTTTTGGATCATCCATTGAAGTAGGCCTATTCCTTATGGTACTAGCTAAACTAACAATGAGGGTTAAACTAGAGAAAGGAATAAGAAAGGATTAGAAGCTAGATGTGAAATTTAGTTGGGATTTAGCCACAACAAAAGACATAAGAGCATGATAGTGATGAGGACATTCATATAGTATAAAATAAAAAGCACCTTATAGAAAAGCAAGTGGCTAAATAATATAATTTTAAATAAAAGGCACATAATTCCAAAACATAAAATTATCCAATATCCTATCCAAATTTTTAATTTTATAGGATTCTTCAAAAAAACAATGTATTTGGCTATTTATAACCTAGTTTGCAATGTAAAAATTTAGTTTTAATATTGTTCCACATCAGTGGTATCAAAGCACCCCAATCGATCATGGGCTTGATCTTATTTTTTGCTTCCACATTAGGCGCCATGCTATTAATCCAAAATTCCTTTCTGGAGGAAATCACTCAATAATGCAAAGTGATCATTGTTGAACTTCATTTGATTAAAGATGCCATGCTAGTAGATAAAATGATATCTAAACAAATCATTAGAGAAGAAATTATTCTTGTTAAAGAAGAAGAAATTGTTGAAGAAGCTAAATCTGCTGTGGTAGAAGAAAATATTCTTCCTGATGAGGAAGAAGACACTATTGATGAAACTACGTCGGTTGCATTAGCAAAATAAAGTACCGAAGAAAAATATTTATATGTTGTAGCAACACCTAGAATCGAACTAGGATCTATAGGCAAGATGCCCATCATATTTCCTTCAAACGATGTTGCTATGGAAAAAATTGATGAAAATAATGTTGTTTTACCTGATAATATTGTAGTTTTGTATGATGCATATTTGAAAGGTGAAGATCTCTTCAATGAAGCTATGGATGAATAAGGTCTCACTCCTTCTCTCTTTCATACTAAATATGATTTTTTTTATAGTTTCCATAAAGTTTCGTATTCTCCTGGCGCTTGAACCACTCCATGAGGTGGTGTGGTTGGCTCATATAGTAGAAGGCCATGGTCATATATGTGGAAATTTTTCTCTATTGGTCCCTTTGGAGGTGCTGCAAAAATTGCAGCATTCGAGAGAAGTATTCTCGATGCTTACTACCAAACCTTTTTTGAGGTACTCAACCAAGGTTTTTACGATCCCACCTACACTACGGCTCCCTGTAGTTTTAGATTTGCATCCCCTAGGCCATGCATCTCCTATTTATATTTTTTATCCGCATATGATAATGTTGCCATATTTATATTTTTGTATTATCCACATATGATAATGTTATCAATTGGATAAGGTTTCTAATTATTTCAACCTTATCCAATCATTGTATTTGGGTATTTATTATCAACTTTGTAATGCAATTGATAGTTCTTCTTTATAAAAAAAATATTGATGATGGCATATTACCTATGGTATGGAATAACCTCTTTCTCCTCCATTTTTTTATGCATTGGGGACCAATGCTTCTTTAGTGGGGAGGAATTATGAGGAAACTCATATAATATTAAATAAAAAACACCTTCTAGAAAAGCAAGTGGTTAGATAATATAATATTAAATAAAAGACACATAATACCAAAACACAATCTTATCCAATATCCTATCCAAAATCTTATCCGATAGGATTCTTCAAAAAAAGCAATGTATTTGGCTATTTATAGCCTAGTTTGTAAGGTAAATATTCAATTTTGATATTGTTCCACATTAGAGAGTCTTGTTCCCTTAACTAAATTAAATTATCTAATAAACTAGATATCATCCAATATTACAGAACATTAATCAAATAAGCACCTATATCACTAAGCATTCCAAATAATGAACAAACATCAATATAAGGAGATATCTAGATAACATAATAAGTTTAACATAATGCACTATTCATCCAACTTTAACAAAAATGCTTAGCAATGAAATCAACTGTGGGTGAAATTTTGCATTGCTTCACCTAATCTTCTTTACAATATGATGCTCTTCAAATCAAGCCAAATTTTGAAGCATTAGTGTTCAAGCAGAATATAGAGGCAACAGCTCCAATGGGCGATAACAAGAAATAGGTGGGTAGAAAGTTCAGGGTGGCCAAATGCGTTTAGTTCCACAAGTACATTGTGAAGTTGAGGATTATTCAAAATGACAAGGTAGAAAATAGGATGAGTGGACATTTGGGCTCTACCACCAGGTGGAGGTATTACAAAAACCCGCCCCTTGGTTGGTTGAAAACTTTGGTTGGTCAGCAAGGGTGGAAATATTGCAAATCCCCACCGTCGAGGAGGATGAAAACCCTTACCCATGGTTGGATGGAAATTTGGTAAAAGCCCATCATCCTTTATATTTTCACAATAGGTGGAAGGTTTTTATTTAAATAAGCAAGTAAAATGACTACCCAATGCCTAAACTCCTACCATCATCCAGAATTTCAAAAGGGGGAGATATTAATGGCTCTAGCTACCCAGTACTAGCCATTCGTGTGTGAATATGATGATTTGAAATGTACTACTCCCAAGGCAATTAATCATTGTCATTCATCACCTAATTATAGGATAACCAATCGATCAAAGGGGTAGAGTAGATAAAATTTAAAGAGCTGGGTAGAAATGATAGAGAGATCAAGGCCCCAAATTGGTGCAGAAACACCCACCTCATCCAAACAACCACCATTATCCTGAGGATTAAAGTACCAGCTAAGTGTCTATCTACTTCAACACTATCTTCCTTCTTATCACCATTAATGCTTGTATTTTGAATTTATTGTAATTTTTTTTATAAATACTGTGATGTTAGACGTTCGAGGGAAATCTCTTTGGCCATTATAATTCATATGTAATTCTTCTCATCGCCTTGTAAATATGAAGATACTACTATTTGGTCTCTCATTTTATCTTCACTTCCTTGCAATTGAATTTGAATGCTTATTTCTATTATGGTCATTGAAGTTTACTCGTATAATTCTACAATCTAGATTTTGTGGGTTTTGCTTGGTGGTTCTAGAAGTTACATTCATATTTGGGTTTAGGGGGTTTATTTTTTCGAATACCAGTCATGTGGGAGTACTCTAATTCTACATTTTGGATTTCATGCACCCTCCTACCAGTTCTGGAATTCACCTTGATCTGTTGCATTGAATGATGAGTGAGGGCATGATGGGAAGATCTATTAGGTGGTATTCTTGTATTTTTGTCAGTGATGTTAAGCATGCATGTGTCTTGATGTGGTCTTAACCCATCCTTGTGATTTTTGGCTATGGCCTCCTTTTATTTTCTTTTCCTTTTCCATTTTTGTCCATCCTTTTCAACAATGGTAGCTAGGACTTGAGGAACCAAACTCCTCTAAAGATTGATCACCCCACATCTCCTAGGCTTAGCGATCATTTGATGTTGGCCAAAGATCTTTGGGCATACCACTTGCTCATTCAATGGTGGTTTTTGCACCAACAGTTTTTAGCGACTCCGTTGGGGACTCATAAATTCTCCATTTTTTAAAGAAAATAAAGTATGGTGATTCTCTAGTTTACCCATATCTTCTCAAGTCACCTAGTGACTCCTCTAAGTAAAAAATATCTAGATCCGAAGATCAGTTTCCTCTTCTATACCTTGAAATACCCCAACATCCTGGAGGACTCAAGATTTAATGAGCAATCTTGAACTCACAAGCGAAGAAAGTATGCTCATATAGCAACTTTGATTCCAACACATGGACCAAAAATTTTGAATACTGGTCCCGCAATGGCTCATATGTACTATCCTAGATGAGATGACCTTGTTCCACTTAACCTCCAATGCTAGCATGAGATTCCTAAAAATGCCCTAAAAATCCTAACAAGATATGATGGAACTATAGGAACTACTTCAGAGCACCTTGAATATGTTGCTACTCTGACGACCCTCCATGATATTACCCATGAATATGTCATGATAAAACTTCTAATCTTATCTCTAGAAGGAAGAGTGTTATTTTGGTACCAATCCCTTAGACAGAAAACCATCTGCTCATGGGAAAATTGGCAGGAGCTCTTGTTGAAACTTTCAATGACTCTGTGGATCCCTTCTAATTCTTGATGCACCTCTCATTCATCAAGAGGGGCCTTTTTGAATCTATCACAAAATTCAACATATGATTCAAAAGGATTTGGGAGATAATTCCCTTCAAATACCAGTCATACCCCACCCATGCTCACATGTATTATGTTTGAGCCTTTAGTTCAGATATAAGCCTCCTCCTGTATCAATCAGGGGAAAATATTTCCTCAAATATTTTAGGAGGATTTGAAAGCCAAGTGAATCTTGCTCTAAGAAGGAAAAGTATCTTCAGGAAAATTTGCACTCACATCCCCTTTTCAAACCACTACTACTCCCATATCAATTGCACAGTATCCACCATGGATGCCATATGAAGCTATGCGAGAGCCAGAGTTATAGTTATGTGAAACACAAAGAGTAGATCTCTTCTTGGGATCATACAGAGGAGATGCAAGCATTATCTTACAATGACAACTTCTACCAGCAAAAAAATGACCTAGATCCAACGGAGAACCCCTTTGACAAAAATAACACAAATTTACACCTTTTTTGTATATAGGAGCACACTGAGAAAGGACCAAACTATCTCTAAGAGGGCTTAGCCAGTCAAAAGATAGGTCCCAAAAATATCTCAATAGTAGGAGGGCCAATCAATATGCCTCACTAGCAAACATGTAGGGATTCCATAGCAGATGCACATGGTAGGGATTCCTTAGCAGGTGTATCCCAAGGAGTGGTGAAACTGGAGCCTATTGCAATACAAGCTAGTATCGAAGGAGGCTCCCATGTGGTAAGATTTATTGCCATATTGATCATTGATTTTATAAGTACTAGTCTACCTGATGATATTCCAAGTTGTGGATGCATTGCAACTTGGAAATTTTTTGGGCAATGCCAGTCAAACTATAAAAAATGGTTGAAGTTTAGTATAATTTAGTCCAGCCATTGCAGATTCATTGGATGATTTCCAATATGAATTAGTTGTTGCGACATGCCAATCATGCTATAGTTTTGCATAAATATGTGTGCAGATAAATAAAAGTGATGAATGCATGTGGTCAAATGACATCACCACCCAGGTGTTGTAGGTGAGTTGGAGAGGAGAGGGAAATCCTCCAAGGGAGGTCCCAGGTTCAAATCTCCACCCTACCAAAAAGCTGAATTGGGTATCTAAAATCCAATTGATAATGTTGGTGTGGGCAGGGTCGGGTGCGACCCTCGGGTGACTTTGATGGTGTAGAACCCCCTGTTCATGGTCTCTCAGACCAAGGCAGCTCCACAAGGGGTTTTTCACTTTAAAAAAAAAATGACATCACCTTGTACCATGGTGATCCACAATGGACTTCCAGAAAGCGTATTGGTTTTGAAGCACTCCCCCTCGTACTCTATGTTTTCCTTTATGTTTTTTTGTTACCCCGTGCCAAATGGATCAAGGCTCAAGATTCAGGTGACACTTCATGCAATCCCCAGAAGGATATCCACTATATTTTTTAGAGTAGTACCCACTCAAAAAATGGGAAAATTGATCTATAAATAATACTTCAAAAGGTAAAAGCAACGTATATTGGGTAAGATGAAGCTGAGAATGAGGCTACGGTTGAAGATTCCCTAGAGGAGTGGATATGAGTAGATGAAGTTCTTGCATGATTAAATTAAAAAGAGGTGTTATATCTAGACTAGCAAATGCTCCTGACATTATGTCTATTCTTGAATTAGCCTTGGTCTTTGGTGTGGTATGTTGATGGAAGCATGATCTATGGGGGTATCCCATGAATCACCTTCCCTTTTATTTCTTATAGTTTTCTACATTATTCCCTTTATTCTTTTTTCTTAGGTCCTTGTTGTCACTAACTAATGAGGTTAGTGGTCATTGTCTTCTTACTTCTGTTATTTTCTATGTTTCCCTCCCTCCCCTCTTCCCCTCTTAATCTCTTTCTATGGTTTTGCTTGTTGTTTCCACTTGTGGTATCCCTTATTTTCTTCTCTTCCACATTCTCCCACATCATTTTCCATTCACATTTGTTTGCCTTCCTCCTCTATCTTGTAGTCATAGTTTATTACTTTTGTTTATTCCCTCATTGTCCCCTTCCTCTTTCCTATTTTGTGTATTTCAATATGTAGCTTTCTAGGTTCTTCTTTCCCATGAGGGAGTCCCTATGAGTCACCAAGAGTGTGGGTGAAATTTTGCATTTCTTCACCCACTCTTCTTTAGAGGATGATGATATTCAAATAAAACCAAATTTTGAAGTATTAGTGTTTAGGCAGAAGATAGAGGTGGCATATCCAATGGGTGGTAAAAAACAACATACGAGCGTAAAGTTCACGGTGGCAAAATAATTTTAGTTCCACAAGTTTAATGTGAAGTTGAGGACTATTCAAAAATGTGGGGTAAAAACTAGGATGGGCGAACATTTGGGCTCTACCACTAGATGAAGGTATTCAAAAATCCCACTTGCTGGTTGGAAGAAAACTTCAATTGGTCAATAAGGATGGAAATATTGCAAATCCCCACCCTCAAGGAGGATGAAAACCACCACCCATGGTTGGATGGAAATTTGGGACTTTGGTTGGGTGGAAATTTGGTAAAATCCCCCCTCCTTCATATTGTCACCATGGATGAAAGGTTGTTATCTAAAAAAGCAAGTAAAACAACTGCCCGATGCCTGAACTCCTACCATCATTCAAAATTTTAAAAGGGAGATATATTAATGGCTCCAACTACCTAGTACCATTTGTTTGTGTGTGAAGATGATGATTTGAAATGTGATACTCCCGAGGCAATCAATCCTTGTCATTCATCGCCTAATTATATGACCTCTGATCGGTCTAAGGGGTAGAATAGATAAGATTTAAATATTCGGGTAGACATGATAGAGATATCAAGGGCCCAAATTGGTACAAAAATACATACCTCCTTCATAAAAATGCTATTATTTTAAGGAACAAAGTACCAACTGAGTGCCTATCTACTTCAGTGCTATCTTCCTACTTATCACCATTAATGCTTATATTTTGAATTTATTATAAAATTTCTATAAATACTAGGATGTTAGATGTCCCAGGGGAGGCTCTTTGGCCATTACAATTCATATGTAATTCTTCTCATTGCCTTGTAAATATAAGGATACTACTATTTGGTATCTTATTTTATCTTCATTTCCTTACAATTGAATTTGAATTCTTATTTATGTGATGGCCATTTAAGTTTACTCATTTAATTCTACAATATGGGTTTCGTCGATTTTGCTTGGTGGTTCTAGAAATTGTATTTGCCTTTGGATTTAGGGGGTTTATTTTTGCTAAGGCTAATTGGGTGGGAGCACTCTAATTCTACATTTTGTATTTCATGCACCCTCCTACTATTTCTAGAATTCACTCCATACTACTGCGCTAAATGATGAGTGACGGTGTGATGGGTTGATCTGTTAGGTGGTATGCTCATGTTTTAACTAGTGATGTTAAGCGCACATGTGTCTTGATGCGATCATAACCCATCCTTATGATTTCTGGCTATGGCCTCCTTTTATTTTCTTTCCCTTTTCCTTTTCCCCCCTACTTTGCAACGATGGTAGCTAAGACTTGAGGAACCAACCTCCTCCGAATGTCGACCGCCCTACCTCTCCTAGGGTCAATGACCATTCGATGTTGGTTGAATATCACTGGGTATGCCACCCACTCATCTGATGCTAGTATTCACACCAACATCAACATACATACATATTCTACAACACTCTTAGATAGAGGCCAAACAACAATATAATATTCATTAAGAGGAGTATAGCCTTCAATCATACAACTTATGCAATTTTAAAATCTAAATATTTAACCCTTTAAATGGGTTACATTCAAGTATATATATATTTACATTGCATTCAATTAGATTGGAATTATTATATGGAAGTTTTCCTATAGGTCTTTTAGGGAAAGCGTAGGAAGTGGGTATTTCTTTCATCTCAATTGGGCTTAACCACTTCAAGCATGTTTTGCTTATGTATTTGGCCCAAATTTCTCTTGAGAAGATGGTGCACATGCTAGACCATCAAATTCTAAGTATTTTTTGATAACCTGCTTTCTTCCACTCCTTTTTGTTGTGTCGATCTAGTTGTGTATGGACAAGTGTGTGATGGACGAGCCTTCAATTTTTAAGGTCTCTAACAACAATGAGTCTAGGTTGTTGGTCGACATATATTGATTTTATAATTAGGACTGGTCTAAAAGCCCTTTTCCTAGAGCCAAATATTTGAAACATTTGTCAAATATTTAAAATTTTGGTTTCCTTTATGTTGGACTCTATGTCTTAGTTGAATTTTGAGTCTAGAAATTGTATCTTAATGTCAAAATGTTTTTCCTTGTTAATGATGTTAGCTTTATAATAAGTCTAGCCCTTGGCTCTACAATTTGCTACCTTTTAAAATATACTCTGCTAGGTGTCAAATATGGACCTTCAAAATCAATGCTTTCATGCTAGGCTTTAAGACTTGGAAATATTTTTATTCAACCTTGGTTTATCTCTGTGCCATACTTATTATGCACTTTATGATGATGTTAGCCCTTGAAAAATCCATCCATTCTTTGATACTTAACCATTTTTTGCATTCAACAAGGGGTTGCCTTGATGTCAAATGTCAAAATGTTGTCTACATTGGATTATGTTAGCTTTTGCAAATGTCCAACTACTTGCAAGTTCTATACTTATTTAAATTTTAGTTCTAGAATTGTGAATGTTAGATATTGAACATCAAATATTTTATGCTTCTCTGATGACATCAACTGGTCTAAAATTCCGACCACTTTATGTGTGTTAGATGACCATGCCTTAGCCAAATTTCAATCCAATCATCATGCATACATCAAGACTACCTTGCCTTGACCAAAATATTAGTCTAAAACTGATGTAATATTTCAAACTAACCTACCTTAGCCAAATTCTCAAATTTGGCTAGGCATTGCTTGATATTAAGCTAAAGTACAATATTTTGACCTACCTTTTACTTCTAATTTGTAGCTAAATGTTCCCTAGGAGCTTGATCTGATCTTCAACATGTGCCCAAAAGATAAATTGAGTCTAAATGCAGTGCTAATGCATTAGCAAAATTATGACAAAACTTGAGCAAAATCATAGTCTAACTTATTTTTAGATATTGTGGATGTAGGTGGTGAAACCTACCCACATTATTAGAAACTTTTAAGTATTTTTTCTTGCAAAAATAGAGAACAAAAATATTATGTATGGGGTAATGGAGACATTGAGAATAAAGGGGGATAGAAAAAAGCTGATGGAAAATAGAGAGAAGAAAAACAATAGGGTTTAAGGCTATGGGAAATAAAGGAATTTTAGAACAAGGAATTGGTGTAGAAAAAATTGAGATATAAGGTAGGTGATTGGATTATGTAGCTACAATAGGTATTTTTTAAATTAGACAATAGAGACTACCCTTATTGCACTTCAATCCCATTTTCATACAAACTATGGGGTTTTCTATAGAATGGGGAGGAGGAATTATTCTAATAGGTGGCTAGTAAGAGGTGAAATGAAAATTATGTAACAAGGATTGGGAGAAATAATAAATGGAGAAGGAGGTGATTTAGATATCATGGAGGGTGTAGAAGGTGATTTGGGAGGTGAAAGATGTGAGGATATGAAAAATAGAGACATAAGGAAGAAGGAAATATAGGTAAGGGAAGAGAAAGCAAAAGGGACAAATATACCTAGCTACAAATACTTTTGATAAAACGTAAACCTTCATGAGTATAATTTTCCATAGCTAATAATTGCTTTAGGTTTAGGCAACTTACCTTAGGTAATTTTTCACCCATGCAATCAAGAATTTTTTGCTTTTTTCTATGTTCTTCTTTGCAAGACTATGCAAGAACTCTTATTCAGGATTGCAAATAGCTATGTAGTAGGTTGGTACTTCAGAGATATGCATGGTTGTTCAAGATTAGGATCCTATCATAAAAGAAAACTTTATGCATTACTTTGGCCATGCATTTCTCTTTGTAGCACTTTATGGATTATTATGATGGCTAGAGAATTAACTAAACTTTGGCTTTTATCAGAGTTGGCACTGCTTGATGGATTTTTCTCCCTCATGTAAAAATTTGGTGTTCATCCTCTTTTTTTTTCTTAACCAACTACCTCTTGCCACCTCAGATTTTTTTTATTTCCCATATGATTGCTTTTATGAATTATTCACTATGTCACATGGTTTGGGACCTAACATATCTCTTAATTTCTCTCTCCTTATTTGTTATTGCCACCTATCACTTGTCAAAATTTTCCTTCTCATAATGACACCTTGCATTTGCTTTCATAATTGTGGTACTAAGTTGTCATACAAGTTATGCATATCTTATATTTATGATTGTGTTGTTTTATATAGTTTCTTAATTAGCTAGAGCTTATTTTACTTATATTGAATTCAAACTAGCATATCCATTGGACTACAAAGTTGGGAAGAGTGTAAGATGGTGTGGAAAAAGTGGGAATGAACATATGTGAACATGGAGCAGCTAAGAGAAAGGTAATGGATTGGGATAAAGATAATGACAAAAGATAAAGTATGATAAAAATGAAGAGGATGGTACATAAATGGAAGGAATTAAACTTGAATGGAAATATTAGTCCATGGTTACCATACTAAGGGCTCAAACAACACTAAGGAAAAGGATGAAGCTTCTTCATTTTTTGCCTCACAGATTCATAGGAAACTTGATTTGGTCAGGTTTAAAGAGTGCGAAAATCTACATATCTTATAGGATTACTTCTAGACATGCACTCCAACCACTCCTTAGGCTCAACTTGAACAAAATTCCCCTTATTTGTGGCTATTTTCTACTTATCAACCTCAAAAACTATTTATATGGCCCCTCTTCTTTAATTTTCATTTATTTTTAGACTTCACTTCTTTGGAATAGTTTTGACATTTCTTAAGAAATAAGGAAGAAGAAAAGAAGGGAGACTATTAGAAGAAAGAGTCCTTCTTTGTCATACCTCATCATAGGCTAAGAATACTACCAAATCTTATGCAAAATCTAAGGCAATAATACACCATTGAAGGGAAGGACCTTATATATTCCATTGCCTAGGAACATCACTACTCCATTGGTCAATATTTTTGGATTTGTGCTTGCTTATTTTTAAAAGGAATATTCTCCATGTAGCTAACTTAGGACCTTGCATAATTCATTATTGTCTTAAAAATCTCACACATGTGAGCTGCTTGGTGTTCTTTTCAAAGTACCAATTTTGTAGTATATGTTTTCTTTAATAAGAGGATTTTATCTACCTATACATACCTATTATATGCTCTATTTATATGTCATCTATTTACACAAATTTATGGCATGCTTCTCCATGCTATTAGAAAAATATTTACCCTCTCATTAGAATTTGTAGTGGTCTGACCATAAGATATCAAATTTAAGCTTTCTTCTTTGATATGTCTTTTGAGGTGTGTAGCTAATATTAGGTAGGACCTGACATTAATTTTGCATTGCAAGGCTTCCAAATTTTAGGATTACCTATCATAGAACATCGATAATTAATGTACTTAGTCATAAATTATTAGACATATTTCCTTTATGTGCAAAATTGGTAACATATGTTTCCATTGTTCCTAGGAGCACTATAATTATCAACTTTGAGTCTAGCATATCACATTTCTCTATTGTATTTTAGTTTCTTGTTGGTGTCCTATGATTTTTTGGCCATGTTTTTTGCAACCCATGACTCTCTAGGCTTTAAGACTATGTATAGCGAACCGTTGGGTCTCATTGCTTTCCTAGGTTTTAAAAAATCATCATATCAGGAGTGTGACCACTCATGAAGCATTTATAATCGACCATTCTTTCTTATTTCTTTGGTAAATTCAATGTCTCCATACGTGCATTTTTTAGGACTTCCCCTATTGGATTTGTATATTGCTTTCCATATATTGTGATATGATATGCCTTGATATTTTCACTACATATCTAGATTATTTTTTGGTGTAGGGGATTATGATATGACTATTATTCAAGGCTAGGTGTCCCTTTATCTGCTCTAAAAACTCCTTGGACAAGCATACCCTAAACTATGGTAACAAATCTACAACTGTCACATCCTATACTACTACAAGCTCTAAGAATTTATGCAATGAGATTAGGACCCTCCTTATGATGCCAATTATATGGACTTGTGTCCTATTAAAAATAGGTGTTATAGAATCTATCTAGGTATAATTTAAGAAAGTGGAATTATAAACTACCTAGGGCATAACTATGAAAACACTTGCTATATTTATTATATAGTTACGCAAAACCCAACCTTCTAAGCACATGGAAAAATAGAAAGGTAGAGGTTGGATTTTACTTCAACCAAGCGATGATTGCTTAGATGTTAATCCATGATCCTGGAAAGTAGTCCTACCATATTTTTACCCATTCATAGCTACTTCAACTAGACTCACTTGTCCTAGAACAAAAAAAGCTTCTCTTAGGTCTTTAATATCTTTTGTAATGTTGCCTTTGGCCTTCTAGGGTGACACTTTGAACAATTTTGTATATTGTTCAGTTGTTTCTATCCTCTATAATTTGGTCACGGATGGGTAATATAACTTCTCAAAGGCTTATTTCCTTTGTTGGTTTATCTTCCATTTTGTATCTAGCATTTTCTTTGTATACAATCCATGCTTCTATTGTTTTTCTTGTAGATTTTGTATCTTTTTTGGCTCACCCATTTTTGCTTACCCCATATTTTTCTCTTTGTATTGGATATTCATAATATTTTGAGCATATGATGGGGATGAAATATTCTCTAATAATGCATTGGGATTCTTTGGATCAAGTTTTTAAGTCAACTTTCTTGTGAAACATTGATTTGGGCCCATTACATAAGACATCAATTCCTCTAATCTTGTAGTTTTACTTGGCGTAATTGGATTTGATAGCTTATGCAAGTGTTATCATGGTAATTATGAAATATTAAACCCATAATCTCACCAAGACTATGACACTCTTCTTGTCCAATGTCCCTGGTAATATCACAATATTTTTTATTGGCCTCGTCTATGTACATCACTCTATCTTCTAAAGTGACCTTCTCTTGAGAGTATACTTTGTGTTATGCTCCATTATTTTGTTACTCTGCCTTCTTGAGATCATTGGAAAAATGTTAGATCACAACCCTTATCTCCTAAGATATTTAGGGTTCTAGGATAGTCACTGTAGGCACATTCCTTTCTAAGGATTATCATGACCCTCCTTGGTAGGACTCATTAATATCATGGATGATGTGTTAATGTATGATTGTTTAATACTTAGTACTAAATGCATTATGGATGGTTAATTACATTTGATATTTTGGTTAAATGGTCATACTAATGTTATGTATATTTGCAAGACCAAGTAATCTCTTGGGTGGGCAAGGAAGTTGACCATTGAGAATGAGATACCGAACTAAAGGAAATGATGGTCAGATTAATTTAGTCTATGACAGCTCTAGGGTACAAAGGTATTACCCTCATGTAGTTGCATCTCATGTTGCATGTGTGAATAAGGTTATACCATCAATTAGGAAATTGTTGAAGCAAGGGAGCAGTTCTTAGTAGAAAGTGATGATTGATCATCAAAAAACTTGCTAACTAAGAACAAGGGGTTGTATACCATATTTCAATGTTTTTCTCCTAAGTATTTGAAGTTGTATACATTTTTTTATATTTTAGAATGGATTTTGCAAAAGAAATATATCAATAAAAAAATTATCAAGAGGACTTAATAATACCTTCATACTAATATTAGGGCTAATAATAAATATTAGCTTGTGATATTAATAAAAATTAAATTGAAGGTAATAAATGAATTTAATTATTTTGAATGTTAATAGTTAATATTAGGGAAAAAATTATTAAAGGATAATGTTGATGTTTTTGCTTATGAGAAATAAATGGGTGCTATGAATTTTATTTTAAAAAGGAGACCTCTTTTAAAATTAAAAGGATGATGTTAGAATGTTTGAAGTTAGAATGTTCTTTAAAGTTGGACTATTCTTTGAAGTTAGAATCTTCTTTGAATTTAGAATATATTTTATAAAAACTTAATTAATTTGGGAAGTTAGAACATGGAGTTCAATACATCTATATATATATCTTCTTTTTCTTTACAATACAAGAAAGGAACCTGAATAGAAGCACATAGGGGGAGAGCTTGGAAGAATGTAGTGTGTGTGTGGAAGAGGAAGCTAAGAGCAAGTGTGATTAGACATTGAATAATGGAAATAAATATTCAATATATATGTCTCCCATTGGAATTAAAGTTAAGGTAATCTCTATTTTTATTTTATATTGATTTTTTTGAAGGAGAAAACATCATTGCAGCTTGTATCTAAGCCAAATGTTGTAGATTAATCTAAGATATTTTAAATCTTATAGCTTTCTTATTTAGAATTAATCTATTACTATAATTATTCAAGTTCTCGATAGCTCTCACCTAGCACCTTGATGCATATATTATTAAAATAAGAGGGAAGAACCTATAGTATTCTTGGCTAATACATATATGGCTATGTCTCTTATATTTTAGCATAGTCAACACTGGAATATAGAAGGTTGCTCTTGAACATCGCCTTGTGTAAAAATTTATCTAGGTATGGGATGTTATAGACTCTATCATCATCTGACCTTAACACCCTTATAGAATACTATTGTTGGTTGTCATCGAATTCAGACTCAGCATGTAAGTCCTTCCTTATATACTTATGGTAGTAACTCAATCTTCTTTTAGGGATACATTAATAGGTGGGAGAGAATGCTTTATTTTAGTGTATTATTATATATTTATTTTGTATTGCTTTAGTAATCTATTGTGAAAGTTGAGTAAAACAAAGGAGAAATGTTGAACGTAGTATAAAACTCCCTATCCCATCGAATTTCTGTGTGAATTTTCTTAAATAAAGATAGCATTCAATATTTTTAAAAGAGATTGAAATGTTGTTGCTTTCGATTAGAAAGAGATTATTATTAAGCATTAGTTTATAAAATATATATGTATTGTTTTTTGTATGTTTTATTTTATAAATTATTCCTGTGAATTAAAAGAAAGATGCCTTTAATTTTGGATGTTTTATTTTATAAATTATTCCTATGAATTAAAAGAAAGGTTTGCCTTTAATTTTGAATGTTTTATTTTATACATAATGCATGTGAATTAAAAGAATACATGCCTTTAATTTTGGATGTTTTATTTTATAAATGATGTCTATGAATTAAAATAAAGACACCTTTAATTTTGGATGTTTTATTTTATAAATGATGCTTGTGAATTAAAAGAAATACATGCCTTTAATTAGAGAAAAAAGGGTAGGTCAGTTTTGCTTATTTAAGTTTATGCTTAAAGAAGTAAATTAGAATATTTATAATAGCACTCGGGTAATAAAGTTCATTTTATTAAAAGTAAATTTCTATCTTTGAAGTCCATGCAAGGTATTGCTAAGGACGGGAGAATTTATATGATCAATGCTAGAGATATTATATTTTGAAGAATACACTGCTTGTTAACTATAAAAAAAGGAAACTTCTTATCTAAGTACATTAGTTGGTATTATTATTTAAATATGTTGAAGCATATTTTCTTAGCAAATATAGAAGATATTATGTGAGAGCAGGAAAGTCATGCACCAATACAAGATAAAGATAGCAGTATATATGATCGAAACATGATGATAAAACAATGAAATATAGAGCTCTCTTTGTATTAAATGTCTATTTTTTGTTGTGTTACAATCAAGTCCCCTTTGAGGGGATGCTACCCATGATACAATGAATACAAATAAAATATCTAGATGCACTGTAAATGATCTTCTTGCAATTATAGTTCATCTTGGGGTAGGATTTCCATGATTACCATGATGATTGGGATGTAGATCTTGTGCTCCTTTGTCATATATTGGATCTTGTAATTTACACACAAAGAAAATAGAAACATATCAAAAGTATATGAATATCCTGCCTAATTAGGGCTTGTATTAATCGATATGAATGTGTTAAAAGAAGATAAAACTAGACTGTAGCATGTAAAATCTAAAATTTATCTAAATACAAAAAGAATAAAAATGTTTATTTAAGCTATGCTAAAAGAAAAATAGTAAAACCAAATATCTACTAGAGGTCGTCTCAATTCAGGATGACCTTGCCTACGAACCTTATCGGGTCGAGACAGTCACTATCTTAGGACTATGTTTCTTTGTGGTCGAGTTGGGGTGATGTTTGAGATGAACATAGGGTTTTATTGATGGATTTTTGCACTGTGAGAGCAACTTTATGGGTTATATCGATCATCAAAGCAAGGGTATTTGATTGTACAAAATATGGGAGTGTAGCTTTAGATCAATTTTAGTAATTTATCAACATGGATTTAAGTAGTGGGATAGCTTAAAGGATAAAAAAAGTAGTACTTAATTGCTTATAGAATTGGGGATTAAATTTAGTAGTACTTCATTGCACAAATTCAAAAGCTTTCAAGATCCTTAAAACTTAGGGGTAAGTGCCATTTTATAGATTCTTGGTAAAAAGCTAAGGCAGTCTGCATGAAAAAGCAAGGATGAAATTTGCATTAAGAAAAACAAATGCCTATCTCCAAAATCTTATGAGATAGATCTTTGCATGTGTTTGTATATTTTGGTCCATGTGGGGTGCTTAATGTTTTTTTGCGAGATCACACGTAGGGTTAACTGGTAATTTTGACTGCCATATATTACGCATTTATATTTTTAACACTTAATTTTGATGGTCATCTCAAGTCGAGATGACCACAATCTGGTGATCATCTCAGGGTGAGATAACCACATTTTGGTGGTTGTCTCAAGGTGAGAAGACCACAGTTTGGTGATCATATTAGAGTGAGATGACCGTGGTTTATGGGGAACTGTGCCTACATAAGTGGTGAAAACCATTGTTTTAACCTTGAAGCTACCCAACATGGGTTAGGTGGTCTAAAAGAATTCCATTCAGGTAGTCTCCTCAATATGACATGTTTTAGGTATCTATAGTACCCCTTTTTGGGATGATTTATGTGATTGCACAATACAGAGCAAAAATAGAGAACCTGAAATAGTTGATTTTATGGTTAATGATATCCATTAAAAAAATCAACACAATATACCCCAATCATGAAAAGAGCATGCACTTTTGAATAATTGCTTTTGATGATTTGAAGAACTTAATTTTTTGGTAAAATTTCAATCATGTGTAGACATTCTTAGTCTGTAGGTTATGGTAGTAGAATTATTAGCTATCAGTAAATATTTTTTAATCCATATTCGATGACTTAAAGCATACCAAATAGGAAGTAGAAATTGTAGTCCATTTTATTTTTTTAAATTTGTTTTGCTTATTCTTTACCCCAAGCAAGGAGTGTGTATGGTTGTCTTTGGCAAAGATTCTTAAGCGAACATAATTTGCATTGTTGAGTGTATTGTTATTGAGTTGATTTTGAATTTTATAATTTATATGACTACCCCCTCAAGCTATGAGTCAAGAGAGGAGATGGAAAATGATGAAAGCGACGAGTTGCTTAACCAGAATGAGATGGTGAACTTGGGTGCTTCGAGCAATATTTGACATTTGCGAGGCCTAATCAGCTCAAGGCAATGTTTTGTGGATATAATTGTGATTTTGATTTTGTTTTTTTTGTTTTTTTATGAGTGGCCTTATGGTAATTTACTCATCCTATCAGATTGCATGGATAACCAATCACTACAATAATTATATGACTAGAGTAAATCACTAGATACAAGGTTCACTCGAGCTTTTTGAATTGGTTTGACCAAAGGGTTTAAGTGCCTTTGGAGCATTTTGAGTTAGATTTGACCAAAGGGATTAGGTGCCTTTGGAGCTTTTTAGATTAAATTTGACCAAAGGGATGCCTCCTTTGGAGCATTTTGAGTTAGATTTGACCAAAGGGGTTAGTTGCCTTTAGAGAATTTTGAATTTATTTGACCAAAGGGATACCTCCTTTGGAGCATTTTGAGTTAAATTTGACCAAAGGGATGCCTCCTTTGGAGCATTTTGAGTTAGATTTGACCAAAGGGATTAGTTGCCTTTGGGGCATTTTGAATTGATTTGACCAAAGGGATTAGGGGTCTTTGGAGCCTTTTGAATTGAAATGTGATTTTGATCTTATGGATGATAATAAAAACAAGTTTCCTTATGGTAATTTACCCATCCTACCATATTGCATGGATAACCAGTCACTGTAACCGCTAGGTGACTAGAGTAAATCACTAGATACAAGGTTTACTTGAGGATCGTTGGACCAAAGGGGTTAGGCCCTTTGGAGCTCATTGAATTGAAATGTGACCAAAGGATTTTGGGTACCTTTGGAGCATTGTAAAATAATTTTACCAAAGGGTTTATATGCCTTTGGATTTTTTGAATTGAATTGTGACCAAAGGGGTTAGGTGCCTTTGGAGTTGTTGAATTGAAGTGTGAATGTGACCAAAGGATTTTGGTGCCTTTGGAGCCTTTGAATTGATTTGACCAAATGGGTTAGGTGCCTTTGGAACCTTTTGAATTAATGTGATGTCGAGTTTCCTTATGGTGATCTATTCATCCTATTAGATTGCATGGATAACCAGTCATTGCAATCTCTAGGTTTCTAAAGTAGATCACTAGATACTAGGTTCACTTGAGAATTGATTGACCAAAAGGGTTAGGTGCCTTTGGAGAATTTTGTATTGAAATGTGACCAAAGGGGTTAAGTACCTTTGGATAATTTTGAAGTGATCAAGGGGGTTCAATTCTCTTTGGATCTTTTTAAACTGATAGTGATTAAAGGGGTTTGGTTCCTTTGGAGCTTTTTGAGTTAGATTGACCAAAGAGATCTAGGTAGCTTTGAATCCTTTTGAAATCAATGTAGGTTTATGCAAATAAAAGGGTACAACCTTTGACAAAAGGATGCAATATTTTGAACCTGGAAATTTATGACTTGATTGATTCTTATGCAAGGCAAAGGGTGTAAAATTTTGAACCTAGAAGTTGATGTGTTGATTGATTAAATATGAGGTAAAGGGCACAACCTTTGACAAAAGGATGCAAAATTTTGAACCTGGTAGTTGATATGTTGGTTGATGATTATGTGATTGATTGATGATTGAATTGAATTAGATTTTTTGTGGGGAAGGTGCACTACCTTGATTGCCCCAAGTTGGTTGATTTATTGTTTGATTTGGGGAAGGTGTGATACCTTGAACACCCCCAATTTTTGTTGGGTTCATTTGATTGAATGTTCAAATTTGATTGATTGGAGGGGAAGGTGCACTACCTTGATTGCCCCAAGTTGGTTGATTTCTTGATGTGATTTTTGGGGAAGGTGTAAGACCTTGAACCCCCCAGTTGGTGTTGATGATGTGATATGATGATGCATGTATGTTAGATGAATGTTTTTGATATGATAGAGCTATTATGTATGCATGGAACTATGTATGTATGTGATGCACTAATGACATGATGATGCAAAATATGATTTTTATGTTTAAATGTTAAAACATAATGAATGAATCTAAGATGCAAAATAAAACCTAATTGTAAGCACCATATAATGTATAAAAGTCATGAATCAAAATATTAACATTTTCACAAAAGTCATACATTTGAATGTGAACTATACGAGACATAATGTAATGTAACAAAATATGAATGATGGATGTGGAATACTGAGATATTATGAGGATACAACAAGGTTTTTCATGAGACTCAAACACCCTAGTTGACCA
Organism: Wollemia nobilis; assembly: GCA_028583015.1. Classification (NCBI taxonomy): domain Eukaryota; kingdom Viridiplantae; phylum Streptophyta; class Pinopsida; order Araucariales; family Araucariaceae; genus Wollemia; species Wollemia nobilis. Next base: position 5,031,437 of record JAQPPZ010016414.1, on the reverse strand, counting down.
GTCAAAAGTTGTATACTGACTATACATGATTCTAAAAGATAAAAATCTACTAGGAAGACCTAGATATTCAATATCCTTGTGTGTTCATACTGAAGTTCATTAATATGATGCATAAGATTACCCTATTGTCAGGATGATGTTTATAGCCCATTATTGTAATGGCGATCACCCTATGGTCATCCTTATCTCAATTTTGTACTCGGTTGGACTAGACTATTAGGTAATACAAGCCACCAAAAGCTAGCTCATCCGTAAGCTAACATTCGTCTGTACAAAAAAAAGGTTGCTAATATGACAGATATATCACCACGTATAAGGCTACTCCACTATTAGGTCGGTGTCTGTAGCCCATTGTTGATGATGGATATTACCCCATGGTTGTCAAAAATTGAGAATTCTAGGGATTCAAGATTTTCACCCCATTTTTTTCTTTTGATGTTCTTTATTTCTTTCTTTCTTTTTGGGGGGATACTCTTTTTTTTTGTGGAAGAGCAAGGGATTTATCTTTTTTTTTTAGGGATACTTGTTCTTTTTTTAGTGGAGTAAGGGGTTTATTGCTTTGGATAGGGGGGAGCTTGTATTTTTTGTCAATTCTTAGCATTTTAGACCATGCACATATTAGGATGAGCAATGGAAACCTTACACTTAAGGGCCAAGGACTACTTTGGAGTGTCATCTTTCCTTGTTCAAACTCAGATTTAAAAGTGTAAAATTGTGTTGGGATTTTAAGATATACAAGGTACAATCAAAGCAAGACCCTACATTCCAAAAATCAAAATAGCTTTCTAAAAATAAGAATGGTTGAATGAAAAAAATACCCTATTGAAAACCTTATAACAACTTACTAGGTGAGGGGAAAACACAAACACCAAGGATGGGAAATGTGTATGTAAATGATTTGTTGGATGTGTGTGGTTTCCTTATGAACTTTTGGAAACTAAGAAATGTGCATAAAATAATTAGTGGGCGTATGAACATCATTGATAATGGCCATATAGTATCTACCCTACCTTACAAGGACCCCTTAATAATCAAAATATCACAAGAAAAAATGCAAATGATGATGAAAGAAAAGGTTTTATTAAGAATCATGACAGTCATACAAGCATGGTGCTTTATAAAATTCAAATAGTGAAACTGAAAGTGTGGTGTGTGTATTTTTTTTATGAAATTTTAAACATTAAGAGGTGTGCATAAAATAGTTAGTGGCCATATGAACATCATTGTTTATGGTCATCAGATATCTATCCTATTTTATGGGTAAAAGACCACAAAGATAGGTGTAAGTGACGACATAAAGTAGGATGGAGTGATGCTAATGCAACGACTGATATGCCTAATGCAATAACTAATATGCCTAATGCAATTAATCAATGAAATGTAGTGATATAAAATGTAATTTTTTTTTTGTGATTTTTTATTTTGCATTGTTTTTGTTGTTTTTATTATTTTATTATTTTGTAATAGGGAAGGTGGGATACCTTAAGCGTACCCAAATGGTTTCATGACTAGTGAGTGTGGCAAAGGTACAATACCTTAATATACCTAAATTTTTTTATTGTTGGTGATGTGGATGATGGGGGTAGTGTGATACCTTGAGCGTCCCCAATGTGGTTTTGATAGATACTAGGATTTTTATGGGATGGGATGAGCGGGTATTCTACGAGAATTGCCTCCCTATCGATAAGACCTTGAACTACATTTTTAAATATGAAGAAAATATTAATTTTATGGTCCACTTATTGATGATATTCCCTATATGTCTTGGATTTAGGTCTATTAGTATCTAGAGGATGTATGATAGGTAAAATAATTATTTTCTCCTCCTACAACTTGTGAAATATTATCGATATGGTCTTAAATAAAGGGGTCTAGATACAGGGCTGGCATCTTGGATGAGTTGGACAAGATGGATGAATTTGATGAGGTGGGTGATGTTGAGGAGGTTGATGATGTCATAATTATAGCTCAATGTTTATGATTTGATTCAAGATTTGTTGTAAAATTAGAGTTTTTTGTGATTCCATTGTAGCTCGTCTCCACCTTCAAACTTGTAAAACTTAGACCTCTCAAAATGGGATGGATGTAAGGGTGGTGGAACTAATTGATGAATGGATTAATGGTTGAATTGCCATAAGATTTACCTTTCAAGGAAGTCAATGCGATCAGTCAATAATATGTAATATTTTGGCAAAATCATTTCGGTTGCCCACCTTGGATTTTGATGATATTGAGGTGGTGGATGGTGATGTTGTGTTTGAAACCTTTGATGATGTTGTGTATCAGCTCTAGAGTAGTTGAAAACTTATTTTACAAGACCATGTATAACCCCTTTATCTTGATGTTGGGGGTGAGTGATAGGATTCGTGTAGGTAGATGGCATCGAAGCACAACGTACTTGAGTAGGTTGTTTATCAAAGGATGTAAAGGGATGTGTAGCACAGTAAAATTATAAAATTTACATTCACCTTAGTAAATAATTTTAAATTCAAATTTAACCTCCCAAACCGCCCGTTAACCGTCGGGAAATCTGTTTCCCCCTTTTTCGTGCCATTTTTAGAAGTTTTTTTGACCATTTGACGATATCGTCGCCGATCAGACGATATCATCCCATATTTGATGATTTCATCTGGACTAGAACGTCCAGACGATCTTGTCGCAAAACTAAATTTGCATAGTTGGAATCTGTTCCAACGGGTCTCCAATCTGGGCAGAAGCGTGTCTGTGCCGTTGGGACCCTCCCCCGTTGGAGATCTCCCAAATTGGGATGATCTCCAACCTCCTAACTACTCCCCCTAAGCCTATTTAATCTCTATAATTTTCCCTCCCCAACCCCTGGCTGAAATTATCTACAAATCAACTCCCTCTACGCTAGAACATCCTAATTTTGTATTTGCATTAGTCCTATACCATTTTTGTTGCAGGTACATCACTATTTTTCAACCGGAGCCAGCACCCATCGTCGCCGACGAACCTATTCAGATCGGAGGCGATCCTGTCAAATTCGAGATAATTTCGTACTGATGCAAGATGATCTCGACTACAGCCCACATCGAGGCAATCAGTGCCTAAAGTTTGATTTTCTCAACTTTGTTTCTATCATTTTATTCTGCAAATTAGATGCTTTATTTATTGTTTATGCTATTTTGCATTTGGAGTTCATCCATTTAGCTTAGATTGCATGCTAAGTTCATGATCTGCCATTAAAGTATAGTAATTTGCTTTAATTTTTGTTCTTAAATATTGTTCAGTATTCATATTGCTATTTGGTGTAATTTGCCTCTGTTAGCACAGTAGAATTTCTTGTATTTTGCATCTATTTTCTATTTTGCAGGTCTTTGATGAATTCGTCTGACAAATTCGTCTAACGAATTCATCAGATCTCAGATGATTATATCAGATCTTAGACAATTCTGTCAGTTTCAGATGATTCTGTCAGATTGCAGGCGATTCTGTCGAATTCCATATGATTTAGACTGCTTCAAACGTCATAATCTTCTTCAGACATCCGGATCAGGTATTCCCCATTTTCCTCCTGTAAATCCTCTGTTTTCTACTTTTTTTTAATCTGTTTGCTGTATTCATGAAAGTTGCATTTTCATGTAGTTTAATTTAGATTCATTCGACCAAACCTAGGATATGAATGCTTAAGGTTAAAATGAACTCATCCAAACACATTCCAAAACCTAGGCGTGGAAACTACCACCAAATGTTTCCTGGTGAACCCACCATCCGTAAAAAAATCACCAAAATACACCTCCCTTGAGAGGCGGGACCTTCGCAAATTCCTCTCAGTCCGAGGTACCGCACCATCCTTTTTTCATCCTCCTTTCGGGCGTGGATCCTATAGCCTAAAGGTAGGGATGTGAAAAATTTGGAGCGATACATTTTGGTGAACCCGACATGAATGCATTGTAAACCTTTTGAAAACAATATATATATATATATATATATATATATATATATATATATAATGTATACAAGAAAAACAAAAACAAAATCATCATTTCATGTTTATTTGTTTTAGATTCAATTCTAAATAATAGATGCTAAATATTACTTTTAGAAGTACTAAATAAACCATGAGTTTTCACTTAAATCACTATGATCCCGTCAGTAATGTCGAAAGAATTCAGCCAAATACATTAGTTGATTATGACCAACCTCATCCCTATTCAACACCACCTCCATCACATTTTTCTCATTTTTCATCCTTACCCCAACAGGACAATCCCTTTGTCAATCCTCTTCATAATGATATTATCTATTCTCCCATATATCCATATTATGTCTATCAATCCACATATAATCCTCCTCCACCCTTTCAATATTCTTCTTTCAATACAACATATCCATTTCAACAAGAAAATACTTATTCTTCCAATCCTACCATGCACTCACCTCATACTTTGCAATATTCCTGTCATCATTCTACCCATAATAAAGAAAGTAGAGGTGAGAAACCATTAGGTCATTTTATGACAAAATTCTTATGGCATTTATCAAAAACCTCTCAAAAGCCTTCATCACGTACATTTACAAAGCTCAATCAACCAATGGATATAATTCTCAAGCATTTACTTGATACAAATAAGATTGAACTTCTTTCCATAAGACAACCTGATACCACATCAGATTGGTTTAAACCTGAGCTACATTGTGAATATCATAGAGTAGATGGACATAAGACACAAAATTGTAAAGATTTAAGGTGTGCAATTCAATATTTGATCAAAAAGGGTCTTCTTAATATAAAGGAATTACAATCTACAACTAATGATAAATCTCTAGTAAACAATCAAACTCCTACACCACAAATACCGATAATCAATCAAGACATGGAGATCTCCCAAGAACCCCTATTCAATTATCAACAACAAGAAACCAATCCAATATTGCATGTTAATGTGTCCCATCATGATGATATTATTAATATTGTAACAAAAACTACAAATAAGCAACCTCAAGTTCAATCAACTCAATCCGATATTCAAGATATGGATTCCTCATTTGACCAACCTTAAAAACTATCTTTGACTCTAGAGAATGATCCAAAATGGAATGTAAGCATTGAAAGCTCATCTTTAAAATCAAAATCTCAATTTGAAATCCACTTTGATAGCCAACAACAAGTGATTAATCCTCAAGCAAAGACATCCCTTTTAGAAGTATTACAAATTTCTCATAAGGAAATTTTGTTCAAAATACCTAGCCAACAATTTTTTCCTCATCATATCTTCTCTAAGAACATAATTAATGGTGTAAAACCTCTTGAGGTTAACCATATTTCATTCTATGATGAGGATATTCCTTCCTCTACTCCACAAGAAGACTACTATCTTTGCATTACAGGATCTAGTAAAGAAACACCTGTTAGAGCTATCATGGTAGATAATGACTCCTCTCTTAATTTATGTACTTATCAATTATTCCAAAAACTCAAAACAAAGGAAAAATATCTTAATGAATCAAACGTTATTATAAAATCTTTTAACAATGAAATTCAAGATCGTCAAGGTACTATAATGTTTCCCCTCAATATTGGATCCAAGATCCTGGATACTTTATTCTATGTGGCATATTGCCCTTCATATTACAACCTACTTCTCACAAATCCTTGGATTCATACGATGAGGGTTGTCCCTTCCACTCTTCACCAATGTTTGAAGTTTGAAATTGCAAATAAAAGTGTTACCATACATGGTGACCCAAAACCATTTGAAGAATATTTAACGATTGAAACATCAAGTTCTATACATTCTCCATTGTCACAATTATTTTGTATCCATCACTTTTCTTCATCCATATATGATCATATTTATTTACCAAATAACATCCATGCATATCTTTCACATATACTTTCTCTATCTTATCAAGACTGGGAATATAGTGATAAGAATCAAGAACCTTCTTATCCTTCTTACATTTTATTTTGTAACATGATCAATTTTACACATATAAAAATCAAATCTTTCTCCATATTATTCTACATTATAACAAAGCTTTTGTTATCACTACCTTTTATTCATCACCTTCTATTCTTACCTTCACCTCAACCAGATTATCCTTCAAAACCTCCTTTGATTTTGAAGCAACCTTAGACATGCTATACTCAAATAACCTTATATAGTGTATATAGATTATCTTGTATATACCATCAATTTCAATTCATAAATTTAAAAATAAAAATAAAATAAAATCAAAATCCTCAAAATCAAAAAAATACAAATGCAACTAAGGACCTTAAAGGTAAATTTGAGCCCAATTGGCTTGGACCATACATTATTACTGCTAAATTTGAATCAGGAGCATATAAATTATCTACCTTAGATGGTAAAGAACTTAAATAACCCATGAATATTTTGCATCTTAAACGTTACTATGCATAAACTTGGTCATTTCATCCATGTATATATTTGTTCAAAATTACTATCTTGTATTTCTTTCAATTTATTCAAAAACACCAAAAACATTCATAAATCTCCAAAAATCTTCAAAAATTATCTATTGCATTTATTTAAAGCACTTGTTAAAAAAATTTTCTGCTCAAAATCAAAAATCAAATCAAAATCAAAATAAAAATCTAAAAAAATAGCTATATGCTTGACTCTTTCGAAACCAAAACAATATACAGAAGAAAGAGAGAGTCAACATTCTCAAAAATTCTCAGAATTATTTATATCTATCTTTTTCTTCCAATTATTGCAGTTATATGTTTCAACTTATTTTGGATAAAATTAGCATTTATTTGGCATCCCTCACTTGCACACTCACAACAATAAATATCTTGATTTTATCTGGCATGATTACTAATCTCTCTTATATCAAAGTTCACAAAATTCAATTAAATAAAGTTTGAGCATAGAGAATTGATCTTGTTATTTACTTAAACCAAGCACATATTTTCATAATAAAATGATTATATTTGTAATTTCCATGTTTTGCTACATAGTAGAAGTGATTTCTTGAGTGAAAAGTTTCCCCTGCTATCCTATCATGCACATGGTCTAGAATATTTGAGAATTGGCAAAAGGACAAGCTCACCCCTACCCAGAATAAAAATCCCTTGCTCTACAGCTAATCCGAGCAAGTATCCCTAGCAAAGAAAAAGAAAAAGAAAAGAAAAGTTCAAGAAAGAAAAAAAAAAGAGAAAAGAAAAATGTTCTTTTATATCAGTACCGCAATGTTCCAAGCATTATCAAGCAAAAATACAAGAGAAATACAAAAAGAAAAATAAGAAAAATTCAAAAGAAAGCAAGAAAGCAATAAAATCCCTTTCCCTACCCTTTGAAAAGAAAAGAAGGGTTGATGAGCTTGAATCCATGGAATTCTCAATTATTCGAAAACTGTGAGGTAAGCCCCATAACAGGTGGTTTGTGCCCAACCTGCTTGGCCTTGGGTAACTCCTAACGTGGTGATATGTCTGTCACATTAGCGACCTTCTTTTGTATAGACCTATGTCTGCTTATGGATTAGCTAGCTCTTGATAATCCGGTCTACATAGTAGCCTAGTATGGTTATATGCATCTACATCATGGTTAATGAACACTTATTTGGTTTCTTCAAATCACTTGTATCATAGTATCTTGCTCAAAACTGGTAAATGAACAATGCAATTGCACACACATTTGTATTTGAGAGATTTTGTCTATCATTATGATGAATCAAGATCGGAAATGAATCCACATATGCACATGGGATTCCTTATAAATCTAATTTTTGTCTTCAAAATACTTTGAAATATTATTTTTGCAACTTGTTGGGAATAAATCAAGTACAATTTTTTATCACAAAGACAACTATATAAATAGAAAAATAAAAAATTTCTTTCAAACTATACAATCAAAACATATACATATATATTTGATTGACTTTCGCGACGATGGTATAGTTTCAAAACCAAAATTGGAATTTTATGCCTAGTGCAAGTCCTCATTTTCATATTTTCAGTTCATAAAAAAATCAACCTTGCAATAAAACTATTTTTTTGGGATTTTTGCGATGATGGTATAAGTCTATACCTACATATTCTATGCCTAGCGCAAACCATTGTAACAATTTTTATTCCCCATTTATCAAATAAACCATATGACTTCATTTATTATGTTACACAAATTATGCTTTTCAAAAGCAAACCCATTTTTTTCACTATTTTATGTCATTATGTCAACCTTCAACTTTGCAATGATGGTATAATTCCTAAGGAATTATTCACAAATTTTATCACACTTAGGAATTTATGCCTAGCAAAAATAATTTTAAAATATTTCATGCATAATATTTTCATGGAAATCTGAAAACAAATCATCATCATCATCATCATTTGCATCATCACAACAAAGTCTTAAGACAGTATCTTAAGCACTCTTTTACTTTTCGTAATATTTCTATACTGGGATTAGCTTGACGATCGAGTGAGCGGCGACTCCATGAAATGGTCTATAATAGCGACAATGTCCTTTGAAATTATTGTTAAAAGTCCCCTTTTATTTTTATCAAATTATTGCATTACAAACAAACACTTTGTTACATCAGATTATTTCATTTACAATGTTATAGCATGACATTCAAATTATATTTCCAACAACATAATTACATCTAATTATCAACTCAATAAATCAAAACATAAAAGCATCATAAGCATTACAAAATACATAACACAATATCAGTCAAATGATCAAAAATATATCATCTTATATATCTCAAAAAAATATGTACATCATATCAGCTAGATTGGTATGCCACAATCCATATCTTGGCATACTCAATCAAATACCCTCTGTGTAGTGCCTCGAGATCCCCTCAAGCTCTCAGCCTCATCTCCTCCCCCCCCCTAAGGTGGAGGAGGTGGCCCCATCACAGTCCGTGTGGTGCCGTGAGTCCTGGATGCCGATCGGGATGATGTCCTAGATGACCCCATCATGACAGGATCTACAATGTGTGCTGGTAATGGCACCCTCTGCTCCGCTGGCACCGCCTGGTAGTATATAGCCTGATAGAATGTAATCTGGGTGATAGTGCGTGCTAAATCTTGAGTGCTCGCTCCTCCGCCCCGAGCTCTGAGTCGTGTAGCCTCATCCTGTAATTTTTGCACCTGAGCCCACAAGCGAGAAACCTCAGCTCGAAGAGTCATTGTCTCACTGCTCTCCCCAGTGTCTACACCCTTGCCCTTATTGGGCGATGGTGGCCTATCCCTCTATGGAGATGGGGGTCTCGCCTCCCTCCTCTCCCTCTCTCCCTGTCGTGGCCGCTCCTGTGCCTATGGCGGCCTCGCCTCTCTCCCGTCGTGACCCTGGGCTACCTCTATTGCCGCCTGGCACCACCTCCCTATCCGACGCACAACCGCATGGATCGGACCCTATGCCCTCATCATCCGTGGAGGGTGAATGCCTACATACCAGGCATCGTAGCCATCGGCTACTCCTATGTCGTCCCCATCCACTGGCTGGATTGAGGCATCATCTACGTCCTGGCTCTAGAAGCGTTGCATGTCTGGTGCCCTGCTAACTGTAGTGTTATCCCAGACAGTCCAGGAAAACTCGTAATCCTTGAGAGATGGGATTCCCTGCTGTAGATCGAACTACCTCAAAACTCGGTCATAGCGGTGGAGCTCCACCTCTCCTCTCTCCATCCTCAACCAGCAGACTCGCCTGATGCGAGCCAACTCCTATCCATCCTCTGGCCACCCTGGATGCTCTCTCCATGGTCTCTAGGTGATCTGGTCTAGGACCAAATCGTCCAGTAGTCTCCGGGACATCGTCATGTCAATCCGTCGCTGTGACCCTCTTCGGAGCCACCAGTAGAAGACTCGGGGCCTCTCCTCGTCAATCCCTATCAGAGGAAGCCCTACCGGCCTTCGCACTACAATGTGCTCCCAACACCAAACCTGTAGGAGCGATGTCATCACCAGACATCGCCCGCCCTTGTACACGACCCCATACAGGATCCTATACAATAGACATAGAACAAAACTACCCCAACAAAACCTGTACCCATGGTCCCGCATATCGTAGATCACATCTGCGAGCATCCATGGTACCCTGCACCCGCTCTGGTGGCACAGCATAATTCCACCAACCACTCCAGCTAGTACTCATGTGATTCGGGATGCCCCAGGCATCTGGCGTAGTGCCTCGATATTAACTCTGCCCTTCTCCAGGGCGAAGCTTGGGTCACCACACAGTCATCCCATAGTGTGGCCCTGATTGGCCATAGGAGTGATCATCCGTCCTTGTATGGGGATTCTTAGAATCCTCCATACATCCTCTAGTGTGGGAGTCATCTCCCCTGTCGGTAGTCGAAAACAGGAAGAACCCGGATACCATCTCTCTGCTAGGGCTGTTAGAAGCCCCATATTCGTGGATACTTGTGGCATCTCCGCCACATGCTGCAAGCCGACCTATGCTAGCAAATCTTGCTCTGCCTATGTCAGAGCGGCCAAGTCATCTCTTAATCCTCCATACTTCCATTCTCTGCTCTTTAGCAAACCTCTCTGCAACATAAACAACAAAACAACAAACAATCATTAATAATAATTCAAGTAATCAATAATGCAAATTAAAAATTCAATTTTGTGTAATTGATGATATCACCCACTATTGGACGATATCGTCCCAAATTTGAGCATAATCGTCTTCGATTTCGCAATTTGAAATCATTTCTAATTTGACGAAATCGTCCCCCTTTCGACGATTTTGCCCTCGAACGAAATTGCCGAAATTGAGACGATTTCGTCGAAATTGGGACGATTTCGTCCCAACGACGTCGACGGCCCAAATATGGCCGCGATGCTCCAAATTCAACTAAAATCTACCTAAAAAGCATGTAAAATCAAATTAAATCAGTTCTAGTTAATTCTAGGCTCTTACCCGTAGACCGCGCCGGACCTCTGTCGATCTGTGCGTTGTCTCCCCCATTTCTGCTTCAGAGCTCTAAAAACCAAAAAATGAACAGTAAAAATGAATTAGGGTTTTACCCTATTTTTCTTAATTTTATTCAACAATAATTTTTTGCTTTTTCGCGTTTTTACCTCAAACATTCGATTTGGGTAAAAACACGGAGGGGGCACCATAGTAAGCTGTCGTACGATTCGACCAAGAATCGTCGACTAAAAATGGGTATAATTTCTTTCTTTCTCGTAGATCGAGAAGAACTCATCTTTAACGTATTTTCTTCAAAAAATTCGCTAAAGAGGGGGAAAAATGTAGCACCCTAAAATTGGCATAGTAAAATTATAAAATTTACATTCACCTTAGTAAATAATTTTAAATTCAAATTTAACCTCCCAAACCGCCCGTTAACCGTCGAGAAATCCGTTTCCCCTTTTTTCGCATCATTTTTAGAGGTTGTTTTGACTATTTGATGATATTGTCGTCGATCAGACGATATCGTCCCATATTTGACGATTTTGTCTGGACTAGAACGTCCAGATGATCTTGTCGCAAAACTAAATTTGCATAGTTGGAATCTATTCCAACGGGTCTCCAATCTGGGCAGAAGCGTGTTTGCACCATTGGGACCCTCCCCCGTTGGAGATCTCCAAAATTGGGATGATCTCCAACCTCCTAACTACTCCCCCTAAGCCTATTTAATCTCTAGGATTTTCCCTCCCCAACCCCTGGCTGAAATTATCTGCAAATTGACTCCCTCTGTGCTAGAACATCCTAATTTTGTATTTGCATTAGTCCTATACCATTTTTGTTGTAGGTACATCACTATTTTTCAACCAGAGCCAGCACCCATCATCGCCGATGAACCTGTTCAGATCAAAGGTGATCTTGTCGAATTCGAGATGATTTCGTACTGATGCGAGACGATCTCAACTACAGCCCACATCGAGGCAATCAGTGCCTGAAGTTTGCTTTTCTCAACTCTGTTTCTATCATTTTATTCTGCAAATTAGATGCTCTATTCAGTTTTTATGCTATTTTGCATTTGGAGTTCACCCATTTAGCTTAGATTGCATGCTAAGTTCATGATCTGCCATTAAAGTACAGTAATTTGCTTTAATTTCTATTCTTACATATTGTTCAGTATTCATATTGTTATTTGGTGTAATTTGCCTCTGTTAGCACAGTAGAATTTCTTGTATTTTGCATCTGTTTTCTGTTTTGCAGGTCTCTGACGAATTCGTCTGACGAATTCGTCAGATCTCAGACGATTCTGTCAGATCTTAGACGATTCTGTCAGTTTCAGATGATTCTGTCAGATTGCAGGCAATTCTGTCGAATTCCAGACAATTTAGACTGCTTCAAACGTCAGAATCTTCTTTAGACATCCGGATCAGGTATTCCCCATTTTCCTCCTGTAAATTCTCTATTTTTTGCTTTTTTTTAATCTGTTTGCTGTATTCATGAAAGTTGCATTTTCATGTAGTTTAATTTAGATTCATTCGGCCAAACCTAGGATATGAATGCTTAAGATTAAAACGAACTCATCTAAACACATTCCAAAACCTAGGTGTGAAAACTGCCACCAAATGTTTCCTGGTGAACCCGCCATCCGTCGAAAAATCACCAAAATACACCTCCCTTGAGAGGCGGGACCTTCGCAAAGTCCTCTAATTCTGAGGTACCACACCATCCTTTTCCCATCATCCTTCCGGACGCGGATCCTATAGCATGAAGGTAGGGATGCGAAAAATTTGGAGCGATACAGGATGGTATTGATTAGAATCCCTCAAAACCTGAGTAGATGTGGATGGTTTATTTTTATTTTATCCACGTATATGTTTCCACATGCTCATATTCATGATTCAACTTGGGGGTTCAATTGTGGTAGCTTGGTTACCCCATTTTGGTGTAATGTGTACACCTATTCTTGATTCAATGGTGATGTTGGGTGAGATGGAATATGAATTCGAGGTAATGACCTTCTATGTGCTTTAGTGTGTGAATATGTGTTCTTATAGAAGGTAATTAAAGTGGCTTGATTAGGAATATCATCATCCTGATCATACTCAAGACCTATGGGTGGGTCTTGTGGATCAATTCAAAGATGTTCCATGTCACTTTGTGATTGTTCAACAACATTGACTCTTTATTGAGCTTAACTACATGTTGTTACCATAATATAAACTATGCAAACAATAAATAAACAAACAAGCAAGAAAGCAATTTTTTGTGTTTTTTATTTTTATGATTTTTTTGTTGATGATTTTTTATTTTTCTAATTTTTTTATTTTGGTTTTTGGTGTGTTTTGATTTAAAACCTATTCCTATGATAACTAAAAGGTAAAATGAAATGAAAACTATGAAGGGTGGTTTATGCACACCCCCTGTCAAGGAATGCATTGCAAATGGAGAAAAATAGCTTCCTAGGATGCTAGATATGGCTACTAGGTATCCTAAGGAAATAATTTACCTTTTGAAAGAGGTTGTGCTATCTAAGTCCTACTACTTGCCCAATAGGAGGTTCACTTCACACTCGTGCATGCTTAGACAAGAAAAAAAAACTATGTTCCACTTATTATTAAGCATCGTGATTAAGGGGCATCTAATCCTAACCTGATGAGCAAGGTGCAACCAAAGTATTGTCATTGTTGTCAACACAATCAGGTTGATCAGTTGATGCAATGGACAGGAGTTCATTGATGAGCAAGGTGCAGCCAAAGTATTGTCATTGTTGTCAACACAGACAGAGGATCGGTTGATGCAATGGACAGGAGTGCAGAGGTCATTAGATGGATCGGTTGATGAAGTGAACAAGAGTTCAGAGCAGTCAGAGCATGTACAGTAAATTTCCAAGAAGACAAAAGTGACCCAGATTCAAAGAATCAAAGAAAAAGACAAGTAAGAAAACTATCACGATATCGCGACATGTTTTCTGTCACGATTTCGCGACATCTCGGAGGAGAGAGAAAATGCTAGAAAAATTATCGCGATTTCATGACATGTTGGAGGCAAAGAAGCCAAGTGGAAAAACTGTCATGATTTCGCGACATGTTGGCAGAGAAGAAGGCAAGTAGAAAAACTGTTGGATTTCATGACATGTTGGAGGCAAAGAAGCCAAGTGGAAAAACTGTCATGATTTCATGACATGTTGGAAGCAAAGAAGGCAAGTAAGAAAACTGTCATGATTTCATGACATGTTTGGAGAAAAGGTGCAAAGAAAACTGTCACGATTTTGTGACATGTTTGGAGAAAAGGCATAGGCAAAGAAAACTATCATGATTTCGTGACATGTTTGGAGAGAAGGCGCAGGCAAAGAAAATTGTCATGATTTTGTGACATGTTTGGAGAGAAGGCGCAGGCAAAGAAAACTATCATGATTTCGTGACATGTTTGGAGAGAAAGAGCTGGCAAGGAAAAGTGTCACGATTTCATGACAATTTGCAAGAAGTGCTAAGGAGGAAAAGTGTCATGATTTCGTGACATGTCAGGTTTTCACGATCCGATGAGAAGAAAAGCGCTAAGGAGGAAAAGTGTCACGATTTCGTGACATGTCAGGTTTTCACGATCCGATGAGAAGAAAAGCGCTAAGGAGGAAAAGTGTCACGATTTCGCGACATAATGCAGGAGAGAGAGACCGATAGAAAAAGGTGTCACGATTTCACGACATGCTTCATTTTCGGTCCAAAGCGAAGAGAAAGAGGAGAAGGATGAAGTGTCACGATTTCGTGACATGCTTCATTTTTGCAGTACAAAGCGAAGAGAAAGAGGAGAAGGATGAAGTGTCATGATTTCATGATAGAAGCAAAATGAAGGAGCATGGAAGCAAAAGTGTCACGATTTCATGACAAGAATTCAAGGAGGAAGAGCTCAAAGGCGAAAGCATCATGATTTCATGACATGTTCCATTTTCACAGGCGAAAGGCAGAGAAAGGCATAAGGCAAGAAAAGATGTCGTGATTTCGTGACATGTCTTGTTTTCACTAGTGCTTGCAAAGAAGAGTGCAAGGAATCGAAAGTGTCATGATTTCATGACATGTTCCATTTTCATGGGTGAAAGACAGAGAAGAGCACAAGGCAGCGAATGTGTCACGATTTCATGACATGTTGTGTTTTCGCGGATGCAAGCTGAACTATGAAATAAGGAGGCGAAAGTGTCACGATATCGTGACATGTTATGTTTTCATGGTCAACTGCCAAGAAAAAGTCAAAGGGGCAGAAATGTCACGATATCATGACATGTCATAGTTTCGTGGGTAAAATCCGAGAAGCATACATGAGGACGTTAGAATAAGTTCATGCAGAAAAATAAGAACTATTATAGGTGGAGAGTTATAGTGAGATCATGTAAGCTATAATAAGAAATGTGAAAAAGAGTGTGACGGTTATAGAACTACAGTTGCAGAAGAAAATCATGCAGTTAAATAAGAATAGTAAACTGAAGTAATTAAGGCTATTACAGGGGCAGTTATAGTGACAGTAAACAGAAGTCATTACTGCGATTACAGGAGCCGTTACAAAGAAATATCATGCAGTAGTGGTTACTGAAAGTCATCAGATGAAGACCACGAGTTGGACAGAGAAACGTCTCGAAGACCAAACAAAGAACCGTTCTATTAATAAGGTTGCATGTGAGAATAAAGAAGCCATTACTATTAATAGGCTACATGCATGAATATGGAGGAAGTTAAGAATAGAAACAGAACTCTGTTATAAAAGCAGATTTGCGTGAAGTAGTGAGGTTGAGCTTCATGCGGGAAGAGTGGATGCAGGAAGGGGAGGAAAAGGGGGGGGGGGGGGGGGGGGGGGGGGGGGGCCGGATAAATTAGGGGTTGGTGCTCCTTCCAGTGGGTGCTGGTGAACTGATTGTGAAGTTGGTGCTTTGCAAAGGCTAGATTTGGATGGGAGTCCAAGCAGTCTATTTTTGAGGAGTAGCCAAAACTGGTGAACCTCGTTAAATCTTGTGTTATGTGTTGCTATCTTGTTAAACTTGTTGCATCTAGTTTTAAGCATTCATTAGTTCTAAATTAAGAGATGAAGATTTAAGTTTTTAATTAGCTGCACTGATTCACCCCCCTCTCAGTGCCATTGTAAGACTAACAATTGGTATCAGAGCCAAGTTCCCAGTTCAGACTAAATCAGTCAGGGTTGATCTTGGATTAGTTCACAATGGGTAAGAAGAATAGATCCTCCTCCAATAAGGCATCTCAGTCAGTTTCAGTTCCTGCAGAAGAGAAAATTGCACTAGAGAAGGTAGAAGAAGTGAACTCTGAAGTATGCAATGAAAACCTGGAGATTGAAGTAGATCTAGAAGGTGAGTTGATAGCCGCACTTGAAGAGTTGAGCATAGAACAGAAAAAGAACAAAAGAATGTCCAAGAAGTTAGAAGAATATGGGGATGAGATTGAAGATCTCTTCCTACAAGTTCAAAAGGCCAAGAAATCAGAAGAAGCCTTGAAGACACACCTGGATGATGTATGCAGCACAAGTGAAGAGGAATCTAACAAAGTTATTGTTGATCTAAAGCTGCAAGTAGAACAAGTACAAAAGGATTGAAGATATTCTCAGGTCTCAAATTAATGAGAAAGAGACTATTTGCTGCCAACAAGAAGAAGAGATTGTTTCATTGAAGAAACAACTAGAAGAGGCCAATGTAAATCTCAAATATGAGAAGAGCACAGAGTTGCTAGATAAAATGATAAAGCAACAAAGAAGCTCCACTGCTAAGTCTGGTCTTGGATATGAAGCTGAACAACCATCATCTTCCAAAAGTATAGAAAAGAAGAAGCCCACTGCTGAAGGATCGAAGCAAGAAAAGTCTGAAGCTGAATCTTCAAAAGGAAGAAAGCATCAAAGAAGATCTACAACAAAGCAACCACAGCAAAAGAGGTTCTCTCACTCTCACTCTTTTAATAATAATGCTTTTAATGGCTATTGTTCTAAATGCAACTGCTATGGTCACAAGGCAATTTATTGTGGACTGAACAATAGATCAAAAAGTTATGCTGTTAAAAACACATCTGCTTCTCTGAGTGAACACCCTGTGCAATGTTTTAAATGTAATGGCCATGGGCACATTGCAAGGTTTTGTCCAAGCACTTCTGTATCCAATCTAAGGCAAGAACATAGATTTCATCATACACACAGAATGCAATACAGACAGGGAATAAAACATGTGCAATGTTTTAAATGTAATGGTCATGGGCACATAGCAAGGTTCTGTCCAAACACTTCTGTATCTAATCTAAGGCAAAACCATAGATTTCATCAGACTCAAAGAGTGCAACACAGACAGGGAAGAAATCATGTGCATCAAAGAAAGGAAAAGAATCATCCATCAAGGATGTACAAGAGACAACCACCCAAGAGAAATGTTCAAATTCATGAAAAGGTTCAAAATAGGGATGCAGTTGAAAAACTCAAGCCCAAGTTCAAGAAATCTTGGAGAAAGAAAGAAGAGAGGAAATCGTGTCTCCTTGGACAGAAGGAGATTACTCCTCTATTGCACTAAGCAGCTCCAGGTAGCACATCCTCAGGGGGAGCAATGTTAAAGGTTATTTTAATGCTCCTATGTATTTGTGTAATTATCTGAGGATGAAAGGAAAGTAGTCGAGGAGTTGTCGTATAGTTGTCAAAATGTGTTCCAGTTCTTGTAGATGTTTGTGGAGATAGTATCAAACTGATGTGCCTCAGTAGAACAACATGGTGAACAGCTAGGTTTTTGATGTAGCAGCTGATAGGCTTTATCTGGGATAGAACATGCAGCACAGGTCGACGTATCATGAAAGCATAAGCTGGCAGGTGCTGGTTTTGAAGCCTGTAACATTCCCAACCTACAGATAAAATAGAATCCGTGTTCTGAGTGAGAAGGCATGCGTTTCTTAACCAAAAATTCAACACATCATTTGGTATAAGAGAGCATTAATTTTCTCTAAAGAAGTAGTCGTTATCAAAGAGATGCCAGAGTCAAAGCAAACAGTGGCACTAGCTCCCAGTTGGTCAAGTGTGCAAAGTGGCACTTGCAAGGCAAAGACATTGAGAGAATAGCATCCAGGTGGTGAAGCGCCAAGGAGGACAAGATGCCTATGCACCTAAGAAAGTCTTGCATTATTTGAGGAATGCGAGATATTGCCTGAGGAAGCAGAATACCGAGAGTTGTTTACTGCAGATTGAGGTTCCAACGCTAGAGGTAACGGTCCAGAAGTATGAGTTTGAGTAAGGTAAGGATTGGAGTCATAAGGTGTTTTATGGAATAAATATATATATATTTTTGGTTACTTTTATGATCTAACCCTAACTTGATGGCAAAGTTGAGGGTGGTGTTGGTAACAGGTTGAAGATCTATTCTCTTCTTCCTCAAACAAAGAGGAAGCATTTTTCACTAGGGTTTATGTTAGTAAGTCTTGCTACTTGCAGTGAGATGGTGAAACCCTTAGTTGGTTGTTTTGAGATTGATGGTTGAGTTGCTTTCATAGAGGTTGTTTTGATCAAGTTAATACTTTACTTGATACATGATTTGGGCTTACTCCATTGAGATTGATTTGAGCAAGTTATTCTTTGCATTGGTGATTTATGTTGGTGGTTGTTTTGTTCAAATACCTTTGGAAGGAAAAGGATGTCTATTAGTTTCCTTTTCATGCAGTGATTGGTTGAATGCTTCAAGGTTAATCTTGAGTTGAATGATGTTGGTTAAACCTTGTCTATAAGCATTGTTGTTAAAGCCCTAAATGGTTGAGAAAAGATATTGGTTGTGGAAAGAACATGAGTATCATTGTTATATGAGTTATTGCATGGTTGGCAATTGTTGGGTTGTGTTTCATGTTCTTGAGAAAAGCATACTACATCTATCTTATTCTTTTGAGATTGAGATTGAGCTGAGATTGAGATTGGGAGTTAAGTATAGAACATATTGAGTCTCTAACAATTCTCTTTATGCTTCTATGAGGTTGATGAATCACATTGGGTCTCTAACAATTCTCTTTGTGGGTTCATGCTAAGCAAGTTTTTCTTGATGAACTTGTGAGCTGATTTGGACAAGTTCTAGTGAAGACTTGTGAGCTGAATTGGACAGGTTCTAGTGAGGACTTGTGAGCTGATTTGGACAAGCTCTATGTGAGCTTGTTAAGCAGGTTCTATGTGAGCCTATTGATAGAGTACAGAGAATAGAGTCTCAATGGATAGAGATCCAGCAGCCAACATAGTTGAAGATAGATCTGAGTAATGCCTATTATGCTTATCATGATGTTGTCAAACAGTGAAATGAAGTGGTCACATATTCCCAAGAATAGTCTAAGAATTGACTAGCTATCGGGATCAAATTCTCAGGGGGAGCATTTATGCATCTGTTTATCATATTGCTCATGTTTATGCTTTTTGCTAACTGTAATAATTTTTTGCCTGAGAATGTTGTGCATGGACTCAGGGGGAGTTTTGCAGCCGCCCTTTGGTATTATTGTCAAAGGGGGAGAAGATTTATAGGTAATTGCACACAATTACGTGTGTTGCCAACAATTCCAAAGGGGGAGATTGATGAGCAAGGTGCAACCAAAGTATTGTCATTGTTGTCAACACAGTTAGGTTGATCAGTTGATGCAATGGACAGGAGTTCATTGATGAGCAAGGTGCAGCCAAAGTATTGTCATTGTTGTCAACACAGATAGAGGATCGGTTGATGCAATGGACAGGAGTGCAGAGGTCATTAGATGGATCGGTTGATAAAGTGAACAAGAGTTCAGAGCAGTCAGAGCATGTACAGTAAATTTCCAAGAAGACAGAAGTGACCCAGATTCAAAGAATCAAAGAAAAAGACAAGTAAGAAAACTATCGCGATATCGCGACATGTTTTTTGTCACGATTTCGTGACATCTCGAAGGAGAGAGAAAATGCTAGAAAAACTGTCATGATTTTGTGACATGTTGGAGGCAAAGAAGCCAAGTGGAAAAACTATCGCGATTTCGTGACATGTTGGCAGAGAAGAAGGCAAGTAGAAAAACTGTCGTGATTTCATGACATGTTGGAGGCAAAGAAGCCAAGTGGAAAAACTGTCACGATTTCGTGACATGTTGGAAGCAAAGAAGGCAAGTAAGAAAACTGTCATGATTTCGTGACATGTTTGGAGAAAAGGCAGGCAAAGAAAACTATCATGATTTCGTGACATGTTTGGAGAAAAGGCGTAGGAAAAGAAAATTGTCATGATTTCGTGACATGTTTGGAGAGAAGGCATAGGCAAAGAAAACTGTCACGATTTCATGACATGTTTGGAGAGAAGGCGCAGGAAAAGAAAACTATCATGATTTTGTGACATGTTTGAGAGAAAGAGCTGGCAAGGAAAAGTGTCACGATTTCATGACAATTTGCAAGAAGTGCTAAGGAGGAAAAGTGTCACGATTTCATGACATGGTTTGCCGATCCGATGAGAAGAAAAGCGCTAAGGAGGAAAAGTGTCACGATTTCGTGACATGTGTCGACCGATGAGAAGAAAAGCGCTAAGGAGGAAAAGTGTCACGATTTCATGACATAATGCAGGAGAGAGAGACCGATAGAAAAAGGTGTCACGATTTCGTGACATGCTTCATTTTTACGGTCCAAAGCGAAGAGAAAGAGAAGGATGAAGTGTCATGATTTCGTGACATGCTTCATTTTTGTGGTACAAAGCGAAGAGAAAGAGGAGAAGGATGAAGTGTCACGATTTTGTGATAGAAGCAAAATGAAGGAGCATGGAAGCAGAAGCGTCATGATTTCATGACAAATTCAAGGAGGAAGAGCTCAAAGGTGAAAGCGTCATGATTTCATGACATGTTCCATTTTCGTAGGTGAAAGGCAGAGAAAGGCATAAGGCAAGAAAAGATGTCACGATTTCGTGACATGTCTTGTTTTCGCTAGTGCTTGCATAGAAGAGTGCAAGGAATCGAAAGTGTCATGATTTCGTGACATGTTCCATTTTTGCGGGTGAAAGACAGAGAAGAGCACAAGGCAACGAATGTGTCACGATTTCGTGACATGTGTTTTCGTGGATGCAAGCTGAACTATGAAACAAGGAGGCGAAAGTGTCACGATATCGTGACATGTTATGTTTTCATGGTCAACTGCCAAGAAAAAGTCAAAGGGGTAGAAATGTCACGATATCGTGACATGTCATAGTTTCGTGGGTAAAAGCCGAGAAGCATACATAGGGACAGTTGCAGAATAAGTTCATGCAGCAAAATAAGAACTGTTACAGGTGGAGAGTTATAGTGAGATCATGTAAGCTATAATAAGAAATGTGAAAAAGAGTGCGACGGTTACAGAACTATAGTTGCAGAAGAAAATCATGCAGTTAAATAAGAACAGTAAACTGAAGTAATTAAGGCAGTTACAAGGGCAGTTACAGTGATAGTAAATAGAAGTCATTACTACAATTACAGGAGCCGTTACAAAGAAATATCATGCAACAGTGGTTACTGAAAGTCATCAGACGAAGACCACGAGTTGGACAGAGAAACGTCTCGAAGACCAAACAAAGAACCGTTCTATTAATAAGGTTGCATGTGAGAATAAAGAAGTCATTACTATTAATAGGCTGCATGCACGAATATGGAGGAAGTTAAGAATAGAAACAGAACTCTGTTATAAAAGCAGATTTGCGTGAAGTAGTGAGGTTGAGCTTCATGCGGGAAGAGCGAGCAGCGTGTTGGAGAATAGAGGGAAAGTGCTACGAAAAAGAGTATAGAAAGCACGGCTAAAATAGAGAAGCTTATAGAGTGCAGCAGAGAGAATGTTGTAAGAATGAAGTAAGCAGAGAGCAAGAGTGTTGCTGGCTGTAAGTGAGTTGTGAGAGTGCTGTAAGAGTACAGTAAACAGAGTTGTGAGAGCTACAAGAGTAAGCTATAAGAAAGGGTTGTAAGTGTGCAGTAAGTAGAGCTGTAAAAGAGTGTATGCTTCCATGAGATTGATTTGAGTTAATATAGACCAGTGAGGGTCTTGTAACACAGAAGGCATTTTTATGTCAATCAAGATTTAAAATAGAAGTCCAAGTTGGTGCTTGGAATCAGGGGTTGGTGCTCCTTTCTGTTGGTGCAGATAAATCAGGGGTTGATGCTCCTTCCAGTGGGTGCTGGTGAACTGATTGTGAAGTTGGTGCTTTGCAAAGGCTGGATTTGGATGGGAGTCCAAGCAGTCTATTTTTGAGGAGTAGCCAAAACTGGTGAACCTCGTTAAATCTTGTGTTATGTGTTGCTATCTTGTTAAACTTGCTGCATCTATTTTTAAGCATTCATTAGTTCTGAATTAAGAGATGAAGATTTAAGTTTTTAATTAGCTGCACTGATTCACCCCCCCTCTCAGTGCCATTGTAAGACTAACATAACCTACCCTGGGACACACCCAAGAGTAGAGTACTTTCCAGTGATGAAGTCTAGAAAACCACTTGTGGAGGCTACTATGGTTTGTAAAGGGGCTAATCCATGATGGGATATGAATACCCATGTCATGTGATTGTTGTCGATCATTGGTGATGAAATCCAACTAATCAATGTTATGTTACCTCATGTGTGTGTGAGGGTTCATTTTAAATTTTTTTCAAAAAGAAAACAGATAGCATACAAATTATCTTTCACTAAATACAAAAATGTACATTTAATATTCAAAAAATCCTATATGAAATTTAGCCTTTAAGTAGACAACAAAGAAAATAGACCAAACAACAATAGACAAAGGTTGTCTTACACTGAGACAACTATAAACAAAGGCCATATAGACTTGAGACAACCATAGGCAAAGTTTGTTTATACTTGGGACAACCACTATAAGATTGACCTGAAGCTAAAAAAACTATAATTTTTATTGTAAATGAAATTCTTCTACCTTTATTTATAGAAAAAGTAAATAAAATGATAGAAAGCTAACATTTAAAGCTTAAGTTTGATGGTGTTTTGTATATTTATAGTTTTTTTAAGGCTCTGATCAAGGAGGTGTATGGTGGTGCAGTTTAGTACTCCATTCCCACAAACTCTTCGTACAATTGTACAAGAAGCTACCTTAGATTAGTGACCATATTGACCTAAGATAGTTGCATGATAGGGACCATCTCGATCTGATATGGTTATAAAATGAGGACTATATTGACCCAAGATGATTAATATTATATACCTATAATCACAAAAATAAAACAATAATTAGCAATTTAATGAAAATAGGGACTAGGTCACACCGTGATCACCATCTGAGAGCAAGAAAATTGTGCACCAATAAAAAATAAAGATAACAGTATATGACTAAAATACAATGATAAAACTATGAAAGATAGAGCCCTCTTTGTATTAAATATTTTATTTTTCACTATGTTACAATCAAGTCCCCTTTGAGGGGATGCTACCCATGATAAAATGAGTACAGATAAAATATCTAGGTGCATTGTAAATGTAAGCTAAGGAATTTACCATTGAAAAACTAATATAGATAAAGAGAGTAATTTATATAATGAATTTTATTACAAAATATGAGTCGTTTACAATACAAAAGAAGACTCTTTGTCTCTTTACAATTACAAATTCCTTTGATGGCTCTAACAATAACAATGGTGTAATATGCTCCCTCACTACAACTAATGTGATCAAGAGAGTATGAGTGTGTATATATAGGTTGGTAAAGATATCTCCCAGTTGGTTATGAAGATATACCTGCACACAAACAACCAAGAGAAGGGTTAGTAGTTAAAGAGCCCACCTTAGTTGGGCTTTTGTTCATGCAATATTGAACTATAATAAAACACAAATTTTACTGTTGTAAAATGCAATAAAAATGATAACTATACCTATTATATACAAACAATGGGTATCGGAGGTTGTATTTATAGGTAAAATTGGCTTGAGTGAGTAGGATGCCATGTGGACTCCACATAGGCTCCACATGGACAAGGGTAGTTGGGAAAAAAATCTAGAGAGGGTGAGGTGGAGGGTTGCATTTAAGTGCCTTGGGGAAGGGAAGGGGTCTAGAAGAATGGAAACTAATTTAAAATTAGTTTCTAGATACATGGGGGATTGTGGAGGAATTTAAAATTCCTAAAAATGGTGAGGTGTCCCATGTGGAAGTGGCACATTAAAGGGCTTTGGGTAGGGTGTCCTAGGGGGATGGGAAATCATTTTAAAATTATTTTTCCAAAAGCATAGGGTAGTGTGACAAGTAATTTTAAATTATGGAAATGATGAGGTGTAAGGGTGGGGGAGTTGTCATAATAAATAGCCTTGGGGGTAGTATTCCTAGGGGGATGGGAAGGGCATTTTAAAATTAGTTTTAAAAAGCCAAGGAGGCAAGTTTAATAATTTTAAATGCCAAGTGTAATAAAGTGGGTGTCCTTGGACCAAGTGGCATTAATGTGGATTTTGACTTGGCACCACTTTTTAATTTTAAATTACCTTTTTAAGCATGAGGGGATAGTACATGTGAGGTGGCTTATTAGATGGGGGAATTTTAAATTTCAAAATGAGGAATGTTGTCCAATATTCTAGATACTTTACAATAGGGTGCCTAGAACATTTCATAATTTATATTAGGGGCTTTTAATAGTATGTTTACTTAATATTAAATAGTAATATGATTACTTTATTGATTTTGTTATTTTCTATGTAGGAAAATAATAAATGGTGTTATGATGGAGATGTTGATTATGTTTAATTAACAAAATTGGGATATAATAGCATATTTAATAACTAGATTAGATATATAAAATATATATATCTATAAACGCCGAGAGTTATCAATCTCGAGGCACCTATCTCATTTTTGTTTAAATAGTTTAAATATTTTTTAAATATTTTAAATCCACCGTAACCCTTAATGTCGACGGATAATTTTCTTAATGTCGGATTTTTTAATAAAATATTAATATTGTTTACGACGTGGTTGACCTTCCTGGCTGCCATTGTAGGATGCCTATCAATGTAATAATGACATGTGGAGGTGTAGGCAAATTGTGTAATATTTTATTATTATTTTTGTTATTTTGTTATTTTTATCATTTTGTGGATGTAGGGATGAATTTAAAATTTGGGTTAATTATTATTTGTTATTTTTGTAAATATATGAAGTAGTCAAAAATTGGATTAATTATTTTTATTTATTATTTATGGGGTATTTCTAAGGTTTGCTAACGAAATATTAGGGGATTTTTAATTTAATTTTATAAAGTGGCCAAAATTAATGTTTGGATATTTTAATTTTATTAATTTAGTATGTTGTCAAAATTACAAAATTTTGGTGTCTATAGATGCCCCTTTTTGTAGTATGTTGTTTGTAAAAACAACATGGCACAAAAAAGTTTGGAAAAATTGTTTGTTGCCCCAATGAGATAGTTATCCATGTGGATATTTAATGACCCCCTCAAGTGGTGAGTGTACGAGCGAAGGCACAAAGTCAAATACAAGCATCTTGACACAATTGGGTAATGGGGTAAGGTAGGGAGGGAATTGCATGGGAGACCATCTCCTTAGAGATGATTAGGGAAGGTTGCCTAGCTAGGGGTAGTCAAGGGTTGAGATGAGGGTGGGAGGATGGGGGAAGGTGGGGGGTAAATTGTTAGCTCCAATGGTAGTATATGGAAAGAAGATAAAAGGGGAGATAAGATAAGGTGTGTGGGTAAGTTGGGGGTAAAATGGGGGAAAATGAGGGTAAGGTAGGGAGGAAGTTAATGAAGATAGGGGGTTACAATGAGGGAAAGAGGAGTTAGCTTCGGACTCCTTGAAGAGAAGAATGAGGGTAGGAGAATATAAGAGGATATAGTGGGAGGAAAATATTATAGGAGGATATGGTGGGAGAAAGGGGATATAACACAACCATGGAAAAAGATCAGACCTAGACAATAGGAGAGCACAATTGCATTGTATATAAAAAATAAGAAAAATAAAAATAAAAGTTGTGGGGCCTAAGGAGGCCAGCTAAAAGTGTAAATCCCAAGGAGGCGAGTGTAAAAGTGGGTGCCCAAGGAGGCAAGTGTAAAAGGGATGCCTAAGGAGGCATTGTGAAAAAGGGTGCCTAAGGAGGCATGTGTAAAAAAAAGGTGCCCAAGGAGGCAATGTAAAAAAATGTGCCCAAGGAGGCAAAAAGAGAAGAATAGTGCAATGTGAAGATACAACCAGGTCTAAAAAGTATCATGGTGCATTATGTGTGGGAGAAATATTTGTAGCCTAAGGAGGCTAGTGAGAAGTGCATAGCCCAAGGGAGTGAGTGTAAAAGAGGTACCCAAGGAGGCAAGAAAAGAGAAAGCAATGGGGCATCTATCGAGAGTTGGATATTGCAAGATTGAGGAAGGTAGGACAACTCAAGGTTATAGAGTGAGATAGGTTGTTAGCTTAGCATAAGGAGCTAGTAGTGAGGATATATCAGTGGATCCAATAGTGAGATAAATATATAGGGGGAGCGATATGGATTTCTATGCTAAATGGGGAGTTTTCATGCAAAGCATATCTAGGAGGTTGAGGGTTGGGAGTGTTATCTATCAGTGTACGGGTGCCCCACTTTCATGAGGGGACAAGGTCACAAGCTATTGGGGAGGATAGGAGTAATGATAGGCTAAGGGTAAAATGGATGAAAGGGGATAGGCTAAGGATAAGGTTGGGTATGGGGGTAAAAGAAAAGGGTAAAAGGGAAATTAAATGGTAGGCCAAGGATATGAGTGACAAGTGCATAGCCCAAGGGGGTGAGTGTAAGAGGGGTGCCCAAAGGGGGTAATGTGAAAAGGGATGCCTAAGGAGACCTTGTGAAAAGGGGTGCCTAAGGAGGCAAGTGTAAGAATAAGCATAAGCAAGTATAGGATGGATAGCAATTATGCTAAAATGATAATATAGGACAAGGAAAATGGATCAATAAAAGGGAAAAGTAAGATGCTTACCTTATTAATAAAAAATATTTTCCCTACATACACAATGGTATACAATGTCTGTGGGGAAAATGGAAGAGAGGAATAGAAAAAATGAGTGAGGATAGTATCTACAGGAGATTTCATGAGACTCAAACACCCTAATTCTCCTCTCAAGTGATGAGGTACCCATGCAAAATCCATTAGGATTAGGAGTCCCTTGAGACATATTAAAATGCCCTAGAACCGTGGTGTGTGTAGTGATTTCATTAACCTAATTTTTTATAAGGTTTGGACTTAACCAATCATAGCCCTAATAAGAAAGGTAAGCTCATCATGAAGGCATACCCCACTTCTAGTCATGCATCTATAGCCCTGATGGAGATAGCACATGGTCCATCGACGTTTCTCCACTTCCAGCCAGGCTTCTATAGCCTCGATAGAGTCATCTAATACACCCAAGGATTCATGCTATATTATTATTTTTTTATTTTATCATCATTTCATTTTTTTTAGCATGAATCCTTGGGTTTTGGACTGCTAAAGGATGCACAATGAGCTAATATAGGTATTAGGACTAATCATGATGTCATCCTTTCCTAATCAAAATAATATTAATTATGTGTGTAATGTGTGGGTTCTAGGATGTCTCAATAGGTCACGAAGGGAGACTCTAAATCATTGTGGCTTTGAATGGGATGTATATGCACTTGAGGAGGGTACTAGGTATGGTTGAGTGACAACTAGATCTGTAGGATATGAAGAAAGAGATAAGACGAAGCAAATGAATGCAATAAGAAATGGAGATTGTGAAATATATGTATATACCCCTACATATAAAAGGAAAGGTGAATTTTTAATGAGGTAAGCACCTTTCATGCATAAAAAAAGGGGTGGTGAAGTGTAGCAATAGGTATATATTTATTGATAGTAGAGAGAAGGAAAAGGTATGTACAAGGATTGTAGGGGATATATATGTTATGCATAAAGGCCCATAGGCAAAGAAGTAGATGCAAAGGAAGGTATGATGCTCCCCCAGACCAAGGGGAAGGTAGGAAGAAGATGTACTAGAGGGTGAAATCCCCTAGCCAAAATTTGTGGGGAATGACGAACTAGTCCTCGAGCTAGTGGAGGAGGAAAGAGTGGGAAGGGTGAAGTTGAGGAGCAATGAGATAAATTATATGGTCAATGAGGGATGTATAAGGATGAAGTGGCATGTGAATGAGATGAATGAGGTGTACAAGGTGGATGATGCTGATTGTAAGGAAGTCTAGTGGGAATTGGATTACAAGTAAGGTGATAAGGATAAGGACAAGAATATGGGGGATATGGAGGAAAGAGAGAGGATGAATGGTAAGGTTGTGAAAATTGGGCCACATGAGGGGCATGGGATAGTGAATAAGGTGTTGGAAGAAGAAGTGGTAAAGAGGGTGTTGGAAGAAGTATGGGTAAAGAGGGTGTTGGAAGAAGTGGAGGTGGGAGAGAAGGTGGTCGAAGAAGGGGTGGCAATATAGGGTTGGAATAAGAGGAGGAAAAGAAGGGGTTGGAATAAGAGGTCAGAGAGAAGGAGTTAGGAGAAGAGGTGGGAGAGAAGGTGTTGGGAGAAGTGGAGGAAGAAATGAGAAGGATTGGTATGAGGATTTGCACATGGTGTTTTTGTGACCATATGTTGATGATTGAGTTGAAGGGGTTTGATGGGTCAGTCTAGAAGGTGATTTCCAAAAGAATAGTCAATCTCATGAGAGGAATAAGAATGAAGAGGTGTAGAAGGGGTTCATGGTGAAGTAGGAGTAGTCACCTTGAAACACATTGGAGTAATTTTAGGTGGGTGAGGTATTTTCTCATCATATAAAATGTTAGGGGAAATGGGATGGATGAAGGCAACTTGAGAAAAGTTTGTTGTTGAAGGTTTGGAGGATTGAGGATCAAGAGTGATGGAAATTTGTTTAGATTTTGCTTCATCCTCCTCCTCAAGGTCTAGAGTGAGAGATTTGAAATTAATGAAAGTGTCAAGTCCCCCAAACACAAAATTGGTATGGGTAGATATAGGACCCAAAGGAGCAATGGTATTAATGATTAAATCATGGGCTAATTTAGATTGGGAATATGGTGACAAAGAGTCGATAGGATTAGAGGGGTGTGTTAACATGGGGTGGTTTGTAATGTGAAGTAGTGGTGAAGGTGAGGTTAAGGGACCACATGTGCACTATATATATATAAAAAAAGGTAAACAAAATATTTGTAGCCTAAGGAGGCTATTGAAAAGTGTATAGCCCAAGGGGACAAGTGTAAAAGGGATGTCGAAGGAGGTAATGCAAAAAATAAAATGCCTAAGGAGGTGATGTGAAAAAGGGCATCTAAGAAGGCAAATGTTAAAAGGAAACATCCTAGGAGGTGATGAAAGTGCAAAATAATGCAATGTGGGGTGGTAGCCAAGTCTATAAAGTATCATAGTGCATTGAGTTAAAGTGCAAGAGGAAGGGTGATTGGATAGAGTATTGGGTGAGGGTAATGGAGCAAGATACCAGCTCAATTTGCTTAGGTCTGGTCGGGTATTGGGTAATTGTCTTGTAAGGTCAATGAGGGTATTGGTGCCTTGCTCATGTCGTCCTAAGCCAAAACCCTGCCAATTGCATTTTTGGAAATAGTGTAGGATAAAGTATGGCTTGGAGAGGTAATTAATGTCAGCACAAAAGTGATCTTGGAAGGATATGGATGTGGATAGCAATGTGGGGATATCGAGTCTCCCATAAATAAAATTGGTGTGATTAGGTGGTGAGCCTAATGGTATAATAGTTCCTATGAAAAAGGGCTCATATCATGGTCTATAAAATTGATGATAGACTCTACATGCAGTAGGTTTTGAATATTTACATTATGTATAGGGTGTTCACTTATGTCCAGATTAGTCATATGTACAATAATATGTTAAATTGTAGGAGGCAGTGAGGTCAAAATGATAGAAGTGGTAGGGGTATCATCAAATGAGGAAATAGGATCAGATGAGGTAAATTGAGGAATAGGGTTAGGGTAAGCATCTTGTGATGAATATGAGGATTCAATTGAAGTGTGAGATAAGTCATGGGGATCCTCTTATTCTTGATAATTAAGAGTGGTAGAACCAGGGGTGAGATTAGTGATGGGATTAAGATGATGGTTTGCGAATTTGAGTAATGGAAGGGGTGTAGGGGTAGGTGTATGATTTTGGGATGAAGAAGTGGAAGGAGGAATGATTGGGAATTGGTCATGTAAGGCATCAGTGTCAATGGAGGTGATGTGGGGATGCATTGGTGGGCTATATGGCAAGGTACGGGGAGTCACCTTTAAATAATTTTAAGGGAATTTGGATGTGTGCAACTTGGGTGTCCAATAAGGTGTTAGAGGAAATAGGATGGAAGGTGATTATTTGAATAAATTGATCTTGCAAAGGCTAAGGGAGTGGAGAATTAATAAATTTATGACCACTTTCCTCCTCAAAATCAATAATATTGGGCAAAGGAGCTTTGAGGGTGTTGATTTATTGAGATGGGGAGGATGAGAATAGTGGTGTATATTATGAAGATAAAAAATGTAAAGTATATTGGATGGAGTAGGTGGAGAAGGTGAGGTGATAGCAAGATGAGAAGGAGGAGGTGGAGTAGATGTCATAGAAGATGAAGATGAAGGGGAAGGGGATGCAATAGTTTATGATGTGAAGTGAAGTTGGGGCCAAGGAAGAATGTGTGTGGTAGGGAAAATGGGTTGGTTTTGACATTGAGTGGGAGGAGGTGTAGCTTGATATGTTGGAGGTTGGGGTAAACATGGATATTGCAACAGGGGGTGAGGTTGGTGGAGGAGTTACAAATGTTGCAATGGAGGTGATTGATGTTGGTAACATGGGTAAGATTGGTGTGAAGTGGTAAAAGGTACTTGAGTGGCTTGTAGCAGAATAATATGTGTGTGATATGATATAGTAAGGGTGTGGGTAGAAGTGTAAGATGGTTGGGAAGTGAATTGTGGATAATATGGAGGGGATTATTGTGATGGATTAGGGGTATGTTGATATGAATGAGTTGGTGGGGGTTGATATGAAGGGGGGTGTGATGATATGTAGGCAAGGATTGATTGTAAGTGGGAGATGATTGAGTGTAAGTAGGTGGTGGTTGTGATGGATATGGTTGGATGGTGGTTGAGGTTGATTAGGTGAATGTGGAGGTTGATAAGTTTGCTGAGGGGGTTGATGATACTGTTGAACTAGTGGTTGATGATATGTGGGTTGGGAGTGATGATATGTGCAGGATGAGTGATGAGATGGTGAAGTTGATGGTTGGGGATATTGAGGTGGAGGTTGATGAGGGATAGGATATTGGTGATATTATAGGGTGGGGGTGATTTATAAGTGGGAGGTGGTTGATAAGGCTGGTGGTATGTTGGGGTTGATTGTTGGTATTGGAAACAATGAGCCCTAGTTGTATGGAATGTTGGAAAAATGGTGATGTTTGACAATGTTTTCAAAAACAAGGTTGCTATCTAATTAAATTGCATAACGAAAGCTAAAAATACCTAGTTGTTTTTATTGTGAAAATGCCAAATAAAAAATAAAAAGCACTCTAAAATATGTCTAGTTTACGTACAATAAAACATTATGATTAATACTACAACCAAATATTATGGTGGAGCTTATTATTTAAAATAGCTTGATTTCAGGTTTACAATGCAAGTTACAGACTGAAAAACTGACGCCCAAAGACAAAGTAATAGAAAAAAAAAGATATAAAAAAAAAAGTTATGCCCCAAAAAAAAGAGTATGTGTTTCTGTGTTTTGTTTATTTTGTAATTTATTTATTTAGTTATTTTTCAATTATTTTATTTGTTTTAAATTTTTAAATGTGTTTTAAGGGGTGCACATTTTGTAAGCTAAGGAAGCTACCATTGACAAACTAACACAGACAAAGAGAGTAATGTATATAATGAATTTTATTACAAAATATGAGCCTTTTACAATACAAAAGAAGACTCTTTGTCTCTTTACAATTACAAATGCCTATGAAGGCTTTAACAATAACAATGGTGTAATATGCTCCCTAACTACAACTAATGTGATCAAGAGAGTATGAGTGTGTATATATGGGTTAGTAAAGATATCTCCCAGCTGGTTATGAAGATATACCTGCACACAAACAACCAAGAGAAGGGTTAGTAGTTAAAGAGCCCACCTTAGTTGGGCTTTTGTTCATGCAATATTGAACTATAATAAAACACAAAGTTTACCACTGTAAAATGCAATGAAAACGATAACTATACCTATTATATACAAATAATGGGCAAGTGTAAAATTTGGCTAAGACATGAGTGTGGGATAATTTTGATAGCATTTAGCTAGCACAACTTGGGCTCCTCTAATTTGGCCATGGGAGGCTGTATTTATAGGTAAATTGGCTTGAGTGAGTAGGATGCCATGTGGAATCCACATAGGCTCCATATGGAAAAGGGTAGTTGAGAAAAAAATTAGAAATGGGGAGGTGGAGGGTTGCATTTAAGTGCCTTGGGGAAGGGAAGGGGTCTAGAAGAATGGAAACTAATTTAAAATTAGATTCTAGATACATGGGGGATTGTGGAGGAATTTAAAATTTCTAAATATTGTGAGGTGTCCTACGGGGAAGTGGCACATTGAAGGGCTTTGGTTAGGGTGTCCTAGGGGGATGGGAAATCATTTTTAAAGTTATTTTTCCAAAAGCATAGGGTAGTGTGAAAAATAAATTTAAATTATGACAATTATGAGGTGTAAGAGTGGGGGAGTTGTTATAATAAATAGCCTTGGGATAGTATTCCTAGTGGGATGGGAAGGGCATGCCAAGGAGGCAAGTTTAACAATTTTAAATGCCAAGTGTAATAAAGTGGCTGTCCTTGGACCAAGTGGCATTAATGTGAAATTTGACTTGGCACCACTTTTAATTTTAAATTACCTTTTTAAGCATGAGAGAATAGTACATATGATGTGGCTTATTTAATGGGGGAATTTTAAATTTCAAAATGGGGCATGTTCTCCAATATTCTAGAGACTTGAGACTTTACAATAGGGTGCCTAGAACATTTCATAATTTAGATTAGGGGCTTTTAATAGTATGTTTACTTAATATTAAATAGTAATATGATTACTTTATTGATTTTGTTATTTTCTATGTAGGGGAAATAATAAATGGTATTATGAATATTTTATTATTATTTTTGTTATTTTGTTATTTTTATCATTTTGTCAATGTAGGGATGAATTCAAAATTTGGGTTAGTTATTATTTGTTATTTTTGTAAATATATCAAGTATGTCAAAAATTGGATCAATTATTTGTATTTATTATTTATGGGGTATTGCTAAGGCTTGCCAATGAAATATTAAGGGATTTTTAATTTAATTTATAAAGTGACCAAAATTAATGTTTGGATATTTTAATTTTATTAATTTAGTTTGTAGTCAAAATTACAAAATTTTGGTGTCTACACTAAATGATCTTCTTGCAATCGTAGTTCATCTTGGGGTGGGTTTTCTGTGATCATTGCGATGAGTAGGATGTGGATCTTGCACTCATTTGTCATATGTTGAATCCTGTAAGCTACACACAAAGAAACTAAAAATGTATCAAAAGCATATGAAGAGCCTACCTAAGTAGGGCCCATATTAATCGATATGAATGTGATAAAAGAATATAAAACTAGAGTGTAACATGTGAAAGATAAAATATATATAAATACAGAAAGAATAAAAATGCTTATATAAGCTATGCTAAAATAAAAATAGTAAAACTAGATCTCTACCAAAGGTCATCTCAGGTCAATATGACCTTGTCTATGGGTCATCTTGGATTGATATGGTTGTTATATCAGGAATATGTTTCTTCTTGGCCAAGTTGAGGTAGTGTATGAGATCAACCTAGGGTTTTATCGATAGATTGTTGTGATGTGAGAGTAACTTGATGGGTCAAATCGATCGTCAAAGCAAGGGTATTTGATTGCACAAAATATGGGAGCATAGCTTCAAAAACGTTTTAGTAGTTCGATAGCATGTCTTTCAGTAGTGGGATGGCTTGAAGGATAAAAAAGGTAGCACTCCATTGCTTGGAGAATTAGGGATCAGATTTGGTAGCACTTTGTTGCATAAATTCAAAAGCTTTCAGGATCCTTAAAATTGATGGGTGAGTGCCATTTTATAGATTCTTGGTAAAAAGCTAGGGCACTCTGCATGAAAAATCAAATAGGTAGTTCACATTAAGAAAAGTAAATGCCTATATTTGAAATGTCATGTGATTTATCTTTGCATGCATTTTTCTATTTTGGCCCATGCAAGACACTTCATGTTTTTTCATAAGATTATGCATAGGGTTAATTTGTAGTTTTGGCTACTAGTTATTCACCTTTTTATTTTTAACACTTGCTTTTGGTGACCATCTCAAATCTAGATGACCATGGTCTAGCAGGGTGGTATGACCATCTCAAATCTAGATGACCATGGTCTAGCAGTCGTATCAGGGTGGTATGACCACATTCTGGTGACTATCTCAGGATGAGATAGCCATGTTAGGTGATATGGGTATGGTTTATGGGGAAATGTGCCCATGTAAGTGGTGAAAACCATTGTTTTGGCCTTGAAGTTGCCCAAGGTGAGTTAGGTGGTCTAAAATGAGTCCATTAGGTAGTCTCCTTAATATTATATGTTTTAGGTGTCCACATTATGTTTTATTAGATTAAGTGGTAGTTGATTTCTTGTGAAGTGAATGCTTTAGGATTAAATAGTAAATATTCATTCATTTAATCAGTTTTATGAGGGTGAAGTGAATGTTTTAATTCATGATATGAATTGAATATTTATATTTTATTTACTAATTTTGAGTATTAAGCTAATGGGCATG
This sequence comes from Wollemia nobilis, assembly GCA_028583015.1. NCBI lineage: Eukaryota > Viridiplantae > Streptophyta > Pinopsida > Araucariales > Araucariaceae > Wollemia > Wollemia nobilis. Next base: position 4,996,837 of record JAQPPZ010016414.1, on the reverse strand, counting down.
GAGTCCATTTATGGTGAGGATATTATGGGGTCCCTCACATGTTCTTTTATAATAGGCATGAAGTCCAGTTATGATGAAGAAATTATGGGTTTTCCTCATATACTCTTTTATAAAGAAATAAGTAGAATTAGAAATGTATTTGATGTCTATATGAATATTTTTGATGCATTCAATTGTTTTGAAAGAACATTTAGCAATGCATTATCATTTTGATGAGTTGTCTTGATCCCTTACTTCAACCATTTTACCATGGATATCAAGAAAATGTCAACAAACGATGATATGAACAAAATGATTTCTATCATGTGTTATTTAGGTTATGTAACATTTATGAATATATTGTAATCAAGGATCTCTTGTAAAGAGAGGATGCAATAAAAATAAATGTATAATGTATGGTTGTTAGACCTATTTTGAAGGATAAGTGTGGAGATACTATTTGTAGAAGGAAGGTTCCTTTATGTTAATTGATACTATAGTTTATGCTTTAAATAACTAATATTTATGCTTTCATTTTGTTATGGAAGAAGGAGATTTCCATAAAGGTAGAAAAAGTTAGTATTTAGTTATATGAATTGGATATGGATATGAAAAGTAATACTCATATTTGATTTATGAGATTATTCATGCTTATAGAATAAGTGTATTTTTAATGAGATGCTTAATGCTTTTAGGAGATGAATTAGGGATGATCTATTTGGTTCTAAATAAGCAATGTAGGTATATTGTACTATTAAGAGAGAGATATGATAATTATCATGGTATTTCTTATGTTGTTATGCACCATACTTAAGATCTTATTTTTCAAGTTTCATGGTAAATAGAAACCTCTACTAGAATTGGTATCAAAGCCGAGTAACAAAAAAAAATTTAGAGTCGAGTAACTGTAAATTATTTAGAATCATGGAAAACTTTGATGCATGTTCTTTTGATGTTAATTATGATGTGCATATAGAAGATATTACTACTTCTAGCCCTGTTGTTTATGATTTCATATTTTTACATAGGTTTATAGAAAAATAAGTCTATGATCCTAAAAAATAGAAAAAAACCCTCAAAAAACAAGAACAACATTTGCTTCAAAGGAAAATTATCCCTCTTGTAATATCTAACCCTAAGGTTAAACAAATCTATCATCAAGCAAAAAATGTTATTAAGACTCCTCCTACTATTACTATCACTATTCAACTCAGTGTGTTTAAAATTAAAGAAATCAGGTTCCTTTGTGAATGTGCCAACAAAGGATACAACTATGTTCATTTTGGTGGCATCAAAATTAAAGTCCTATTGGTATTCCACAAAGGTATCCCATATACCTCCCATATCTCTATCATTGATTCAAAGTTTACATATTACTCTCAGGCCCTAATAGGACAATCTATTATCTAGCTCAATAATGGTCGATAGTATTTTGAAATCTACCCAGATATTTTTGTTGAGCAAGGTGCATCAAAAGCATTGCAAAAGTATTGACATTGTTGTCAACACAGACAGATTGATGCAGTTGATGCAGTTCAGAGGTCGATCAGATCAAGTGCAGTGAATTTCAAGGAAAACAGAGGTGACCCAGATTTAGAAATTTACAGAAAAAGACAAGGAAGAAAACTGTCGCAATATCGTGACATGTTTTCTGTCGCGATTTCACGACAAAACTGAGGAGAGAGAAAACATAGCCGAAATTTTTGTGATTTCGTGAAATATCAGAGGAGAGATAAATTTCATGGAAAATGTCACGATTTCACGACATGTTGGAGGGAAAGAAGCTAAGTCGAGAAACTGTCGCGATTTCACGACATGCTGGAAGGAAAGAAGCAAAGTTGAAAAACTGTCACGATTTCGTGACAAGTTTGGAGTAAAGGTGCCAAGGATGAAAAGTGTCATGATTTCATGACAAGTTTGTAGAAGCAGCGCCTAGGATGAAAACTGTCATGATTTCGCGACATGTTGGAGGCAAAGCAGCAAAGTCGAGGAACTGTAGCGATTTCGCTACATGTTGCAGTTTCGCTGGCTAAAGCAAAGAAAATGCACTAAGTCAAGAAAGTGTAGCAATTTCGCTACAAGTTTGAAATGCTCGACACAAAGGTGTAGCTTTTTTGTTACAAGTTCAAAATACAAGGCGCAAGGGTGTAGCAATTTCGCTACAGGTTCAAAATGAAAGGTGCAAAGATGCAACGATTTTGCTACAGGTTCAAATTGCAAAGTGCAAAGGTGTAGTGACCTCGCTACGAGTTCAAAATGCAAGGGGCATAGGTGTAGCAATTTCACTACAAGTGCAAAACACAGAACACGATGGGGTAGCGATTTCGCTACAAGTCTAAGCTTAACAAGTCGAAGCAAGAGGAAGTCGCAGCAAAGAAAAATTCTAAGTCAAAAAGGGTGTAGCGATTTCACTACAAGTTAGGTTTTCATGGCTGCATGAAGAGAGAATTGTACGGAGGCTAGAAGCGTCGTGATTTCGTGACAAAGCTAAGGATGACATCAGCAAAATTGAAAGTGTCACGATTTCGTGACAGGGTGAAAGAAAAGCCGCTGGAAGCCGGAAGCGTCGTGATTTCATGACAACTTTGAAGATGACGTTAGCAAAAGTTGAAAGTGTCACGATTTCATGACAAGTTGCAAGAGAAGCCTCAGGAAGCCGAAAGCGTCACAATTTTGCGACAACATTGAGGATGACGTCAGCAAAAGCAAAAAGTGTCACGATTTCACGACGTGTTTCATTTTCACGGGTGAAAGTGAGGCAAGGTGCTAAAAAGTGAAATGTGTCACGATTTCGTGACATGTCTCATTTTCGTGACGATGAGACAGAAAAGAGCTTGATGCAGCAAAAGCGTCGCAATTTCACGACATGTCTCAGTTTCGCGGGTGTATGCCGAGTAAAGTAGAAGGAGGCTGAAAACGTCACGATATCGTGACATGTAATATTTTCGCAGGTGCATGCTGAGATTAGGTCTTGAAGGCAGATATGTTGTGATATCACGACAGGTAACTGCTTGGCAGGAAAAAGCCAAAGATACGTGCATAGTGACAGGTGTCAAATAAGCATGCAGCCAGTTACAGTAAATTTAACTTGAGTCAGACCTGCAGTTAAAGAGTGACAGGTGTTGAGAATACTTAGAGAAAATTCATGCTACAGTTAACTGGAGTTACAAGGGAAGTTACAAGATAGTGCATTTAAGAAAAGAACGGCTGTTGTAGGGCCATGATGCAGCATGGTTGGGAAAGGTGGCAGTTACAAAGGGAAGCTACGGAACTAAGCATTAAAGACAGAATAGTTGTTACATGGATGATTGTACGGAGAATCGATTACAAAAATATTTTTATACAGGTTGCGTATTTCAAGAAGTTATTGTCGAGCACAGAAGTAAAAAGGTAACACAGAACTCAAAAAGGGAGAAAGAGGAACAGAGCACCGAGATACGTAGAAATACTATCAAGATATGCAGGAAGGCTGTCAGGATATGCAGGAAGGCTGTCAGGATACGTAGAAAAAGGTGTTAGGATACTCAGAAAAAGGCTGTCAGAATGTGCAGAGAAGAATGTCAGAATCAGATAGAAAGAAAGCGGCTAAAGGCAGAACGCGTCAGAGAGGGTTTGACACATTGACCATAGCCGAGAATGCATGGAAATTAGGAGGGAAAATTTGAACCGTTTTGAATTGAGCCATTCCAAGAATTCAAGTATAAAGACTCGAACAGGAAAAGTAAGGAGGTTACTGCAACTGTGCTTTATTGTGAATATAAAAAGGCATGGTTGGGTAAGAGTGCTGCATGAAAAATAGCCATAGAACTAAAACTTGCAATTTTATTCTAAAAATTCAAGAGAGAGGTTTTAGATTGGAACAGAAGATATTGAGTCTCTAACAATTCTCTTTATGCTTCTGTGAGATTAAATTGTATGAGCTATAGACCAGTGAGGGTCTTGCAAAAGAGAAGGCATTTTTATGTCATTATTTTTGTTAAAAATTGAAATCCAAGTTGGTGCTTGGTAAAAGGAGTTGGTGCTCCTATCTGTTGCAGCAGAAAAATCAGGGGTTGGTGCTCCTTCCAGTGGGTGCTGGTAAACAATTTGTAAATATTGAATCCTTGCAAAGATTGGATTTGGATTGTAGTCCAAACATTCATTATTTGAGGAGTAGCCACATCAGTGAACCTTGTTAAATCTTGTGTTGTGTGATGCTCTTATGTGATACTTGCTTTATCTATTTTTAAGCTTGCATTTTTTAATTTTAAAAGTTGCAGATTCAAGTTTTTTAAATAGTTACACTGATTCACCCCCCCCTCTCAGTGTCATTGTGAGAATATCAATTGGTATCAGAGCAAGGTACCTATACAAGCTTAATCAGCTAAGGTGATCTTGGAAGATACACAATGGCCGGTGGTGAAGGATTTTCTTCTAACAAAGCTCCTCTATTCGATGGAACAAATTATTCTTTCTGGAGACTCAGGATGCAGACATATCTATGTGCATTGGGTTATGAAATTTGGGAATCTATTGAAAATGGATACACCATACCCTCTGTTCCTCTAATAGATGTGGCTGAGAAGAAAAAGTTTGAGAAAAAATCAAAAGCCAAGAATGCTATTATGTGTGGATTAGTAGATAGTGAGTTGATACGCATCATGAACTGCAAATCTACAAAAGACATATGGGACAAATTGCAAAGCATTCATGAAGGAGATAGCAAGATCAAGGAAGCTAAGCTGTAAACACATTGTGCCCAGTTTCAAGCATTAAAGATGACTAATGATGAGAACATAGAAGCCTATTTGCTGAGAGTAAATGGAATCATCAATGCAATAAGAGGACTCGGCGAAGAGATGGAAGATGCAGTTGTTGTGAAGAAGGTACTAAGAACTCTCCATAAAAAAATTGATGCAAAAGTTTCTGCCATAGAAGAAGCTAAAGATTTAATTTTTTTTAGTATGGATGAAATGCACGGTTCCTTAACAGCATATGAAATGAGAATTGGACAAACTAAGCCATCAGACAAAGAAGCAACTTTTCAAGCACGAGAAAAATATAAAATCTAAACAAGAATCGAGGAAGAAGAATCTACGGATGAAAGCTGAAGCAAACTTTGTTAGGAAATTAGTAAAGGGAAAAGGAAAGTACAGAGGTAAGCTACCATTCAAGTGCTTTAAGCGTGGAGGCATCGGGCACTTTGCAGCAAAATGCCCAATGAATGAGAAAAACATAAGTGATGAAGGGACACACCAAGAAAGAAATGTCTGGAAAAAGAAACCACATTTTAGAAAAAGGAACTTCAAGAAGAAAAGTTTCATTTCCAATAATATTGACTCTTCTGAAGATAGTTCCAGTGAGGACTCAGAAGAAGAAACTGGTGAAGCCTTGTTCATGGCTTTTGAAGAACAAAGAACAGAAGAAACCCAGGAGTGTGAAGAAAAATTAGACGATGAGGCTGAGGTAGATCTGGAAGGTGAGTTGGTTGCTGCACTTGAAGAGTTAAGTGCAAAAAGGAAAAGAAATAAAAATATTTCAAGAAAATTTGAGGATGCTAGCAATTTAATAATCAGTTTGAAAGTACAAACTGAAGAATATAAGAAAAAATCTGAAGATTTTGAAGCTCAACTAATCGTGAAAATAAATGAGTGCAATAATCTAGAAGAAGACATAGTTGGATTAAGGCTGCATCTAGAAGAGATGAATCAAAAACTGAGTTGTCATCATAAATTTGAAGACAGTTCTACAAAGCTGAATAAAATGTTGAATAATCAAAGGCCTACGGGTATCAAATTTGGTTTAGGCTTTGATGAAGGAGAATCCTCAAAGGACTCAAAGGCTATAACTGTAGAACTAATAAAGAATAAAGACAAGATCAGGGTTGATCAAGATAAACCGTATCATGCAAAAAAAAACAATAAGTCCAAGCTCGAAAGGAGTGTTGCAAATGATGGATTCACCAAAGTCTCATATCAAAGAAGAAGAAGACCCATGGATCCTACTTCCACATGGCAACAACCATTTCCCAAGTACACTCGTTCCTTTTCGGTTATTGTTTTAAATGTAATGCATATGGTTATAAAATTTCAAGTTGTAGATATAATGTAGAACAAAGAAATTTTGCTAGTAGAAATATTTTTTCACCTTTGATAGATTATGCTGTAGAATGTTTAACTGTCATAACTTTGGACATATTGCAAGAAATTGTCGTAGCTCTTTTGCAGAAAATAAATATCAGGGAAGAAAGTATCAATCAACTGGATTAAAACAAAACAAAAAATTTCTCGAAAAACTATCACAAGCCAATGAAAGGGAGAAGGTAAAACAAGTGACCAGATCTGCTGTTAAATCTCAGTGGAAAGAAAAGGAACAACCGAAGAAAGACAAGGAATCTCTAATCGTTCAAACAACTCTCAAAGCTCAAAATAAATCTGCACCTTGGATTCTGGATAGTGGATGCTCCAGTCATATGACAGGAGACAAACATAAGTTTGATAAGCTACAGACATACGAAGGTGGTTTAGTAAAATTTGGAAATAATTATGGAGCAAAGATAGTGGGTAAAGGATCAGTTAAGTTAAGTGACGATAAAATCAACTCTAAGGAAGTCCTTTTTGTGGTAGGTCTGAAGCATAACTTACTGAGTGTAAGTCAAATTTGTGACAGAGGTCATGAAGTAATTTTCAAGAAAGAGGGCTGTGAAGTAAGAAAGACAAAAAATGGAAAGTTAATAGCCACTGGACTGAGAAATTCTAGAAATTTGTATACTCTCTTGGAGACTTCAAAAGGAGCTTGCTTGGTTGGACAGGAAGAAGAAAACTAGCTGTGGCACAAGATACTCGGTCACATAATCTTTGATAATATGGTAAAGATCAGCTCAAAAGGAGCAGTAAGAGACATACCCACTATTGGTAAACCTTCAAACAGCATTTGTGAGTCATGCCAAAAGGGGAAGCAAACCAGATCCACTTTCAAAGCAAAAGAGTATTTCACAAGCAAGCCATTAGAACTAATTCACACATATTTATGTGGACCCATGAGAACGGAAAGCATAAATGGCTACAAATATTTCATGCTGTGTATAGATGACTTTTTCCAGAATGACATGGGTACTCTTTCTAAAATTTAAATCAGAAGCCTTTGAGATGTTTAAAACTTTTAAAAATCTTGTTGAGAATCAATCTGGAAAAAGAATTAAATGTTTGAGATCAGATAGAGGTGGAGAGTTTATTTCAGATGAGTTTGCAGAATATTGTGAAAAACATGGGATTAGAAGACAGTTTTTGACAGCTAGAACACCACAGCAAAATGGAGTAGTTGAAAGAAAGAACAGAATTGTGCAAGAAATGGCAAGGACCATGTTAACAGAGAGCAAAATTGCTGATAGGTTCTAGAAAGAGGCAGTTCATACTGTAGTCTACATTCAAAATAGATGTATGTTGAGGCCACATGAAAGCAAAACACCTTATGAACTATGGTTTGGCAAAAAGGCTACAGCAAAATACTTCAAAGTGTTCGGCAACAAGTGTTACATTAAACGGACTAAAGACAATCTTGGAAAATTCGAAGATAGAGCTGATGAAGGTATCTTTCTTGGGTACTCAACTAAAAGCAAAGCCTACACATGCTACAACAAAATACTTAAGAAGATTGTGGAGAGTGCGGATGTGAAGGTTGATGAAGGCAAGAAACAAGAAATCAGCAATAATGAAAACTACCCGACTTATGAAGAATTTATTGAAGAAGATGAAGATCAAGAAAAAGAAGAAAGACAGAAATCAGATTCAGAGGATTTAGAAAGAGATGAAAACAGGAAATCCAAAACATGCAGCTGGCAGAAAAATCATCCCAAAGAGCAAATTATTGGGGACCCTACAGTTGGCATTCAGACAAGAAGAAGAGTAGTAAATAACTATTCTCTGTTATCCAGTATTGAGCCCAAAAATATTATTGAAGCAAGCACGGATGAAAGTCTGGATGGAGGCAGTAAATGAAGAACTAGATCAAATTGAGAAAAACAAAACCTGGGAATTAGTACCAAGGCCTGAAAATAAAAACATAATTGGTACTAAATGGATATTTTGAAACAAATTGAATGAAGACAGACAGGTTATAAGGAATAAAGCAATATTGGTCTGCAAAGGATATGCTCAAGTTGAGGGGATTGATTTTGAAGAGACTTTTGCACCAGTGGCCAGACTTGAAGCAATAAGACTATTTTTGGCTTTAGCATTTCATAGAAATTTCAAAGTTTATCAGATGGATGTAAAATCAGCATTTCTAAATGGAAATCTTGAAGAAGAAGTGTATATTGAACAACCTGATGGATTTCAACTCTATGATAATCCTAACTTTGTTTGCAAGCTAAAGAAAGCATTGTATGGTTTGAAACAAGCACCTAGAGCTTGGCATGCAAGATTGGACAGCTATCTCACTAAGCAAGGATTCAAGAAAGGTATGGTGGATAGCAATTTATATGTAAAAATTGAAAATGGCAATTTCATTGTCCTTGTTGTTTATGTAGATGATATAATATTTGGGAGCAGCAATGATGAATCATGCAAAGACATAGCAAAAAAAATGCAGAAAGAATTTGAAATGTCTATGATTGGTGAACTTTCATATTTCCTTGGATTGCAAGTTAATCAAACTGAAAAAGGGATTTTTATTTCTCAAATTAAATATGTGAAAGAAATGCTGAAAAAGTTCACTATGGAGGATAGTAAGCCGGTCAGCACCCCCATGACAACAAGCTACAAGTTGAGCAAGGATGATAAATCTCTAGATGTTGATCAAACAATGTACAAATCTATGATTGGGAGCCTGTTGTATTTGATAGCCACAAGACCGGATATCTTACAGGCAGTTTGCATGGTTGCAAGATTTCAGGCTAGTCCAAAAGAGACTCATGTGACAGCTGTAAAAAGGATCTTTAGGTACCTCAAGGGTACTATGGAGTATGGGCTATGGTATCCAAAAGAAAAAGACTTCACTCTTTTTGCTTATTCTGATGCAGATTGGGCAGGATGTATTGATGATAGAAAAAGTACAAGTGGAGGAGCATTTTTTCTTGGAGATAAATTGGTAGCATGGCACAGCAAGAAGCAAGAATCAGTCTCTCTATCCACAGCCAAGGCAGAATACATTGCAGCAACAACATGTTGTACAAAAATATCATGGATGAGACAAACACTGAAAGATCCAGGTATTCACTTCAATGAGCCCATTTCAGTCAAATGTGACAACACTAGTGCAATAACATTTCAAAGAATCCGGTAATGCATTCCCGCACCAAACATATTACAATCCGGTATCACTTCTTGAAGGATAAGGTTGCAGAAGGAGAGGTCAAATTGGAGTTTGTTCCAACTACAGAGCAAGTAGCAGACATATTCACCAAACCTTTGCCAAAGGAAGTATTTGAATACCTTCGAAAGAAGTTGGGAGTAGTCACACTACCCAAGCACTGACTAGCTATGGGAAACACATTCTCAGGGGGGGCATTCAAGTTATTTATGCCTGAGAATGTTGTGCATAGACTCAGGGGGAGTCTGCAGCAGCCCTTTGGTATTATTGGCAAAGGGGGAGAAGAATTTGAGCAAGGTTGCAGTGTGTTGCCAACAATTCCAAAGGGGGAGATTGTTGAGCAAGGTGCATAAAAAGCATTGCAAAAGTATTGTCATTGTTGTCAACACAGACAGATTGATGCAGTTGATGCATTTCAGAGGTCAGTCAGATCAAGTGCAGTGAATTTCAAGGAAAACAGAGGTGACCCAGATTCAGAAATTTGCAGAAAAAGACAAGGAAGAAAACTGTCACGATATCGCGACATGTTTTCTGTCACGATTTCGTGACAAAACTGAGGAGAGAGAAAACATAGTCAAAATTGTCATGATTTCGCGACATATCGGAGGAGAGAGAAAGTTCATGAAAAAATGTCACGATTTCGCGACATGTTGGAGGGAAAGAAGCTAAGTCGAGAAACTGTCGCGATTTCACGACATGCTGGAAGGAAAGAAGCAAAGTTGAAAAACTGTCATGATTTCGCGACAAGTTTGGAGTAAAGGAGCCAAGGACGAAAAGTGTCATGATTTTGCGACAAGTTTGTAGAAGCAGCTCCTAGGATGAAAACTGTCGCGATTTCACGACATGTTGGAGGCAAAGCAGCAAAGTCGAGGAACTGTAGCGATTTCGCTACATATTGTAGTTTCGTAGGCTGAAGCAAAAAAAATGCACTAAGTCAAGAAAGTGTAGTGATTTCGCTACAAGTTTGAAATGCTCGGTGCAAAGGTGTAGCTTTTTTGCTACAAGTTCAAAATACAAGGCACAAGGGTGTAGCGATTTCGCTATAGGTTCAAAATGAAAGGTGCAAAGATGCAGCGATTTCGCTACAGGTTCAAATTGAAAAGTGCAAAGGTGTAGCGACCTCGCTACGAGTTTGAAATGCAAGGGGCATAGGTGTAGCGATTTCGCTACAAGTGCAAAACACAGAACACGATGGGGTAGCGATTTCGCTACAAGTCTAAGCTTAACAAGTCGAAGTAAGAGGAAGCCACAGCAAAGAAAAATTCTAAGTCAAAAAGGGTGTAGCGATTTCGCTACAAGTTAGGTTTTCACGGTTGCATGAAGAGAGAATTGTACGGAGGCCAGAAGCGTCACGATTTCATGACAAAGCTAAGGATGACATCAGCAAAACTGAAAGTGTCGCAATTTCGCGACAGGGTGAAAGAAAAGCCGCTGGAAGCCGGAAGTGTCGCGATTTCGTGACAACTTTGAAGATGACGTCAGCAAAAGCTGAAAGTGTCACGATTTTGCGACAAGTTGCAAGAGAAGCCTCAGGAAGCCAGAAGCGTCGTGATTTCGTGACAACATTAAGGATGACGTCAGCAAAAGTGAAAAGTGTCACGATTTCGTGACGTGTTTCATTTTCGTGGGTGAAAGTGAGGCAAGGTGCTGGAAAGCGAAATGTGTCGTGATTTCATGACATGTCTCATTTTTGCGGCTAGGAGACAGAAAAGAGCTCGATGCAGCAAAAGCGTCACGATTTCATGACATGTCTCATTTTCACGGGTGTATGCCGAGTAAAGTAGAAGGAGGCTGAAAACGTCGCGATATCGCGACATGTAATGTTTTCGCGGGTGCATGCTGAGATAAGGTCTTGAAGGCAGATATGTCGCGATATCGCGACAGGTAACAGCTTGGCGGGAAAAAGCCAAAGATACGTGCACAGTGACAGGTGTCGAATAAGCATGCAGCCAGTTACAGTAAAGTTAACTTGAGTCAGACCTACAGTTAAAGAGTGACAGGTGTTGAGAATACTTAGAGAAAATTCATGCTGTAGTTAACTGGAGTTACAAGGGAAGTTACAAGACAGTGCATTTAAGAAAAGAACGGCTGTTGCAGGGCCATGATGCAGCATGGCTAGGAAAGGTGGCAGTTACAAAGGGAAGCTACATAACTAAGCATTAAAGACAGAACAGCTATTACAGGGATGATTGTACCGAGAATCAATTACAAAAATATTTTTATACAGGTTGCGTATTTCAAGAAGTTGCTATCGAGCACAGAAGTAAAAAGGTAACACAGAACTCAAAAAGGGAGAAAGAGGAACAGAGCACCGAGATACGCAGAAATACTATCAGGATATGCAGGAAGGCTGTCAGGATATGCAGGAAGGCTGTCAGGATACGCAGAAAAAGGTGTTAGGATACTCAAAAAAAGGTTGTCAGAATGTGTAGAGAAGAATGTCAAAATCAGACAGAAAGAAAGCGGCTAAAGGCAGAACGCGTCAGAGAGGGTTTGACACATTGATCGTAGCCAAGAATGCATGGAAATCAAGAGGGAAAATTTGAACCATTTTGAATTGAGCCATTCCAAGAAATCAAGTATAAAGACTCGAACAGGAAAAGTAAGGAGGTTACTGCAACTGTGCTTTATTGTGAATATAAAAAGGTGTGGTTGGGTAAGAGTGCTGCATGAAAAACAGCCATAGAACTAAAACCTATAATTTTATTCTGAAAATTCAAGAGAGAGGTTTTAGATTGGAACAGAAGATATTGAGTCTCTAACAATTCTCTTTATGCTTATGTGAGATTAAATTGTATGAGCTATAGACCAGTAAGGGTCTTGCAAAAGAGAAGGCATTTTTATGTCATTATTTTTGTTAAAAATTGAAATCCAAGTTGGTGCTTGGTAAAAGGAGTTGGTGCTCCTATCTGTTGTCGCAAAAAAATCAGGGGTTGGTGCTCCTTCCAGTGGGTGCTCGTAAACAATTTGTAAAGATTGAATCCTTGCAAAGACTGGATTTGGATTGTAGTCCAAACAGTCATTATTTGAGGAGTAGCCACATCGGTGAACCTTGTTAAATCCTGTGTTGTGTGATGCTCTTGTGTGATACTTGCTTTATCTATTTTTAAGCTTGCATTTTTTAATTTTAAAAGTTGCAGATTCAAGTTTTTTAAATAGTTACACAGATTCACCCCCCCCTCTCAGTGTCATTGTGAGAATATCACTTTTTTCCCATTATCAGCTTCTGAATTGCCAAATATTTTTCAAATGCTCATACAAACAAAAGGTCTTGACATGGCGGTTGGATCTGTCAAGCTCATTGTTATGATTAGAGTTATTTGTCAAGTCTACAATACTGCATACCCTATGGTTCTACCACATCCCAAGGATAAATTCCCTAGTCCAGTACCTATTGGTGATCAATCTGAAGGTTCCCATGCTATTCCTTTAGAATTCCTAGAATTTGATATTCCTTCTGCCTGGGAAATATCTCTTCATAATCAAGATCTGCAACCTCATGTTGCCCAATAGTTTACCTAAAAAATAGTTTTATTACTGAAACAATTTCAAGACGAGCTACTGTCAGTTTAGAAGATATACCAGACATAGTTATGTTATACCATTTTTGTAAAATGATGCCCTAATAAGATCAACTTCTATCCCTATAAGTACTTGTACATAAGCCCCACATCCAGAAGATGAAGGTTGTTATGCATGTCAAAATCAGCCCAAACCATCCATTTGTATGCTTTCTGAAACTGAAAACCTTTCCATTTATTGTCCTGCACCATCACTACCTCAGATCCCTCACAAACATGAAATTTCTCTAGAAATTTATGCCAAGAGAAAAAGGGGTGTAGAAATCCTTAGAAAGAGATTCTTAGCAGGAGAATTTTTAGAATCTGATTTCCAAATAAAAAAACATGTTGTTTTAGTGGGAAAAAGGATTTGGTACAGTTTATTTTGTTGTATATTTTGAGTCCCTAAGTCAAAGTTGTCATTGATGTCACCAAATTAAGTCATCATTAATGTCAAGGACATTGTCAAGAAATAAAATTTTTCAAGGTTGTCATTTGATATCCAGGAAGAAGCTTCAAATAACACCAAAGGTCAAGAGAATCAGTGCATAAGTTAAAGGCAATAGGGCTCCATAATATTTTAATTTTATATAGAAGCTTATTTTAAAATGTGTTTCATAAAAACCTAAGGAGGCTTATTGCAAAGTTAAAAGGAGGCCTAATATTTATTTTATAAAAGATTTAAATTCAAAAGGAATTTAAATTTTATACATAAATATCATTAATACCAAGTTCTGTAATAAGAGAAGGCCCTAATAAAACCAAAGGTTTTTTTAAATTAATTTATAACATTTAAATTTAAATCACTTATAAATTAATTCGAATGCCGACGTCGAATAAGATTGGAGGAGTGCCGACGTGTTTGCATAAAGGATGAAAGGCTATATATACCATGCCTTGAAGGCATTTTAATTATCCTTGCTTCAAACATTATTTTGTATGCAAATTGAATGAAGAGGAGCTCATGAGAAAAGACAACAAATTCGTATTTTGTGTGACAGCGATTTAGAACAAATCAAAAGTGCCAAAATTTTTAGAGTTAGCTGGGCAGCCTGGCCTAGTGGCAAAGAGGTATTGGCTAAAATGTTGAGGCACCGAGTGGCCTGCGTTCGAAATGTGGTGGTAGTGTTTGCATTGTGTTGGAAGTGCCAAGGGATGGTGCACATTTTTTATTTGGCAGAGAGAGGGAGGTTCATTGAGAACATTGTGCTCTCCACTCCCCAGGTGAGCGCTTAGCTCGAGCAATGGTTGGAGTCGCAGCAAAGGCATTGGTCATGGGCTACGTTGAGGGTTCAAATCCCTCCAAAGGCAAGGTAATTAAATTTTGATTATTTTTAATATTGCCTGAAGTTGGGAGTTAAAATGGTTGCTAGTTGGAAATAGTTGAAAGAGTTGCTAGTTGAAAATTGGTGTTTGTTGGATATTATTTTTAATAAAGTTTGGAGTTATAAGGAGTTTGATTTTATTTTTAAATAAAGTCTTAATTATTATATTTGCATATTGGAGGAGTAAGACTTTAAGAGTCTTGATTTTATTTGTAAAGGGATTTTTACCAAAGAGATTATTATGAATATGTTGGATATTATTTTAAAGTTGGAGTGATAAGGTGTATTTTTTTTTATATCATTGTGTATTGTGATTCATTGAGAAAATTATTATCTTGTAACCTTTCTTTGATATTGGCAAAGAAGTGATTGTGAGTGTGGCAGATTTATGAGATCCCTTCACCATCAAGAAAAATGTATGAGCACATTCTTCCATAGTTCAGTTGATTGATTAATTTTCTGGAAAACAAATTTTGGAGTGAAAAGGATTTGATTAGGGTTTCCTTTTTGAGAGTGTTTGAGTTAATGCTTCATGGTTTTCTGGAATAAATAATTTTTGTTAAAACCTTGTTTTATAAGCATTGTTGTTGAAGCCATTGGTTGTGTGAAGAACTTGAGTTAGGGTTTTACAAAAGAACATGAGTATCATTGTTATATGAATATTGTTTTATAAGCATTGTTGTTGAAGCCATTAGTTGTGTGAATAATTTGAGTTAGGGTTTTGCAAAATAACATGAGTATCATTGTTATGTGAAGATTGATTTACAAACATTGTTGTTGAAGAGAGTTGTTATGCAAATAACTTGAACTAGGGTTTGAAAAAGAACATGAGTATCATTGTTATGTGAAATTTGTTGTTAAGCATTGTTGGAAACATTTTGAGTTAATGTTTACATGCTTGGACTAGGGTTTGTGAGCAAGGGTTATTTTTTGAGTGATTGGTTGAGCCTAGTCAAGTGGGTGTGTGAAGTGTTTGTTCAAGTTCCATAAAATAGACTATCTTATATTCTTATTTAAGTTGAGAAAGTGTTTGAGCATTGAGTTGAAACATATTGGGTCTCTAACAATTCACTTTATGTTTCTATGAGATTGGTTAAGTTTTGTGTGAGCTTATTGAGCAGATTTGGACAAGTTATGAGTGGACTTGTTGAGCATATTTGAGCAAGTTCTGAGTGGACTTGTTGACCAGATTTGAGCAAGTTCTGAGTGGACTTGTTGAGTAAATTTGAGCAAGTTCTGAGTGGACTTGTTGAGCATATTTGAGCAAGTTCTGAGTGGACTTGTTGAGCAGATTGAGCAAGTTATGAGTGGAACATTTTAGAAAATTTGGACAAGTTCTGAGTGAGCTTGTTGAGCAGGTTTGGACAAGTTCTGAGTGAGCTTGTTGAGCATTTTAAGCAAGTTTTGAGTGGACTTGTTGAGAATTTTTGAGCAAGTTTTGAGTGGACCTATTGAGAAGATTTAAGCATCTTCTAAGTGAATCTATTGAGCATATTTGAGTAGGTTCTAAGTGGACATATTGAGCAGATTTGAGCAGGTTTTGAGTGGAACTATTGAGCATATTTGAGTAGGTTCTGAGTGGACCTGTTGAGCAGATTTGAGATAGATTTTTGGAAGTGATAGATCAAAGAGGACAATAGTCTCGAGTGGATAGATATCCATCAACTAGGGTAGTGAAGACAAGTC
The DNA here is from genome assembly GCA_028583015.1 of Wollemia nobilis. Taxonomy (NCBI): domain Eukaryota; kingdom Viridiplantae; phylum Streptophyta; class Pinopsida; order Araucariales; family Araucariaceae; genus Wollemia; species Wollemia nobilis. The sequence continues at coordinate 4,980,999 of JAQPPZ010016414.1, read as the reverse complement.
TTCTATGTGGGGATAAGAGTCTTCAATGGAGAGAGATCCACTAGCTAGTGCAGTGAAGGCAGTAGTATTCTAGAGGATCACCAGCCAGATCAGAGGAGAAGTTCTCCTATGGATAGAGATCCATGAACTTGATCCAGGGGATTAATATCTCCTTTTGATAGAGGTCCATAAACATTGTAATAGGGAAGGATTCCCAAGAGATTCATTAAGAAAATTTTAGTAAAATATTTTCTCCGTGGAGTAGCCCACATTAGGTAAACCATGTAAATTGTGGTGTCTCTATTGTGTATGGTATTTTGTGCATTGCTTTGATTACTGCTATTGATATTTCTATCTATACATTGCATAATATTGATTGGGAAATAAAAGTAAAAAGTGGTCTTATACTATTCACATCCCTTCTCAGTATATGCTTGTGTTATTCAATTGGTATCAGAGCGGGTTCCTTCAAAAGAGTTTAAATCTTGAGGGAAAATCTAACAAGAAAACAATGGATCCTAAGGAGGTGTCCTCAAGTAATTCAACACCAGTATTTGATGGAAGTGACTATATGTATTGGAGTATGATGATGAAGATCTACCTGATGGCACTTGGCAATGAAATTTTGGAATCAGTGGAATTTAGATACTATTCCTTAATCAATCCTCCTACAAATAAGGAAGGTAAGCTTTTACATCACTATGATTCAAAAGCAATGAATGCATTTGTGAGAGTTTTACGTAGAATAGAGTCTATGAAAGTTATGCATTGTAAAACTACAAAAGATATGTGGGATAAATTGCAGAATATATATGAAGGAGATAAAAGTGTCAAGAAAGCAAAGATACAAAATCTCAAAGGACAACTTGAAGCATTAAGAATAAATGAAGAGGAAAATATTAGTGCTTATCTAATTCAAATTGATGAGGTTTTTAATGATATGAAAGGTCTTGGAATGAAGATTGATGAATCATATGTTTGAGATAAAGTCTTAAGAACTCTTCCAAAAAGATTTAGTGAACAGGTTTCTACTATAGAAGTATTAATAAATGGTGATAATTTGATAAGAGATAAATTGCTTGGTATGCTCACAACTTTTAAGATAAGAACAAAATATCCTACTCCCCATAAGGAAGCAGCATTCAAATAAATCAATAAGACAAATGGTAAGAAGTCAGAATTAAGCAATGAGTCATATAGTGATGAGGAAGCTAATTATAGTAAAAGAGATAAAGATTCCATAAGATCCAAAGATCTAAGATCTGTTAAGTGTTTCAATTGTGGAAAGTATGGACATTTTGCAACATATTGTCAAGAACCTAAGAACAACAATGGTGAAGAAAAATAGGATCATAGATTTAAGGATTCAGAAAGATACAGGCATCAAAAGAAAAGTAAGGATGGACAAAACAAACAAGGAAATAAGTTCTTCCAAAGGCAGAAGAGGAGCTACTATGTGGATAAGACAAGTAAGTAATCAAGTGATAGTGATGCTAGTTTTTCAGATAATTATAGAGATGAAGTCTTGTTTATGATTGAAGAAAAATAGCAAGTTAAGAAAAGGACTCTAGTAATTCTCAAGTGTTTTAGATGTGGTAACTTTGGACATCTTGAAGATGATTGTACAAGGAATGGTTATAGTTTCAATGATGATGAATATGAAGATGCACTTGAAAGACTAGATGAAAATATTCTAATGGCATTAGAAGAAGAAGAAAGTGATCCTATAGAAGACAAGCCAATAGAAAATAAAGATGAGGACAAAGGCAAAAAAATAGAGGAATACTCATAAAAGAATGGTTATGATCTCAAGGGAGAACTTATCTATGCTCTTGACATGGTAAAAAAGGTAAGAAAGCAACACTCTAAAATTGAAATTTAGTTTCAAGAATATTATGAAGAGAGAATATTGTTCATAGAGGATTTAGAAAAATCAAAGGCTAAGGCAAAGAAGTTCAAAGATAAGTTAAAATCAAAGATATTTGAATGTGAGAAGTTAGCACAAGAAGTGGCACTACTAAGAGAATATTTAGAAGACTCCAAGGTCAAGATGAAATGGTTCAAAAATAGCTCAAATAACTTGGATAAGTTCATCAAGATACAAAAGACTACATCAAGCAAAATAGGTCTTGTATTTGAACAGGTACAAAAGAAATGGGAAGGAGAGTCAACTTAAAGTTTTGGAGGAGAAGAAACTTCAGATTACGATACTCCAAAATAAGAAATTGTAAAAGAAATTCAGACATCATAGGATGATTTGGACAATAGAGAGTTCAACAAAAATAGAAACAATGCACAAAGAAGATACAAATGGAACAACAATCAGAAAATGAGACCAATGAGGTCAAGACAAGGAAAATTCAATGGAATATGCTTTTCATGTCACAAGTTTGAGCACATGGCTTCATAATGCAGGACACATGTAAGACAAGAATATGGGAACAAACAACTTTTTCATGGGTATTGCTACTCATGCAATCAGTTTGATCACAAGGCAATGAATTGTAGGGTTCATGATAGAAGAAGATATGGCTTCACTAGGATATATCCTAAGATATTTGCACCTCTAAGGAATAATAACATTAAGTGTCATAAGTGCAATAATTATGGTCACATAGCAAAGTGGTGTAGAGAAGACATTCAAGAAATAGGTATGAGCAGGAATAGGAACAGGAACATGGATATGAACAGGAATAGGAATAGGAACAAGAACATGGATGTGAACTAGAATAGGAATAGGAACAGGAATGTAGACATGGACATGAACATGGACATGGATAGAAACAATCAAAGGAATCAAAAAAATAAAATAATAAGAAAAGAGGATAAAGGTAAAGAACAATGTTTTTTGGGAGTAGAAATATTCCCACCCTAGAATTGACCACCGCAAAAGGAGGTGGGGGAGGGGCTAAGCTAATAGGTTCATTCTTAGCCCTGAGCCCCAAAGGTAACCCTTTGCCATTGATGTAAAATGGGGGGAGGTTTGAGTAAGGGAGAGAGATTTGATATTTGAGAAAGCATTGAGATAGGGGGAGCAATGTCCTAGGGGAGCAACAAAGAAGAAGTCAAGTTTTTGATAAAAATGTTTTGGGTTTAAATGACAAAGGGGGATATTGTTGGACATTTTGAGTCCCTAAGTCAAATTTTTCATTGATGTCACCATATGAATTCATCATTAATGTCAAGGACTTTGTCAAGAAATAAAGTTGTCAAGGGTGTCATTTGATATCTAGGAAGAAGCTTCAAATAACACCAAAGGTCAAGAGAATCAATGCATAAGTTAAAGCCAAAAGGGCTCCATAATATTTTAATTTTATATGGAATCTTAGTTTAAAAGGTTTTTCATAAAAACCTAAAGAGGCTTATTGCAAAGTTAAAAGGAGGCATAATATTTATTTTATAAAATATTTAAATTCAAAAGGAATTTAAATTTTATAAATAAATATCATTAATACCAAGATGTGCAATAAGAAAAGGCCCTAATAAAACCAAAGGTTTTATTAAATTAATTTATAACATTTAAATTTAAATAAATTTAAATCACTTATAAATTAATTTGAACATCGACGTTGAATAATATTCAAGGAGCGTCGACATGTTTGCATAAGGATGAAAGGCTATATATATACTATGCCTTGAAGGCATTTTAATTATCCTTGGTCATGGGCTGCGTTGAGGTTTCGAATCCCTCAAAAGGCAAGGTAATTAAATTTTTATTATTTTTAATATTTCCTAAAGTTGGGAGTTAAAAGGGTTGCTAGTTAAAAATAGTTGAAAGGGTTGCTAGTTGAAAATTGGTGTTTGTTGGAAATTGTTTTTAATAAAGTTTTGAGTTATAAGGAGTTTGATTTTATTTTTAAATAAAGTCTTAATTATTATATTTGCATATTGGAGGAGTAAGAATTTAAGAGTGTTGATTTTATTTGTAAAGGGATTTTTTCCAAAGATATTATTATGAAGATGTTGGATATTATTTTAAAGTTGGAGTGATAAGGTGTATTTTGTTTGATATCATTTTGTATTGTGATTCATTGAGAAAATTATTATCTTCTAACCTTTCTTTGATATTGGCAAAGAAGTGATTGTGAGTGTGGCAGATTTATGAGATCCCTTCATCATCAAGAAAAAGGTATGAGCACATTCTTCCATAGTTGAGTTGATTGATTGAATTTCTGGAAAACAAAGTTTGGAGTGAAAAGGATTTGATTAGGGTTTCCTTTTTTAGAGTGTTTGATTTAATGCTTCAAGGTTTTCTGGAATAAAGATTTGTTAAAACCTTATTTTATAAGCATTATTGTTGAAGCCATTGGTTGTGTGAAGAACTTGAGTTAGGGTTTTGCAAAAGAACATGAGTATCATTGTTACATGAAGATTGTTTTAAAAGCATTGTTGTTGAAGCCATTGGTTGTGTGAAGAACTTGAGCTAGGGTTTTTTAAAAGAACATGAGTATCATTGTTATGTGAAGATTGATTTATAAGCATTGTTGTTGAAGAGAGTTGTTATACAAAGAGATTGAACTAGGGTTTGCAAAAGAACATGAGTATCATTGGTATGTGAGATTTGTTGTTAAGCATTGTTGGAAACATTTTGAGTTGATGTTTACATGATTGGACTAGGGTTTGTGAGCAAGGGTTCTTTCTTGAGTGATTGGTTGAGTAGAGTTGGTTGAGCCTAGTCAAGTGGGTGTGTGAAGTGTTTGTTCAAGTTTTATAAAACAAACTATCCTATATTATGATTTGAGCTGAGAAAGTGTTTGAGCATCGAGTTGAAACAAATTGGGTCTCTAAAAATTCACTTTATGTTTCTATGAGATTGATTAAGTTCTGTGTGAGCTTATTGAGTAGATTTGGACAAGTTTTGAGTGGACTTGTTGAGCATATTTGAGCAAGTTCTGAGTGGACTTTTTGAGAATATTTGAGCAAGTTCTTAGTGGACTTGTTGAGAAGATTTGAGCAAGTTCTAAGTGGACTTGTTGAGCAGATTGAGCAAGTTATGAGTGGACTTGTTGAGTAGATTTGAGCAAGTTATGAGTGGACTTATTGAGAAGATTGAGCAAGTTCTAAGGGGAATTGTTGAGCATATTTGGACAAGTTTTGAGTGAACTTGTTGAGTAGGTTTGGACAAGTTCTGAGTGATATTGTTGAGAAGTTTGAGCAAGTTCTAAGTGGACTTGTTGAGCAGTTTTGAACAGGTTTTGAGTGGACCTATTGAGCATATTTGAGTAATTTCTGAGTGGACCTATTGAGCATATTTGAGTAAGTTTTGAGTGGACCTATTGAGCATATTTGAGAAGGTTATGAGTGGACCTATTGAGTAGATTTGAGTAGGTTATGAGTGGACCTGTTGAGTAGATTTAAGATAGAGTTTTGGAGGTGATAGAGCAGAGAGCACAGTAGTCTCCAGTGGATAGAGATCCATCAACTTGGGAAGTGAAGATAGGTATTTTGAGTGGGGATAAGAGTCTTCAATGGAGAGAGATCTACAAGCTAGTGCAGTGGAGGTGGTATTCTTTTAGAGGATCACCAACCATATCAGAGGATAAGGAGTTATCCTATGGATAGAGATCCACAAACTTGATCTAAGGGATTAATATCACCTTTGGATAGAGGTCCATAAACATTGTAATAGGGAAGGAATCCCCAAGAGATTGATTGAGAAAATTTAAGTAAATTTTTTTCCCTCTAGAGTAGCCCACATTGGATGAACCACGTAAATTGTGGTGTCTCTATTGTGTATGGTGTTTTGTGAATTGCTTTGATTATTGTTGTTGATATTGTTATCTATACATTGCATAATATTGATTGATAAAGAAAATTAAAAAGTTGTCTTATATTGTTCACCCCCCTCTTAGTATAAGCTTGTGTTCTTCATATTTTAGATCAAGAAAGTTAGAAACAACAATGTAACATTATTGATAATCAACTTTCCAGCCAATTTGAACAGTAAGAAACAGCCCTGTAGTCTCCTTCAATGGACATGGTCAAAGCCAACCCTTCATAATCCTACACATGGGTTCTTCTAGAAAATACAGGATTTGTAACCACACCTCATTCATTTCCCCTTGATAGGCCTTTCATCCTATTCCAAAATAATGAAGAAATTTGTGCCTCCTACCAGAAATTTGAAGAAAAGGATTTTAAATCTCTTCCCTCTACTGACCAGAGAATAGAAAAAGTTGTCAGACTTTAGAATTGGGGTAACACTTGTTTGTTTCAAGTAGCCCATGCTATTGATAGGATTGAAGCACAAGTTCCACCTATAGCACAAATATATTTGCTTCATTATCAGATTTTTCAGACCTTAAGTCAGTTAGATTCTATAGAATATAGTTTGAAGGCTATTTTAGGAGAACACGAGGTTCCAAAAAATCAAACTAAACTCTAGGAACTAACTGCAACTATATTCTAAAATCTTGTTAAGTCTTTTGATTCCTCATCATCCAATTCCAAAAAAAAATAAAGGTACATCACCTATATTTGAAATACATATGGCCAAATATGATAGACTAGTTGATTGGGAAACTCCCAACCTTGGCACATATGTTGTTCCTAATCAGCCATAGTACCATAGAAACTCCCAAGCCACATTCAAAATTGATGACCTTATAGACAAAAATATCATAAATATAATATATCACATGATCACCTTTTATAATATCTGCATTTCTAGTGGAAATACTCAAGAAACTACATTCTTAAAATTTGTGGCTGCACTCCAAGGAGATTTGCAACAATGGTGGTAGAATGTGTTATCTCTAGAAGAAAAGGACCAAATTTCCCATTATAGAAATCCTGAAGACCATCCCTCTACTCCTAGGGCTCATAGGCCAACTCAAGAATTGATTGTCCAAATTATTAGAGAATTCTTTGGAGATATCAATCATGAGTATCACTCTAATGAACAGAAACTCATGCATCTCAGGATAACCTCTATGCTTATGTTTGAAAACCATTGGCATGTATTCAAAAGTATCAGTATGAATACTCATAATACTACAGACACTATCTAGAAATTCATATTCATAGGGTCACTACGAGAATCATTCAGAAACTACTTTTATACTCAATATGACCCCAAGGTCTATACACATTTCTCATGGGGAAGAATTAAGCAAGCAGTTCACACTTGCATACAATAGTTGTGTGTTCAAAAGCAATTACATAGATCCCTTAAGAAAAAAGCTAAAACCCATGGCATATCCCAAACCATCTGTCAAGCATATGGGTTTGAAACAGCAAAAGAAAAGGTCAAGAGAAAGAAAGCCACTACAATTAAAAGGAAAACTCAGGCATCGATTCAAGCACCTAGACCTTATAAAAAATGGTCTCATAAAGGAAAAAGGGCTTTAACTAGAAAAGTGCAATGCTTTAATTACAAAAAAAAATGGACATTATTCAAACAAGTGTCCTCAGCCAAAGAAAGCATTTGAACTTTCTTTAGAATGCCATTGCATAGATAAAGAACAGTGTGAATGTCCTGACAAAAGGAATGATTTAGAATTATTTATTCTTGACCAAATGCATTGTCTAATGGATCAAAAAGATTCATCCAGTCTCTCACAAGAATCTGATCATTCATAATCAAATTAGAAATATCCTTTTCTTTTATAACTTATCACAGATAATTATGTATCTGATAAAGCCACGTCTACCTATTTTGCCAATATGGTTTTAAAAGAAGGCTTCATGGAGGATGCTAGAAAGAAACCTCAATGGATTAAAAAATTAAAAGATAGAGAACATCATAGAGCCAAAGACCATAAGAAAAATGAATAATTTGAGATCATTGCTATGTTAACATAGATTCCAGAAGAAAAAATATATGAAAGTGTAGATTAAAGATACAACGCCAAACAGAAATAAAGAAATCACAATAAAGGAATGCAGAACAGTTGTACAAAATGAATGATTTTCATTAATCAATGGAGTTTAGAAACTCCTTTTAAGTACAATAGGGCCTGTAACCCTTTTCGTGATTTCTTTATTTTTGTTTGGCATTGTAAAAATCATTCATTTTGTACAACTGTTCTGCATTCCTTTATTGTGATTTCTTTATTTCTGTTTGGCATTGTATCTTTAATCTACAAATGGCAATCACGGTGGATTTGGGCCAAATAATGGCGGGAAGGATGGATGACTGACACGTGGCTGGCAGGAAGGTATAGATGACTTACAAGTGGCTGGATTTTGGTGTCTACAAATGCCCCTTTTTGAGCTGCTTTGTGTGAAGACACAATGTAGCACAAAAACTTAAGACACCTGAAAAGTTGGATCAGACGCAACTCTCTCTCAATACTAAAGCACAACTTTGAAGACCAAAGAATAAAAGAATATTTAAAATTTTTCAGCTTACCCCCTCAATTGGCAAGTGAGAATGGTTCTCACAAGCCAATTGGAAGAAATTCGGAAGATAATGAACCGTTTTTGCCCCAACGGTGAAAAAAAGGGTTGGTGCATGCACCATCTGTTTATGTCCCAACAGAAAAGGGGTTGGTGTACAAACCAAAAAGAATATGATTGAAGACGATATGAGTGATGTGAAAGATGGACCGTTTTCTTCCCCAACGGTTATAAAGGGATTTTTGCCAAACTCGTAAATTCCATGATCATGTAAGATGAATTCCACTATAGGAAAATTAGAAATTGATAACGGATGCACCAACTCCTGTGTGTGAATCCATACTCGTTGATGAAATTGCCTTGTTGGCGCCATTGATATGCGAGATATGAAAGATGCATGAAAGAGTCCGAACTCGGAGATGCTCCTAGTGACTATGGATAATTCCTCGGGTCGGAACCAATCAACCTAGGTAGCCACAATCTCTAGCAAGACTTAAAATAATGACGATATGAAAGATTGTCCATGTTTATGGCCCCATGAACTAGGCCATCAATGACAACTGTTGAGCAAATTAATCTTGGTATGAGGTCACTTGAAAAGTAGAATACCCAAAATTGATTTCCAATTTTCAAACAATGAAATAATTGATGATGATAAATGGTAAGTGTCCTTATGGTGGTTTAATCCTCTTACCGAATTGCATGGATTCAAATCGCTGCAATCGCCAAGGTGATAGAATATACCACTAGATACGAGGTTTACTTTAATTTGATTTGGCAAAAATATGCATGATGAAAGAAGAATGAAATTGATGATAGATCAAAAGAATTGATGAATGTGGTTAATTTTGTGAAGGTTTTGAATATTTTTAACCCAATTTGTAAAACAATGATGAATGATGCGCTTTTTGAGCGAAATGACAAAATTTGTGTCCAAAACTATTGTAACCTTCACAAAATGTTTTATTATGATAAGAAGAATGGATGAATGCAATTTGATGAAATTTGGAGGAGGTAAGCTTCAATTTTGTAAGTTTTGTTCCTTTATTCAATACTGACACCAAACGTCGGTCTGCGTTTGTGGTTGGCAGAGACGCCCGTCGGTGTTTAGGCGCTCTGCAGACGTAGGACTACGTCTGAATCCGCCATGAAACGCCCTACTGCGTTTCAGGGCGCCAAAATCAGCTATTTAAACAGTTTCAGCAAGAATTTCGCTCATTTGTGCGTTCGAGCTTAAGAGAAGTGCGTCTGAGGGAGTGGAGTGAAGTGGAGTGAAAGGTTGTGTGGGAGAGTGAAGCACGCGGGAGCTATGGCGGAGATGGGAGCGGACGCGCCAGTGCAGCCAACTGAGGTATTTGTTCATTTAAGCAAGTACTTATTATGTGTTTTTTTTTTTTTTTTTTCGGAAAAATTTGTAACAAATTTTTGTTTTGTTGTTTTGTAGCTTAGGGTGTTAGAGGCACGACACCGATTCTCCCCTATCATTTCGGGGATGAGGAGGTCGTTGTCCCAGGAAGACTGGGAGATATTGGATGCAGTGGGGCTAGCGGAGGCAGCCCGGTTGGAGGTAGTTCGGGCGGATGAGGGGTACCTCTCGGCTTTGGCCGAGAGGTGGGATCCGGACGGGGGACGTTCCGCTCCCGCGGAGAGATGACGGGTGCATAGCTAGGCTTAGGTCTAGGACTCGTTGAGGCTCGGAGGACACATTGTTTAGGCATCACATTGTGTTGCCTGATCCTCCATCCTCCTCCGTCTCTAGGCGTAGTGAGTCTAGGCACACCACTAGGTCTAGGGCTCCTACTAGGTCTCAGGGGTCCTCTTTTGATGGTTAGCTTAGTGCTTAGATGCACTCTTTATGAGCCTTGGTGCTCTATTGTATATTGTAGCCTTTTGGCATTCACTGTACATTTTTGACCTTTATACATATATATATAACATGGCTTTTATTTATTTGGTGTTTTACTCTCTTTTGTGTGAATGCCTATGTTTTTGTGATGCATGTTTTTATATGTTTTAATGTTTTTGATGCATATGTGATGGAATGGAATGCAAACTTATAGATGATTAATGCGAGACTAAGTATATAACATACAAATCTATGGATGATTAATGCAAGACTAAGTAAATGATATGTAAATCTATGGATGATTAATGCAAGACTAAGTAAATGAAATATGCACTAAGAAGCACTCATACTTTTAGATAGTTAGATTTAGCGAACTGTTATCATAATTGTTTAATCAGGGGCACCGAACTTGGTGGCTTGTGAATGGATGACGTATGGAATGACATGAATATGGAAGAAGATATGGAGGGTGATATGGAGGTTGATATGGAAGACTGTTTTACAAAGACTCAAACATGCTAGTGGTATCAAACAAACTTACTAACACCGCCTAATTCAACTAGGACCAAATGTGTGTGCATGCGAGTTCATTAACCAAATCCGAAGCATGGTAGTGACTCTAGGCAATCAAAAACCCGTGTGTGTGCAAGTGTGTTCATTAACCTCATCTTGCATAAATTAGGTAACCCCGTTATGGAGAAGACCCCGAAGCTAGTTTGTCCGTATGAGCATTCAGAGGTCTCTTTTTGAGGAGAGACATGTCGCCACGCAATGAGTATACTCCACTGCCAGTCAAGCGTCTATAGCCCCGGTGAAGGTTAACTCCATAGTCCATGTTGTTTTTGACCTTTGTAAGCCTTTGGGATGACTACCTATCCGTCTGACCGGACAAGTAGTACGATCCTTACAACTTATTTGGGATCAGTGGTGTGTGAAAAATGTTCATTTCCTTAGAGCTTTGGGGAATCGGATTCTCAACCGAAGTATGATGAGAATTTTACCCTATCCTTACTACTCTGTTTATATTTATATTTTGTGATTGCTTGTGATAGTGGTAAGAACCACTGTTTTATGGACTATGTTTGCATGATAGGACAAACGAGGATTACCCTTTTCACTTCAAGGCACAACCCAAGGATGGTGTTATCTCTCTTTGACACAAGATGTTTTTAAGATGTGAAAATGTGATAGGTTCAAGACCGCTTTTGAAATCATTTCCCAATACTCAAGATTTTATTTAGTGTAATTTGTGATATGGCCCTAGAGAACTTTGACATGCATTTCGAAGTTTGCTTAAAACACTAGGAATGGCTGAGTGACCGAAAACATTTTGGCAATGTAAATATGTGCAAATGGAAAATGGGTGTACGAATGACAATTCGGTTTGATGGATTTTATGAAGGTGCCCCTGATTAAGGCAACATGACTTTTGCTTGACCAAATTTTATATCCAAAAGATAGAATGGTCTCTAACATGATATGCAACTATGGCTGAAAATGAAATGTTATGGTTTTCAATGAGATGTATGCACATGAAATGCAATGTTTTTGAATGAGATGTATGCAACTAACAATGAAATGCAAATTCTTTTTATTTTATTTGTTTTTTTTTTTTTTTTTGTTGTACAAGCCATGTATATATGTACATATAAAATTCAAACTATGCGTAGAATGCCCTCAAGTGTATAACATTAAGTGGTTCGGGTTCTTCCTCTCCCTCTAAACTGGCAAGTCTATAAGTTCCATTACCCACTCTTTCAGTGACCATATATGGACCTAACCAATTAGCCGCGAATTTATCTCGAAGATGCGGCAATGCATTGGTGTTTTGTTGATTCTCTTTAAGGACAAGATCCCCTACTTGAAATTCTCTTAGATGAACTTTGGCATTGTAAGCACGTTTCAATCGGTCTTGATAAACTCGCAAATGCTCTAAAGCATTGATTCGTTTTTCATCTATGAGTGTGAGTTGATCAAGACGTGCTTGTCTAGAAGTATCATCATCGATAAATTCCTGCAAAGAAATTCGCAAGGAAGGGATCTCGAGCTCAAGAGGCATGATTGCTTCAGCTCCATAGACCAAAGAAAATGGCGTTGCCCCAATGGGAGTTCTCGATGCTTGTTCCGTAAGCCCATAATGCTAAGGGGATTTGTGTATGCCAATCTTTATGATTTTCTTTAACAAGTTTCTTAAGAATAGCAATTATGGTCTTATTGGAAGCTTCAGCTTGTCCATTGGCTTGTGGGTAGTAAGGAGTTGAGAAACTATGTTGGATATTATACTTTTCGCAAAGAGCTCGAACATCCTTATTCTTAAAAGACTTGCCGTTATCATAAATAATTTTAGAGGGAATACCAAAACGACAAATGATATGGTGAAGTATAAACTCCACAATTCTAGGACCTGTCGTACTGGCTAGAGGAACAGCTTCAACCCACTTTGTGAAGTATTCAGATGGTCGTAATGATGAAAGTATGTTGTCCCGAAGAGGCAGTGAAATCTTGCCAATTAAATCGAGACCCCATTGTGAGAAGGGCCAAAGGCTTTGGATGGGCTATAAAACTTGTGATGGTATATGGGTTAAATTAGCGTGTTCTTGACACTTTTTACATTGTTTAACATATTTGCAACAATCTTGTTCCATAGTGGGCCAATAATACCCCATACGTAAAATACGCTTCGCAATGGCCATTCCACTAAAATGACCACCACAAGTACCATCATGGGCTTCAAGCAATAGCTCTATGTGTTTCACCTACTTCTAGACAAGTGGAGGAGTACTCCATCATATCCACGTTTATACAACACATCCCCCAAAAGAACAAAACGAGCTGCCTTTTGCTTAAAACAACGGCGGGCAGTTCGAGACAAATCATATGGGAGTGTTCCAAACTTGAGGAAGGCTACTATCTCACTAGACCAAGGCTCATATGGATCCGAATGGATAAAGCAAACATCTTTTTCATCCTTAGACTCAGCACGGACAATTGCAGACTTAGAGATTGTGGAAATGATTAGGGGTCGTACCTCTCCAAGGGAGTCCTTTGGAATCAATGATCCAAGAGAGGCCATGGCATCCGCAAATCTATTAGTCGAACGAGGCAAACTAGTGATCTCATACCAATCAAACTTAGAGAGCAACTTCATTGCTACATCATGATAAAGCTTAATGGTAGGTTCTTTGGCTTGGTATTCTCCCGTAATTTGTTTAACCACGAGTTGAGAATCCCCAAATATCCGAATACGCTTAATGCTCATAGCTATGGCTGATTGAAGACCTAAAATTAAGGCTTCATACTCTGCTGTATTATTGGTGCATTGGAAGTCTAGTTTGAATGATAAAGGGATGGGAATCCCTTGAGGTGTATGAAACACAACTCCAGCGCCTTGACCTTTCGTGCACTTAGAGCCATCAAAGAATAGCGTGATGTCAACATCTTCCTCCGGAATGATGTCCTCTTCTTGTTAAGTGATAGCAAATACCGAATCATCTGGGAGCTCAATAATCAAAGGATGATCACTAGGTAGTGGAGCTTCCGCAAGTTGATCGGCTATAACTTGACCTTTAACAAATTTTTGGCTAATGAATTCAAGATCGAATTCGGTAAGCAACATTATCCATTTAGCGGTACGAGTGTTATTATAAGTGCGAGACATCATATAACGCAGAGGGTTTTCTCTAGCTATGACATATGTTGTATGGCTAAGCATATAATGACGAAGTTTCTTAGTGGCAAAAACCACCGCTAAGCACAACTTTTCCACATAAGCATATCGGGTTTCATAGCTTACCAATGTTCGACTAATATAATAGACAACTTGCTCACGATTTTGTTCATTCTTTTGTGCAAGCATTGTCCCTAAGGCAAAGTCCGTTGCTGAGATATAAAGATTGAAAGGGACCCCTGGACGAGGCGGAGCTAAGACTGGCGGAGACGCTAAGTACTGCTTGATGTCATCAAAGGCTTTCTGACACTCATCTGTCCATGAAAATTGTACCCCCTTTTGTAGTAGGTGGCAAAATGGCCTACATTTATCATAAAGTTGTGCAATAAAGCGACGGATTGAATTAATCTTTCCTTGCAAACTACGCAACTCCTTCAAATTAGTTGGGGGACACATTTCCATAATGGCTTTGACCTTGTTTGGGTCCACCTCAATACCTCGTTTAGAGATAATAAAACCTAGGAGTTTGCCTGAGGTAACACCAAAGACACATTTCTTAGGGTTCAACCTTACTTTATGCTCTAGAAGTCTATCAAAAACTTTTTCCAATACATCAAAATGCTCTTGTCGAGTTTTAGATTTTGCCAATAAATCATCCACATAATCTTCGATAATCTTATGCATATAATCATGGAAAATATAAGTCATGGCTCGTTGATAGGTTGCACCTGCGTTCTTAAGGCCAAAGGGCATCACCCCGTAACAAAAAGTTCCCCAAGGTGTGGTAAATGTTGTTTTGTGTTGATCTTCATGGTTTATTCGAATCTGGTTGTATCCTAAAAATCCATCCATGAACGAAAGCATTTCATGACCAGCATAGGTGTCGACAAGAGTATCAATGTTTGGAAGAGGAAAGTCATCCTTAGGACACGCTTTATTTAGATCTCGAAAATCGGTGCAAACACGTATTCCCCCGTTAGGCTTGCGAACGGGTACCATGTTAGAAAGCCACTCAGGATAATCAATCGGGACGACAAATTTAACATCCAAAAGTTTCTGAATCTCCGATTTAACTATGAGGGCCACGGTAGGATGCATTTTCCTAAGTTTCTGTTTGACAGGTTTAGCATCTTTTTGTAAGGTGAGGTTATGGACAACCAAATTAGGGTCTAGGCCTGGCATGTCTTTGTAAGACCATGCAAATATCTCCTTCTTCCGCTTGAGTAGAGCAATCATTTGCTCTTGTTCCTCTGATGATAGACTTTTAGCCAATTTCACAATTTGGGTGCCATCTTGGTCTGGACTAAGGTCTACATCGATAGTTTCTTCAATAGACATGTGGGAACCTTCCTCAAGCCGATGGGGAGTAGGGATCGGATTTATGTCATCTAAAATGTCATCAAGCTCCCGTGCCTTGCTCTCGTCTATGTCCCGCTCGGAAGACCTCTCGGCTTAGAAGATGAAGGTGAATGTGGAGGTGAAGGAGGAATGTAGTTGGCGGAAGCCCTTAACAATTCCTCGAAAAGGATGAACTCCGAAATAGATGGAGGAGATGAAATCCGATCCATGTCAATCAGGTTTGGGTTGATCGGGATTGGCTTATCCGGATCATATGGATTATGGAGCGGTGTGAATAAGTCTTCAAAATTCATTGTCGACTTATGGAAGAAAGGATGGGCGGAATGGAAGGGAAAACCGGTGAAGACCTGAAATGCAAAACAACATAGTTTTTCAGTTTTTTTTTTTTTTTGTAGTTTGAGTTTTTTTTTTTTTTTTGTAGTGGTGAAAACCACTATTACACACATACATAAAGCAATAAAGTATTTTTATATATTTTGATTTTTTTTTTTTTTTTGGGAATTTTCTGATTTTTTTTTTTTTTTGGTAGTGGTGAAAACCACTATTTTAGTATATACATATAATACAAGTTTGGATTATGGCTTATGGATGTGGCGGAGGGGGTGGTTCACCTCGTTCTTGTGGAAGAAGCAAGCGAAAGATGGCTTCTTGGAGAGGGAACAATTGGAGATAAAACTCGTCTTGTTCAAGTGAGGGGAACAATGGGCGCCGACTCTTCTTCGGATTCATCACCATTTGACATGACGTCAAATTCTTCATAGGCTTCATCTTCGGATTCGTCTGAGGTGGAGGATTTCTTCTTCTGAATTAAGATTAATGCTTTGAAAAGCTTGTTCAAAAGAAGAAAGGGATGGAAGTGGTTGGTAGCCCAAACCAAAACGCTCAGTGGGTCTCTGGTATGGCATATCGATGCGTTCAGTTACCCCTTGCTCGTATCGACCTAGGCCAAATTGCCGCCAATTATGTCTCGTGGAAATAGCGAGAGGGAAAACCCTCCATCCTTTCGATATTGGCAGGGACCGGATGCTTGGGTTCTAGTATGGTGGTAGGACTAGAAGATGACTCTATTCCCCCATATACAAAATTAATGGAATTTGGCATAGAACCCATGTTATAAACCGATCCAATGGATAAATGTTGGTCATGTGGACGACCAAAATCTTTAACTGTTTGCACATTGAACGGTGTGATGTGGACATCTTGGATGGCATACTCACCAATACCTGCATCAGTTAGATGGACCTTGACTTGGGAGGGAGATGGACTAGATGATGGAATAGAAGAATGTGGGATAGAAGAATTGGAAGGATTTGGTTGGGTTGATGCTTCACTGACTTGTGAAACATCAGCCGGTGATGGTTGGGAAGATGGAGGAATAATAGGTGATGTTGAAGAAGGTGTAGAAGAAGGGGGTAATGACGTGGAAAGAGATGATTGGTCATGGCCACATGTGCATGTGGTCACTGATGAAGAAGAAGGAAGATTAGGAGATGAAGAAAGTGGTGAATGAGATGGAATAGCGGAAGAGGAAGATGGTTGCGATATGATGGGTAGCTCCTCAAGAATGGGAGCTTTAGAAGAAGATGGTATAGAAGAAGTAGATGGGGTCAAGAAAAGATGAGTGGATGGCAACACAATCTCATAAGGATTTGAGACATAGTTGCAATGTTTGAAGGGTTCAATGTCGCAGGTACACAATGAACCTCGTCCCTCATATACATACTTCAGACATTGATGCAAAGATAGAAGGGACACATCTCATCTCCCTAAGCCAAGGCCGTCCAAGCAATACATTGTATGCCATGGACCCTTCCAAGATGTGAAACAAGGTATGCAAAGTTCGGGCCCCTACCTCAATGGGCAAGATAACCGTGCCAACCGTGGAAGATAAAGCATCATTGAATGCTTTAAGAGTAAAAGTCGACTTGGTGATAAGGGATGGTGATATCTCTAGATGACTCAACGCCGATGTTGTAATGATATTGATTGAGGAACCGGTGTCAATTAAGACTCTCTTGAATGGCTTGTGATCGATCTTGGCCATGATATGAAGTGGAGGATCTATACTTTCTGTTGACAAAGGTTTGATTTCAAAATCATAGAAAGTGATGGAGGGCTCCATGCATGTTTGAATACTCCCCACAAAGTTGTTGAAGGCATTAGTATCTTGAGTTTGAAGCTCGATTGACTTTAATATTTCCATTAATGCCTCTCTATGCGGGGGAGATTGTTGAATGAGGTCATAGATCGATAACTTGGCATAAGCCATTTTTAAACTGGTAGTTAATCGGCTACTCAATGACATGATGGGTCGTTGGCATTGAGTAGAATGATTTAGCGGTTGTTGAGAAGTACTAGCACGTCGTTGGGTCACTATTACCTGAGGTGGACTAGGAGTTTGTACAGGTGGCTGTGGTTCAGCCTGATTTGGTTGGTTCGCCCTTTGACCCCGGGTTACTACGTTAATAGTACCCACAAAACCTTGGTATTGTTGTACATGGTTGACTTGATTAGGAGGAGTTACCTGAGTTACTCCCCCTGAAGTTGTTGGAGCTTCCTCCCGATGTGGAAGGGGTGTTTGAAATACACCAAGATTTTGATTTTGTTGGGCTAAGGGGCTATCCAATTTAATGGCTCCAATCTCAATAAGATCTTGGATCACATGTTTGAAAGTCGTACAATTATTGATATCGTGTCCATTTTGCCTATGATAAGGACAAAATAGGTACTCCTTGTAATACTTCCCCCTTCTAGATGGTTCTAAAGGTTTAAACTCGGTAAAGTTAACCGATTTGTGCTATATAACTTGTTGAATATGACCGCATATGGTTCATCTAAAGGTGTGAACTGTCGCTTGGGACGATTTGTTTGCCAAGGTCGAGTTTCCATGGTTGGCCCAAAGATTGTGAGTCTGGTTGAGGAGGGGCGGGTACCGCATGATAAGCAATTGGTTGCGGTTGACTTTGCATTACTTGTTGTTGTTGAGCCATTACGGGCTGGCTCGCCACCACTTGATTAACTTGGTTAACATTTGAGGCCGTACTAGCCTCGTGCTTGTTTGTTTTGGCCATAATTATTATTTCGTTGTTGGCCCTTTTGTTGCCATTCTTTTCTACGGGGTTTTAAAACACCCTCTTGGACTTTAATTTCTTCTATGATACTTGCTTGGGCCAAAGCCTCTTCAAAAGTCCCGTATTGTTGTAATTGGAGTAACCAAGAGATAGGTTTTAGACAACTCTGGGTGAACATTTTGGTTAACTCCTCCATTGGTAGGGAGAATGGCAATTTATTAATGATAGCCCTCCAACGGTTTCCAAAGTCATAAACAGCCTCATCGTCATGTTGCTTGAGCTTGTATAAGTCGGACAATGAGACTTTCCTTTGTACATTTAGGGAGAATCGTTCTAAAAATAGATTAATCAATTGCTCGTAAGCATAAATGCTATGGTGAGGTAAATGATTGTACCATTGTACAACATCTCCTCCTAATGTCTGAGGAAAAGTTCTGAGCATAAGAGCGTCATTATTTTGGATTCTAAAGCAGGCATGCATGAATGAGCTCACATGTTCATGAGGATCCTCAGTTCCTCAAAATTTGTCAAACTTCGGTAATGTGAAATCAGTCGAATATGGCGATGAAGGTACCGAAGGATGAATTGGTTGATTGATCAACGACCTTAGCGTAGGTTTCTGACTAGATGAGCCAGGCATGTTGAGCATAAGGTTGTCAATCTGTTGTTGCATAGCATGGAGTCGAGAATCTTCATGAAAATTTTGATTCGTTTGATGATTATGATGATGCAATGGAGGAGTGGAAAAATGATGATATGGGATGAAATTGCCTGGATTAGGCGGTGTGGAATGGAAAAGTTGTTGGTATGGATGATACCGGAAAGAAGGTGATTGGGGTGAATGATGAACTCGGACTAGGTTGGGAGAAAGGTGGGGTAGGAATGGACACCACCGAAGATTGGGGTACCTGTGTGGGGCCCGAGCTAAGAAAAGTCGGTTGGGTAGAAATTGGTTGGGGTGTAGGATTTACTACGATAGGTGGTTGGGCATTTTGTTGCTGTTGTTGCTGAAGCAACTTGTCGAGGTACTCCCTAACCTTATTAATTTCTAACCCAAGGGATGTGGGATGATTGGATGAAGGTGGAGGGCAGGCTGCCATGGTAGTCACAGGAGACTGCATAGCAGGGGCAATGAAGGTGGCTGAAGTAGGCGGTACCTGGGAAGAAACAATAGATCGTGCCCCAGGTAGGGTGAAACCATAAATGGTTTGGGAAGAAGAGGGTTGAAATTGGTCATGGCTAGAGGAGGTTCCACCAGCCTCATAGAGAGAATTGGTGTACACCCGGTAAATGGAGGAGAAAGTGGTCGGGAAGACACTACATTTGTCTCCAAAGGAGGACAATTGAGCATTCGGGAAGATGTTGGAGATGAAGCCGACCGAGCAGATACAACATTAGCCTCAAAAAAAGGGTTAGTGTAGACCCGAGTGAAACCAACGGGTATGGTTGATGCAATATCCCGCTGAAAAATAGAATCTTGCATAGGGGAATCTTGGATTGGCTCAAGGATATAACCAAGTGCCATCTCTTAAGTGAGTTTGCACTTGGGCCATATCAATGTGGGTAATATGACAGGAATTGTCTTCCTCCATGGGCATGGCCATGCGATAGACGATAGAAGGACGTGAAAGACCCGCAGCGAACCTCGCCCTGAAATTCACTAGGATAAGTGGTCATGTTGGTGGTGGGGATGTTCTGTGAATTATTCATTTGATTATTTAGATTTAACACTTTAGATTGATTCCTTGTTAAGACCATAACGCAATAAATCTAAACAAATTCAGAAAAGAAGAATGCAAAACTTGAATGATAAATTTACACTAAAGAAATTATCAAAAAATAGTCACAACCTAGGTTTCAACCAATGTGTCTTACCTGCGGTTAATTACTTATTTTCTGATCTTAATCTGTAGTAAATTTTAAGTGTCCGGTTTATGAGTTTTGCATGTGATCTAATCTTGAATTATTCACAAAAAAAGGTAAAAACTATGGCTAGGAAAGGACAACGAGATTCTTACCGGTGATGAAATCCAAGCAAGTTTGCTCGGGGGTGACCTATGGTGTCTGAGGCAGAAGTTTAATGGATGGAGATGAATTCCACCGTCACTAAACTTCAAGCAATACCCGGTGATGAAATCCAGATATTACTGTTTTAAATGCAATATGAAATGCAATGAATTTTATTTTAAGTGTTTTAGTTGTCTAATGTATACATACAAAGCTATAAATCAAAAGTTCTAATGATCTAAGCAAGAGGCCACTGAAAATATGCCATTTCCTCTGAAGAAGTGGAGTACACCGTTTAAAACCCCCTGCCTACCAATGATATCAGATATCAAAGGAGCAACCGGAAGGTTCGTCCACTTCTCTGCCTGGAATCACCCAATGGCAGGAGTACTATTGACATCCAATCAATAGTCCTACTTAGATAACTAAAATAGATAATTCGTAGCTATTCTAATATGCAGCTAGGTATGCAATTTTTTTTTTTTATGCAAGCAACAACCAATAATGCAATGCAAAAAAATGTAACTAAAAATGTAACAAAAAAAATGTATATACAACTTTAACTGTTCTTTTCCAGATTACTTAGTTTTTGTTCATTTTAAAGCAATGATCTGAAAAAGAAACAGAATACAACAGAAAAACCAAAAACGTAAAAAGTACAGTTTAACAAAGAAAAAAAAATGCACTTACTCTGAAGCCTACGCTTTTTCTGTAAAACCGCCTTCAAACGCCCAAGGGAGTTCGCGCAGCCGAAACGCACCTCTCGCGTTTCGGATCGGACTTCCGTACGCCGCTCGCGTCTGCTGCGTTTTCTGCAAACTCCTCAGAAACCCTAGTTCGCCGGAACAACGAATTTCACGATTTCTGAAACCTGCAAAATAAAACAAAAACATGAATAGATCAGTAAAGCAAGTATTAAAAACATGAAACCCTAGGGGGTCCCACCGTGATCGCCATTTGTAGATTAAAGATACAACGCCAAACAGAAATAAAGAAATCACAATAAAGGAATGCAGAACAGTTGTACAAAATGAATGATTTTTATTAATCAATGGAGTTTAGAAACTCCTTTTAAGTACAACAGGGCTTGTAACCCTTTTCGTGATACAAAGTTACAATTTGTGCTAGGGTTCTCCGAAACCCTAGCTGGCACAATGTGGTGGCGTCTCCGAAGAATGTATCCTTAACCTCAACAGAATGAGTGGGCTTCGTTGTATCCTTTGGCTCGGACCACTCCAGCTTAAGCAGCTGCTATCAACAAATCAGATCTACCACTAGAATCCTGCACACATTAAAATTATCAAAGAGTTAGAAACTAATAAGAGGGCTCCACTGTGTGAGCCCTCAGAAACAGTCTAAAACCCTAGATTTATGAAATAAAAATAAACGAAATGCAGAATTCAACAGCAGATTAATACATAAAGAAAGATTACTTGCTTTAGACGAATCTATACCTTTTCCTGTTAACGCGGCGAGACCAAGCGGCGGCGATGGATGCGGCAAAAGGGTTTAGTTCAGACTTAGGGCCGTAGAAGACTCATAAGACTCAGGATTAACAACAATAGCCAACTCCAGACTTAGATAGGGAAGATAAGTAGGTTTAGCCGAAGAGATAGATAGGGTTTGAGCCATCAAGGTGACTCAATTTATAATCTACTCTTAGGGCACACTTTAGGGTTTTAACGACACTTTGAACGTGTGGCTAAGATTAAAGTGGATCCAAGGGTAGAGAATAAATCTAGGTTGTGAAACGGATTAAGATGGATGGACGGATGAGATTAAATGAAGGATGGACGACTCGTATTAAATCACTTAAACTTTATTTATATATATATTAAAATATATTAAAATATTAAAATATATATATAAATATTAATTTAAATAAATTTGGGGATGAAAAATGGCGGGAAAAGTGAAATTGGGCCAAATAATGGTGGGAAAGTGTGGATTTGGGCCAAATAATGGCGGGAAGGATGGATGACTGACACGTGGCTGGCAGGAAGGTATAGATGACTTACAAGTGGCTGGATTTTTGTGTCTACGGAAAGCTACCATTGAAAAACTCATTAAAAAATATTCTAAAGAGACTACGCCTGCTCTTTCAAAAAATTTAACATTTAATGATATTCTATAGAGACAGGAGCAACTTAAGGAAGAAGACAAAAATGTAGATGATACAATCAGGTTTCAAGAATTGAAATAGTTACAGTCTGAGTTTAATACATTATAGATGGAATTGCAGCATATAAAAGGAACCATGCAAAAAGAAGAATCCAAACAAAGAAAGCATAAAGGTAAAGAACCTATCCACTATTCTGATTTCTTATTCTCAAGGACTTAAAAAAATTGGTAATCCTCAAATTTATTTTGTTCAAAAATCATCTTCCATCTATTTCAATATCACTATATGTTTAAAAGTTGATTGTGAACAACTTATCACCTTTTTAGATATGATTATGATCTAAACATCTTGTAGAAAAATCTCATCCCTAAAAGACATTGGGTGTCTTGTAGGTTAGTAGTTCGCATGCTTAATGGACAAAGGCAAGTAATAACCCATTGGCTCCCTAAGGCTTGTGTTAAGATTAATGGTTTCATGATCACAATAGATTTCTATTTGCTTCCTGCTAGTGAGTTTCACCACCAAGCTTTGATAGGAACACAGTTCTTAGAAAAATGCTATCCCTATTCCATTGATCAAAGCTCTGTCACATTTACTATTTCTTGTTCTCAAGTCAAAAGCCCAAGAATTTATGGATAGACCCCCTATATTCAAAGGCTTAAATATTTTACTACACTTCGAGTTGCAAAATCCTTGATAGAATTTTTTTTGTCCATACTATAAAAGACCAAATTGCTTACAATTCTAATATTTTTGCTAACATCAAAAAGGATTTTGTTGATAGATGTTGCAATAATAAACCTAATGCCTTTTGGACAAGTAAAAATCACTTGGTGAGCCTCCCATTAATAAATGAAATAGGTATTCCAAAATTCAAATCCAGAGCTATCCCTACGAGCCAAGATCAGAGAAATAAATGTATTAAAAAAATCTAAGAGCTTAAAGATAATTATATTATTGGTGATTCAAAATATCCATGGGCTTGCTCAACATTTTATGTTAACAAGAGGGTAGAACAAGAAAGAGGCCAAGCCAGGCTTGTTATAAATTATAAGCCCTTGAATAATCTTCTTAAATGGATAAGGTTCCCATTATCTTACAAGCAAGATTTGATCAACAAGTTGTTTGGAGCTGCTATCTTTTCCAAATTTGATTTAAAATATAGTTTTCGATAGATTGGCATAGTCCCAGAAGATTTCCACAAGACAAATTTTATTTTTTCCCATGACCAATACGAATGGAAGGTAATTTACTTTGGTTTAAAAAATGCTCTCTTTGAGTTTCAATCGATAATGGATAAGATTTTCAGGGCATATTCAAACTGGATCATTGTTTATATTGATGACCTTACCATATTTTCCAAATTTGTAGAAGACCACATTAGGCAGTTGAAATTCTTTTTATCAATTATTGAGAAGGAAGTATTAGTCATTTCTGAAAGAAAAATGCACATTGGTTTACACCATATTGAATATCTAGGATTCCTCATCTCAGGATAAGGGGTTCAAATCCTACAACATGCTCTTGAATTTTCATCCAAGTTTCCTGATAAAATCCTAGATAAAAAAAAGTTGCAAAGGTTTTTAGGAGGTGTTAATTATATCTCTAATTTTTATGAGCATCTTGCAGAAGATAGAGTACTTATTTCCAAGAGATTGAGAAACAATCCTCCAACATGGTCAAAATCACATACTGCTTCCATCCAAAAAATCAAGTCCAAATTGCAATATCTCCCTGTTTTAGGCCATCCTACAGATGCCCCTAAAATTATTGAGACTGATGCCTCCAATATAGGCTGGGGTGCAGTATTAAAAGAGCAATGCCCTCCTGATCAAGAAATTTTAATTTGCTATGCTTCAGGACTTTGGAAAAATTACATAGAAGAAAAATACTCTATTAATGAAAGAGAAGTGCTTGCCATTCTAAGAGCTTTGATTAAGTTCCAATATATTTTGGCAAATGAAAAATTTATAATCAGGATAGATTGTAAAGATGCAAAAGGCCTTATTAATAATGATGTTAAGGACCTTGTCTCAAAATCCCAATTTGTAGGATGGCAATCACTGTTCTCACAATTTGATTTTGATATCTAGCACATCAATGGTAATGACAATTGCTTGGCTGATTATTTATCACGAGAATTTCTCACTTCCTTTGATGATAAAAATGAGTCATAGATTTGTATGATGTAAATAGATCCTGATTCTTCTGAATATCTAGCAACTGTTGTTAAATATAGGTTCAATTTTCACAAAGAACTATATAATATAACCTATGGAGCTACTGTAAAATTTATCATATATGAGACATCTTCATTAATAAGCCTCTATTTTTTAGAAGGGTCTTCCATATTAAAAGCAGATGAAGTTGCATTATTTTAGAATAGTCATGCATAGAAATATTCTTGAATTTTTTGGTACTACAATAAGCCCGAACCCACTGATTTTGTAGTACTCACACAGGCAGTATACCATCTCATGAAGAGAGACAATTGGAATTTTATATTTAATACCACTATTGATTAGCCTATAACCAGTGCTACAACATACTTATTTTCTACTAACCTTTTGCCTTCTCATTTGAAGGAGTGGTTTTGCAGGTTTGGATCGAGATAAAATAACCACAACAAGATGCCGGAAGAGATGCTCACTAGATATATCCATTATTCCATGTCATGGTCAATTTTGTATTTCAATCTCATCCTCGAACCACAACCATTCTGGCACTAAAACCAGATCACCTACAAGGTTCACAAACGATGGACTATTACACACTTTGGATGGACTACTCCACGCCAACACATGGGAAAATCCTCTCATGACCCCCTTGATGATGAGATGGCATCACCAAATGATGACTCTGCATCTACCTCAGATCATGAATCAGAAGGACACTATTCATATGGTAGTGGTGGCTTCCATGGTCATAATTATGATTAAAATCATAATATTACAATTTCTCATGGGCTTGACGTTACTAAGCATCCACTTTGTATTGACTAACACTTCTCAATATTTCCTTGGGTCTCCCATAAAAGATATTCTATTTTGTATAAAGGTTATTTTATGGTTTGGCTTACTTTTAGCCATCCGATAAGTGTCACATGTCCCTTTTGGGATTTAGATCTAGGTCATTTTATTATTTTCCCTGATCTATATATTCAAGTTTGTATCTCATTTCAAGAGTAAGCTTCCTTGTGTGCTCTAAGATCTAAGAAGAGTCTTGTAATCCTTCTTCCATGTTGAGTATACTCTTTGCTTGTGGCCATTGATTAATCGAGCAAATAAAAAAAATAGTGGATACCCACTGTAATATTTTTAGGTTAATGCAATATAAGTATTTGTTATTCTATTTGTATCCATATACTGTACCAGTATAGCTAGAATATCCTCTGGTGTAAATCACACAACCATAATGACAGGGATTCACCAGGCGTCGTGCAGTGATTGAGTAACTAAGTACCTGTTGATAGAAGATTTGTAACTAGATGAGTAGCTCTGATACTTGTATGGATGCATTAATTGTGAAATGGAATTTGTGTGTTTCTAATATTATTCTATGTTTACTTGTCTATGGTATTGTTTATGCTGTTATGCACCATATTTATGATCCTATTTGCAAGTTTCATGGTAAATATAAACCTTTTCTAGAATTTATATTTTTGGGTTATGAAGGGGTTTTGGGAAATATATGCTTTTAGTAAGCCATTTTAGAAACCTTAAATAGGATACTTTGCTAGTTGTGGGGAGGGAACAGTTAAGTTAGTTGCAATTATGTATTCCCAAAATCATGGAGCTTTTGAAGAAGGTTCTTAACTGTGGAACTTGAACCATAATTCCTATCATGGAGGTTTGAAAATCATTCACAACATGAGCATGTGATGGCACTTTTATTGGGAAGGATCAAGTGGCCAAGTGTATTATCACACAAAGTGATAATACCCTTAATTAGCCCACCATAGAGCTATCCTATTTAAGCACTAAGTACTAGTTGTCACATCGTAAAGATGAGATAATTGGTCTTTAAGGCATTACACCTAGTACCTACATATATTGATTATGTATGGTAGGGAAATGGTGTTCCTTTTTGATGGACTAAAAGGGGTAACTCCTATGTTGTGGTTAAGTTACATTATACTTGAGGAGAGTATAAGGAATGTGGGGAAACCATTGAAGGCATATTTTCTAATGGCAAAGCTTTAGAAAAGTTAACACCAAAAATAGTTATGGGACGTTGGATTTTCATATCCACTTCAGTGTCATTGGAAGTGACATGAACTCAAATGTAGTTATACCTTGATTATGACAAGAAAAAGAGCATGGGAATATCTTTATTGTGAATCTTGTGAACCTATAAAAAAATTACTCTCTCAAGTTGGTTTTAAATGGGTTGTTACAAGGATGACATAAAGAGATTGGTTCTATGAACATTATTGGTTATGATAATGGTAAGCTCAAGAAAGGGACCTATGAATTTATCTGGTATATCAAAGGGATCTCTAATATAGTTGTTCTAAGAGGATTTTTTTCATTGAAATGACCATATTTTTTGTCATAGCAACTAGTTGAAAAACATAAGAAAATATCTTTTAATTGCATTTTTTGATTTGAAGGCCTGAATATAGAATTAAGGCTTAGATGTAGTAGATGTAAGCTTGTACTTGTGATGTCCTTACTTCCCAAGGGATCCTATTCCAAGTTCTTCTAAATATGATATTAAAATATATGATACTTTTTGAGGATACATTTGAATGCAGGTGTAGACACCTAAAACACGTCATGTCAAGGTGACTACTCATATGGGACATGCTAACAGACCATATGAATGATCTTGGATAGCTCCAAGGTGAAGTAGTGGTTTTAACCACTCAATTTGGGCAGAGTTGCTTAACTCAGCCTTAGCCACGATTGACACCCATGGCTAACAGAGCTAGTTGCACCTCAAAGCCGCGACTAGCATCAAAGTAGTTTTGGACCCAAAATCGGTTACAACGGCCTGGGTGATGAATCCAAATAGCTTTTGGGTGGGGAAGCCTCTAGAAATTTCCCTCCAACTACTCCAACTATAGGTTTCTTGTTCTTGGCTTCTCCATGAAGCTAGAGCAAGGCCTTCAATGTGCTATAAGACCCCCCTCCAAATTGAGGAGACTATCTAGGAAGAGTGTCAGATTGAATCGCAGTGAAGCCCTATCAAATTGTAGACCCATTTGCTACCTTCGAGAGAAACTTGCTGCCCAATTGGAGATCAAAATGGCATTTGAAGCCATGGAGATCCTAGAGGTCTAGGGAAATCAAGAAACTATAATTGAGTCCCTTTAACCGTGAATTCAGATAATTCACACCACCAATCCATTAGAGGACATTGAGGCGACCCTTGACCATCAATTCAACAAGGAGAATTGGAGATCCAAGCCTAGATTTGGAGAGCAAGAAGAGTTTCACCTCAATCGTGGTTGTCAGCCATGACTAACAGTGCCAACTGCACCACAAACATGTGGTGAGGGTTTGATCCCTATTTCTCCCTATTTTAGTAGTAGATTTCCATTTTTATGCATTTATCTAAGTAGATTTGAGTTAGATTAATCTTCTTTTATGCTTTTGCAGAGTTAGATTTAGGATTTGAGGATAGATTTCCTTTATTCCTAGCATTTGTCAATTCTAGACTAGTTTATGTTCATTTCATGCAATTCAAGTTTCTAATGGCTAATTAGGATGTTTCATAATTAGATTCATGTCTTTCTTTATATGCTTTACTACAATTTAATGATTTCTTGCATAGTTTCATAGATTACATGCTTCATTTGCTTTCTTTAGCATTATTTATGCAAGATTCCTCCAAAAGCCTCATCAAGAGAGGCCACCTTTGCTTGTAATCATTTCTTGTTGTTTCTTGAATGCAGGGTTTATAGGATCCATCCATTTGCAAGGCATTCAAGGCAGCATATACCTCTAATCATGGAGAAGAAGGTCACCATTGATCTTGAGCAGTTCATGTCCTATTGGAAAGTCTATGAATTACACCACCCCCTCGTTTAGAGGGTCTTCAAAACTGTATTGATTGTATCAACATTGAGTATCCCTAAGAGGGACGTAATTGTAATTAAATTTGGTAAATTTTTAATAAAAGGAAGCTCTATTTCTTGTTAAATTCATTATTTTCAATATTTTATGCTTTAATGTTTGATATCAATTGATGCATTAGTTAGGTGTATGCTTTCTGCATGGGTATATATGGTGATCATGATGGAAACCCCACAAATTCTACATGAACTGATAGATTTTCTATGTTTTTGTGTTGCAGGTGTCAACCATGGGTAACAGCCATGATGCATAGTCTTAGCCATGCCTGACAGCCATGGTTAGTAGCAGAGTAGAAAATAGGTAGAGTCAGACTACCTCTTCATCAAATGAGGAAAATAGGTAATATTTTGTGACTGTGCTTATTTTATTTACTATTTTAGGTAATCAGATAACCTAGGAAAATAGTAAGGAGAATGAATTTCAATGGAAATCTCATGCAATCTTTCAGATACATCTAACAGTTGTGGCTAGCTCTGTTAGCTGCATCTGTCACCCATGACTAGCTTCTTGGCCTATGGATCTGTCCCATGGCCAGCACTATTACCTGTGGGTCTGAACCATAACTGATAGTTAAATTTTATCTATATAATCTACTTGTTGTGGCCCAATTAGAGGTTGATTAGGACATTGTAGTTGCATATCTGAAACAACATGTAGACTAAATTTAAATGCATCTTTCTGAACACTAAACGTCCTTTATTAGGCATCCTAGGAAATATCATTTGTGTGCTTGGTGATGCATTTGTTTTTCATGCAAAAGTAAAAATAACCACACACACCATGTACTATCTAAATGCTAGTGAGTTGGAAGTCATATCCAACCACTAGTAGGGTTCAACGATGGTGGTAGTGATTTCCATCCATTGGCCCAACTCCCTTGATCCTTGTTACTAGACCAATATCGACTCCAAGAACCATCATAGCCCATGGAAAATTTACATGTATCTCTCTTTGGAGAGGTATATCACTGATTACGGGTGAACTGGGTGAGGACCGAGAGGACCTGTGCTCCCTGACCATGTGTGGACTTCATTACCACACATTATAGGTTGGATTACATGACCTTGACTTTCATTTCTAGGTTTTTGAGCTACGAGTATATAGGTGAAAGCCTTAAACTATTGAGTATATCATCAACAATTTCAAACATGATGAGAGTAGTTTAGAGTTTTCAACAAATCTCAAACACATCAAACTAGTTAGGGCTCACAAACAAAAATTTAAAAGAGATAATCATCATTGTTTGTTTTGTGTGCCTTAAAATATACATACGAGATAATATAATATCATGGTTGTCACACGAAGTAGTCGATCTCAACACAGAATTGAGGTCAAAGCTGAGGCTCCACCCAATTCACAACACAATGTGGAGAACCCTCAATCACAAGATCCTCTCGAATGATGTTCGATGAGCATTAGAGGGGATAACTCTACGTATGGGGGTTCTCATCAGAATACCCCACTTAGAGGAGGCAATGCACATGCCTCACGAGAGAGATATAAGTATGGGAGATCCCAACATGGGGACTTCATGCATGGGAGTATATATCATGATCGTACACCTCATGGATCCATCGGATCCATTGAAGAGTACATCATTGAGGAAGGAACTATAACTAAGTTAGTGCCCATCCGTACTCGAGATAAGGGAGGCTCTAGGCCCCCATCAGTTCAAAATAGACAAGTAGAAAATCTACCCACTCAGGGGTAGGAAGAGAGGAATGCTTCAAAGCATAGGCCCTCATGGACTCCAAATGACAATCAACCTAGCAAGTTCACATTTGACATGTCTAAGATTGGAGTCAATGGTATGCCACCACATGAGCCATGGTGCACTAGACAATTGGATGGTCTAGATAGAGTCTTAGGGTAGCTAGGGTATAAACCCTCAGTTGTGCATTCTCATTCTATGAGTTCTCATAGTGAGAGCACACGTCGGACCATTAGAGAGCTAGGAGAATGCTCTAAGCATCCTCATAGTATAATTTCCCCATCGACCCATGCGGGCATAGAGTATAGATAACACCATAATATGAATGCCATCTACATAGATAAGGGCAAGAGCATGGTAAACCAGTCTATCGAAGGTCATACCGATAAAGCTACTCGAATTGAATGAGTACACCAAAGACCGCACACGACCGATCTTATAGATCGATCATAAAAATTGGTGTCAGAACAATGATAGCAGATTCTCCAAGATCAATTGGAGGATGTCCATGCAGAGTGTGAGTACCTCAAAAATGAGGATACTCAGAGGTAGAGGTTGCATAGGCAATGTCTTTTTGAGAAACGCATGTGCAAACAATGCATCCTTGATCAAAAGGAGTATGTTGAGTGAGAGGATCGATTAGCTCGGGCTAATTTACCCCCTCGTAGTGAGTATAGGGAGCACACTCATAGATGAGCTACTTCATAGCCTGATTTACACCCTGAACATATTGAGAACCGTACTCACCACATGGCCCAAAACATGATGCAATGCCAAGCATTGGAACATCATGGGTGTATGTAGTACGAAGAAGAAGCGAGAGATGATCAAGAATAAGAATATCTTGAGATCTCCCTAGTAGATGTGGAGGATGATCCCATTCCCCCACCTCATCTGAAGAAGAATTTACCTCCAAAGGCTCCTCGTGGACCTCTTAGAGAAGAGGAAATTCTATCTTCGAAGGCCTATCAGGCCTTGGTAGACAAGGTTCGAGCTATAGAGAAGCAAGGAATGGCTTATCAAAAGCCTACCTTGAACAAGATTCACAATGAACCTCTATGCCCTTTGGTGCCAATTCCAATGTATCTCAAGCACTTCGAGATGCCAAAGCTGGATAAGTTTCAAGGTGAGGAAGATGCTCAGGAACATGTTATGAGCTTTATGGACATGTGCTTTCATATTGAAAGCAATGATGCTCTATTGCTGAGAACATTCATCACAACCCTTTTAGGCCCTACCCGAGAGTGGTTTAATCAACTTAAGAGGTATAACATAACCAACTTTGAATAGCTGGCTAATGCATTTCTTGAATGCTTCTCCTTCGACATCAAGAAGAAGGTGAACCTATCTAATCTGGCTACTTTAATGCAACATGATGATGATCCGATCATGGATTATGGTAAAATATGGAGAAAGATAATGGTAAAGTTGCCATTCTCTATTTTGACCATCAAACTGACTCGGATGTTTACCAAGAGTTGTGCAAAGCACATCTCATTACTGCTATAGTTGCAATAGTACCAAACATTCGAGGAGGCCTTGGCGCAAGCCAAGGTAATAGAGGACATCAAGTTATAGGAGGGTAACTTGAAACTTAGGAACAAGAAGGAATGGAACAAAAAGAACACCCACAATCAGAAGGAATAGGCCAAGCTGGCCCATGTCAACCAAGTGGTGTTAAACCTCCAGAGAGGGGATAAGGGGTAACAATAGAATTATCAAGCCCAACCTCCTCCTGCAT
This sequence comes from Wollemia nobilis, assembly GCA_028583015.1. Taxonomy (NCBI): domain Eukaryota; kingdom Viridiplantae; phylum Streptophyta; class Pinopsida; order Araucariales; family Araucariaceae; genus Wollemia; species Wollemia nobilis. The sequence continues at coordinate 4,949,076 of JAQPPZ010016414.1, read as the reverse complement.
GATATGATCAACACAATAATAACAAAAAGGGTAAGAATAAAGAACAATGCCCACCTCGCCAGTTCACACCATTGTCAGAATTGATGACCTCGATATTCCATCAACTATGTGAGGCCAAGGCTCTCAACTTACTAGAGATCAAGCTAATAGACCCTAATCAGCCCAAGCCAAAGGGGTATAGGGATGATTTATACTATGCTTTCCATAGGGTGAAAGGACACGACATCGAAGGATGTTGGAGTTTCAAACATGTAGTACAAAACATGATCGAAAGAGGTGAGCTAACTATGGACAACCCTCAGGCTCTAGACAACTAGAATATGGGGATCTTCAAGAACCCCTTACCAAATCATGAGCCACCGAGGAACAATGTTGGTCATGTGAATCAAGTGTGGGTTGAACCACCAACTCAAGGATTCATCGGCATGGTTAATGTTGTCATGAGACAAGGGAGGTATGAAAGACCAAATCCACCTCCAGCTCCCATTAGAGTGCATGTTGCACCTCAACAAAGGCCAGCTCAAAATATTCCAGGCCCACCTACAAGACCGGTGGTGACCATTAGGAGTAGGCTAGTTCAAAGCCTACAGACAACTCCAACGAAGTTGTCAATATATGAACTGATTCAGTAGTCTCCTAAGCATAGGGAGATGCTCATGGATATTCTAAGATCAATCGAAGTTTAGTCCTAGGACCCTAAAGCATTTATGAACTTCATGGGACATGTGCAGTAGTGCAGTGAACCGGTCATTCAATTCAGTGATCACGAGATTAAGATGGTCTCCACTGCTATAGCGGACCCATCGCTACATATAATTGCATGTGTTAATCACACACCATTCAAATGGGTTTTTATTGATACAGGGTCATCAATCAACATAATTACAACCAAGGCATTAACATATCTAAAGTTTGCCAAAGTCACATATTGTACCTTCCACTTTCACCTTGAGAGCATTCAATGATGCGCTATGCTCAATGGTAGGTACCATAGTTCTTCCGATTTAGGTTGGACTTAAGACCATCCCTATGATGTGTCATGTGATCGAAGGTGCCATGCAGTATAACATCCTTTTGGGGAGGCCTTGGATTAGAGAAATGCATTGCGTTCCCTCGATATTACATCAATGTATAAAATATATACACGAGGGACAAGTTCACATGGTACCTTCTGATGAAGAGCCATTCAAATACATGAACTTAGCAGATTTGTCAAGGGATTTCATTCTCCCCTCAATGCATCTGGATATATGGCTGACATCACCTATTATACATCCAGAAGGTAAACTCAAAGGAGTGTGCATGGGACCTTCCATGGTAGCACCACAGCTATCAGAGCACACTACAGCAACTTCAACTAAACCTACGACATCCAAAGTGCCTAGGAATGACAAGAAGCTTAAGGTAGTTATGGGTGACAAAGAGTCAAAGCAAAAGCCCAAAGAAGCAACTATCGAGGGTCCTACTCCCATGGATGAAGGGGATGCTCAAAATCTAGTCGAGGAGGCACCTCAGCCTGCCTCACCTGCATCTTCAGTAGGGTCATCTGCACCATAGGTGACCATACATTTGGTTAACCTAGGATTAGCAGAATATATTATGCAGAACATGATGTTCATACCATTTATCAAAACTGCATAGGACATGGGCCGACCTCAAGCCCATCACTTTCTCGTGGGGATGGTGGTACCACTAGGGGTGTCACCCAACCAAACAAACTTTATTTATGGAGGGCTAGACCAATTGACAAATCACACACCCATAGATGAAGATGATGATGAACCATTCATGGTGAATGTTCATTATCTATCTAACCCTAAATTCACCTTGCACTACTTTGATCATTACCATTGGCATGGTTACAACTTGGGCTTATTTGAGTAGGGGTGCAGAGTTCCCATCGAACCATAGTATTAGCTACCAATTGATAGGTTTGGGTTAGGCTATCATATCCGAGGATGAGATGAGCTCCTAGAAGCATCTTTAGATCATTTGAACCTCACTTTGGGGGATGATGTGGATTGGAACCCGTATCACCCTAACCCTTCTTATCTATAAGGGGGTAATAGGCTAGTAACCTATGTCTCAGAAGCACCACTAGAGATCTATCATGATCACATCATGGTAGAGGTAAATCAAGGAGACAATCCAAGAGCTGACTTGGATAATGAAATCCATGAAGCTATCGATGACACATGTATGCAGATCTAGAATATGGGTATAGCAGAGTCCATTATCAAAAGTGATGGACCAGATTACGATTCTGGAATAGATGATGATGAGCTATCCTCACACAATGAATGATATGAGGATGAAACTGAGTTGGCCTACTTAGGCCCTCTAAATCTGTGTCATCTGTTACCCATGGAACAAATGGGTGAGACTGAAGAATACTTCATGGTTGATAGTGACTATGAGGATGAAACAGAGTGGGCCTACCTTGGGCCCCATATTGCTAATCACCCAATTCTAGTGGGTAAGGGTGAAGGACTCATATATGATAGTGATGATGAGGATGAGATTGAGAGAGCTTATCTTGGGCCTCAATATTTATGCCATCATCATGAGCCGGTTGACATCGATGAGATGTATCTATGAGTCTATATTGTACCGCATCTTAGAGGAAGACGACCTAACTTGGATATGATTTATCATATAGTCTTCCCTGATCCACCAATGTACATGGAGCTCCTTGAGCCTAGTGATCCTATTTTTAAGTCTATTCATAGATCGGATCTAGAGATCCCCATACCCCTAGAGCCACATCTTGGGGATGGAAGTGTTATCAATGTAGATTCACACACACGTGGTCCTGGAGATCTAATCCATTCCATCAATATGATCTCCATTGATTTGACCACTCCACTTCACAATCCAACCAACCCCTCCAAACCATTGTATCTGAATGTAGATGCTATTGATTGGGATCACGCTAACTCACCACTAGAGCCTGAAGATTTCTTCCCTAACGAAGAAATATTGCAACCTTTTCATTTTGTGCTAAGTTATGCACATGATGTTTATCATGCTGAGGGAAATTCTGATGTAGGACCTTTAAACCCAGCTGATGACATCCACTTGATTCCTACACCTCACCATCTTGAGGAGGGATCACACATGTCAGTAGAGGAGACCTTCAATGTGGATATCAGTAATGATCCCACTAATCCTAAGAAGGTCAATTTTAGAGAGAGTCTATCTCTTGATGAGCATGCCATACTCATCCCTCTACTGAAAGAGAGACCTGACATTTTTACTTGGACATACAAGGATATGTCCGGACTAGATCCAAAATTGGTTACTCATAACCTTTTGCTAGATCCCTCTAAGAAACCTATCAAGTAGAAGCTCAGAAATATGCATCCAATAGTCACTTTAATGGTTAAATATGAGCTACAAAAGTTGTTGGATGTAGAGTTCATTATCTCCATCGACTATCCAGAATGGGTATCAAACATGGTACCTATAGGAAAACTTGATGGAAGGATCCGTATCTGTATGGATTTTAGAGACCTCAACAAGGCAACACCAAAGGATTCATTTTTGTTGCCCAACATAGATGCTCTCGTAGATGCAACTATGGGTCATGAGATGCTCTCCCTTATGGATAGTTTTTTTAGTTATAATCAGATTCAGATTAAAGCTGAAGACCAACATAAAACTATATTCACAATGCCATGGGGAACATTCTATTACAAAGTTATGCCATTCAGCCTTAAAAATGCTGGTGCCACATATCAATGAGCCATGACATATATTTTTCATGACTACATGCATAAGATCTTGGAAGATTATATCGATGACTTATTGGCAAAGTCATTACTATGAGAAGAGCATGCTGAGGTCTTGAGGAAGGTCTTCGATCACCTGATAGAGCATAATGTCAAGTTGAATCCCAAGAAGTGCGTATTTGGCATAACTTCAAGAAAGCTCTTGGGATTCATCATTTCAAAATGAGGCATCAAAGTTGACCCAATGAAGGTCAAGGCCATATTAGAGATGCATCCTCCCATAAATATCAAAGATTTAAGAAGCCTTCAGGGCAAAGTAGCATCCATAAAGTGATTTATCACACAATTATCAGATAAATATCGACCCATGAATCGACTGCTACACAAGGGGGTCCCATTCAATTGGGATGAGGATTGTCAAGCAACCTTCACTAAAATCAAGCAATACCTAGCAATGCCACTAGTTCTAGCTCCACCAAGACTAGATGTGCCTTTTCTTCTATATATATCGATGACTAACTTTGCATTGGGAACCATGTTAGCCCAAAAGAACGTGCAAGGCAAAGAGCAAGCCATATATTACATCAGTCGCACCTTGGTGAGTTATGAGCTCGGATATGCATATGTGGAGAAGTTGTGTTTAGCAGTAGTGTTTGCAATGAAGAAGTTGCATCATTATATGTTAAGTCATATGATGTACATGATATCCAAATAAAATCCTTTGTAGTATATGATGAGCAAGACATATCATAATACACGTACTATGAAGTGGATCATGCTATTGATAGAATTTGATTTGGAATTCATCAGCCAAAATTCCATCAAGGGATAGGTCATAGTTGATCAACTGGTAGAGGTGCCTCTCGAAAATAGTAGGCCTCTCACCATTGAGCTTCCTGATGATGCGATCTTCGCATTATCAAAAGCACCCAAACTTAAAGAACCAGATAACAAAGTTGATATGACTATGTTCTTTGATGGTTCGAAGTGTGAGCAAGGGGGTGGTGCAGGAATTATCTTCTTCATGCCATAAGGTGCTCCAATGCCCTTGTCATTTAAGCTAGACTTTCCTTGTACCAACAACAATGTTGAATATGAAGCCCTAATATTGGGTCTCCAAACAACTATCACCATGAAGATTAAATGGTTGAACATCTTTGGTGATTCCCTTCTCATAGTCAATCAAGTGAAGGGACTTTTTCAATGTAGGTGTCCCATCTTGAAAGCTTACAAGGATCTTGCTAACACGTATCTAGCCCAGCTAGAGTGGTATGACATCGAGGCAATCCCTCATTCATCAAATAGATTTGTAGACACTATGGCATATTTGGGATCCTTAATCCCTCAAAATTTATCTGTTGACTTTACTACCATTCATGTAAAGATGCTATCACATGTCATGATGCAATGTGTAACTTTTGATAACAAGGAATCAGTCAACATGATTCATATAGAACCAAACCATGAGTGGTTCTATAAAGCTAGAGACTTTCTCAAGAAGGCATCCTGGGGGTCTTTGATCTTGTAGGGTCCTACAGGGAATGGCACCACCATTCACCACAAGGTTGTATCCTAGTCTGCATTCACGCACAACGAAATGCTAGGGGAACAAGTCATCTTGATAGTTAAGGTAGAAGCTTATCAAGATTGGATGTCATAATTACATGACTTCCTCAAGCTTGGTTTAATCCTACAAGGATTTTCGTGTGCTGCAAAATGCACATTCATATAGAAAGTGATAAAGTATGTCTTGCTTGGAGATATCTTGTACCATAGAAGCTATGATGGAATTCTCCTTCATTGTCTTGAGCCCCAAGAATCAGCTTGGGCAATTTTGCAAGCTCATGATGGTACATGCGATGGCCATTTTAGCGGCATGGCCATTGTCAAGTGCATCCTTCGAATGGGTTATTATTGGCCCACTATGGAGAAGGATTGCACCACGTATGTCAAGAAATGCATTAAATGTCAACATCATGCTAATCTTATGCACTTGCCATCGTAGGCCTTACAACCCATTCAAGCGGCTTGGCCATTTTCTCAGTGGGGTTTGGATCTAATCGGTAAGATCTCTCCTCCATCATCGGGCTAACATACATTTATTATAATGGCTACTGAGTATTTTACAAAGTGGGTGGAAGCAATTCCCTTAACAATGACAACTGGAGCACGTATTGCGGAGTTTATACTTCACAATATCATTAGTCATTTTGGGATACCATCCAAGATAATATCGGATAATGGAATATCATTCAAGAACAAAACTGTGAAGGCTTTAATGTCTAAGTACAATATACAACATAGTTTTATGACTCCATATTATCTACAGGCAAACGGGTAAGCTGAGGCTTCAAACAAGATAATGGTCACCATATTGAAAAATATGGTACAAGAAAACCACAAATATTGGCACATCCAGCTACCCCTTGCATTATGGGCTTATAGGACTAGCATTCGGATGCCCACTAGGGCAACCCCATTTTTACTAGTATATGGCATTGAGGCCATTATGCCCCTAGAGTTGGAGATTCCAATGCTGCATGTCACATTGAAAGAGTTCATCGATGATGACACTGCATGGCAAGCTCACCTAGATCAATTGATGCTTCTTGATGAATGTCACATGAATGCCCTTGAGCATCTCTGCATTTACCAAGAGTACTTAAAATGAGCTTACAATAGTAAAGTCCACTTGAGAGACTTTAAGGTTGGTGATCTTGTGCTGAAAGAGAACCAACAAAACTCAAACCTACCACCGCACTTGCGAGATAAATTTATGGCTAACTGGTTAGGTCCTTACATCATCTCAGAGTAGATTGGACCTAGAACATATCATTTGACATCACTTGAAGGTGTTGAAGAGCTTGAACCTCTCAACATCCTTCATCTTAAGGCATTCCACACTTAATAATTCAAAAAACTTAAAAATATGGAAAATTTCAAAATCCATAAAAATCAAAAAGCAATAAAATCTAAAAATATTGCATTTCATTTGCATCATGCATTTTCATTTTGCACATGCATTTCATTTAATTGCATTGCATTAGGCATATCCATCCATCATATTTGCATTAGGATAGGTTGTGTTTGCAATCTTACAAATGACACCACGTTTGTATTTCAATCATGCATCTATGCACCATCATCATCCATCACCCTTGTGAGTAATTGTGTTTTTCAACACAACCCCTCCTATTGCTATGAAGAATATACTAGGGTTTTATGGTCATTCAGACATACCTAGTGGTCTTCTCAGATTTAGTAGAAATCTTGCTTTGCTTTTGTAGATGAGGTCTAGTTTGATAGCACTTAGCATATCAGAATCCCATCACTAATCAAACACATTAACAATCCTACTTAGGGTAAGGAAGGATGAACACTACAAAAGTGGTCTGGGTCACCTTAGGTGAAAGGTTTTGTTACTTGCTCATTTTGTGAGGCGCAATGGTCTAGAGTAGAGGTCATTGGCAAAAGGATAAGTTTACCCCCTACCCGAATAAATCCCTTGCTTACATAAAGGAGAAAAATCCCAAAAATCAAATCAAATCCCTTGCTCAAAACAAAAGAAAAAAAAATACAAAATAAATAGTGATTTTTATCACTATATATGAGCAAGTATCCCAATAAATTGAAGAAAATAAGGGGGTGAGCTTGAATCCCTAGAATGATCAATGCTCAAAAATCATAGGGTGATCCCCAATACAGCAATGGGCTGAATGAATCCCACCTGACATTGGGGTAGGTCTAAGCAATTTACAAATGAGCTAGCTTTAGGTGGCTTGTATTGCCTAGTGGTCTAGTCTAACTAAATCCAAACCTAGGATCGGGTGGACATTTGAGGATCCCCAATACAACAATGGGCTGAATGAATCCCACCTGGCACTAGGGTATGCTTATGTCTCATCTAATATATTCATTTGCACACACAGGGGTAATGAATAGCTTGGTCTTTCATAGTAAAAACTTTATTTTTTAGAAGTCTAGTATAGTCATTATACAACTTTTGATAAGTCAACTAGGGTGTTTGAGTCTCATGGAAAACCTCAAAAATTCCCAAATAGCAACAACCATATCAAATCAATCAATTATCAACTTCCTTTTATAAGATTTTGTTTATTAAGGAGTGTTCATAATATAGGATAGATACCGGATGGATATCAACAATGATGTTTAGATGACCACTGACTATGTTGTGCATGTTATTTTAACTTACCAAAATCTTATGAATAGAAACAATACATAATTTCATAGCACATATGGATGTTTAATTGATTAATTCTTATGATAAGAAGTATCAATTACATGTCATGATTATTATACATTCTGTGGTGTCATCCATTAGATTGTCAAACTCATATTGCATTCATACATTATGTTTTAAGTGATTAAGACATACATGTTCATTTACATTAGATCAATCATCATGTAAATAATGCATTACATACATTGCATTCATCATATCATAGCATCATAAATTAAATGCATACAAGTATAGTAAATTAAACATGCATTTAACATCTAACATTGCATCCATATGCATACAATCAAAGTAGTCTATCTACACATCTAGATCACAATATCTAGTCATACATCCATCATCTAGCTAGTGCATGTCATCCATACATCACATCATATAGCATCAAATCAATATAAAATATAAGAATTGCATCCATATGCATATCATAAACATAAAATAAATAAATCTACACATATAATGAGTCTCATAAATATTTATATCATATATATATATATATGTGTGTGTGTGTGTGTGTGTGTGTTTGTGTGTGTGTCAAAAAGAGTATATAGGCATATGTCCAAAATGCCTATAGGCTACAACTATGTAGGTCCTCGACCTTACACTCAAAAATGGTACAAATATCTAAAAATATCTATACTAGGTAGCACCTATACCCCTAGTCTATGAGGCTCCCCCATCACCTCCACCCTCTCGGTGAGTCCACCTAGAGCTAGAACCGGTGGACCTCTCTGACCTGTGAGTCCTATGACTAGGTTGTGCTAATGACTACCCTATCTCTTGTATCCTGGTCCGCTAGGTCCCTATAGTGGTAGTCCTCTCTGGAATCTCACCCCTAAGTAGCTCGATCTCTCCCTCCATGTGAGAGATGTGAGTAGCATCTGATGCTCACTCATCGAGGTGATTCTAAACCATGGCCTATAGCCTATGGATCTCTATATCTAGATCTAAACCTACATTTCCCTATATAGCTAGAGTTGCTAGAGTAGCCTATGGAGTTGAGGGCTCCCCTCACTCACTCCTCACTTGATCCCTCTCATGAGTCATGAGCTATAGTTGAGACTATGCTAGATCTCACTCCAGTGTCATCTTCTCTAGAGCTATAGTGGCACTCGTAATCTATGCTATATGGGTGGTCCTCTCCTCCTCGTAGCCTCACCACTACTCCTATCCCTATCTTAACTGATCCTATGTGGCCTTCAGCTATGCCTGTAAAGTCACCATAGTGGTGTCTCTCTATAAAATCTATAGCTAAGCAGTCCCCAACTGAGTCTGTAGGCTAGCAACCTAGGTCCTAAGCTATGCAGGCTCATCATCAGGCTCCTCCTCATCCTCCTCCTCAACTTGGGGCTCATCCTCAGCATCTACACCCTCTCCCCACTCACCCTCTATCCATTGGTGAACCCTATACCCATGAGGATCTACTCCCTCTAGGTAGGCCTCAACTGCCTCTACTACCCCACCATATATAGGTCTACCTAGGGGGCCATCACCCCACCATAGCATGGTAGTCCACCAAGTATCATAGTATGTAGTCATCCCTACATCTACCATTCCTTGAATCCTACCAGTCATCATCCTCATCACCCAAAGGGGTCACCCGGGGCCAAGTCAAATCCTTCTCTACCTTAAGGTGATGGTAGAGAGTAGGCACTAGTGGAATGTCCTAGTAGATACCAAACTACCTCAAGACATGCGAGAAGTGGAAAAACTCATGCATATCAAGCTTACACCTGATAAGCCACCTATCTCATCTGGTATACCTCAGGTACCTATCTGCCTCTGGCCATGTAGGACAATCCATGTAGGGCCACCATACAATATGATCCGGCTGAAGTCAAGTTAGCTGGTCTAGATAATGTTGCAAGTCTCCCGCTCGAGTCCTGCTCTAGAACCCCTTAGCCTCCCTGGGCTAGCAAGTAGTATAGCATTGTGAAGCCTCTACTATGTCTCCAATCCAATGAGGAAGGCCCCCTGGATGGTCGATGGTGATGTGCTACCACACCCATACCTAGAGTAGCATGCTACAAGCAACTCCAATGTAGCCCCATTATGTAATCCTGTATAGCTCATCATAGAGCTAGGCTAGGAGGGCGCTACCCCATGATAGAATTAGTGGATGCTCCTTAGTGCTCTCAAGAAGATCCTGCATCCTAGAGAGGAGGTTCTAGGGGAACCTCACTCTTGAAGTGTTGGTAATAGGATATGAATGTACAGGTACATCAAGATGGCCTGCTACTCAGAGAATACTTGTGCCTCGAACCAACGCTCAATAGGCATACCTCCATGGTCAATATCACCCAATGCCTCATCACGTCGGGCACCAAAGACTCACTGGAACATTGTAAGCTTCATCATGGTAGGTGAAGAGGTGATGGCCTCCCCATCAATGGGGATGTAGAAGATGTGGTACACATCCTCCAGGGTGACTGTGATCTCTCAGGTCGACAGGTGAAAAGTATTGGTCCGTGCATCCCAGTGGTGGGTCAAAGCAGTAAAATATGCCTAATGAGGCCTGATAATCGAGAGGTGGATAACATACCCCAGGCCTATGGCACCGAACCACACCTGTTCAACGTCGCTAATCTCATGGAGGTGGTCCTGATAGAGCTCAGACTCCCTCACTCAAGAGGTCAACTAGAAGGATACATAATAATAATCAATCAAAAACATCAAAAAATGACCTTAAAAAGTCAAGCAAATTCAAAAATATTCAAAAATATAAAAACATTCACAAATTGCATTTCAAAAACATTCAAAAAAATCAATTAAATCAGATTAAAAAAATTTTAAATTTTCAAAAAAAATTAAAATTTTAGAAAAATTTTTTCTAAAATCCCACCCTACCATAGCTGGGACCCATGATCGACAACAATGGTCAAATTTCTGACCATTGAGATTTGAACCTAGCCATGGATGATAACTGTAGCCCCCAATTTTCCAATTGGGAACCATGGCTGCCACCCATGGCTAAGAGCAGTGACCTTTTTGGGGTCACATCCCATCCCAAAAAAAATAAAAAAATTAAATAATCCCACCCTCTAATTAACCTAGACTAATCCTAAGCTAGGGTGAGGTTCTTTACCGGTATTTTAATGTGGTTAAATTTAATCTATTAATTAATGAGGTTCATTTTATTGGGTAAATAAAAAGAGATAGTTGTAGTAGTACCTTTCCAGCACTGTCTCCACCACTAGTGGATGCATCCATCGGGTCAACCATGTTGGGTAGGTTGAGTATGTAGTCCAACAATGTTCCATGTCAAATTTTTAACCTCACCTCTCAGAGCTCTCAGTTTTGCAAGTCAGCAATTGGAAAATAATGACGTTGAAAATGATAGATTTTCTTTTATATTTTCCATTTTTCCCTCGATCATGCCTGGCAACCACAGGCGTAGAATTAGGGTTCATCGATCGCGAGTTAGAGCTGCGGCTAAGGAAATTGTAAAAATTAGTTGCGGCTGACAAGCACGGCTAGCATCCAACAATAAATGCCCTCAAAATGCAACCATGAGGGGCTTTAAAATGTAAAATTAAAAATATCAAATGGGCCAAAACCCTCAAAAACTATCAAAAATAACAAAAAAATCCAAATAATTCAAAATTCAAATGCACCTCGTATCCAGTTATTTACCCTATACACTTGGCGGTTGCAGCGACTTGCGATCCATGCAATCCAGCAAGATGAGTAAATTACCATAAGGCCATTTGGGGTAAATTAGTCATCGCTGAATTGATATGCTTCACTTCAATCCCTAAGAAGGCCTAGACGACCAGACTGCTCCATGGGAATGAGGTATTCATCTCAATTCTTCTATGACATTTTTCAGTAGATCATCGTACAATATGATTCAACATAAACCTAATTGCAATTGCTATCATTTTGATTCCCTAAGAAGGCCATAACGGCTGGACTGCTCCATGGGATAGAGATGTACAATTACTATTAATAGTTGTAATCATGGCTGAATTAAGCCTTGCCAAGTAATATCAAAGTGCTAAAACCTTCAATTGTTCAAATCACTCATTGTGGTCAAGCGACTCATCACTTCAGTCAATTGTCCTACCCTCATCGACTCATCGCTTGAGGGGGTAGTCATTATATCAATTATCATAATCAAATTCAATAGGATATCACTCGATCTTGTCAAATTGTGTTCATCTTATGAATCATTGCCAAAGACTATCATAAGCTTACCCTTTGTTGGGGCAAAAAGCAACTATGATAGTTAAGTTAGTAGCTCTCCACCTATCGATAGAAGCCTATTGTAGCACTGAAGCTACCCGATCACCGCTGGAGCTTGCCAAAGCTTTGCAAATTTAAGCCTTCCCTCAGTTGGAAGCAATGATTCTAAGATGTGTGTCCTTTGGTAGGACTGGGCATCTAATGTTGATCAGATCAATGATCATCATTTAACCTATGACATCATTTTAGGAGGTCTATTTTTGCTTAGCGTTGTTCGTTCTCACAATGCATCCCAAAAGGGGCATCTGTAGACACCTAAAATGCATCATGTCGAGGTGACTACTCATATGGGACATGCTAACAGACCATATGAATGATCTTGGATAGCTCCAAGGTGAAGCAATGGTTTTAACCACTCAATTTGGGTAGAGTTTCTTAACTCAGCCTTAGCCACGGCTGACACCCGTGGCTAATAGAGCTAGTTGTGCCTCAGAGCCATGACTAGCATCAAAGTAGTTTTGGACCCAGAATCGGTTACAACGGCTTGGGCGATGAATCCAAATGGATTTTGGGTGGGGAAGCCTCTAGAACTTTCCCTCCAACTACTCCAACTACAGGTTTCTTGTTCTTGGCTTCTCCATGAAGCTAGAGCAAGGCCTTCAATGTGCTATAAGACCCCCCTCCAAATTGGGGAGACTATCTAGGAAGAGTTTCAATTGAATGCAATGGATTCCTATCAAATTGTTGACCCAATTTGCAACCTTTTGGAGAGGAGCTACCTTGTCCAAACATGAATGGCATTCAAAGCCATGGAGATCCTAGAGGTCTAGGGAAATCAAGAAACCGTAATTGAGTCCCTTTAACCATGAATTCAGACAATTCACACCACCAATCCATCAGAGGACACTGAGGTGACCCTTGACCATCAATTCAACAAGGAGAATTGGAGATCCAAGCCCAGATTTGGAGAGCAAGAAGAGTTTCACCTCATCCATGGCTATCAATCGTGGCTAACAGTGCCAACTGCACCACAGACACGCGGTGAGGGTTTGATCCCTTTTTCCCCTATTTTAGCAGTATATTTCCATTTTTATGCATTTATTTAAGTAGATTTGAGTTAGATTAATCTTCTTTGATGCTTTTGCATAGTCAAATTTAGGATTTGAGGATAGATTTCCTTTATTCCTAGCATTAGTCAATTCTAGACTAGTTTATGTTCATTTCATGCAATTCAAGTTTCTAATGGCTAATTAGGATGTTTCATAATTATATTTATGTCTTCCTTTATATGCTTTACTGTAATTTAATGATTTCTTGCATAGTTTCATAGATTACATGCTTCATTTGCTTTCCTTAGCATTCTTTATGCAAGATTCCTCCAAAAGCCTCATCAAGAGAGGCCACCTTTGCTTGTAATCATTTCTTGTTGTTTCTTGAATGTAGGGTTTATAAGATCCATCCATTTGCAAGGCATTCAAGGTAGCATATGCCTCTAATCATGGAGAAGAAGGTCACCATTGATCTTGAGCAGTTCGTGTCCTATTGGAAAGTCTATGAATTACACCACCCCCTCATTTAGAGGGTCTTCAAAACTATATTGATTGTATCAACATTGAGTATCCCTAAGAGGGACGTAATTGTAATTGAATTTGGCAAATTTTTAATAAAAGGAAGCTCTATTTCTTGTTAAATTCATTGTTGTCAATATTTTATGCTTTAATGTTTGATATCAATTGATGCATTAGTTAGGTGTATGCTTTATGCATGGGTACAGTAGGAAAATTGAGTAGTAATATGGGATCTTCTGGATCATCAAATACTAGTATAAGAGGCATAACTAGGTCAAACAAATATTTAATACTATTATCTTCTAACGATTTGTAGCATTGTAGTGCTTTACCCTAGAGATATTGAGCAAGAATTCTAACCATTACAACTTTGAAGATGATATTATAAATAGTATCCAAAGTTGTGATATCTTAGCAATGCTCATAATTTATATTTTTTCTACCATCATAAACATGCAAAAACTTCAATACAATTTGGGAAATCTCATGAAAATATAGTAAACTAAGGGGTATAACACTATTCCATGCAAGATAAAGTTGCCCTAACATGGCTTTGATAGGATATACTGTGAAGCCATTTGATTGGTATTCAATGATATTTCTTAGATTTTTTGTGCTATCACCATTTAATTCTAAACAATTTTACCATCAAGGTCTCCAACTTTTTTTTATTCTTGAACTAATAGAATCACAAAATGAACATGTGTTATTCACTTATGAGGTTAATACTATTCACTAAAATCTTAAGTCCTCTAGGAAATTGAGAGTTTCTTGCAAGAGATATGGTGATTGGATTCTATATGAGCTTTTATTTCTCAATGGAGTTGCTAGGTGATTGGGATTTTGATCTATTAGAGAAAAATTTCACCAAGATTCTACTCAATTAGATAATTGTAAAATTTGGATCAAATTTGAGCATGCTAAAAAAACATGTTCCAAAATCTACCTAAGTGGATGAGTTGTGCCCTCAAGACCTTGGCCAAGATTGGAAGAACCAAAATAGCTTCTAGATCATCCTTTGGAGTAGGGTGGTTCCTTATGATACTAGCTAAACAAACAATTGGGGTGGGACTAAAGAAAGTAATGGGAAAGGGTTAGAAGCTAGAAGTGAAATTTAGCTTGGATTCAACCATAGCAAGAGATATAAGAGCATGAGAGTCTCATCCTCTTAACTAAATTAAACTACTTGACAAACCAGTTATCATCCAATATTATGAAACATTAATAAAATAAGCACCTATATCATTAAACATTCCAAATAACAAACAAACAATAATCTACACAGATATCAAGATAGAAAAATAAATTTATTAGAATATACTATTTATCCCTTTAACATAAATGTTTAGCAATTCAACATACATACATGTTTTATAATATTCTTAGACACAGGCCAAACATCAATATAATACTAATTAAAAGGGGTAGCTTTCAACCATATAGCTTATGCAATTGTAAAATCTAAAGAGCTAATCCTTGAAATGGGTTACATTTGAGTATATATAGATTTACATTGCATTCAATTAAATTGGAATGATTATGTGGAAGCTTTCATGTAGGCCTACTAGAGTAAGTGCAAAAATTGGGCATTATTTTTAGCTCAGTCGGGCTTAACCATTTCAAGCATGTTTTTTTGATGTGTCTAGCCCAAATTTCTCTTGAGAAGCTAGTTTGCATGCTACACCATAAAATTATGAGCACTTTTTGACATGACTACTTTCTTCCACTCATTTCTATTGTGTTGAATCAATTGTGTAGGGATAGGTGTGTGATGGAGGATTCTTTGACCATTAAGGTATCTGATAGCAATGATTCTAGGTGGATGGTCAACACACACTAGTTATATTGATTATAACAAGTCTATAAGTACTTTTCTTGAAGCTAAATCTTTGAGAGCTTTGTCGAGTATTTGAAAGTTTAGCTTCCTTTATGTCAGAATCTAGGCCTTAGTTGAATTTTGAATCCAAAAACTGCATCATAATGCCAAAACTATTTTCCTTTTTGAAGATGTTAGCTTTCTAAAAAGTCTAACCCTTGGCTCTACACTTAGCACCCTTTTAAAATATGCTTTTTTGGGTGCTAGAGATGAACCTTAAAACTTGTCACTTTCATGCTAGGCTTCAATACTTAGAAATATTTTTATTTGGCCTTAGCTTCTATATATGTTGAACTTCTTATGCACTTTATGATGATGTCAGCTCTTGAAAATTCTAGCTATTATTTGATACTTAGCCATATTTTGCATTCAGTAAGGGGTTGCCTTGATGCCAAATGTCAAAAAAAAATTTATATTGGAATGTTAGATTTTGAAAAAGTTAGGATGCTTGCAAGTTCTATACTTGTTTGAATTTTTGGTTCAACATTATGAATGACAAATACCAGATTCTAAACATTTTATGCTCCTCTAATGATTTCAACTAATCTAGAAGTCCAACCAGCTTTTATGTGTCAGATGCCCATGTCTTAGCCAAAATTTCAATCTAGTCATCATGCATACATCAAGAATACCTTACCTTAACCAAAATTTTAGTCCAACACAAATAATGTGTTGGATTAACCTACCTTAGATAAATTTTCAATTTTTTCTAGGCACTATTTGATATTGATTTGAAATGTAATATTTCAACCTACCTTTTACTTATGCTTTATAGTTGAATTTTCACTAGGAGCTTCATCTTATCTTCAACTTGTGCCCACACAATACTTTGAGTCTAACTACAATGTTGATGCCTTAGTAAAATGATTACAAAACTTGAGCAAAATCACAATTTGGCTTATTTGTAGGGATTGTTGATGTGGGTGGTGAAATCTACTCAGAGTCCCTAGGAGTTTATCTCCATATACATAATATGGAATATATAATGCATTGGATTCATTTATTAGGTTTGTTTAGCTACATTTAGCTGATCATTATAATATTTAAGAAAATATGTTACAAATTATTCAATCATATTAATTTTTAAAATAGATATTGAAGAACACAAGCTTATACTGAGAGGGGGGGTGAACAAAGATAAGATCACTTTTTAATTTTCTTTCCAAAACAATATTAATCAATATAATCAATGGTAATATCAATAGAAATAACCATAGCAATGCAAAAATCATCACACACAATAGAGACACAGATTTAACGTAGTTCACCCAAAGATGGCTACCTCCATGGAGAAAATATTTCTTCTAAATATTTCTCAAATAATCTCATGGGAATACTTACCAATTACAATGCTTATGGACCTTTGTCCAAAGGAGATGTTGATCCCCTAAATCTAGTTTGTGGATCTCTATCCATAGAAGAACTCCTCCTCTGCTCTGGCTAGTGATCCTCTAGAAGACACTACCTCCACTGCACTAATTGTGGATCTCTCTCCACTTGAAGACTCTTGTCATCGCTTAGAAGACCTATCCTTAATGTCTTAACTGATGGATATCTATCCACTGGAGACTTTGTCCTCTCTGCTCTGTCACCTCCAAAGATCTTCTCAATAGGTTCACTCAGAACCTACTCAAAACTGCTCAATAGGTCCACTCAGAACCTACTCAAATATTCTCAATAGGTCCACTCAGAACTTGCTCAAATTTGCTCAACATTTCTAGTTAGAACCTCCTCAAATATGCTCAATAGGTCCATTTAGAACCTGCTCAAATATTCTCAACAGGTTCACTCAAAACCTGCTCAAATATTCTCAACAGGTCCACTCAGAACCTGCTCAAATCTGCTCAATAGGTACACTCAAAACCTTCTCAAATATGCTCAACAAGTTCACTCAGAACTTGTACAAATATACTCAACAGGCTCACTTAGAACTTGTCCAAATATGCTCAACAATGAAGAACACAAGCTTATACTGAGAGGGGGGGTGAACAGTATAAGACCACTTTTAACTTTATCTATCAATACAGCTTTCAAACCATTAACATGCAGAATAAAGATAGCAGTAATAACAATAGTAAAACAATGCACAAAATGCAATCCACAAAGAGACACAGCAATTTACGTGGTTCACCCAAGGTGGGCTACTCCACGGATAAAACTTTTCTTCTAAAAGTTGTATCAAAGTCCTCTCGGGAATCCTTCCCGATTACAATGTTTATGAGCCTCAGCTCAAAGGAGACACCTTCCCCTAATTCTCGCTTTGGCTGGTGATCCTCTAGAAGACCTCTACCTCCTTCGCCCTTAGCAAGTGGAATTCTGTCCACGGAAGACACCCGTCTTCCCTGCTCTGGTCGGAGATCTCTGTCCTCAATTCTGTCATAGCAAAGCTGGTCCTCTTCTCTGCACCAAACACAGTCCTTCGGTCTGGCACAATACTGTTCCTCTTCCTCTGTTCTTTTTTTGCACTTGGTTGAAACCAATATTTTACTGTCTGTGCAAATACTGCAGTTCTCGATCAAAAACATAGTAGCACAGATTTCATGTATTCTGCGTATACACAGCAATACAGTCTTCGCAAAATATAGCAGCACTATCTTCGCAAATACAACAACACTTCCTTTTCACTTTTTGTCTAAGTCACGATAGCACTGTCTTCGCAACCTCTGTCTAAACACAGCAGATGCTCAGGCTTCTACTTATGCACTTCTGCGATCGATCTTCTCCCCGCACTCTCTCTGTGCAATTCGCACTTCGAACGCACACTTAATCGATGCCCAAACTATCAAAACATCCCTCCTTTTATAGAGTAAGATCCATGGTCATTACATCCAAACTTAGTCGGCTGTTATACTTCCACTGCATCGGCTGCAAAACCCTGTGCTGTGTCGGCCCAGATTTTAACTTTGTCGGCTCAAAGTTAACTCTATCCTCAACCGCCTCCCTGTAGCTTCTGGCGTGAAACTTCAACATGTCGCGATATCGCGACACCTTTGCCTGTCGTACACCTTCTATAGCTTGTTGTAGCGATATCGCGATGCTTTTGCTTTTGTCTGCTTCCCTTGGCACTTCTATCACGAAATCGTGACACTTTTGCCTTTCGCTGATGTCATCTCACTTCTGTCATGAAATCGCGATGCTTTAGACTTCAAAGCCTTCTTCTCCGCTTCTGTCATGAAATCGTGACACCTTTGCCTCTTGCTGACGTCATCAGCAACTCTGTCATGAAATCATGACGCTTTAGACTTCAAAGCCTTCTTCTCAGCTTCTGTCATGAAATCATGACACCTTTGCCTCTTGCTGACGTCATCTGCAACTTTGTCATGAAATCATGACACTTCTTGCTTCTTCAACCTTTTCTCGGTTTGCACTAGCGAAAATGGAACATGTCACAAAATCGTGACGCTTTCACTGCCTTAAGCTCTTTTCCAACTGCTCGTGAAAGGAACATGTCATGAAATCGTGACACTTTCTTTAAGCTCTTTCTAAATGGAACATGTCATGAAATCGTGACGCTTTCTTTAAGCTCTTTTCCAATATCTCACTTAGAACATGTCATGAAATCATGATGCTTTCACTGCCAACTCAACCTGTCGTGAAATCGTGACACTTTGCATCCGTACAACTTCTTTGAAACTTCCATCATCTTTCAACTCAACTTCAATCTGACACTTTTCCCTCAACTTGTCACGAAATCGTGACACTTCCAACTCAAGCCGCCAACTCAACTTGTCAGCGAAATCATGACACTTCCTGCAACTCAACGCTGCCAACTCAACTTGTCACGAAATCGCGACACTTCCTACAACTCAACACTGCCAACTCAACTTGTCACGAAATCATGACACTTTTGCCTAAACTTTCTCTCTCCTAAAACATGTCACGAAATCATGACAGTTTTTCCAGCCGCCTGCAAACTTTTTCTAACTTATCTTTTTCTTGATCTTTTGCAACTGGATTTTCTGGGAGACTTACTGACCAGTTGAAACCTTCATCAAAACACATACTTAGACATAAAAACAAATTGCTCCAAGAACTCCTTGACATCAAAGACAACAACTACCAAGAGCTCCTTGACATCAATGACAACAACTAAACTTAGGCAAAGGCAATGTACTCAAGGTACCCAAAATTGCCAACAATCTCCCCCTTTGTCATTGATGGCAACCCTTTACTAAAAACACATCTTAAAGAGCCAAAACTGAAATCAATCTCTTTGAAGTTTTGCTCCCCCTGACTTGAAGCTTTCCTCTTCACTTGAAACTCTCCCCCTTACTCATATCTCTCCCCCTTACTCAAAACTCTCCCCCTTTGTCATCAATGGCAAAGGGTCACCTTTGGGGCTTGGGACTAAAAATGAGTCTCTTAGCTTAGTCCCTCCCCCACTTCCTAATGAGGTGATTTAAAATAGAGTTGGGAGTGAAACTCCCATTAGACACTCATCATCATCAGTGTCTACAATTTCTTTGCCGGGCCTTTTCTTGAGCTCTTTGTTAATGTTTCTGTTCTTGGCACTTTTCTTGTTCTTGTTCTCATCTCTTTTCTTGTCCACACCTTGATCCTTGGACCTGTTTATACCACTGTTTTTGTTCTTGTACCTTGGAAGATCAGCTCTGCACTTTTTGGCTGAGTGACCTGTATTGTTGCACTTGTAACAAACAACATTATTTCTTTCAGGCATAGTTGTTCTTTGAATTCGCCTGTTCTGACTAACCCGGTTCCTGTTATTTGAATTGCAAAAAATTGCCTTGTGCCCGAACTGATTACAAGAGTAGCAATACCCTTGAAATAAATTACGACTTCTGAAATTATTGTTAACCTTCTTCATTTGAGACATGCAATGTGCAGCCATGTGTCCAAACCTGTAACACGCAAAACATCTACCAAAAAATATTCTTTTAAACGATTTCTTGGGTCCCGAGAACTTCTGTTTCATATCCAAAAATCTATTTTCTATTTCTGCGGATTCATCACTCACAGACTCATGATCTGAAGTACTTTCTTCATCAGAACTTTCTTCTTTTTGAAATCTCTTGCTAGATTCCCCAATCTATTTCTTGTGCGGCTCAACAAAATCGAGACCTGTTTTATCTGTTGGATTTCTTTGATTTTTGATGAGAGACTTAACCTTCTTGGAGCTATCCTAAAATCTGTAGAGTTTATCCTTGTAATCTTTATTTTCTTCTTTCAAAGAAACCATTTTCTGCTCTAACTCATTATACTCAAGAATCTTAGACTCTAACTCATCCTTGAGTTCCTGTGTTTTGGCTATAGAGAAGTCGAGACTTTCGATAAGATCGTCTCTCTCCATACAACATTCATCTAACTTAACCTTGAGTCTATCATTCTTCTTTCTTTCCTTTTCCAAAACATTGAGAGCATTATTGAGTTCACATTCAAGATTCTCTATTTGATTGCACTTTGAATTATCAAGACCTTTTTCTGATTTCTTATTACTAGATGTGCTACCCTTTTCAAAAACCATACATGCATCTTCCTTATCATTTTTTGAAGCATCCTCATACATACTAGCAACCAATTCATTATTTGTGCAATCATCCTCAAGGTGCCCAAAATTTCCACATCTAAAGCATTTCATGACCGTGAATTTATGTTTCGGTTCTTCCTCTTTTTTTGAAATGAACAACATCTCATTTTCATTATCACTGGAAGAGCTTTCACTATCACTGCTAGAACACTTACTTACTTTGTCCAAATAGAAGCTCTTCTTGTTCTTGAGTGAATACCTCTTTTCTTGATTGTTGTGATCATCTTTGTTCTTTCTGTAATACCTGTGCTTTTCAGAATCCTTGCTTTTGACATCCTGTAAATTTTCATCACTTTCATCTTTGGAAACATTACAGTCAGTAGCATAATGACCATACTTTCCACAGTTGAAACATCTTATATTTTTCTTGCTTTTGTGCTTTCTAGAGAATTTGCCTTTCTTGCTGTAATATGCTTCTTCCTCACTAGAAGACTCATCACTTTCTTGAATCTGTTTGCCTTTTGATTTCTTGGTAGCTTTGAAAGCTGCCTCTTTCTTTATATCGACATTCACTTGAGTTCTCAGCTCAAAAGCTACAAGAATACTATGGAGCTCATCCTTTTTCAACTTATCTAAATCTTTGGCTTCCTCAATAGCAAAAATATTTTCACTAAATCTATTAGGAAGAGATCTTAAAATCTTATCACACACATCATTTTCAGCAAGTTCAAGACCTAAGTCTTTCATGGAGTTCACAATCTCATCCATCCGAAGCATGTAGTCACTAATATTTTCATCATCATTCATCTTGAGTTGTTCAAACATACCTTTAAAATGTCTCAATTTGGCCTTTCGGACATTTGCATCACCTGTATGAACAACCTGCAATTGTTTCCACATTTCACTAGTTGTCTTGCAGTGAATAACTTTGGTAAGATCAGCCTTCTATAAACCCTTCAGGATTGCATTCATGGCTTTTGAGTTGCTGTGATGTAGGAGCCTGTCTTCTTTAGTATAAGGACCATTTGCAGGAATGGTGTACCCATCTTCAATAACTTCCCATACCTCATTACCAAGAGCCATAAGATAGACTTTCATTCTTGCACTCCACAGACCGAAATCTGATCCATCAAGAATAGGTGCTGCATTGCCACCTGAGAAATCCATTGTGTTCTTAACCAGTTCTTCCTTCCGACTGTAAAACCTTTTCGAAGGAACCTGCTCTGATACCAATTGAAGAACACAAGCTTATACTGAGAGGGGGGGTGAACAGTATAAGACCACTTTTAACTTTATCTATCAATACAGCTTTCAAACCATTAACATGCAGAATAAAGATAGCAGTAATAATAGTAGTAAAACAATGCACAAAATGCAATCCACAAAGAGACACAACAATTTACGTGGTTCACCCAAGGTGGGCTACTCCACGGATAAAACTTTTCTTCTAAAAGTTGTATCAAAGTCCTCTGGGAATCCTTCCCGATTACAATGTTTATGAGCCTCGACTCAAAGGAGACACCTTCCCCTAATTCTGCTTTGGTTGGTGATCCTCTAGAAGACCTCTACCTCCTCTACCCTTAGCAAGTGGAATTCTGTCCATAGAAGACACCTGTCTTCCTCGCTCTAGCTGGAGATCTCTGTCCTCAATTCTTTCACAACAAAGCTGGTCCTCTTCTCTCGCACCAAACACAGTCCTTCGGTCTGGCACAATACTTGTTCCTCTTCCTCTGTTCTTTTTTTGCACTTGGTTGAAACCAATATTTTACTGTCTATGCAAATACTACAGTTCTCGATCAAAAACATAGTAGCACAGATTTCACGTATTCTGCGTATACACAACAATACAGTCTTCGCAAAATACAGTAGCACTATCTTCACAAATACAGTAGCACTTCCTTTTCACTTTTTGTCTAAGTCATGATAGCACTGTCTTCGCAACCTCTGTCTAAACACAGCAGACGCTCAGGCTTCTACTTATGCACTTCTACGATCGATCTTCTCCCTGCACTCTCTCTGCACAATTCGCACTTCGAACGCACACTTAATCGATGCCCAAACTATCAAAACATCCCTCCTTTTATAGAGTAAGATCCATGGTCATTACATCCAAACTTAGTCGGCTGTTATACTTCCACTGCATCGGCTGCAAAACCCTATGCTGTGTCGGCCCAGATTTTAACTTTGTCGGCTCAAAGTTAACTCTGTCCTCAACCGCCTCCCTATAGCTTCTGGCATGAAACTTCAACATGTCATGATATCGCGACACCTTTGCCTATCGTACACCTTCTATAGCTTGCTGTAGCGATATCACGATGCTTTTGCTTTTGTCTGCTTCCCTTGGCACTTCTATCATGAAATCATGACACTTTTGCCTTTCGCTGATGTCATCTCACTTCTATCATGAAATCATGACGCTTTAGACTTCAAAGCCTTCTTCTCCACTTCTGTCATGAAATCATGACACCTTTGCCTCTTGCTGACATCATCAGCAACTCTGTCATGAAATCATGACGCTTTAGACTTCAAAGCCTTCTTCTCAGCTTCTATCATGAAATCGTGACACCTTTGCCTCTTGCTGACGTCATCTACAACTTTGTCATGAAATCGTGACACTTCTTGCTTCTTCAACCTTTTCTTGGTTTGCACTAGCGAAAATGGAACATGTCACGAAATCACGACGCTTTCGCTGCCTTAAGCTCTTTTCTGCCAACTGCTCATGAAACTGGAACATGTCACGAAATCGTGACACTTTCGCTGCCTTAAGCTCTTTTCTGCCAACTGCTCATGAAACTGGAACATGTCACGAAATCGTGACGCTTTCGCTGCCTTAAGCTCTTTTCTACCAACTGCTCATGAAACTGGAACATGTCACGAAATCGTGACGCTTTTGCCAACTACAGGCTGCCAACTCAACCTGTCATGAAATCGTGACACTTTCTGCATCCGTACAACTTCTTTGAAACCTGTCATGAAATCGTGACGCTTTTGCCAACTGCAAGCTGCCAACTCAACCTATCATGAAATCATGACACTTTCTACAACTCAACCCTGCCAACTCAAACTTGTCATGAAATCGTGACACTTCCTGCAACTCAACACTGCCAACTCAACTTGTCGCGAAATCGTGACACTTCCTGCAACTCAACACTGCCAACTCAACTTGTCACGAAATCGTGACACTTCCTGCAACTCAACACTGCCAACTCAACTTGTCACGAAATCATGACAGTTTTGCCTGAACTTTCTCTCTCCTAAAACATGTCACGAAATCACGACAGTTTTTCCAGCCGCCTGCGAACTTTTTCTAACTTATCTTTTTCTTGATCTTTTGCAACTGGGCTACTCTGATTTTCTGGGAGACTTACTGACCAGTTGAAACCTTCATCAAAACACATACTTAGACATAAAAACAAATTGCTCCAAGAACTCCTTGACATCAAAGACAACAACTACCAAGAGCTCCTTGACATCAATGACAACAACTAAACTTAGGCAAAGGCAATGTACTCAAGGTACCCAAAATTGCCAACAACAATCTCACTCAAAACTTGTCCAAATATGCTCAACAAGCTCACTCAGAACTTGTCCAAATCTGCTCAACAAGCTCACTCAGAACTTGTCCAAATATGCTCAACAAGCTTACTCAGAACTTGTCCAAATATGCTCAACAAGCTCACTCAGAACTTGTCCAAATATTCTCAACAAGCTCACTTAGAACTTGTCCAAATATACTCAAAAAGCTCATAACTTGTCTGAATATTCTCAACGGGCTCACTCAAAAATTTTCCAAATATGCTCAACAGGCTCACTCAGAACTTGCCCAAATCCGCTAAACAATCTCACTCAGAACTTGTCCAAATCTGCTCAACAAGATCACTTAGAACTTGTCCAAATATGCTCAACAAGGTCACTCAAAACTTGTCCAAATATGCTCAACAAGCTCACTCAAAACTTGTACAAATCTTCTCAATAAGTCCTCTTTAAGACTTGCTCAAATATGCATTACAAGATTCCACAAAAGCTCACTCAAAATCAGTCCACAAGTCTTCTCAAAGACTTGCCTCAAATTAGCTTAACAATTTCACACAAAACTTGTTCAATCTCATAGAAGCATAAAGAGAATTGTTAGAGACTCAATATGTTCTATACTCAATGCTCAATCACTTTCTCAACTCAATCTCATAGAAGCATAAAGAGAATTGTTAGAGACTCAATATGTTCTATTCTCAAAACTCAATCTCAACTCAAATAAATCTCATAGAAGCATAAAGAGAATTGTTAGAGACTCAATATGTTCTATTCTCAAAACTCAATCTCAACTCAAATCAATCTCATAGAAGCATAAATATAATTATTAGAGACTCAATATGTTCTATTCTCAAAACTCAATCTCAACTCAAATCATAATATTGAATAGTTTGTTTCATGGAACTTGAACAACCACTTCACACAATCACTTGACTAGGCTCAATCAACTCTAATCAACCAATCACTTCAAGGAATAACCCTTTCTCACAAACCCTAGTCCAAGCATGTATCATCCAACTCAAAATATTTCCAACAATGCCCAACACAAATCTCACATAACAATGATACTCATGTTTTTTTCTAACTCAAGTTCAAGTTCTTTGCATAACCAATTTGCTTCAACAAAAACATTCTTCATATAACAATGATACTCATGTTTTTCTCAAATGCTAACTCAGGTTTTCATACAACCAATGGTTTCAACAACAATGCTTATAAAACAAGATTTTAATCACAACTCTCAAATCAAAAAATATTGAAGCATTAAACCAACCACTTTCAAAAAGGAAAACCTAATCAATTCCTTTTCACTACAAACTTAATTTTCAATCAATCCAATCACCTAACCCAACAAAGAAGAATTTTACCCATACCTTTTCTTGAAGAGTAGTTGTCTTTGCAAATTTTCCACACTCACAATTACTTCTTTGACAAACTCAATAAGGGTTAGAGGATATATATTTTATCAATAAATCACAACACAAAAATAATATCAACCAAAATACACCATATCACTCCATCAATAAAACAATGCTCAATATCTTTCAAAAATAATCTCCTTCGCAAATATCTCTTTCACAATAAAATCAACTCTATTAAAGTCTTACTTCTCAAATATCCAAAATTTATTATTTAAGACTTTAATTAAAACAATACCTAAACTCCTTATGCCTCCTAACTTTATTTCCAATCAATAATTCTTAGCTAGCAATTTTCCAAATAATAAAAACCTTTTAACTCCCACTTTGCTAAAAGTAATTAATCATCAACATAGGCAATATTATTAAATGCTCAACAAAAATATTACCTCTGCCTTGGATGGTATTCGAACCCCTAACTCTGCCCACGACCTGAGCCTTAGTCGTGGCTCTATTGCCATGCGAGCTAAGCACTCACTTGGAGCATTGAGAGCACCACGTGCTCTAAGTTACTTATGTTGTCGGTGAAAAAAAAAATATGCGCAACACTTTGGTGTTCCCAACACCAACCAAATTACGTCTTGTCAGGATTCGAACATAGCTCAACGTTGCCACAAAAACTTAACCAATGTCTCCTTGCCACTACACCACGTTTCCCAGATGTCTTGAGGGTTTCAATGCACTCTGGTTTATTTTGATCATCATCCTTCAAATATGTTCACTGTTTCTCATGAGCTCAACCACCAATTTGTATGTCATTTCTTATTTCGAGCAAGGATAAATTAATCAATGTCTTTTAGGCAATATATATAGTGCCCTTTGTCTTCCATGCAATCATTTCGACGCATCGATTTAATTCGACGTCATCTTGGTTGATTAGGTTATAAGGTATTTAAATTTAATTAAAAATAAATTTAAATATTATAAATTAAATCAAACCAACCTTAGGCTTTAACTTAATTAAATCTTGGGGCCTTGTCTTATTGCACAACCTTGTAATGAATATTTATTTATAAAATTTAAATTCCTTATGAATTTAAATAATTTATAAAATGAATATTGGACTTCCTTTTTAACCTTTGGAATAACCCTTCTTGGGTTTTTATGAACCAATCACTTAATCTGTACTCCCAATAATATTAAAATATTATGGAGCCTTCTTGACATTAACTTTTGCATTGTTGAAGCCTTTTCCTGGATGATAGTGACAACCTTTGATGACTTTATTTCTTGTCGAATTCCTTGATATGAGTGATAACTCTATCAGGTGACATCAATGACAACTTTGACTTAGAGGAATCAAAATGTCCAACATATATAACCTAAAATTTATGTAGAAATTCCTTTTTATGATGAATGTTTCATGATGACTTATTGCAATTTATTCTATAACATTTAGTATTGTGAGGTAGAACAAGTCATGGGATTTCATAATAGAAGGGTGTAAACATTTTAAGGAGGCTATTTTTTATACATTGGGATATTTCATGATACATTTGATCCATGTTTCTAGTTTGAGTCAAATTGTAAGTGGATCTAAGGTTTAGATTTTGATACTTATATAATAGTCTATAGCCTCATGCCCTCCTATATTTTCAATGGATGTGCACTAATGAGAACCTTGTATGACTACTATGTATCATACATAAGGACAAATGCATATCATTTAGATTTTAAATAATTGGCCATTGATGTAATATAATTTTGGGTGAGTGGAAGAAGATGAGTCCCACTTTTTACGATTATTACACCCCTAAAACTTATTTTTGTTGCTTTGAATATTTTTTTGGGTATTGATAAATAAAGGGGGTTGGAGGGTTCCAACCCTTTACAAAGAGCTCAAAATATGTACAAAAGATTAGACAAATACAAGATAGCCCTATCTTGATAAAACAAACAAACCTAGGCTAAACCTGCTTATGGAGAAGCTAAAAAAATATCCATACCACTATCCTCCTATTTGAAAAGGCTTATGTAGTTCTCAATGCTTCACATGACTGATAAAGAAACCGTTGATAGTAATGTAATTTAGTGTGCTCAAATCCTTCATCACATGATCCCAATAAGTATTCTGCTTTGCTCTACCCTCTTTATCTACTAACTTCATTATAAATTCTTATGATCTCTTTCAATTCCATGGGGATGTATGAACAAACCTTGAAATTCTTATATCTAATCGCCATATTCACCATTTTATCAACAAATTTGTTTTCCTCTCTATAAATATGTTAAATTTGACTTTCTTCTAGGTTTCCTAAAATAGTCCTTGCATCTGTAATTATTTGGAAAATTCTAAAATTATTTTGCTCCTCTTTTTAAAGTGAAGTTATAGTATTCTTGGTATCCTCCTTGATAACAATTCTCCTAAAATCCAAATTCATTACAATTTGGAGGCCTGTAAGCATCACCCTTGCTTCAAATTGGTGATTTATGTAATTCCCAGATCCTCAGCATATGCAACAACTACCTGATATTTTTCATTCCTGATGAGGCCCCCACCACTAGCATGACATGGGTTGCCTTTCGCAGCCCCATCAAAGTTAATTTTTACCCAATATTTGTGAGGACATTCCTATATAGTATTTAGTCTCACCTTATTTATTTTTTTCATATTTAAGGTATGGTTTTCTCTAGAGAGGATCATTGCAAGATTTGCCTGGCAGATAATATTTTTAATAAAATCCTCCAAGAGGGTTGTTCTTATCCTAACATAAACCCTATTTATTCCTCTAGTTTTATTTTTGAACACTTGTTTGTTTCTTTCCAACCAAATCCCCTAGCAAATATGTGGAATGCATTTTTGCCAAAAATACTACTTACTAAGTGTCAATGTTTTCAAATCCTGATTAGAGAACTTGGAATGAACCAAGCAACAATAAATTCTATCAATAACATAGTTAGGAAATCTTAAAAAAATTGCAAGTTCCAAATAGGTGGTCCACACACTCATACTATTTGTTACACAACACATAAACAATTGGAACCATAATCCCTCTTTTGAACATATTGTATTTTGTGAGGATATTATTGAGAATGACAGTCCAAAAAAACATAGTAACCTTAGGGATAATGTTTAGCTTCTAGATTCTTTTAAGCTTAGGTTTCTCTGAGGTTACTTTGCCCAAGACTCTATATACATCCTTCACCAAGTACTGGCCTTATTGGTTTCTTCTCCAAATTATCTGATCCTCCTATTAGACTTTGCCTAAATAATAACTCCTTAAAAGGTTTTGTAGATCTTTACCTTCTGTGCCTTGCATATCTTATTGCAGGATTTTCCACTCCTAAAAATCATCCAACCTATGAATGTAACCATTAATTTTCTTACCATAGGTTCTGGTTAAATGTTCTTTGATATATTTGAACTTTCTATAGTTTTATAAAGGCTCCTCTTGAATCCAATGGTCTTTTCAAAAGTCTATTTTTTCTCCCCTTCCTACTTTCCATTTTAGCCCTTACCATAGAAATTTCCTACTATTGATAATATTTTACCAAAAAATAGATCCAAGTGGAGGATTAGAACAACTAATAAAGTGGTTTCTACCCTCCAAGTATTTGTTTTGGATAATGCTAGCCCATTTTCCTGATGCTCTAGTATAAATCCTCCAACCATGTTTAGCTAGAAGGGCTCTATTTAGATCTCTCAACTTCCTCAATACAATAACCCCTTTCTGTAAAGGCTAGAAACATGTATCCTAGGCTACGAGATGTATATATTTTTTGCATTCAGTGCCATCCCATAAGAATTTTTTTTGTAATATTTATAAAGTCTCTTTCATTTTCCTTGACATCCTTAAGAAATACATAAAGTAAATAGGGAGGCTTTGAATCATGTATTTAATAAGTTGTACTTTCCCTGTAAAGAATAACAAAGATCCCTTCTAGCCTTGAAGTTTCCTATTAAATTTATCAATAATAGGATTCTAAATTTCACTTTCATTTTACCTATAATCAAAGGTAAATCAAGATAGGTGATAGGGAACTTTTCCTCCTTACAACCCAACACTTCAATTATTTGATCTCTTTTACTTTCATCCATGTTTAAAAAGATACTCTTGCTTTATTAATAATTTATTTTTGGCATGTAGATTTTTCTTAAGAATCAAGGACTTTTTTAAACTCCAAAGCTTCTTCCACTGTAGTTTCGCCAAGAAAAAAAATATCATCCACAAACTATTGATGGGACAAAGCTTCACCAATGGATGCATATTTCAAACTTGCAATCCTTTTGCTTTATTTCTAAAGTTCTTCCCAGGGCA
Organism: Wollemia nobilis; assembly: GCA_028583015.1. Lineage (NCBI taxonomy): Eukaryota > Viridiplantae > Streptophyta > Pinopsida > Araucariales > Araucariaceae > Wollemia > Wollemia nobilis. Next base: position 4,918,768 of record JAQPPZ010016414.1, on the reverse strand, counting down.
TCTACCATAATGATAAAGATATATGAAGACAACGAATATCCTTTCCTCATTCCTCCGGTAGAAGGAAAGAACCTAGTCGATTGTCCATTGATCAGGATCAAAAGGTGAGGGTTATAAATACACATACCAACCCATGCCTCCCATTTTTCACTTAAACTTATTTGCTCCATGATTTTATCTAAGAAAGACCAGGAAACCCTATCATAGGCTTTATCCATGTCTAGCTTAAGGAACATGCCAAACCTTTCCCTCTGAAAAGAGTGTGTTCTTTCATAAATTGCAATAATACTTTCATTAATCTACCTACCTTCCACATAACCTCCTTGATCTTCATTAATGATTGAGGGGATGATTTTTTTCAACCGATTGGCCAACACTTTAGTAAAAAATTTATAAATTGTATTACATAGGCTAATTGGTCTAAAGTCCTATAATTTATCTACTCCATATTTCTTGGGAATCAAAGAAATAAATGTATTATTCCATTCTTTCAATAACTTACTAGATTCATGGGCTTCTTGGATTGTAGTGACTACATCTTCTCCAACAAAAATTGAAAAAAACCAATGGAAAACCATCCAGGCCTAGAGCCTTGGATGATCCCATAGAGAACATAGCTCTTTTAATTTCCTCCTTAGATATTACCTTGTATAGATGTTCATTAATGTTGTCATTAACTCCTTTGGAAACATTATTAATGATGCTTTCTATTTCCATGTTGTACTCTATTTTTTCTTTGCTAAGATGGTTTTAAAAGAAATTAATGGACAAATTTTTAATATAATTTAAACCTTCATACTTTCTTCCATATTACCCCATAAGGTAGAGGATTTTATTGTTGTTCCTATGTTTCATAGTCAAAACATGGAAGAATTTAGTGTTTCCATCTTTTTCCTTGACCCACATTATTCTAGATTTTTGTTTCCAATGAATTTCTTCTTGGGCAATGATATTATGATATTTTGTGAGCAGTTATTTTTCCCTTTCATGCCACTCTAGTTTTCTACATTCCCTCTCTATTTTTTTCTTTATATATCGGATATCCTTTTTAAGCTATTGTTTTCTTAAACTAATGTTACCAAAAACCTCTTTGTTCCAAATTTTCATTAATACTTAATATATTTTAATTTATGGGTAACTTTGTACATAGTTGATCCTTTAACCTCCTTCTACCACCAAGATTTTATTTTATTTGTAATTTTTGGGTGCATATTCCACATGAGCTCATAGTTAAAGGATGCTCCTACCTGCTTCTCTTCCTTTTCCATATCCATCAAAAGGGGATTGTGATATGATCCTATAATGGGTACACATGTAAGTCTATGCATACTGATTATACTTAGCCAACTATCAAAAATAAGAACTCTATCTAGGTGCCTTTGAATGTGATTATCTCCCATTCTTATGTTTCTCCACGTAAATTTACCTTTACACAAATCTAGGTCAATAGGCTTATTGTTCTAAATAAAATTATTAAAATATTGCATAGCTTGAGTAATGTTAATCCTCCATCCACTTTTATCCTCTATTCTTACGACTGTATTGAAGTCACCCAATACCATCTAATGCAAATTAATGGGAAGCCTTATCTATAGCTTATTCCATAGTTGGAATCTCTCTTGATCATCATTTTGAGCATAAAACTATGCCATTATCCAACAAAAAGTTAGTTTTTTTATTATTCAATTTGATTGTACACAATCTCTCTTCTTGATCAATTAAAGTACCTTCAAAATTCATTCTATGCAAAATATGCAAATACCTCTAGAAGTACTTTATGATAGGCTTATGATCCATTCAACATTTGGTCAGACATATTTTTGAATAATATCAAGTTTTTTGGTATCAATTTTAGATTCTTGAAGATAAACAATATCAGGTTTTACTTCCATGAGTATATTTCTAACAATCAATTTTTTTCTAAAGGAATTTAGCCCTTGCACATTCCAAGAAAGGATTTTCATTTTTTGGTTTTTTTTATGGGATTTTACCATTAACCATCAATTCTTCATTTGGATCTATTTATTGTCCCCTATTCTTTGGTACTTTTTGTTCTTCTTGTTTGGAGGGTCTTCCTTGCTTTCTTTTCCCATAATTATATGTATTCTTTGTATTTTTTGTATCTTCCAAGAGGATTGTTCTCTTCCATTTGGTTACATTCTAGGGGATATTATTTTGCTACTAATTGAGTTGTTTTACCCAACTCTAGTGTTTTACTAAATCTTGTTTACATATCCTACTTAAATTGCTTTGATTTTTCTATTATGTTTAGATCCTTTTGTTCCTTAGATTGTTTAGTTTTGTTCTATGAATTTAAAACTTGATCTAATCCCTACCATCCATCTATTTCTTTGAATTTAAACCCCAAAAATAATTCAATATGATACTTCTCCTATTCTAATTCCATTTGAGTGGATGGGATATCATCTACCATTCTAGCATCATCTACTAATATTTCTTCTTTGAATTCCAATTTGTTTTTGAATTCTCTATGTTGATTGCAATCACATTTTGTTGCTATGTATTTGTATCTAGATTTATATGATTTTCAATCATATTTATTTTCTTCTTATAGTTACCTTCTTCATAATAATTTTATTTTCCTTGATTGAGACTATCCTCTTATTTGTTATGTTATTTACAAATCCACTCAAGTTTTGTTTATCATTATGTTCTTCATCTACTTGTTGGTTTAGCTCTTCGTATTTACTTGCATAATCCATTATCTTATTAGAATTATGTTGTTCTTCATTGTGCTTTATAGACCTTCTGTCGCTAAATTTAGTTTCTACCTCTTCATTTATCTCTTGGTGAATTTCTTGGTATAGTTCCTTTTCTTGTGCTCTTCCTTGTGGGCTAGAAGTTTCCTTTTCCATGTTTGCAGTCCTCCAGTTTATTTGATTCTCATTTTGTTACCACTTCTTAGTAAATTTGGGTTGTCTTTGTGGATGATATTTCCCCTCCATATGTTCAAACACTTTGCATTGCTTATAGTATACCAATAAATTTACATATTTGAATTTTTATTCCCATTCCCCAAGCATCGATTTTATACCCATTTTTTCCACTTTATCTTGTTCTAGCTCCACATTAACACAGACTCTTGCACACAATATTCTTGTTTTGTTGCAAATGGATGGATCCATGATTATAAACTATGCATTTTCTGTTGCCAAGCCCTTAATAATTTGATCATCCCAATATTCTACAGGCAGATTTGGTTTTAAGGACACTTCTATTTGGAATTTAAAAATATGTTAACTACAATTATATCATACAATAGATTTCATGTAGATAGAGATGCCTTAAGATAGTAAATTTTTCTAGTGAGCTATATAATCAAATTTTTATGATGGTTATTTTAACTTTATGTCAATAAGTATTTTTGTAATAAATATTTTTGTTATATCATATTGAAATATCAATTGTACAAAATGTACACATCATTTTGAGTTGAAAATAATTATAGCAAGCTATGATGCAATATATCTTTTTAGTTTTTAATTCAAGATTTTGTTTTATAAATTAGGGTTTTGTTTTCACTAAATACATAGAGGAAATAATAATAAAATTTATAATACCCAATAACATATTAAAGTAAATTATATAATTAAAATATAGACAATGAATTCTATGTATTGTAGAAAACTTCATGCCAAATTTTGATTTAGAAATCCTTGTTAATGGTCCTTGAAGTTGAATAAAGTTAGTTTTCAAACCAATTTTTTTTTTTTTTTTTTTTTTTTATACACTGTTTATCTAAACAATGTTTGTTTGAACATTGTATGACCAAACAATATACCACCAAACATATATATATATATATATATATATATATATATATAACATAATTATCCGGTATATATATACATATATATATATATATATATATATATATATATATATATATATATATATATATATATATATATATATATATATATATATATGTGTGTGTGTGTGTGTGTGGTTTAATGCTTTTATTAGTCTCTCCTTCCTCCCTAGTATGCCCCTTGAATCTTCTTGGTGTGCACCCTAATGTTCCCAATTGTCTTCCCAATGTGCATGTTTCTCAAATCTCCACTAACATCTCCTCCCTCCAACTAAAGTCATACACCTACAAATTTAAAATAGTAGCTATTTACAAACCAACACAAAAATTTATATTTTTGATGTATTAGATGATTGAATTATTGGTAAATATTTTTTTGAAGAATAATTTAAAAAACTTATATTAAAACAAATATCATTTACAAGTTGGGATGAGACTTCTCCTAGCCTTAGCCAAAGAGAACACATGTTTACAATAGTAAAAGAAGATTTTCATTGGAGTCAAATCTCCTAAACCATATTTCTACAATTGTTGTTCACCTGTTTACAACTATAAAAGATGATCTACATTGGAGCCAAATCTCCTAAAATATATTTTTACAATGGCTTTCCAAATTAGCTAAACATTGGATTTGCTCATCAACCTTCCTAATCATCTCATCCTCAATAGCCATGTCATTATGCCACTAAAAACCTACCTCCTTCTTAGTACCCATCTTAGCTAGGAATTTTTCTACTTTATTTAGATCTCTACTCACATAAATTGGAATCACATAATCTAATTCTCTCCACAATTCCTTAATTTGAGTGATAAGAATCCTCAACCTCCATATCTTCAAAGAAAATTTTCTCATGCAATCCAAATCTCCTACCATTATTTGAGAATCTGATTCTAGAATTATCCTCCTGTAACCTTGTTTTACTACCTAAATAGCAGTATATTTGATATCTAAGGCTTTCAATTCATTGTTCATGGCCCTTCCCAAGCCTTGTAGTTCCCAATAGAGCACTATCCCAACATGATTCCTATAAACCACTCCAATTCCAGCTCTACCTGGATTGCCTTTTATAGCTCCATTAGTATTAATTTTAATCCAACATTTTTGGGGTAGTTTCCAACTAGCTTTTTCCTGTCTCTCTTGTACTTCAAATTCCTTCTCCATTGTCCCTATAATATCTCTAGTTTCATCTTTAGCATACAATACCACAATTTCTATGACTTTGCTCCAAATGACCTACCAAACTTCATATAAATATGAAAAGGTTTCTCTATAAATTTGGCCATTTCTCTCCAACCACACTTACCACAAAATTAATTTTAATCCAAGATTCCAACTGATACAAAGATATTTATATTTAAATAGACCCCTCTTCCATATTTTCCAAATACTATTCCAATTTGAATCACCATTAACTCAAATTTTATAAGATAAAAACCATCTCTCCTAGATCTAGCGCATGATTGGAACTCAAACATAAAGTGGTCATATGTTTCTTCATTATTGTAGCATAAAACACATTGATATGGACTAATTATTCCCCTATGTTTGAGATTATAAAAAGTAATAATTCCATTATGCATGAACTGCTAGGAAAAAAGTTTACTTTCGATCAACCCTTGGACTATCAAATATTTCTCCAATTATCAACTTGATATGCATGAGGAGGAGGCTCTAGAAGAATCTTATTATATTAATACTTCATTGTATAGACACCAAGGATCCCATAGCCCCAATCTAATTCATCCTCCTTCTGTCGGTGAGAAATCTTTTTGCCAATATTTTTGTCATGATGGGTGTCAATTTTGAAGGGATTAAAATTGGCCACTCATAAAACTTCTTAAACTTATAATCCCCCAAATGACTAGTGTTGAAATAACTTTTAATTTGGATCCAACCTCTACTTTCCATGGTTGTTTTTATTGGTTGAAATTCTACGAATTCAATAATTATAGGTGGGTATTGATCCCATGAATCCATCCAAAATCGTGCCTTCTCCTCTTTCCTAACTTTTCAAAATAATCCATATTTCACTACCTGATATCCTAAATTTAGATCCTGCCACACTAAGGATCCATTATCATCCAAAAGAAAATGACCCACCTCATTTGTTTTACCTATTCCAAATATTTACTAGTTAAAACTCTACTAAATAAAGAAGTTGGTTGGTGAATCCACCTCTAGTAAAGATTTCCAAGAAAATATTTATTATTTAACTTTGATCTCCTCAGTCCCAAATCTCCTTTTATCTTGGGTTGTATTACTTTTTCCTAGAATACTAATATGCAAATATTCTCGCCTTTTACTCCCCCCCTTAAAAAATTTCTAGCCATATTGTCAAAACTTTTTCCATATGGTATGTGGGGCATCAACGATAGAAAATTTATAAATTGGTATGGCTTGAATGAATGATTGCAAAATGGTTAATCTACCTCATAGCTTAACCATTTGTGAGACCAATGATTAATTATTTCCTTGATATAATCCAAAATTTTCCTCTATATATATGTTTTTATTTTTTTAAATGCAAATGGAACCCCAAGTATACCACTAGGAGAGAAATCTTCATGAATCCCAATATCTCTAAAATTTTATCCTGAAGCCTTTGATCAAGATTGAAAAATATCACTTTGGATTTTTATCATTTATGACTTGGTTTGAGGCCCTAAAGTAGAAATTAAGTATATCTCTAATCATTCTTACTTCCTTGAAGTTGGCCACTCCCACCAATCTTGTGTCATCCACAAACTGTGGGTGAGTCAAAAATTCCTCACCCACCTGGATACTTGTTAGCAAACCTTGTTGTCTTCTACTCAGTATGAGTCTACCCAAACATTCAACCAATATGAGAAAATGATAGGGGGGACAAGGATCTCCTTGATGAAAGCCTACAGTAGATCCAATGGTTGCAATGGAAGACCCTTGATTAATACTGAGTATGTCAGAGTAGAAACACATATCATGACCCATTGTATCCAATCCTAAAAAAAACCAAAGGCTGCCATCATCTTCGACAAGAAGCTCCACTCCACCCTATCATAAGCCTTTGACATATACAATTTTATGAACATTTCATTATTACCAAATTTTTGCATTGAATGGATTATCTCCTGAGATATAACCACACCATCCAAGATATTCATATCCTCTACAAAAACCCCTTGCAGATAATTCTATGTAGAAGAGGTTTTAGCCACTCAACCATTACCTTTGTGATTATTTTATATATGAAATTGCATAAGGTAATAAGTGTACAATATGAAATATGCATACCCTCCTCCCATTTTGGAATTGAGGCAATGAAAGTATGATTTAATTATTTAATCATTATTTTACTACCTTTGGACCCCTCTATAATAGCCATTACATCCTCCTCCAAGTTGTCCTATAAGGCCTAAAAAAACTCAATTGGAAAGCCATCTAGACTTGGTGTTTTTTCGGTGCTTATTCCAAAGACTACTTTATTATATTCCTCTCTCTAAATGGGTTTAGGTAGGGGTTTATTTTCTTATTTAGAGATAATAGAGGGTATGACAACAAGAAATTCTTTTTGAGCCTCTTCATATTGCACCATACTTTCCTTAAATAGTTTAGAAAAATAATCCATTGAATTTTAATGCATACCTAGAATTGTATTAAAGAAGTGTTTGTTCTCATCTTGAAGAGCTTACATGTTGTTCATCTATCTCCTAGCACAAGCAACTCGATGGAAAAAATTGGTATTATTATCACCTTCTAATAACCAAGTGGTTCTTGCTCTCTGTTTCCAATAGATCTCCTCTTGGTTGTTAATGTCCTCAGCCACTTTACGCAATGCATCATACTCTTCTATGAGATACTCTATAATTGTTCATTCCATGAAGTGTTTTGAATCTTATCCCATCTAGACACCAATTGATATCTTTGGACCTAGACGTTTGTCTTGTTAGATCACCTCCATTGTTTTAGTTGATCCTTGAAATAATGAAGCTACTTATGGAATATAAATATTATTGTCCCATATTCTGGGTGACCCTCTTCCCACCACTATGGAATTTTCTTTCGAAGTTTCTCTTTTTGTAACCAAAAGATTAAAAATTTGAATGGTTTGTGATGCTGCACTATCTTGATCCCCCCTTCCAATAAAATTGGAAAGTGATCTAAAACTAGACCCTCCAAAATCTGAAATTTTATATTCCATTTCACAAATGCCTCCTCTGAAAATATAATCTAACTTCACCTTCCTGGTATGTGGCTCCCTCCTATTATTAGTCCAAGTATAGTTGGTTACAGGGCATTTAATATCCACCAAGTGTAATCCATGGACTTGGGAAATCATAAGTTGATCCCTTGGGTCTAAAATTGGGGTTCTCCCTTCCAAATATCTAGAGGATAATTTAGCATTAAAATCCCTAGCAACAATCTAGTCTATCTCCTCCCTTGAGACTCTCATGTTATGCGCCACTTTCCATTGATGCATATGACCATCTAGGTTTTGAGTCCATAAAAAATTGTGATTAAAACCTTCTCAACTATCACATTGTTCCTAAAATGCGATGTGAGGACACCCTTGCAAGCTATATGTTTTATTTTCATAAATTCAAAAGAATTCCAAAAAGCAACTATCCCCACTGATACCCCTTGGGTACCCACTTCCATATGACTAGCATCCTTCCAAATCCTATTTATTATTTTACACAAAAGATCCAACGATATTTTTGTCTCCTGGATAAGCAAAAAATTTGTTTTACATTTTTCAAAGAGTCTTCAAACAACATATTGATGGGTTCTAATGTTTAAACCCCTAACATTCCATGATTGTATAATTATTTATTACCTTGAGAGCTAATAAAAATATATTGGCCTCCCCGATACTCCAGTGATCAGTTTATCTCCTTGAACTGCTATCAATTCTTTATTTAATTTTATACCCACTCCTTGAGAGATGATAATTATTATCTCTTTTCCATCTAAGTTATCCCTAGATTTGATATTTCTTTATTATTTTCTTCTATACCCATGATAACATTCTTAATTATTAGCTACTCTTGGTTATGCACTATCAATATTTGATTGTGGTAACTCACTGTACTCAATTACCTGCTCTAGCATGAGTGGGGGTGAAATAAGGGCTTGAACATGGATGCTATTGTTTTTATTATTCCCATATACTCCTTCCATGAATTGTTCTTCTTCCTAGTCCACTAGTGTCTTGAAGATCTCATACCTATTGGAGGACTTGAATTGGATTTGCTCTTTACCATATTTTTTCTTTTGCCTTCTTATTTTAGGTTGTTCAAAACCATCTCCCTGTGCTTCTTTACCCTAAGAACTATTGGTTGTTTTTTTATTGACTATTTATTGAATATTGACTTATCCTCCTTAGGATATTTGACATTCCTGAAGGATCCTCCATTTTTATGTTAATATTATTTAGGAAGGATCAAGCCAAATGCCCATATTTGTGGTAAACTCTGCACCTGAATGGCAATGACACATAATCTAGTTGTTGAATATAAGATAGTCCTACAATTTTGAGTTCAACATCTATTGGCAAAGGCTAGCTAAGATCCATTTACATGCATAATATAGCATAAATGGTTGTGTTTCCTTCCATTGTGTCTTTGGAAACACCTAAATGTCTTCCAAGGGAATTGTCAATAATTTCCAATACCTACTCACTCCAAAAATCCATTGGAAGTGCATACAAATGGATCCAAACTAGGACAACAATGGGTTCAATTCGAGGATCAAATCCCACTCTCCAAGGCTGAAAAAATAATCTTGTCAAACCATGATTTCTCTATTATAATTTGAAAGCCCTATTTTTATCGACAAGTGAAGAAAAATTAAAAATAAAATATCCATTACTAATAAACCGCAAAGAATACTCACCAAGAGGATCCTAGTTGTGTTAGACCCAAGAATGCAAAAAAATTAGGGTAGGGTGAATACCCATGAATTTATAGATCAAATAATGATTGGATCTATATAAAACAATTTATTCTACCATCCTTTGCTCAATGAAAATCTTTGGACTTGATTATAACTATGGCAAGCATCCATTAACTTGTTGAGATGATGATCTATTTTCAGCAATCGTAAAGAGCATTTTTAATGCAATTTCTTGTTCTTCTTTAGTCTCTACTGGATATTTATCCTTTAACAAATCTGCAAAATAACTTTATCCTTAAACAAATTAGTAGGTCCCCATTGAACTCTCTTGGGGCAACAATCTTGTCTTTAATTCCACAACAACCAAAAATCTCTTCAGCTACCCAACTGATGCCCTAGTTTTCTCTTTAAGAGCTCCCCCGTTTAAACTCACTTCTAATTGAATTACTGGTAAATATTGACCTTAGAGTTTATAAATAGATACTACTCTAAATTTCTATAAATAATATATGTTATTCAACTAAATTCCTTTTATTTCAAAGATGTTTTGAGGGAGAGACAATATCATTTCTATGTTAAGTTATATTTTGCATTAGAATGACAAACTATTTTACTTATTTTCATTGTTTTGAAATTAGAAAATACCTCTATTAATACAAAGTTACTCCATTAGAAAATAATGTATTTATTTTAATGTCAAAATTGCGAGTTTAAAAACATTGATATAGTAAGATAAATTTAGTGAATTTATTAGTATCATTATCTATGACCATCTTCTTTATAACCATATAACAAGTAGTCTGGGGTAATCCTTAATAATGGTGCTTCACAACTATACTAAATCAATTCTCTTATTTATGAATTTTGGTAATGTATGTGTCGATGAATGGGAAAATATTTATAAACTTATGAAATTTGTTTTTATCCTTACATTTCATCTCTACTATTGTTTTTATATTCCTTATTGCAATTGCCTTTGTGGTATTTGGTATCGTATACATCAATCTTATGCATCTCATCATATGATTTTTACTATATTTATATCTTGGTGAAATATTCATCTTATAAAATTTCTTTTCTTTTTCTCCTTCATATCATACTTTATATGCCATATTTTGTTCATATCTTTGTCCTCCCCTTGCATTTTTTATCTTTTTATTTTATGTGCTTTTGTTACACGTATATTTCTTCATCCTTAACTATTTTTACTTTGAAATTGAATCCTTTTGTGTTTCATATCTATGATTTTTATTGGCTTTCATTTATTTCTCTTGAGGACCTTTTTTCATCATCATATATTAGATTTCATTTTCTTTCTTGAATATGAATGCATGTGTCTCTTCTTGTTCATTTCACTTTAAAACTAAAGGTTTATTCCTCAAAACAAAAAATGAAAATGAAATGTTTAATCTATATTTCCACCAAAATCCATTGGAACTCCTAATTGAAATTTCTATCTATACTTTTAGATTTTTTAGCATTATGTATGATACCTCTTAATTTTTATTTAGATCCATTTTTTTAATCCTTAACTATTTTTTATCGTGATGTTATTACTCTTTTTGTTTCATCTATATACTTTTATTGTTCCACTTCCTTTTCTTGTGCCTCTTTTTTTATCATATATTTTTTCATATGCTTTCATATAGATTTATCTATATCTCTTTTAGTTATTCTCACTCCAAAATAAAATAATGAATCTTAAAATAAATATGATAATAAAATGCCCAATCCATTATCCTCTTAATCATATTTGGATATCCATTAGCACAAGCTCTTGGTGTTATTTTTGGTGCAACTATACATATATTACATTGAATTTATTTTCTACGAATTCATATAAATTTGATTATTATTACAGGAATAATTTTTTTTTTGAGTTAGGTACACATTATTGATAGTTTTTTTTGGTCGATTAAATTTATGTGGGTTTTTATCAAGGGACCCAAAAACCTGATTACAACAAGTCATAAGACTTTAAACAAGGCCATAGGAATGCCGTAGGAAGGCCCAAGGATGGACCTAAGGATAAGCTAAAGGAAAGCCTTCAAGATAGGCTTGAGGAAAGCCTTCAGGATAGGCTTAAGGTCAGTCTTCAGGAAGGATGCAAAAATTCATGCCCAAATTGGGAAAAAAGAAAGTCCCATCCAACCACAAACTTGAAAAGCCCACCCAGCAAGTAAAGGATAAAGCAGGAAAAATAAATATTGAAACATTCTCGCTTAGCCACAAATTTAAATAACCCATTAGATGGGAAAAATGAAATCCTCCAAAATTTGAAATGCATAATCCCATGCAGGGGAAAAACCAGAATCTAGGTAGAGAATGTCGAAAAACCAAAAATACAAAACCAAAACCCCCATGAATAGTAGGAAGGGACCTAGAAACCACCAAAAAATGCAAGGATATGAAAAAATATCTTGCACAATCCTAGAAAGAGGTACACAAAACAAGATAGCTCCTCAGGCCATGAAGTCCCTTTGTAGCAAGGAGAACTACTCAAAAACCAAAAGAAGCAGAGGAAACATCAACACAAATTTGTAGGCCATGAGAAAGATACAAAGAGGTCCTAATGAAACCTAAAATAAGGATCCATGGAGCATGAGCTATAGATAAAAAGCACAAGTCCCCACCAAGACCATAAAAAAGTAGCAAAAATACCAAGCCAACCTCCAACACTACCAATGAGAAGCTTCATGGATCCAAAAGAGGAATACCAACAAGATATCCGTAGAAATCAAAACAGAGGCCCAAATCCAAACCACAAAAAAATTTGAGAGCCCACCACGAAGCCCACATTTAGAAACCCAAAGAGCAGCACCACAAAAATAAGCATGAGGTCCTCCAACAAGCCAAAAGATACTGTGAAGAGCTGCTCATGAATCCAAACTCCCAAGAAGTCATGCACTACACTAGAAGAAGCTCTAAAATTTAGCTCCAAATAGAACCCTACAAAAAAATTAAATAGATCTAAAATCTATAAGGAAAGGATTCCTGACACAACACAGATTTCCCAGGGAATGTCCCAGGGAAAAATCTAGGGAAGTCCCATAAAACCCCAAGGACGTCCCAGATCACAGGAACAAAAAATAACCCCACCAAAAGTTATGAAAATGGGAAGATAAATAGATCAGTGACCTTCCACCCCAAGGATATTATCTACAACACCAGCCAGCCAAGGAGGAAGGGTAAAGGAAGTGTCAAGGATCTGGGACAAGACCGTAGACCTGAGATAGGACCAGGGATGGGCTGTAGGGAAGTGGAACAAGACTTTCTAGGGAAGTCCCCTACAGCCCCCCCTTCATTATAGAAAAATAATATATGCATTAAATTTTTTGCATCCAAAAAATTAATTTCAAGTTAAGTTCCATTTTGTTGTGCATTTTACTTCAGAAGAGATGGGATAGTGAAATATCTTCAAGTTCTCCCAAAGATAAAAGAATATGATAAGTCCTAGCCTATTACGTTATATTTTATCTTAATTTTATTTTGCATAGTAATATAGAGTGTTTGTACTACATATTAACCAAGTACATTCACAATGGGTAGCAAGTCAAAAAGAGCATGTAAATATGATCGTAATAGATATCCCACAAAAGAGATGGAGCTAAAGTACAAAGATCTAAAAATGCTCAACTTAAAATATTCCTAGAAATAGGTCATCAATATTCAAGGAGTTGATATTGGAAAATGGTAATTTGACTTTGTTGGATAAAGCCAACATATAATAATATGAGCCTATAGGTTACGTTCATGTAATCCTACAAATAATGATTTTTTGTACTCATCCCTAGCAAGATTAACTAAATCACTTGTATGGTTAATCTTAACTAATACTTTATTAAGATTTTAGTAACATATAGTTAAACGTGACTTAACCTTGATCTTGATGTTTAATTATATTAAATTTGATATATAATTGTAATGTTGAGGATTAGGTATTTTTTAGACTTAACCCTCAACCACCTGATCTATTGCATCACTATGATAGCATTCTATTCTATAAAAATGATTAATTTTAGTGTCTACTATTTGTGAATACCCATATAAATCTCTCCATCTCTCTCTCTCTCTCTCTATATATATATATATATCCCTCCCTCCCTTAATACTTATTATGAATGAATGCTTCTATGTGTTTCTAGAAAATAATTCTAAATATGACATGGTATCAGTGTAATTGAAGCAATTTCATGTAGTTGCATAAATAATTATTTTTTATGTAATTTGTAAAAGGTCTTGTATGATATTTTGTTAAGGTTTTTCCAAAAAATCTATTTGGAGTTTGAATCACAAGGATCTCATTATGCTATAATAGAATTGGTTGGCTCAAGAGAAAAATTCATTAGTAGGTTAATTTTTCTTCTCTTAACATTCAACCTAGTTGGTTAGCTAATTATTGTGATGAATTATTTTAGTATTACCCTAGATTCTAGAGCACTAGTTCTATAAAAATAAAATGGATTGAAGTTTTTTAATTTATTGGTAGTTATTATTGGTATTATTTTTTTAAAACCATTTTCCTTCTTTTCTTTAGATTTTTGGCAACCTATGTAACATAATTGAGAGGATAGTTTGCATGAATTATAAAGTAGAGAAGACAAAGCTAAACAAATTTCAATCATTCCTATCTACTAGAGAAGTATTAGAAAGACTGTGTGCATGGAAAAGACCTCTGAGCCACTTGACATAGTTGCATAAAGGATATAACAACTTTTATGTTGTTTCAAAGAAATAGGATGAACTAACTATTTTATTCTAGAAAAAGGTTGTAGAGGGAAAACTATGTTAGATTGAATGAATGATCAATATTTTTTTATTCTTTATAAATTTTTGGGGGGTTTTCAATTCATCACTTTGCATGATTTTGCCTTGGGGTATCTTCTTATTTTACTTAGAAAAATAAGTTATTTTACCTCTATTTTTGAAATTTTTAAATTTAAATCCAAGGAATATTCTCCATTTTGATGACACCTTCATAGGAAAAACTTGGCACAAGTTTAGCATGTAAATTTATAGGGCATAAGTTCATGGATAAACTCTATTCTTTTGGTGTGAGCAATGAAAAACTAGTCATTGAGGGGCGTAGTGTTGAAAGTAATAGTTGTTGTCCAAGGCCAACATTGTATGATGTAATTATGTGTAAGCCTATGAGAAATCATTATGTAATGCAATAAATGATTACTATGTATAAGGTTAAGGGATCATAGTTAAAATCTAACTTGTAATTAATATAAATTCTTTATTTTATATTGGCTTAGGTTAATGATATTATGTATTTATTATTATTGATATTTAGGTATTGGTATAGATACCACCATCCACCTTATCTATTTCATAGGACTATTGTGATTTTTATATATGTTCACTAAAATAGCTATTAGTGCTCAAGGGAACTTATAATTTATGTCTATCACTTTTCTCTTTTTGACCAATTCTTTCTTTTCTTATTATATCTATGTAAATTGATTGCTAATATTTGTTATTAGAAAATGGTAAGAAAAGGAATATTCTATATTTTAATGGCAAATGCATTGGTTGGATAAGTTAGACATAAGTTGATCATGCATATTTTTGTATCATGATTTCATGGTATGGAGTCAATTATTTTGGTTTAAGTAGTAACTAACTACTTTCTTAGTGTTATAGCCCAATGGTCAATGACTTGCTCTTTGAAGCATAAGGTCTAGGGTTTGACCCATGGTGTGGATAGTAAAAAGGACTCTTTACATTGAGAGGACATATGGATGAAAGGGAATAATGGATTATTATTGGTACAATGAACTTTGAGCACATTTAGAATAGAAAATTTTCACTCTATACAAGGTTTTGAGGATCTTGGCTATGACATGATATGCACATTGTTTGATACAAAAAGGTATAAGATTTGAGTCATAGAATTATTTCTTGATAGGGGAGTTTTTTTTTTATCATCAAGTATTTAAGATATGGTAAGGTGAGAGTGTATATACCTCCACCAAAATGGTAGTATTATGATAAATATGACTAATTCATGGTGGAGATACAAAAAAAAGCATTGTGTGGCTACCTCAAGGAGCTTAAAATAGTTGTCGTAGAGGGCTTGTGATTAAAATATGTATTCCAAATAGATCACAAATGGTAATATGTTCTAGGTACGCTTATGGATCATTGATATTATATTGCCTTGGATATTGTTTATACAATGCAGACCCATAGGTCAAATGGCTAGAAGAGGACATAAATTATTATAATTTGAGAAAGTTCTAGGTTTGAGTTTTGATGAAATATACACCATTTTTTAGGTATGTAATATAGTTCAAGATTAGAATTTGGATGAGATAATGAGGAGAATGATAATTTCTAGAATGACATCATTAATTATTGTTGATATGAAACTTACAAAATACATAATCAGACATGTTTCTCTTGAAACATTGGGTCTTGGGTGGAGTGTCATAAAATATTAATACCATTGTTTTTAATATTTTAGTAGACACTTTGGAAAAATATTCAATATAACATAAATGATTTAACACTTTTCCAACTAATATTTATGGTTAAGAAATTCCTAGAGTGCTAATAAAGGTTTGAAATATACTACCCACTAGTTTAGTTGCTAGACAATCCAAGTGATGATGATGTGGCTATCCCCCATTGCTTAGAACCATTACAAATTTTTGCATGCTGAATGAAGTATAATGACTTTATGACAAGTGGAAATTCCAAACTAGCATAATGAAGTTGCAACAAGTAGCAAATTACAATTAACATATTGGGTATGATGCAACACTATCCTACTTAGGAAGAAAAGCAAATACAAAGGGAAATTACTTCTATGCTAGCCAATAGAGATAGCCCAATAGCCAAGGCACTAGAATTAGTTTATTGGAAGAAGGAGAACAACATATCAAGCTCTATGCCCCCATTTTTCTTTAATTTTCTACTATGAGAACTACGACTATCATTTATTTTTTTAGGTGGCAAGTTGTATGGACAACATGGTGGCTTGGTTAAATTCCTACATATGGTTTTTGGTACATATATTATATGATAACCACTCAAATTGAGATATATATCCTATCTATCTATGTTTCATACTAGATTAGTAGTCTGCAAAAGGGATATTTGAAAGCTTCTATTGGTTGATCCCATAACATGTGGTAATATACAAATGGTTGTAATTAATTTTATAAATTTGAAGTTGAATGATTTTTCTAAGAATTGAAGTACATTGAGGGTCAAAATTCTAGATGATATAACATTTTCATATGAAAGCATTTTGATATCTTTCTAACTATTTATGGTTTTTTAATATATTTATATTGTAAGCATATAATATGTTCTATTATGGTAATTTTTTTTAAATAAAGGGGTAAAAATTTATTGATAAGAAGATAAGATTACAGAGTACAGCAAAGCCCCCAACTAGGACTCAAATAAACAACAAAATTGGCTAAAACCACCAGGTAGGGTCGAAACCCAAAGAAGACAACAAGAACAAACCACATTAAGTCTATACATCCTTGTGAATCAATTCCCAAAGGCATTGAGAATCCCCAACCATGTTCTATTATGGTAATTGAATAAAGTATTCTTGTTATATTTTCATGGATAATCTATCACCCTTGTTGTTTTCCTCTATTTTGTTTCTAGATCTACGAGGAACTTAGCATTTGAAACAATATTATTTTGATAATATGGACACACTTGGCATGATTATTTGATATTTCTTAATATTTAAGGAGAATGGTTTTGATGGTGTGGTGGTTACGATAAGTGTCATCAACAATTTTGGTATGGTCATACTTGCTACAACTTTAGGCATATGAGTTAACTTTGGATGATAGAATATGAGATGAAAATATAAAATTGCTCCTCTACCCATGGGTATAAGGTTTTATAGTTGTTATGAGCTTGATTTAATAACCAAGGGTAAGCACATTGATGGTGATGATATGGATTACACATGATGCTTATCATACGTTATGCCTTATACCTATGGTTTCTCTTAGATGTAAGACATTAACTATTTAGAGAGTATTACTCCAATTAGTTGGATGGATCATGTTCAAGGTTTATTCTCTCTTACAATTTATGCTATATGGAAAATTTCATAGACTATGGTCCATCATGCCCTTCCTCATGGTGAAACTCAATAGAGGATATCCTTGTAATAGTTAACCAAATTTGAGATTAATGGTTATATTATTGATTTTATATTGTATATTGATGAAATTATTATAGGAAGCTTGAAATCATGGAATTGATATTTAGAGTTATAGATTCTACCTGTGGGATGTTTGATCTACTTCATGTATCTTCAATAGGCCAACCAAAGCAATGAATGACCTTCATGATTATGGTCACAATCAAGGAGGTTCTTATTCAATTGTGGGAGCATCTTTGACTTGTACATGAAGTGTTTTTATATATTGTAGTAGTATTTGATATCATCTATAATGATAACCATAAAGCCTAATATTATTTTTATGTGACTACAAGGGCATATTCACATAACCAACTTTTAAATGATGCAACAAGATTAAAATATTACTTCAATATTCAAATACTCTTGAGTCTATGAGAGCATACATGATGGGGGGATATATTATCATTAGTATTCTCTCCTAAGCCACCATGATGATATTATGGGAGCTATTGGATGATGGGTATTTTATGTTGTTGACCAAGGTTAACATTGGATAATGTGATACTAAGGGTAATATTAATGTAAGACTATAGGTAATATTAATGTAAGCTTATAGGAATGATCCTAGGGGTAATCATAATTTAGGACTATAGGTAATATTGATCCATTACCTAGTCAACCCCTTTTGTGCCCTATTATACTCCCTAAACCTATCAGCTGCCTCGTCAGCTTCACGTGGCGACCCTCTTTCATCCATTATGGCAAGCGCTAACCTTTTCCTACTTGGTCATTAGTGCCACTTTGGTTCTCCCTGACTAAAACTCTTCATGTGCCACCCTAGGATGTAATCATTTCCAAGATTTTATTTTCTCCAGTGCCACCGATGATAATTCTATTGCATTAGCAACTTTCCCATGCAAGAAATATCCTTTTATCCTTGGTACATGATCCAATCATCTCCAAATATTGATGATAGCAATGATATATAGGAAATACTATGTCTAGATATCTTGGAATGTGGGTTGTTCATCCTTTTAATCCCACCCACACCAAGGTCTTATTTAAAAATCTTTATCCTTACCCTCTTACTAGCCCTTGCTCTAGGCCTCTCATCCCCGGTCCTTGCTCAATCATAGCCCTACTCGACCCCAAGTCTCTTTAGCTCGACCAGGTGGTCGAAGAAATTTTAGGAAGCCATAATTTTTTACCCTTATTGAAGAAATGTTTTGGTAATGATAAGGAAAATTTTGAGGAGATCATCAAGTCATGGAATAAAGGACATGGAATCAAGTCATGAAATTCCTTACCTGCTCCTTGGGATCATGTCATGATCCCAATTATGCAATTTCTAATGGTTGATAAAATCAACCTTCCCCTTTGTAGTTTCCATTTAGCATTTTTAAACCACCTCAGGGACATCAAGAAGGTCAATATCCTAGATTACCTGTATATATCCATCGAGTTATCCATCACCAATATTAGGAATATGAAGTCTACCTATCCCATACATCAAGGCATGCACCTCATATTTTATAAGCACAACCTTGAGAAATTTACCAAGAAAACCATGGTCTCAAGAAATTTACCCTCCTAATCCTAACGAAAGCCTCAACCGTGAGATCCCTATACAGGTGGTTTCTAGTGATGACAATGATCTTGAATTTGCTTCCCTTACATCCAAAAATCAAATCCCTAACTTTGGGCTATATGATTCCCCTTATTCTAGGTATGAGTTCAGACATAGGTCCCTCAGAAGATCTACACCTAATGTTAAATACAATTCTATTTTTGCATCCATCTGGGCATTGACACATATCAATAAATTGAAGACTGAGGGATCCTCCCCAAATGTATCTTATGAGGAGAATCCCCCTAATGGTAAGGCTTATGAACCCAAAGATATTTCTTCTACAAATATCCTCCAAAAATTTATCCTTAGTCATGTTGTAAGCATTGTGGTCACTCTTTTTGTAGCTACAAATTCATCCAAGGTAGCTTTGACCCTCTACAACCAAGTAGCGACAGTTATGGATGAGATTCATGATTAGTTCAAGATCCTTTTCAAGAATTTCTCAGACACAATGGATGTCAACACTGAAGACTAATGGTGTTTTCATAATTCTAAACCTCTGTTAGGTTCCTATTATTTTATGGGATTATCCTATTTTTATTAGATGTGACTGGGTTTGTTTATCTAGGATCTCCCTTGTAGACCTACCCTTTGTTTTTTTGGTTGTGGTCTATTGACTTGTTGCTTCTAATATTCATTTATAAAAGGTTTTGGGGCCCCTTTCAAAACCCACTTATAAATACAATCTATTAAAAAAAATATAAACTTATAGGAAATGATTTATTGTATTCACCCTAGTGGTATTGGTTAAACCACTTATGTGGTTAACCTTAATTAAATCTTAATTAAGGGCTTAGTAAGTTATGGATGAATTTGAATTAACCTTGATCATTGTATCTACTTGTATTTGTAAAAAGAGCACTAATATCTAACTTTGTAGGTGGTGGAGAGTCTTGTCCTCCTATATAGGATATGAGTGGATTTATTTGTTAGTCCTTGGGTAGGACAATAATGAATCATGTTGGTTGGTGGTTTTGGTTCTCTTTCTTATCCCATTTGTCATTTTTTTTACACCTTTCTAGAAATTTTTGCTTGTTTACTTCTACAAAATCTTGACATAAGGATAGAGGCATGGACATTTTGACATGTGTCCCCTAAAGTACATATTAAAATTTATGGTTCTAATACTACTAATTTGAGTGGGGAGCTTGTTTATTAGATGAATTTTAGGGTTTTTTATGTATGGTCATGATCCTAGAATTGTTTTACACATAGGGTTTGAACAGTGCATCATTTGGACAAATTATTATGATATTATGAGCCTCATAAGGGATAAAACCAACAATTAACTCCAAACAAAAAATTATTTCACTTCATCCACTATAAATATCCATTTCAACTCTTCATTTTCTCACTATACAATTACCATACATTCACTTATTGATTATTTTTACTCACAATATTGCTCTTAATCATTTTGCCTCTATTGCTTCTACATCATGCATCTCTCTTGCTCTATTTCTCTCTTAGATTTACAAGTATAACCAAGGCCATAAACCGTTGGTTTTATACCCTTCATATATTTGGAAAAAATATTGTCAAGTCATGAAAGCATCACTAGTGCTATTGCTCATCCCTTCGTGCTTTCACTCTTAGAGCAATAAATGCTCAATTTTGGGTACAAAAAAGGTTTATTTAATTTAATTGATTAATTTACTTATTTATGAAGGAATTAACAATATTGAAGATTAAATCTACACTAAAAATTAGGTTTCTATATTTACCCCTTTTTTATGCACGAATTACATAATAAATGCATCAAAAACTAACATAGATGTCTCAATTTTAAAACAAAAATATTTGCTATTGCTTATGGTGGATGATGATAGGTGATTAATGCTTTGATTATTTGCTTAGAAGTGATGTTAAAATTTACTTTTTAGATAGCATTAAATGATACCATTTCCTAGTATACTCCTCACATTTCAAATAGAAAATCAAGTTGGAAAAAGGAAACTTGACTTGATTATGATCCATATTGGTGCAATGATGAGAAACTAAATACTGGTGATAAAAATAGATTGGGAAGAGGAAAAAAAGGTAGGGGTAAAAATGAATTATTTTTCACAATGTAGAGATAAAATAGATATTTGGAGCTTTATTACTGATGTTGAATTCCATGGCTCACTAGGCGAGACTAACACGTCATGTAGACTTTGGTACAAGCACCAACTATAGGTGAAGAAGTGGGAGCACTAGTAATTTAATAAAAAAAAATTTGTGATGCATTTTTATTATCAAAAAATATTTTCTAAGGGGGAAGCAGGGTTATGCACAATGGCGAATATTCATTAATAAGCAAATATTAGCATTTTTGAAAATGCAAATTGGTGAATTTTGGGGACTTTTGATATTGGCCCATTAAAATTTTTGAGCCAAAAAAAATTAGGGGTTGATTCATTGTGTGTTGATAATAATATTACATAATTGTTTTAAATTCGCTATTACTCTCACCTAAATCGAGGACCCCTTTTGCCTTAAAATTATAATTTTTTTACAATGACCTGCCAAATTTACCTATTATACCAATATATATAATTAACATGCCAGAAATACTTTTTCATGTAAAAAATTAAAACTATTAGAAAATCAAAAATATCATTCTATCTATTGCAGAATTCACCAAACTTTGGCCATGTGCAGACACCCATATTTGCACCTGAACTTGGAAGGACCCTATTTTGCATCCAGACTATGATTTGGACCTTAATTTGAATCCAGATCGAAATATGAACCTTGATTTGCACCTAAATTGAAATATGGGCCTTGTTTAACATAAAGTCAAACCTTGATTTACACCCATATTGAAAGATGAATCTTGATTTACACCCGAATCGATAGCCCGACCATGATTTGTACCTGAATAAAAATTTGGACCTTGTTTTGCACCTAGTATGAGCCAGACCATTTCTTTTGCATGTGGTTGTATCTAGACAATTTTTTGCATCCGAACTACATCTAGGTTATTTTTTGCATCCAACCCACATTTAAACCATTTTTTGCACCTGTACGGGGGTCCAACCCTATTTTACACCCAGATCAACTGTAGGACCTTGCTTTACATTCGAACCGTATCCATATCATGTATCATTTGTGAATAATAAAGCTACAAAATTTTACCTCTCTAAATTCTTTTTACAGAATATGATTTCAAGTAGTTGTAGTAGTAATATGTCTTTTTTAGACCAGTTATTATCTTCTTGCATATTTATTTTTTGTTATTTTCCTATGTTTTCCTTTATTACACATTTGAGTGTTTTGATGTAGTTGTAGTAATAAGATATATTTTTCTATCATCTAATGGCACATTTTTATTTTGTTGTTTTTCTATCATTTATTGAAAATAGGTCCATGCTCTGTTTCCCATGTTTTCTCCTATTTTGCCTTGTTTTGCATGTGAATGTTGTGTTGCATTTTTCAGCTACTTGTCCTTCTCTTAAGGAAATGTAATTCTCTCTTTCTCTTAAGACACTTTGATTCTCAGTTTCTCTTGATATTGGATTTTCTATCATAAAATTGTAAATAGTTAAATGCTCTATTTCTCTTAAGACACTATAATTCGTTGTTTCTTATCATTTTTAGAGAATATGAGTTCTAGGAGAATATGTTTTCCCTTGTTTTCCTCTATTTGATGAGTGACTATTTTCAAGGATTTTTTAGCTAGCCAAAATTCCCCTAAGACACCATCATCCTTTGTTTATTCCACTAGTACTATCAGTTTGTAGTTCATTTAGTACTATAATCTGATATTTTTTCATATTTGTATCTCTAATTATATTTCATATATTGATTATATTTGTGCTCTTAATAGTTGCAAGTGCTATCTCCAAAAAATAAATTAGTGGCATGCACTAAAAAAATTAGGATAAAACCTACTTGGAAACTGGTATGTATTTTCTACAAACTAACCATCTGATTATTCTAGTTATAATATTATCTTGAGGTCTCATAGTAGTAGGATCTCTTCAACATGTTATTAATTTTTTAAAATGTATAACATTTTCTTTTCAAGTAAAGTGACATATACTAGCGATGGAAAGAAGGGAGGCAAATCATCTGCTGAAAAAAGCATCCTCTAATATTTTAGCCATATATCAAAATCCAATGAGCCATCGACATCTGTAAAAATTCAAGGTACAAATGATTTTTACCTACTAAATAGTTAGTTGTGTATTCTGTAAATTATTTAAAATAATGCTTTCTTCCTCAAAAAGTTAATTTTCAGTATGTGGCTCTAGCCATATTGCATGAAGATATGAATCTATTTTCTATTTGTAAATATTTTTTTGTTAACCTTGTGATAAGGAATATTATTGTATGCAGAATACTCTGTTGACCCTGATATACCTCCACTTGAAGATATTCCTCACCAAGAGATGCCTTATAATGAAAATTCTCTTCACAATAACATCCAACAAACACTTGCAGATATTCTTCAAAATGACATTCCAGTTGAAAATGAAAACTATAAATCAAATACAATACAAAATTTTTGGGAAGCTTCAAGCATTAAAACTAAACATTGAAAGTTATCTATTTGGACTATTGGAAGGTCATTTCAAGTTGAATGGGCATCAAAATTTCTCTTTATAGATCCAATATTGACGGATAACAACAATGATGATAACAAATAATTTAGATGCAAAATTTATAATTGGAAACTAGGTAAGGATCATAGGATGCAAATGAAGATAGATACAATAGAAAACAATTGTGGAAAAGTTTATTCAAAAGTTATAGAAAGTGATGGAATAGTTAATAAAATAGTTAGGTGGAAGAATGAAGCAAAATGTATGAATGTTTTTTTTGTAAGTTAAAGATTTTTATATTGATGAGGGTATTTAAAAGGTGCCCTAACACCTTAGTACATAAACTGAAAAAAGGATGCACATACCACAAAAACAACAAAGCATCCTTGAGGATTTGAAAATGTTAAGGAAAACATGAACAAACTAGAAGGGACATAAATGTAAGACAACAAAACAGAATCCATTTATGTAATTACAGGGTCATTGATGTCATCCTTCTTAGCATCCTTAAAGATATCCTTAGGGATGTCCTTGAATATTTCCTTAGCTATTTCCATGACTTTGTCATCCTTAACCTCCGGTTTGGCTTTAATTGCAAGCTTAACAAGAGTATCTTCTTCATAATTATCACAGAAAAATAAGAGGTTTAGAGCATTCCTATGCTATTTTATTTGGTAATTGCCCCCATAATTGCAGTCGTGATTCTGGATAACATATATTTGAATAAAATCCTCCACAAGGTCATTCAGATCATCCTTAGTTGCATCTTGCATATTTTCTTGATTATGGACTTCCTTGTTCTTAAGGTTCTATGAACTCCTTGTGTGAGTAGCCTCAGTATTGCTCTTATTTTTTTTTAGTAGCACTGTATCTTGTTTACATTCATTCACCTTCTTCCTTTTGGATCCACGAAACCTATAAATAGAGGTGGATGAAGTATCCTCGGTGTTCTCAGCTTGTTGGTTCTGAGGAAATACATTTCCCTTAGGAATTTTTTCCAGAATATGGGCATAAAACACTTTGAAAAGCCCTTGATATGCAGGCCACAATTCCTTATTTTTTGAGTGGGTTGACTTAATGGAGTAATCCATCGACAAGTAAAGGAATTCAGGAATGTTCAAACTCTTGACCTCCTTGAAGTGGTTCACAAATGTGATATGGAAACTTCTAAGTTGAGAACCATGATCATCCATAGTTATATATTCAATTATAGACTCCATCACATCTTTCCAAGGAGTGGGAAGATCATAACGAAATATCCTAGGCTTGAAAATCCTCTTTATGGGTGACTTTGGCTCAAATCGACTCAATTCAATTTTCTAGTTGTGCTTGTCCCTACACAGAGTGTGTCCCACCAAAGGTTGCCCTGTTACCTCAAGAAAAATACTAACATCCACTTGAAACTCAACACCATATATTATGATTATTCCCTTCTCCCATGTGGATGAAAAATCTAGGTTGATGTCCCAATCCCATCCAAAAAATGCTTAAGGAATGACATGAATCCTCTAGTACTTAGGATAGCTTCTATCACTGATTCAATTGCTAGCGAATCAGGCTCCACAAAACTCATATTGTTAGGATGAAAAAGCAAAGAAGCAAGATAGGAAAATAGCTTAGTGGGATGATGGAAACAAAAAGAAAATATGTAGAACCTATCTACAGGAAGGATTTTGTAAATATTTGATAGATCTAGAAAATTCTAGAAGCCTCCAAACCATCTCCTCGTGACTTGGCAAGTCCTAGGGAAAATAAAATCCAGGTTATCATGAAGGAAAAGGCAAAATTCATTAGGTAGATTATGGTCCCAATAGTTGCTATTTTCCATAGGGATATAAAGGTGTTCTGCTCCTTGAAGAGCTTGGCCTATCAGGTGATTCCACTTAACTCCATAACAAAACTGGTAGAAGGAAACAGAAGCCAAGGGCTTTGGGAAACGACGAGGAGCAAGAGAGAACAAGAATATGGAGAGGAAGTTACGAGGATGATAGAATAGGAATAGTAGTAGGAAAGGATGGCAAAGCAGAATGTGGATGGGAGTTCAACAATGAGAAAAGGTCAGGAAGGAACACACCCGGTGAATAGTGGGAAAAATGAAACAATTTGGGAAATTTGGATGAAATACAGTGATAGAGATAAATGGCATGAGGAATAAGATAAACACGAGAGGGATGTGCAACAAAGTCCGACCCACCCTAAAAATTTGGAGTAATGAGTACCTTGAAAAGATAAATTTCATGATGGAAAATATTGATTTGATAAAGGTGATATTGAAAAGATAAAAAGCACATGACATTTTAAGACCTAGAGAACACCACCTTTCTGATACTATAAATATAAAATAATAAATGTTATGTATTTTGATGATTTTGAACCTTTTCCAACCTTACAATTTGATCAAATTCACGCAAAAGGGTGTCAGTCCAAGTCAAAATCCCAAGGTTTGAAACTCTAATGTTAGCTAACTTATCAAAAACACCATTAGCTTTCCTGAAGATGTGTTGGATAATGACTTCTTGTTGGAAAATAATTAGGCTTTGAGCCTCATTAATGAGACTTTGTACCTTCCACACCAGTAATTTGGAGTTTTTTAAATGATTGATAACATTCAAATAATCCCCTTCTATTATGACTTTATGTGGAAATTACTTAATTAATTGAAGACCCCTCCATAAGGCTTTAGCTTCGGCTAAATGGTTTGATTGTTCTCCCAAGTATTCTGCAAAAGAAAATATAGAATTTCCATTGTGGTCCCTTAAAATTCTCCCTACCCTGACTCTGCCTGGATTTATTTTAGATGCTCCATCAAAATTTAACTTGACCCAATCTTGGGGAGGAGGTTTCCATTTGATGTTATTTCTAGAAATTTGAGTATTACCTGGGTTAGGATTACCTAGGGAAACTTTTAGGGATTGAAGTAAGGAAGCTTCAAACTAAGTGATAGGAAGAGGATCATTAGGTGCTGAAAGATCATTTTCCTTGTAAAAAAGGATAATTCTATTGGTAATGGAATCTAAATCCTTGGTATCTCTAGAAAAGACACATCTATTTCTCTCTAGCCAAATATTCCAAACATAGTGATGAAGATAGAATTTCCAAATTCCTTTGAAACATGGATTGCTAAAAGGACTGGGCCATTGAGAAAATAATTCAACTATAGACAGAGGTTTGGCCCAACTAATTTGAAACTTTTGGACAATTTTATTTAGGATGGAGCTGGAAAAAGGACAAGAAAGGAAGACGTGGCTTTTATACTCCCAATCAGAAAGATATAGGAAACACCTATTAGGAGAGGAATTCCATGTTTGATGAGGTTTTCAATAGTGAGAATCCTATATTGAATAGCTAACCAATAAAAGAAGGATACCTCTTAAGTCAGGTGCTTTATCCACACTAATATGAAAGGAATGAGAACTTCTTTAGGGGCTAGGATAAGTTGATAGAATGTATGAATGTTAGATATGCAAAAGAATATGATAATAATATCAAGCTACAAAAATCTCTTGTTGAAAAAGGTGGAACGATTGAAGCTCAATTTCATAAAATTTATAAGACAACTTTATCTTTAAAAAGTTTACAATTTGTTGTTGTATATAGTATTCTCAAAAAAGGTAGATCCATGTCCAATTTAATTGATTATAAACACCTATTTCAACTAGATGATGTGAAAAACATTCTTAGTTCCCATTGGTTATATCAAAGTAGTTGGGAAATGGTAAAATATCTATCATTGGTTGAGAAGGAGGACTTGAGGGAGAAAGTAAAACTTGCCAAATTCATTTCACTTTCAATTGATGAGGTGACGATTGTGGACAACACATATTGGATTTGCATGCATGTGTACACATTAAAAATTAATGTAAGGCAATCTAGTTTTCTAGGATTACATAATATGGTGGAAATTTATAATGCGGAAAACATATATAATGTTGTAACAAGTTTAAAATATATTGCAGGAATGAACGATGTAGACATAACCAAAAAGTTAATATGCATCGAAGCTGATGGTGCTGCTATAATGCAAGGACATAGGAGTGGTATTTGCATTTGACTCCAGAAATTAGTTGCACCATGTATGATACCCATTCATTGCATGGTTTATAGAGTGAATCTTGCGTATAAAATCGTGAGAACTTTTGAAAATGTTGTGAGAGTAGAAGATTTTATTTATGAAATACATGCTTATTTTTCATGCAATCTAAAAATATTTTTAGTGTTTCAATAGTTTGCACTAGGATTTATATAAGGGAAAAAGTTGTTAGAAGATGTGGATACAAGGTGGATTTCATTGTATCAATCTACACATATTTTTTAAAGAATATCAATCATTAATGAGGTTTATGTACACAAATCGTAGGGTAGTTGATAAGGTAAAATATCTGCTATTTTTGTTTGACTAACTTGGAAACCCTTTTAACATTGTGGTATTCTTCCAATGTTACAAGAAATACATAGATTGGTTAAACTTGCACAAGAAATATCCATCTATATTATCGATTTAATGAGGATGAGAAAACAAATATGTATGACAATTGATAGGTTATATGTCTCCGAAGGAAATTTTATAGATCCCATTTTTGATAGTTGGAGAATATTAACTAACATGAACGATCCACAAAGCTTTTTGAAGTTTAACATCAATGATCATCTTTGTATTAAAGTTCATGAAAAATGATACCTCTATATAGTTTTGAAATGTGGTCAGATATAGTTACAAATGATATTGAACAAGTTCCCATAACACACAATGGATTTGAGGTTGTTTTACACAATACTAAGATTAAATTGTTAAAAATAGTAGAATCATTGACAAGTGAAATAAGATATCGGTTTCAAAGATATGAGTTGCTTGAGGTCATGGGTGTGGTTAACCCTTAGTTTTGGGATCCTTGTATTGACTACAAATCCCCACATGAGATGTTTTTTAATTATATGGGCATACTTAGTAAATATTTTAGTAAAATTGTGGAAGTCAATGGTGTTGAAATCAAAGGTATTATCAACAAAGAACTTTTAATACAATAATCACCGCATTTTGGAAGTATAATGGTTGAGCAAACATCACTTTTGAGTAACATCCATGAGCCTGGTTCCATTCCACGTTTGTGGCAAAAATTATATCCAAGTAGTGTTTTACAAGATATAATAAGTGAATATTTTTGTTTATATGAATTATTTCAAACAATAATTTTGGGATCTATGGAAGATGAGAGGGTTTTTAGTGTACTATATTTTGTTAAATCTAAGCTTCGTAACTGGTTGGATAAAAATTTAGAAAATTGTTTGATAATTTGTGTCATCATATGAGCTAGACATATTTCCCTATGATTGAGCATTGGCATACTGGAAATTACTAGCAGATAGAAGAGGTATCAATAACACACACATAATAAAGAGGATAATGATGATTGCAGTGATCAGATAGTGGAGACACAAATATCCTCTATGCTCAATTGCTATTGTGGACAAGTTGAGAAGTGTTTGTTTCAACTACCTGAATTTAAATTTTTCTAAGATTTCACAACAATGATAAAGTTGACTTCACTTGATATCAAATTTATTAGATTTCACAAAATTTATTTATTCATAAATTGTATGTTTTCTATCGTATTGTCTCAACTATCTTCATTGATAAATAGTTATATTTTATATCATAGTATTGTTAATGTATGAATATTGATATATTGTTATGTTTTACTTTGCAAATAACTATTGTTAGCGTACTATTTCCTATTTTGTTTTATTGCACGCATTTGTTATTCCTGTTGTAACAAATGCTATTGCTGCTACACTGTTACAACGTAACAGTTCAGTTACGCCGGATGTTCTATTCTCGACACTGTAACATATTATTTAAAATCTGATGAATAATACAATAGTTAGTTCCGTATTTTACATGGCATCAGAGCCAGTGGCGTGAAGGGAGAAGGCGGAAGCGGAAGCAGAGAAGCTCGGACAGCAGGCGGAGTTTTTTTTAATTTGCCAGGCGGGGAATTTTTTTCGTCACTCTGGAATTGACAGTCGGAGAAATTTTTTTTTCGGGTTTGCTGGGCAGAGGACGCGTTTTGTGAAGAATTAAAAAAAAAAAAAAAAAAAAAGGCTTCTGCGCGACCGGAGAGAGTCGTGAAGCACAGCCCCCTCCTGCGTCCGGTCTGTAACATGCGCAGATCTGATTGCGTGGTGACGCTGACCAAGGAGGACAGCACGCACCCCGCTGCGTCGTGGAGGCTGGGACGTACTGTCCCGCATGCCTGTACTATCTCGCGGCGTCCGGTCGGCTGGGACGTACTGTCCCGCGCGCGGACCACACGCAGGGGAGAAGGAGACCCCCCGCCCCCACCACCCGCGCGGGAATTTAAAAATTCCCCCGCGCGGGAATTTGGGGCAGGTATAAACCCCCCCCCCCCCCGCGGCGCACAGGATTAAAAAAAAAAAAAAAAAAAAGAAACCCCCCTCCCACCCCCGGCGCACAGCGCGAATCGCGCAGCCGGGAGTTTGAAAGAAAAAAAGACCGCCCCCTCCCCCGTGCGCAAGCATCGCTAAACGCGCAGCCGAGAAAGAAGAAAAAAAAAAAAAGACAGGAGGTCCCCCCCCGGTCGTGTTCAACAGTGGACGGTATTTTTTTTTGAAAGACGCAGCGCGGTCGTGTCTCGAAAAAAATAAAAAAAGCACAGAGCGCCGAGTCGCGAAGCAGCAACCGTGCGACTGGAGGCCGCTGCAGAGGAGGTGGAGGTAGCAGGCGCTGTAAAAGGAGGAGGCTCTTGATCTCTTTCGGATCAGCCCGCTGGCTCACGTGGTCGTGAGCCGTGCGGTTAAGGCTCAGGGAGCCTGCAGGTCGGGGGTTCGAATCCCGCCGACTCCCCCAAAGGTATAAATTTTTTTTGCAAAGTCATTTTTAATTATTATTTTTTAATTAAAATTTTTAATTTTAATTTTTTAATTATAGTTTTTTAACTTTATAAATTAAAATTTTAATTTTAATTTATTTTTTATAAGTTTTAAAACTATACAAATTAAAATTATTTATTTTAATTTTAAATTTATAATAATTATTAAAATGCTTTGTTAAAGAACGCCTTTTTAAGGGGGGATATTTTTCAAAAATCAAAGGGGGATAGAGAGTAATTTTTCGAAAAATAGCAATTTGGCATTGTAAAAGGTGCATTTTCGGCTGTGACCGACACCTTGTGGGTTATTCTTGTGGGCAGTTTTTTTATGTTGTATGTTGCATATTTCATTTTTGCACTATAACATTAAAAACTTAAAATCAAACACTCCCTAAGTCCCCGGAATATAAAACCCATCTGTGCAATTTTATTGCACTGCAGCGTTCGGTATTTGCGATACCTCTGGCCAGCACTTACAGGTAAAGCTGTCGTGATTTGGCTACTGTATCCGCCGCCTAATATAGCTGCTATAACGACGTCTGAGCTTGTTCTCTATAAATCGTCGGGGAGGAATAAGTACGCCATTTTTGCATTTTTTACTCCATCCACTACCCTTTATCGCACTTGTGTTTAGGCGTAAATCCTGACGAAGTATTCTTCATAGTGTTTAGGGGAAGTTACGCCCCATGCATGAGAAGAATCTTCTATGGTAGGTGCCATCAACAAGGCGATTCCCTTTCAATATCGCTTATGTTCCACGTATCGTATGATCTCTAAAATTCACCTATAGTCTCCCTCACGTAAGGGCGGGTGATTTTTGTTGATCTTTCTAAATACCTATAGTTTCCCTCACGTAAGGGCGGGTATTTTGTACGGTATATTGGCCTAGCAAAAGGTATATCGAAAGGGGGACCAATTTGGTGATATAAGGAACCTTCACTATGGCCGTTGTTGCAAAGTTGATGACCGATCCGCATCGGTTATTGAAAGGTCCAAATTATACACCATGGAAACATAAGATGAAGGCTATTC
Source organism: Wollemia nobilis (assembly GCA_028583015.1). Classification (NCBI taxonomy): domain Eukaryota; kingdom Viridiplantae; phylum Streptophyta; class Pinopsida; order Araucariales; family Araucariaceae; genus Wollemia; species Wollemia nobilis. Next base: position 4,886,855 of record JAQPPZ010016414.1, on the reverse strand, counting down.
TCCAAATGGAAGATTTGTGGGATATTGTTCTTGGAGTAGCAACCGAGGCCTTCACCAACAGCGGGATCCACGAGGTCCTTCGGCAGATCGATTGCTTTTGACAAGAAATATAGTAGAGCAAAGGTGCTCATTTTGTTTGTTGTTTCAGATGAAGTGCAACCTCATATAGCTGATAAAGCAAGTGGTAAAGAGGCATGGGATGCCCTTAGAACCATATATGAGGGGAAGAATGAATCCACCATTCTTCATCTTCAACAACAACTTCATAACATGAGTTTGAGGCAGGGTGAAACAGTTGAACTCTTTCTGTGCAGAGTGTCTGAGTTGAAAGAGAAATTGAGTTCTCTCGGAGATATCGTGGACGAAAAGCTTCTCATTTCACTTGTGATGAGAGCTTTACCTTCTTCATTTGATATGTTGATAACCTCCATCCAGGTGTCCCAACGACAAATTACCTACATCGAGTTGGTCAATCTGCTCCAACAACGGGAGGCACGCCAACTTCACAAGGATGATTCTTCCAATACGACCCTATACACCAACGAGGCGGGGTTCTAGGAAGAAAGGTAATGGGCAAAAAGGAGGCAACTTTCAGAAAGGAGGAAATTCTCAACAGGATACGAAAGGAAAAGGCAAACAACCTCAACGGAAGAAGAGGTGGTGCAAGATCTGTGAGAAAGACAACCATGACACCAACAGGTGTTGGCATAAGAACAAGCGAGAAGGCCAAAACAAACCACAAAATAAGAACAAGCAACCCCGGGTGAATGTTCGTTGTTGAAGAATCTAACTCGGATTCTGAATGGGCACACAAGGTGCTCATGACTACCACAGATTCCACACAGAGGGATCCTATTTGGTATGTCGATTCTGGAGCTAGTAAACATATGACTGGCGATAGATCGTGGTTTGAATCATTTGTGGCCAAAGAGGGCAAACTGTCACAATTGCTGATGATAAAACCTACAGGGTTCGGGGAGAGGGTACAGTTTCGGTCACTCTTCCCGATGGCAAGTGTCGAATTGACAAGGTCCTCTATGTTCCGGGATTGGCCAACAATTTGTTGTCGGTGACACAAATCCCGGATAGAAATATGGTTGTCAACTTTTGTGTTGAGAATGGAAAGAAGTGTTGTACAATTACCGGGAAGGGTAAGAGATTGCAACAACTTCATATAAGCATGGCTTATTTGCACTAGATGCTATCTCTACTCCACATGTTGCCATGACTGTCTCTACCAAGGAGGCAACTTCCCTATGGCACAAGAGATATGGGCATCTTAGTTTTGGCTACTTACTTGAGCTCAGCAAGTATGAGATGGTAAAGGGTCTTCCTTCCCTTTTCGCCACATTGCCAGTGTGCTCCGATCGCTGGCGGGAAAGCGACATAGAGTACCATTTGAGAAGAGCTCTACAAGAGCAAGAAAACCTCCGGAGCTAATTCACACCGATCTATGCGGTCCTTTCACACCCAATAGTGTTGGAGGGAAGAGGTACTTTCGAGTTATTCGTAGATGACTACTCACGAAAGATGTGGGTTTTCTTTCTCAAACTGAAATCTGAAGCTTTTGCATTCTTCCAGCAGTTCAAGAAATCCGTTGAGAAGGAGTCAGGGGCTTCTATCAAAACCCTCCGCTCAGATCGAGGGGGAGAGTTTACCTCTAATGAATTTTTTGCATTCCTAGATAAGCATGGGATCAAGAGACAGTTAACAACTGCCTATACTCCTCAGCAGAATGGAGTTGCTGAGAGAAGGAACCGTTCTATCATGGAAATGGTTCGTTGTATGCTCACAGGTGCAACTCTTGGGCAACAATATTGGGTAGAAGCTATCACCACTGCAGTGTATCTTTTGAATAGGGCACCCACAAAGGCCCTAAAAGGAATGACTCCACAGGAAGCATGGAGTGGTCAAAAACCCTCCATATCTCATCTACGTATTTTCGGATGTCAAGATTTCATGCACATACCGAAAGAAAAAAGGAAGAAGCTAGATGAGAAAACATTGAGATGTATTTTTCTTGGATATTCTGAGCACTCTAAAGGATATCGGTTGATAGATCCTTTGACCAAGAAAATTCATATCAGCAGAGATGTTGTCTTTGATGAAGCTTTCACATCACAGAGCACATCTACGAGTACACCGGGATATTGTGGAACCTAAGGAAGAGGAGATTCCTTCGTCAACACGAGACAGGGAGGTCCTTCTACATCTTCTTCACCACCACCGAAGGAGAATCCTAAATGGTGTACAAATACAATCGAGAGATGCAAATTTATCCACTCCTCCCAATTTGAATTTGGATAGACCTCGTACACGGAGTATGGCTCAAAAGGAAAGAGAAGCCGAGAAGCCGGTGAGGTTGATGATCTTTGTCAATATTTTGAGGAACTTTCTGTGACTCCAAGTAGAGAAGTTGAGGATATGGATATTGATGATGACAGGGCATTCATGTCTACCATAGATAGTCTTGAACTTGCATCAGTGCAAGATGCTCTTAGTGAGCCTCAGTGGAAGGCCGCTATGGATACGAGTATGAGTCTCCGATGAAGAATAAAACTTGGAAGCTTGTTGATCTGCCGCATGGAAAGAAACCTATTGGCTGCAAATGGGTATACAAAGTCAAGTACAAGGCAGATGGAACAATTGATAAGCATAAGGCCCGACTTGTTGCAAAGGGCTATGCTCAAAAGGAAGGCATCGACTATGAAGAAACTTTTGCACCTACTACTCGGATGACCACAATTCGGGTTATGTGTGCTATGGCAGCACAATATGGGTGGAAAGTTCACCAAATGGATGTCAAAAGTGCCTTTCTTAATGGTGATCTCCAAGAAGAAGTCTATATGACTCAGCCTGAAGGATTTGAAGTGGAATGCCAACAGCGAGAAAGTTTGCAAATTGGTCAAATCCTTGTATGGTCCGAAACAAGCTCCTCGAGCTTGGTATATAAAAATGGACAATCACCTAATGCAGCATGGATTTAAGAGATGTCCGTCAGATGCAAACCTCTATTTCAAGAAACAGGGTTCTGAGATAGTGTTGCTTGTACTCTATGTGGATGATCTACTCATTACAGGGAGTTCAGAAGATATGATCTCTACTGTCAAAAGAAACTTGTGCAAATCTTTTGAGATGACAGATCTCGAACTTCTCCATTACTGTCTTGGTCTGGAATTCAGCCAGAAGGAGCACTCCATCAAAGTGTCTCAGAAAAAGTATGCCAAGACATTGCTCGATAAATATCGCATGATCGACTGCAAGCCAATGGCAACTCCAATGGAGAATGGACTTCGATTATCGCGATATGATGACTCACCTCGGGTAGATGGCACTCTCTATCGACGAGTTGATTGGGAGTCTCATATATCCGACCAATACTAGGCCGGATCTCGTATTTCTTGTAAACTATCTTTCGAGGTTCATGCAGGAGCCTAAGACTACTCATTGGAAAGCAGCAAAACATGTTCTTCACTATGTCCGTGGTACTATAGAATATGGCCTAGAATACAAGAGGAACAACAAATTCTTCTTGCAAGGATACACGGACTCCGACTATGCCGGATCATTTGATGATCGCAAGTCAACTTCTGGATACATTTTTCATCTGGGATCCGGTCCTGTCTCTTGGCACAACAAGAAGCAACAGGTGGTTGCTATTTCTTCAACAGAGGCAGAATATCGCGCCGCACGTGAAGCTGTGTGCGAAGTGATATGGTTACGTCACATTCTGACAAGTATGGGCCATCCATCAAAATCTCCAATACACTTGTTCTGCGACAATCAGGGTGTTCTGAACCTCGTCAAGAATCCAGTCCATCATGAAAAAACAAAGCACATTGACACACAATGTCATTTCATTCGAGAGGAAGTTCCAAAGCACCGAATTCAGCTTCAGCACATTCCCACCGATGCTCAAGTTGCAGACATTTTCACTAAGGCACTTGGACGTGTCAAATTTGAATTGTTTCGCAGCTCACTTTGTATTGCAAAATAATGTAAGGGGATGTTAGTATAGCTATTAGTTATTACATTACCCAAATAATGTAATAAAGGGGGATGTTAGCGTACTATTTCCTATTTTGTTTTATTGCACGCATTTGTTATTCCTGTTGTAACAAATGCTATTGCTGCTACATCTGTTACAACGTAACAGTTCAGTTACGCCGGATGTTCTATTCCCGGCACTGTAACATATTATTTAAACTCTGATGAATAATACAATAGTTAGTTCCGTATTTTACATAACCAACAATAATATTTCTTTTTTTTTTGACATAAACATAAACTAAAAAACAACACAAAATTATAAATGGAAACAACCTTTGAATGATGGAAGACACAAAATTAGTAAATACCCTTTTCATTAAATTGATTAAAAATATATTACATTGTCCAAAATTGTTGACTGTAGTCAACTTGAAAATATTTCACAGTCTGTTAAATATCTAATTGGGGGTTTGTTTCCTCAGTTTCACTTGGAGTTGTCTGATCCTCTCTTTTTTATCCTTCCTCCATACCCTAGCAATGCTCCAAATTTGACTAGGTTTTCCTATACTTTCTCAATACTCCTCACCAATGCGACTTCTTCTTGGTTTGGATCTTCTAGTACTGTTGAAAGTGGATCTTTCACTTTCTACTCCTCTAGTATGAGTTCCAAATCTTGGTTGAGTTTTTCCTTGATATATCTTCATAAAATATTATCATCCCTCACTTTTGTTTGTATTTTTTCTTCATTTCCATTACATTTTTTAGAAATTTCTTTGTTGCCTCGATATTAACTCCCATATTTTTAACTTGTTTTTTAAGTTATCAAAATTTGACTACAAAAAGAAAATGAAAACATAATTCAAAAGATTTATATGAAAAATTTAACTTGTTTTAATAAAATATTAAAATTTTATTACAAAAGAAAAATAAAACATAAAAAAACATTTGCTCACCTTAACCACATCCCTTGCAGCCTCAACAACTACAACTTTTTTCTTATTGAAATCCCATTGGTTATAAAAGGCTTGGGCTTCAACATTAATATTATCTATTCTACTAACCATAATATTTAAAAAAATCATCATCATGCAAAACAGTAAAATTTCATTGATCCTGATGTGGCTTGATTTAACAGGCCACCAAGATTTTGTGGTTCATACTCAACCAAAGAAAAAATTGATTATCTTTCAGGAAAATTTTATACCGGGTAGTAATTTCCTTTATAAGGACCTTGGCCCAATATTCCTAATCCTTCACCACTTGCAACTCTCTAAGCACAAATTTTTTTATGGTTGCTTCAGTATTTTCAACCATTAAAACATTTTCATCAAAATTTACAATATCATCCTCATGAGGATGAGGGTCATTTCCTTGAGGAGATGGTAATGATGTTTGCTCAACTGCAAGAGCTTATATTTGTTGTGCTTCACCCAATGGATATTGAAGCACATATATTTTCTTGAAGTCTAAAATACTACCCTGCAATGTAAAAGCATAATCGAGTTGGATATTATCTAATATCATGGTTGAAACTTTTGGTGCCTATGAAGTTGTGTTAAACATAAAATATGAGAACGCGTACCTAGTCAAACTTGGTGCTTCCCCCTACAATATCTATAAAAATATTTGTTTTCCAACTCCAACCTACATTTGGTCTCTCATTTGTGTAGGTTGTCATTGTTGTGGTGGAGGTGGTGGTAGCATCATATGGCCTCTCATAGGTTGTCATTGAGAGGCACTTGAAAATAGTAAAAAAAAAATTTGCTAGAACTATTAAAAAATAAATAAATAAATAAATATATATATATATATATATATATATATATATATATATATATATATATATATATATATATATATATATATATACTTAATTCAAAGTAAATACACATTGATTTACCTAAATACAATGAGATCTGATGTATTTGGGTGTCAATGGGGTGGGGCACAATTCTAAAAACATATGAAAAATTTAATAAAAATTATTATAATTTTAATTAAACAAAAACATAGAGATAAAATATCAAAAGATAAACTTATTTTCACTAGGGGTGGTCACACTAGATTCAGCCTGCACATTTTATGCAAACCTGGGTGCGAGAGAACCCCTAGGAGAAGCAGCTTACCTCAAACATTTATGCAGCCTCTACAATGGTGATACTTGTGATGCAGAGTCTTTAGAATCACCAGTTTGCTCTAACTTGTGACCCCTTAAGGCAACATCCTGTTTATTCCCTATGGTGGCTGCCCTACTCTACATTTAGAGGTGAATAAAAATAAAAAATGAAAATATGCTAAAATATAAAAGAAAAACTATTTGATGGTCAAAGATGGACTTATTACCTTTAATTCTTGGGGTGTCATGGCAATGGTGTGTAGTGTTGGATGCACTACAGTTGGTATGGGATTATTTTGTAACAATGTTAAAATGTAATTAACATTGCCCACAACAGATGTTATGGTCATTTAGATGCCATGCAACTCTGTTCTAATATGATTTGAAATATTTGTGCACTAGTCAAACGTCTCATGGTGCAGACAATGAACCAAATAGGTCAATACCAAAAACTATAGTTTCATTCTTCCAGTAAAAATCATTCTTGCCTAGAAGAACTCAATAATGGCCTTCAGTGTTGGATTTTGAAAAGAGGTGATTGTTAACCCTCTTTTTGACTTAGCGGTGGAAGTTGCAAAAAACAATTATATATCAAATTATAAATTTGAAATTTTAAACATTTATAGAATCTAAGTAAGGATAATTATATCTAACAATAATTCTATACCAATATCATACATCATCTCGAGATAACCTTATCATATGGAGAAAACACGTAATTTGGATCACTAGAGAACAATCCTTGAAAGGACGACCTATCAATCTATGGATGTTTGTAGGCATGATTGTGAACGAAAATTTTTTATTTCATAATTGCATGTTCACTGTGGCATGGTCATGGTCATAAGTGGCTATGATATTATGCATAAGGACTTTATTTATTTTGAATTGGGGTATTGAAAGCAAAGTCTACAAACCTACATCATTTACCCATGAAAAGTTTGAACTTGGGGTTGTTAAAAAATCTAAAATTGCAAAGCAAGAAAGGTTCTTGAATATAATTTTTACAGTAGGGGTGGAAGTAATGGCCATTTCTAGAAGTTGTAGAAGCAAGAGAAATTATATTGGGAAGGTTTTTGGGTAACGGTTTACTCTGATCGGGAGTAATCACAGAAATGAAAACTAGAAAAATGATAGTTGATGCCCTTTTATAGAGAGAACAGACAGGGTGGATATGGGGTAACATGTTACTAGAAATACAATATAGATGACCCATCGTGTGATATATGGTAGTTGGTCCATAGTAAAAATGTGTTTTGCAACTGATCAATGATCAGACCTTGTTTTACACTCGATTTACAATCAAATCTTGGTTTATACCCGATTCGTGGCTAAACATTATTTTGCACTTGATCCTAAGCCAAATTGTTTTTGCACTTGATTTGAGGCTGGACCTAGTTTTGCACTCAATCCAAGGCTGGACTTTGTTTTGCATCCATTCTGAGGCTAGATCTAGTTTTACACCTAGTTCAAGGCTAGACCTAGATTTACACCCAATCCAACATCGAACCTTGTTTTGCTTATGGTCTAAGACTATATCTAGTTTTGCACCCAATCCATGGTCGAACTTTGTTTTGCATTCAATCTGATATCAGATCTTGTTTTGCACTTGATCCATCGTTGGACATTTTCTGCACCTAATCCGTAACTGAACCATTTTCTCCACCCGATCCGAGGCCAAACTATTTTTTACATTCAATTCAAGGTCGGATTATTTTCTGCATCTGGTTTGCATCCAAACCATTTTTTGCACTTAGTCTGAGGCTGGACCATTTTTTGCATTCGATCCATATCCGAAACATTTTCTACACCGAACCCATGGTCTGATCTTTTTTTACACCTGATCTGCCCAAAACTTTCAAATTTGCCATTATTTAATAATTTTTTATGAAAAATTAAGGTTATTCGCCATGTCCTCCTACATTAATTTAGCTAGGATTCGCCAAGGTTTTGAAATGAATTCACCATTTTTTTACAAGTATATTTATGGTCCAACCTCTTATGCATAACCCTGGGGGGAAGTACTACTTTCATGCATTGGTAATAATATTATAAGGTACTATCACATGTTGGTGGTGCTTTCATTATTGAGAATACAATCTTATGAAATTATGGTTTTACACCTAGACACGACTAAGTAGGATTTAACATTTTTATAGGTTTTAGCATATGTGGGTTATACTAAGCACATCATTTAGGTTGGCTTGGATGCAAGTGTGACAAGATACTTTAGAGTGTAGGGAGAGTTAGCCCCATGCTCTAGAGATAATCTAGGAGTAACAAATATTGCAAATTATGCATTGTTAGTGATAGTAGGGTTGTATCATGTAGCCCTAATGCTAAAGATCATATTGGACTAGGACTTATTAAATACTCTCATTGAGAGATAGTATTTGGATATATGAATACCTTCTATCTACATAATGGTGATATAACTATCATAGTAGAGGATGTGTGGTAGATCCTAAAAGTACCCATTATAGGGGTAGATGTGCATATGGTCTAGGACTAGTAGAGGTACCATAAATAATAACAAGAGATATGTATTTTTCCATTATCAAATCTAGTATTTACATTAACACCACATATGTAGGGCATTGATTAGAGAAGCAATCCACCTTGTTGTATGCCCTAGCTTTTAGAGTCTTGCTCGATGACACAAGTAAGAGGGTGGCACACTAGGGATGGGGAGAGGTGGTATACATACTTAAGGAATAGATAATATTTACATGAGGACTAGTGGTGCTATTAGCTTATATTAGATGCTCCATTAGGTGGTCTATAAATATGAGATAAGCCTTACCTATTGTACATTGCTCTAGGTATAGGCCTAGGAGCACATAGCCATGATTAGGCCATTAGGGCTACTAGGGCAATAGAGGACCAAGATGTGTTGTCTATATATGGGACCAATAGCTTGAGGTAGGGTAAGGGAGGCTTTAAAAAGAGGCTTTGGTAGTGGTACAAACAATGATGAATGATCTATAGGTAGCACAAATCACATGGTAGCTATATGGGAATCATCATCGCTAGCAAGAGGATGTATATCATCTAACTCATGTGAGATGAGTTATATGGATGGCAAAACCATGGGGAACTGGAAGCTCCACCATTTTTACTAGGTACTAAACTAATATGATTCTTAGTAGGGGATAAAAATATTGGAATAATAGTCAGGTACATATAATAGTACTAAACATTCTAGCCTATGAGGGTGATAATTCTAGGGATACAATAACAAAGGATGAGTAGGCTACATTAGCATGGATGTGATACTACAGAGTTGTACATAGGTATAAGGAGAGATAGAGATAGACAACAATATCAATATCACCAATGCTATTATCCACACTATTGGCGTTATCTATGCCAAGGAGTATAGTGGGTGAGATAACATTAATTAGGTCATCCTAGATAGTCATTGAGATAGAGAGGGATGTATTGGCTAGATAGATGGAGAGCCTGACGGTCAACAGGGACTACTTGATAGCATAGGTCATGATGATACAATATATGATCTAGATTTTGTCTATGAAGTAAGACATAGTAGCAACAAGAGTCATAGTGGTAATAATAGTAGGAGAAGGGTAGGTGGTCCAAGTATTACTTGACCATCTAGCATAGGCTTAAGAAGTTGTGGTAGTAGAGAGTGCATGAGTAACCCACTATAGGTCCTCATATCATGTAGTCATCCTGACAGACCAACACCTACCATCATTGATAATGATTTGGTCATGAACCCATTGTAAGTTTGTGGCTTGACAATCTTAATGGTTTGTGCAAATTTCACCTCTTGCAAGAGGAGGGGGGTATTAGACATGGGCTCTTAGAAATAGGTAGGGTTTAGAATGATTTTGATCTATTTGTACGTTATTTTAAGAGGGGTTTTGATGATGTTGATGATTGTATTATGATGATGTATATACATTTTTATCATACATACATACATACACATAGTATATATAAGTATTTTGTAATTTTTTTTGTGTTATTTATGTGATGTGATTTATGATGATAAATTTAATTGATTTAATATTTTATGTTTGAGTAATGATGTTGTTTAATGATTATAGTAATAGTTAATTAGATTAAGTATGCATGATTAGATGTGATAATGTCACGATCCTCCTTGGTAGGACTCATTAATATCATGGATTATGTGTTAATGTGTGATTATTTAATGCTTAGTACTAAATGCATTATGGATGGTTAATTGCATTTGATATTTTGGTTATATTATCCAAGAATATGGTACTGTTGATGTTATGTATGTTTGCAAGACCAGGTACTCTCGTGGGTGGGTGAGGAAGTTGCCCATCAAGAACGAGAGACCAAACTAAGGGAAATTATGGCTAAAATAATTTAGTTTGTGATAACTCCAAGGTACAAAAGTGTTACTTTCATGTAGTTGCATCTCATGTTGCATGTATAGATAAGGTTATACCATTAGTTGGGAAATTGTTGGAGCAAGGGAGTAGTTCTTAGTAGCAAGTGATAATTGGTCATCAGAATACTTGCTAACTAAGAACAAGGGGTGGTATACCATATTTCAATGTTTTGCTTATAATAATTTGATTTTGTATATGTTTTCTTATATTTTAGAATTTAGAAAAAAAAATCCACCAAGAAAAGAATTATTAAGTAAGATACCTTCATACTAATATTACTAATATTAGGACTAATAATAAATATTAGCTTATGATATTAATAAAAATTAAATAGAAGAAAATAAATGAATTTAATTATTTTGAATGTTAATAGTTAACATTGAAAAATATAATTATTAAAGAGTAATGTTGATGTTTTTGCTTATGAGCATTAAAGGGGTGCTATGAAGTTTTTTTTTTTTTAAATACCTCTTTTGAAATTAAAAGGACAAAGTTAGAATGTTCTTTGAAGTTAGAATATATTTTTTTATAAACTCAATTAATTTGGAAAGTTAGAATGGGAATTCGGAAAAAAAAATCTTTTGTTCTTTGAAAACAAGAAAAAGAGACCCTGGGAGAAGGAGCTCATAGATAGAATTGGGAACACACAAAGTGGGAAGAGAAAAAAGGCTAGCCAAGTGTGGATTAGCAAACCAATGGAGAAGGCCACTATTGTTGACATTTTAAACAAGAAAACACAGTTAGAGAGGTATGCCTTTGTTTTAAAATGTTAAATGGTCTATCTAATGAACCTGCGCATATGTTTGCTTGCAGTAGATGATTAGATATTTATGGCTTATGAATTCCCGCCAAGTGTGTTTGCTTTAGTGCAATTTTCTTTGTTCTTATTTAAAATGATAAAAATGTAGATGTTATTCCTTTTCCTTTCCCTGTTTTTATGATACTATGCTTTGAAGAATAACTAGTTTGGGATATATGAAAGACAAAAGAAACTTAGACGCCGGGCTTGGAGGAGATGTCTTAGTTACCCAGTGTATTCTGTTTGTGAAGCCATTATTGGTTGGTGAGTGTTTTCACTAATGTAAACCGAACTTATTAATTTGGATGCCCAAGTGAAGTTGTTCACTTTTGTTAGTCATGTTAATATCGTGGGTATATTGAAATTTGTCTATATCTAATGACCTTATTAGCCTTGGAAAATAATTTGGTTGTTTTTATAGCCTTTGCTGTTGAAGACATACAACACCTTGACATCCTCTACTTGTTTGTTTGATTAATGTCATGTAATGGACACATACATGACTAGTGTTTTAGGATATTAAAGAAAATAATCATTTCGATTCTTAATTTAATATATGGGTTGGATATTATACATGAGAATAATAAAATAGTTGACTTTGATTTTAATCATTTGGCTTAAGTGCTAATGTTCGATGGACCACTTGTCATGAATGGGTGGATTTTATTTTTGGAATGGATTGAGATTTAAAAGCAAAAAATGGTTAATATTTAATTATATTTGTTTTAGTTTTAGGAATGATTATTTATGCATATATATTTAACAAAGGAATGATTTAAATTATAGGGAAACTATGTATTATTATGGGAAAAGTTTCTGTTTAAACTTAATTTTTTTTTTAGACTTATATTGTTTTGAGGCTTAAACCAATTTCTTTGGTTTAAATGTGGATTTTAATTATTATTAATCTTAGAATAAAGACGACCTTTACATTAGAAACTATGTGTAAATGAAATCCTTTTCAAATAGTTTCATATGGTGGCTATACATTTTGTTACAGGCAGTGAATGAACAGAGAGTTCATTTCATAGTATGCTCGAGACTTTTAAGGTTTTATTATTTTTATAGGAAATGCTTTGACCTTTGTCTATTTGAATAGTTGGTTTATTAAAAAGATTATGTTACTAGCTAAATAGAAAAGATTTACGTGATATAATAGAAATATTATGGTGTTGGATTGTATTATATGGTTTAGATGATTAGTTGTCTAAGAAGATTTTTAATTTAAGATTTGAATTTGGGATATTTAAATTATTAAGTTTTATTTGTGAAGATAATAGATGTGGAGTTCATTACAGTGAGAATATTATGGGTTTCTCATATAATCATTTAATGTGTATGGAGTTCATTTTTGATAATAAAATTATGAGGTTTCTTCGCATGTTTTTTGAAGAGAAAGTCTTAAAGGGTGAATTGTATTTATTTTTGTATATGAACCTTGTTTGATGTATTTTTGAAAGAGTATTTGGGCATGCATTTCCATGAGGATGAGTTCTCCTGATCCCTTACTCCAACCACCTTTCAATGGAGCTCAAGGAAATCAACAAACAATGATATGGATAGAATGTATTCTATCATATACTTACCAAGGTTTACATTGTATATGATTATAATGTAATTGGAATCTCTTGAAGAAAAATGATGTAACGTAGAAGAAGTTTATGATGACTAGTCATGGAAAAATTTCTATGAATGTGGAGGTATTATATTGTTAAGAAAGAAATTGTTAATCAAGCTTCTTTATTATGAAATGATTTGAATATTTGGTGTTTAAAGTAATAGCTATTATTGATTTCAATTCATTATGGAAGAGTAATATTATAGTTATTCTTAAAGTAAAAAATAAAGTGTGTTTGTGATGACTTGGTAAAATGAATTGAAAGTGGATATGAACTTGATTTTGAAAGGTATTCATGCTTGCAGAATAAGTGTAAATCTAATGAGATGTTAATTGTTTTTAAGATATGAAACAGGGTTGAAATTATTCATTACTAAATCAGTAATGTAAGCATGATTTACTTTGGATTAAAAAAGAGATAAGTTAAATGTTCTACTAAGTGTTTATGCATTATGAAGATATGATTATTGGCATTATTACGTTATGAAATATAACTAGAGGAATTGTCATTTATTCAATAATAACTATTAATTCCTAATGCTTTAGTTTATTTTCTTTGTTTGAGAGAGTTTTTTTATTATTTTGAAAGAGTTTTATTCTTTGGGTTATGTAGGGTATTTTGGGAGGATATGCTTATTGTAACCTTGTTAGTACTCTTGTTACGATAAATTAAAATTTTTGGTTAGTTTTGGGGAGGAAACAATCAAGTCAGTTACAATGATTACATCTTGAGTGGTGTAGCTCAGATGTATTCCCAAAAGCATGGAGCTTTTGAGGAAGGTTCTTAAGCATGGATCTTGAACCACAATTCCTACCATGAAGGTTAGAAAATCATTTACAACATGAGTAAGTGATGGTGTGCTAATTAGGAAGGATTGGGTGACCATGTGTATTATCATACGGATTGATAATACCCTTAATTAGTCCACCATGGAGGTGTGGTAATTAAGCACTAAGTACTAGTTTATCTCATCGTAAGTATGAGATAACTGGACTTTAAGGCATTACACTAGATAACACCTACATAGATTAACTTATCTTAGGTTAGGGAAATGAAATCCCATTTTGATGGATTGAAAGGGATAATATCTATGTTGTGGTTAAATTACCTTTACTCGGGGAGAGTATAAAGAATGTGGGGAAACCACTAATGACATCTTTTCTAACCATGAAGGTTTAGAAAAGTTAATCCCAGAGATAGCTATGAGATATTGGTCTGTCCTATCCACTTGAGTGTTGTTGGTAGCGATATGAACTTAGATGTGGTTATGGATTAATTATGCCTAATAAAATATTATGGGAATATCTTTGTTGTGAACCTATATATAAAAAAATTTACTCTCTCTCTCTCTTAGGTTGGTTAGAAATGGGTTGTTATAGATAATATTTTGATTTAATTAAAATGATAAATGGATTTGTAAATTAGATGATGAAGGTTTTATTTAGGATTAATTGTAATTGATTAATTAAATATGCTCAATAATAATATGGTTTAAAGAGATAAAAGACTAAATGATTATGTGTTGAAATATGCATGATGTGCCCAAGAGGGTACCAATATAGAATAGATATATACAAAAATATATACAAATACGTACAACTATATATTTAGATATATGCTTAGAGATTTTCCCAAGGGGACTAGTTATATTTTCCTAAAGGAATTAGTTAGCTTTGAGATTTTCCCAAGGGGACTTTAGTTATTTGCTATGATATAAATATATGTACAAACATGAAAAGAAAAATATTTATCTTTAAACAAATGTCTAAAGGACTTCATATTTTCTTATAGGACTTTTTATTTAGCCTTGCCTATAGGAATTTTGATTTAGCCTTTCCTATTGAAATTTTGATTGGCATTTCCTATAGGAATGTTGATTTTGCCTTACCTTTAAACAAATGCTTAAAGAACTTATAGTTTTATTGCTTTACATCATAGATAAGTGTCATAGAGGACTTATTCTTGATTGCTATGGCAATGACTGGTACCCCTAGTTAGGAGGGCAAATTTATTGTTGACTAGTTAGCTCATGAATGGTGATATATGGATCACAACTAATGATAAGATTGATCTTGCTATCATCACATATGAATCTCACAATGGTCATTATGTAGCAATTTATGATATAAAAGAATTTGATTTGATTGAGTTTTCTCTTAGCACTTATGAACCTCATAGCATTCATCATGTGGTAAGATATTTGTACTTTAGAGGACTTCGTAGATAAAAATAATGTTTAAGGTAAACCAAATTAATATAGATAGAGATAGATAAATGAGATAAATTATTGTACAAACCTTGATTTGGTTCTCAAATGGTAATAGGATAATCTACTGACATTAGTCATCTTATGCAATGATAATTAGAATTTCCTAACCAAGATCACCATTTGCATGTCATCGCAGATCCTCAAATCCAGCTAGAATGAGCAATCCTAGACAGAGACAAGCATGCATGTGTAGGTAAATATAAAATTAAACAATATGCAAGCAAGCAAGAATAGGAAACTAAAAAAAATAGGTCATTAATGTCAACTCATATGTAATACCTTTTATGATGTATTATGTTCATTGGTTATTTGAGTTATTTTCCATAAATCTTAGTAAGGTGGTAGGCACTTGAATTATACTTAGTGGCTATGATATATGGACCTAACCAATTAGTCTCAAATTTTCCTTAGCTCAGTTTTGGAATTGGTGTTCTTTTCATTCTCTTTGATAATAAGATCATCAAATTCAAAGTAATGAGATAATACCTTCTTGGTATATGTGTATTTAAGACTTTTTTAGTAGACTTGTAGGTTCTCTAGGCCATGGATCTAATTTTTATCAAGTAGTTCCAACCAACTAAGATGAATGAGTTGATATTCATCTCTAACATAGGATTCCTACAATAGAATATGCAAGGAACCTCTATCTCAAAAGGAAATACTACTTTAGTTCCATAAAGTAAGCATTGGGTATCAAAATAGTGGGATTTCAAACACTAATGTGATAGGTCCACAAGATAGGATACAATTGAAGATGCCAATCTCAACTAGTTTTATTGATTTGGTTCTCAAGGATGTTCATAAGAGTCTTATTGGAAGATTTAGCTTGGTTGTTTCCTTTAGGATGGTAAGTCATTGACCATTTGTGTTGAATCTTGTATTTAGCACAAATATTTTGGATATCCTTGTTCTTGAAGGGTGTTCCATTGTTAGATATTAGCATAGAAGGGATGTCATAATAGATAAGGTTCTAGTTAAATATAAAATTGGAGTCTTGGAATATACTGGTTGAGGCTAAACACATGGCTTTGAACCCATTAGTGAAGTACTTAATAATGACAATGAATT
This sequence comes from Wollemia nobilis, assembly GCA_028583015.1. Lineage (NCBI taxonomy): Eukaryota > Viridiplantae > Streptophyta > Pinopsida > Araucariales > Araucariaceae > Wollemia > Wollemia nobilis. Next base: position 4,870,606 of record JAQPPZ010016414.1, on the reverse strand, counting down.
TATATCTATTAGATGATATTAAGTTGATCTTTCAAATTATGTCTAATCCCTAGATGAAAAAAGACCAAAGAGAAATCAAGGATTGAAGGGATTGGGATGGATCATGGATACAATTTTTATTATTTTGAAAATTTTAATACCTCCTAATATATTTAAAAAATTCATTTTCCATAGAAACCATCCATAAAATTTTCTTGGTGATGGTGACATTCCTAAAGTGGTCATTGCATGATCCATAATGGGCTTCTTTGATGACTACTTGGGCTTTGTATGAGGCTAGGCATCTAATAAAAATGTTATAAAGGAATTGATAGTATAAAATATATCTAATAATGGTATACCTACTAGAATTTTTCTTAAGGTTATTGTGTATATTATGGTTCAAATTTTCAGGCAATGTACCATTCCTAAGGAAAGAAAAGACATCCTTATACCAAGAATCAAGAGAAGATATTTCTACAAAAATGACTCCTAGAGGAAGATAACTAGAATCTATGGTTGGAGGATCCCTAATATATTTAAGGATAATAATGTCTTGTTAACCATCCAAATCTAAGGGGGTCAAGGATGTAATGGAATCCATAGCATTGATATGGTAGCTATTAGACCTAGGAATAAATTTAATGGTGATTGTGTCAAAAGTATGTATGAGTTTATTGATAATGTCTTTGTATGGATTAAGTTTTTTTATATTCATTTAATAAAAACCATTGATTTAGTTGAGTACAAGTTGGGAATCTTCAAAAATGGAGAGGATTCCAACTTGTGAAGCCAATGTTATGTGAAGCCCTAGGATAAGGGTTTCATACTCAACAATATTATCGATATAGGAAAAATTAAGTATAAAGGACAAAGGGATAAAATACTATTGAGAAGTGATAAAGTTGAATCTTACCCTTACTCATTTGATAGTTCAAATACCATCAAAGTATATAGTCTAATAATTAGGTTTATTTGCTTCAAGGCTAAATATTGAATCATCTAAAGAGTCTATGGCTATGGGATGGCTAGCTTATAATGGTGTAACTGCTAGTAGGTTAGTAATGGCCTAACCTTTCATAGAATTTTGGATGATAAATAAATATTAAATTCTCTAAGTGCAATTACGCACTTAGTGGTTTATCCCAATAGGTGAGGCTTACACATGATAAAATATAAGTGATAAATCCTTATGATGACAAATATTTTATGGCTAAGCATGTAGTTTCTAATATTCTAGAAAGCAAATACTATGGCTAGATAAATATTTTATAAAGGGATATATAAGACTACATAATTGACCAAAGCCTTGATAATGTATAAAGTGCTTTGATCTCTATGTTGGTCATTATATAGTACCAACATATCACCTAAGATATGGTCTATTGTAACTATGTATAGCAACAAGGGTCTATAAGTACGATAAGGGATAAGGATAAGAGAAGACAAGAGGTAGGATTTGAGTCATGAAAGACTACATGATAGTCAGTGTCCCAATTTAATATGACATATTTCCTTAAAATCTTGGTAAAGTATTGATATTTGTTAGCAAGCTAGCAAATGAATCTTTGAATGGATTAGCTTTATCCTTAGAGACTACTAAGTTAGGTTGGAGTTTTAGGGGATGGAATATCAACTATGTCCAATATATTGTTAGGATTGATATGATGAATCCAAATAGCTTTCTTGATGTAACCCCCAAAATACATTTTGAGGCTTTAGACATACCTTGTACTCTCAAAATTTCTCAAATATACACCTTAGGTATCCAACATGATCCTCTTAGTTTAAATACTAACCAAGAATGTCATGAAAGATGTATTCCATGGCTCTTTGGTAAGTAGCATTTGCATTATTAAATTTTAAAGGCATGAATTGATATAAAAGAGTTCTTTAAGGGGTCATGGGAGCTATTATAGCTTGGTACTTACAATAAATTTTTATCTAATTATAGCCTAATAATTCATCCATCAAATACAATGTTCCATGCCTTCTAATGAAATTGATGATCATATCGATATTGGGCAAAGGAAATTCATCCTTGGGACATGATTTATTGATGTCCCAAAAGTCAATGTAGACTCTAACACTACTTGTTTTATTAGTAATAGAAACAACATTAGATATCCACTCAAAATAGTTGATGGATTTGATGAATATAATATCGATAAAATTTCAGAGCTCCTCTTTAACAGCAAAATGACTTTTGGATGTATTTGTCATAATTTTTGCTTTACAGGTTTTGCATCAAGAGTGATGAGTAGGTGATGGACAACTAGGGAAGGATCAAAATCTAACATATTAGTGTAGGATCAAGCAAATATGTATCTAAACTCTGTTAATATATTGGTATATTCCTCATACTTAATCAAGATCAAGAATTTTCCTAGCATAAGAATCTTGGGATCTTTAGGAGTCCCAATATCAATGTACATGGTCTTCTCAATAAAAACTCGTCTTCTAGTTGGGGGGAGTTGGAATCACTCCAAAGCTCTCAATATAAGTAGGATATAGGGTTTTTTATTATTGTTGATTGGGTGTGAGATATTAACATTCATGATTTAGGGAAGATTCCACCAAAATAGAAATTATTTTGTATTGAGGAACCATATTGAGGAGGATCATTTGAGACATTCTCTACCTCATTATTTTCATCAACAATAAAATTTGGATATGCTTATTAGGAGTTATTACATCACATATAATATAAATGTAATTTGACTAACCACTCAACACATGGTTTGTAAGGTTCACTAGGGGACAAGGGTAGTTGTAAAATACTATACCATATTTGCACATCTATTGTATTTAGATACCCTTGAAATTTTATAATGAAAAATATTCAAATATTAAGTCCTAACATGTGGTATTAGAGAAAGTACAAGGAAGAAATAATTCTCCTAATCCTCCTCTAGATTTGACATAGAGAAAGCTAAGGTGCACTCTATTTGAGGAAAATTTCAAGTTTGAGATAAGAAGTTTCGAGGAAAAAAGTACCCATATGAAATTGTGGTCTATGAAGAAAATTCCATGGGAAAATTCTTTAAATTATTGAAAGGTTTTAGGATGAAAACCCCTTTCCAAAGGCATATTTAAGAAATAAAAATAATCTATTGAAATCTCTCTAAAAGTAAATTGCAAAGGAAACCATTCGAAGTTCCTTTTTGAAAATTATAAAGAAGTTTGAAGAAATTTAAATTATAGAAGGCTAATATAGGCAACTGGAATTTTTGAAAAAAAAAATGAATAGAAGGATTAAATACAACCCATTAAAGCTATTTGAAAGAAATTCAAAAGGAAAATTGGAGAAGATATAAAATTATCGTAAAAGAAGAAGAATCAAAGCAAATTTATATAAGTTGTAGTATTTCCAAAGAAAATATGTTGCAAAGAGAGAAAAATCCAAGAATAATGTGCTTGGAAATTAATAATTGAAGGTAAAAATAATTATATAGTGAAAAATTCTACAACAAGCACCCAAATGTGTTTTAGCATAAGGAAGAAATCAAATTTTGTTCACAAGAGTTGAAGAGAGTGTTCCAAAATTAGGACTAACTAGACATTGCATAAAGACATATCCAAACTAAGAAACTAAAAGTAGAAAAGTGGAAGATGTATTAAAACAAAATTCCAAGGAAAATTTAAAACTCATACTTTAATGAAAAATATGGAAATTTTGTTAAAAACTAGAAAAAATGAAGGCCCTATGAACCAACTATATTTAGAAGCCAAGCCTATTATATAAGTAGAAGAATAATGATATGCAAAAATCACTCATAGTGAAAATCAATGGAATATAAATAACTTACCCATGAAGAGGAGAAGATGACCTAAGAAGAAGTCATCCAAAGTTGAATAGTGAGAAAATAACAAAGAATAAAGGACCTGCAGTAGCATTTTGCATAAGCGCGAATCATCGCAAATTGGCTATATTTAGGATTTTCAAAATTTTAAATTTTCTAATTTTGAAACCTTTCATTGGGGATCATTAGCTCGAAATTTATGGGGTGGAAATTTTTTGGGGTCGGTTCGCTCGACAGTGATAATAATTATCTTATTTTTATTTTCATTCGCTAACCACTTTCACCCAAATCCATAGACCATTCACCTTCAAATTATAAATAATTTTGTTTTTTCCACCCAATTTGCCACATATACTACCTGTATAAATACTTAACTCAGTATTGATAAACATACATCTAAAACACTCTAACTCAAAAATAGATCTAAAGCAAAAAAATAAACATTATCAATCGACATATTTTTTGATCTATTGTAGGGGATTATCAATCGAAGGACACTGATCATCTCCACATATTTGACAAGGTTACAAAGTGCTTTTCAACATAAATCGATCTATTGCAGAGGTGTGTCAATCAACATATGTTGATCAATTACAGAAACCTAAAAAGGTAAATCGATTTCAGAGGATATCCTCTCAACATAAACTAATATATTGTAAAGGAGTGCTAATCGACATATACTAATTTGTTGTAGAAACCTAAAAAGATAAATTGATTTTAGAGGACAACCTCTACATAAATCGATCTATTACAGAGGAGTGTCGATCGTCATATGTTGATCAGTTGTAGAAACTTAAAAAGGCAAATTAGTTTCAAAGGATAGCCTCTTGACATAAATCCATCGGTTGCATAGTATTATCAATTGACCATGGCCAATGATATGCAAAGACTTGTCAATTGACAATTACAGATAGGTTGTAGATATGTTGACAATGTGACGATCTATTGCAGAGGACTGTCTATCGACACATATCGATTAGTTGTAGAGAATTATGAACTGGAAAATACTGATCAATTGCAAATATCTTATCAGTGTGATGATATGTTACAAATGATGATCTATTTCAAAGTATTATCAGTAAAATGTGGCTAATCAGTTACATAAACCTTAAAGTGACTATCGATAACTGAAAGTTGTGACGACTGTGACAACAGGTAAATTGAAAACTTCCAAAAATATTAATGTGCTTATTTTTTTTAAGATAATATCTAACAATAAATTTCACTTAATGCCTACTTCTTGTTGTAGCCTTGTTACTTCCTTTTTAACCTTTGTTAGTTTCTTTAGAATTTATAGGTAGAGTATTCTTATTTCACTATTTTTTTATCCAAATCTCTTTTTCTTTAGTTTCATAAGCAACATAGATGCACTATCTGCAACTATGAGAGACAAGTATCCATGTCATATTGTTGTGTGTTAGGAGCATTTTTTGTTGTTAGTGACTACTTTTTCTCTATTAGAGTATGTTTTCTTAGAGTTGTTTTGATTTATTGTTTTTCTCTAAGCACGCAGGTAGAGGTCATTCTAGAGGGCAGTGTAGGTTCATTTGAAGACTCACAAATTCTTTATGGAATTATGGTTTAACCTTGGTTACTTAGAAATGCAAATTATTATTGAGGGAAGTATGCGATTTTCCTTCAATTTCATATTCATTTCCTAATATATAAAGGTTTTTTCTTTACAGATACAATGCCACCTATTGAAGATGAAAAGAATGGAGGCCAATATTTTGGTAAAAATACAATTCTAAAATATTTTACACAAATATCAAAATATAGTGAGGCATCCACATCTGCATAACTTGAAGGTACAAGCACCTTTTACCATCAAATAATTACTTTTTCTATTCTGTTATTGTTAAATATAAAGTCTTTCTTTATTAAGAGATAAATGGTTTTTTTCTTATGTGCCTTTTTTTAAATGCTTTGTAAAATTATATTTTGTTAATTCTTTAAAATAGTGCCTTTTTACATCCAAAAATAATATAGAACACCAAACATTGAATGCAGTGAACATTGTCGACCCTGATATACCTCCACTTGAAGATATTCTAGGGGATGATATGGGACCACATAATAATTTTCATAATAACAACATTCAAGATTCAATAACCACTTCACGAGATGCCTCATACAGACACATCAACCAAAAACTAAAATGAGAGTACAATTAAAATGTAGACCTCTAGAGAATATTCTAGTCAAAAATATAAATGTCAAAATGAATGGGTATGGTTATACCCTTTTATTGAGCGAGTTGAGACAAAGAAAATATGTAGATGAATTATTTATGGTTGGAAATTGGGAAAGGATCATACGTTGCAAAATAAAAAAGACACATTGTGGGAAAGTTTATATCAAAGAAATACAAAGTGATGGAACAATTAATAAATCTCATAGTTAGAAGGATGCATTGTGATGAGACCTGAAAATGCCTCAATCATAACATGTTTTGAACACTGAAATTGCCTACAAACTCTTATGTTTAATCTAATATGCTAGTTAAGTTAATTCAATATGCTGTGTATTAACTATTTGCATGATAAATGTATCTGAAATACTATATTCTAATTTTTATAGCTTTTTGCATAAGTTTTATGTTGTTTTGTTATGACTTGCTAAATGAGATATGCTTAGGTTGATAGCAACATTTCACTAATCATGTTTTGATATGGCTCAAGCATTTATTTTACCTAAAACTGGCAACAGTGCAAGTAAACTGTTACTATGTAGCAAAAACTGGTTTTTCCCATATAAATTATAGCCAGCTGCCAATGAATGGCAAGGCATTGAATTCACATGTGGAAAGAGATGAAGACCATTGGAATATGATCCTGAGAAATAACCCACATGAGAAATGCAGAGGAAATCATTTAAAGAGCACACATTTGTTCATTCCGAAGTCTCTTCGGAATGAACAGATATCTTCGGAATGAGAAAACACAGTGTCTTCGGAATGAGCGGATCTTCAAAATGAGAATTGCAGTATCTTTGGAATGAGCGGATCTTCGGAATGAGAATTGCAGTATCTTTGAAATGAGCCACTTATCTTCGGAATGAAAATAGAATGTGCTTTTTGACTTATTGACCGAATTTTGACGCTAGAAAAATGGAAATAAATATTGAAAAGGGTAAAGGAAAATATCTTAGATCTGACTTTGCCATCCTTGCCGACCAAAGCCAACATTTATGGAAAGATCAAGTTTGATATTCTTCTAGGATAAAACCAGGAATTGTTGCAGCATAATAGGATTAGATATTTTAAGATATTTGTAATTGTCAGTAGATCTTAGGACATCTATAAATATGGCTCTCGTTCAGGTTGAGCTAGAGAGGAGATAGAGAAAGCAGAGAGTAGAGAAATATAGGAGAAAAATAGGCAATAATTAGAAAAGTGACTGTTACAGTCCTGTAATAGGTTTTCAGCAGAATTATTGTAATCATGTTCTTGAATCAATAAAGTGTACTATTTCTATTTCATATTGTTTGTAAATGAGTGTGAGTAATATCTAGAGAGAGAGAGAGACTCATAACTTATTTTGGACAAGGAGGCTAGCCACTTCCAAACCTAGGAGGAGGACTAACAGCAGGTTTTTATTCTGATTTTGCTACAACAGAATGAGTTGTAGAACTTTTCATTTCATTCCTTTGTAAAAAACTAATGATATTTGCAATCTTAACTTATTTTATGTTTTGTGATTAATGGTTTGGTTGTAATATCCACTTTCAACAAAGCTTTCAATTAATTGCAAACTATCATTTCTAGAATTTACTATTTTTTGTAATTTCCTGCATTTTGTGTTGTTGTCAACCCCTGCACAGAAAATTGACAACCTTCTGTTACAGAGCCTTGACAAGGTTTCATTTCCATGCTATAAGTAGGTTTTCATTGCTACAAAAGTAAAAAGATTTCCTTTTTACAATTATAATCAGATTTCTAATTCTACAACTGTTATTTCTGCAACATAATTAGGTCTCATTTTGCAATTGTAATTAGGATTTCATTTTTGTAGTTAATGATTAGTTTCCATTTTTACAACTTATATTAAGGTTTAATTCATGCAATTTAGAGATAGGAATGTCCTAAATCCCCCACACAATCGGTTTCACCAATAAGACCTGTTGCTCTAAATTGACTTAAGTTATAACCTTGTTCACCCCTTCTTCCGTAGATAGCCTTGTACACTGCCTTGGATTGACAAATTCATTGAGAATTAATGATGTGTATAACGACTACGCATCATTTTGGCATCGTTGCTGGGGAATTGTGTTGCTAGAAGGTAACAACAGTCCAATAACTATTAATTAGACTAAGCTGTGAAGATTCAGGATAAAATTTGAATAGAACAGTTGGTTAAAGTAACAACTATTGACCTATAATTTATGTCATTTTAAGAGTAAACATGAATGAGTAAGTCTAGGGATGAAAAAGGTATAATTACCCAAAAGGATCCTTGGCGTGTTCCATTAATGAGATCTTCATGCCTAAGGGGTGAATCACCTATGTTTGAATTACCAAAAATATTGAAAGAAAAATCACCAGTCTCACTATCATTAGAACATTATGGGAAAGAAAAATCACCAGTTTCATCATCATTAGAACATCCTAAGAAAGAAGAATCATCAGACTCATTATCAACAGAGGGTCTTGGACCTCTTGAGAGAGAAATTTGGATAGGTTTAACTAAGAAACAAGAAATTATGGCAGAAGGAGGCAATCTAGATAGAGATGGCCAACATGGCTATGTCCATAATGAAGGAGATGATCAAGATATGCCCCAACCTTCCAAAAAATTTGAATATCCTATCCATTTGAATCCAACACAAAACTCTCCCATGAAAACTATTTCACCTTTAGTGCTTCCAACCTTTCAAGGTGTTGTATCTGAAGATCCTAATCAATTTTTGTTTGAATTCAAAGTAGTGTGTCAAACCTATGATTATATAAATACCAATCAGAAACTTAAGGTTTTTCCCTCAACACTTAAGGACTCAGCATTACGCTGGTTCATGAGCTTAGAGCCAAATTCCATCCGAACCTGGGATCAAATGGAAACTGTGTTTTTAGACAAATATCAAGAGTATTATCATGTAAGGAATAGAAAAGATGAGTTATTTAGGATTAAACAAGAAGATGATGAAACATTAGAAGACTATCTTGATAGGTTCTCCTTTGTTCAAATGAGATGTGGACTTGTAGAACCAGAGTTATGCAAAACCATATTTTTGAGAGGATTACAAGATGAATCCAGAGACGTATTGGATTTGATGAGAAAATGGGATGTAAATATTCTTAGTAATGAGGAAATTGTGGATCTCTACAGGAATTACTCTCACAATAAGCAAGGAAGAAGAAAAAAAAGTACAAATGGCACTGATGTGAAGGAATTAATAGAGGAACTTGCAAATTTTAAAATTGATATTCTAATGCAATTAAACACAACTTTGGGGGAAATGTCTGCAAAAGCAAAAACCACAGAACCTTTGGCAATTTATTTCCCAAGTTGTAGAAATAAACATGCTTTGCAGGAATGTCCTTTGAATAAAACATCTATCTCAGCCATTTTTAGTATCTGTTCAAAGAACCATTCAATTGATAAATGCCACCTACTACCACAACTCAAAACTGTGTTAGAAAATTAGACTGAGGAACTCAACTATGTTGGACAAAAACGAGGAAATTTCTCTCAAAACCAAAATCTCCCTCATTTTTCTACAAATTGGGGGCATAATCCCTGGACTATGCCTTGGGGACAATCAGAACCGCCTCAACATCCTTGGAATTATCCTCAATGGACAAATTCCCAAGAATGGCCATAAACAAATTAGAGTAACCCAGCCTGAAATCAGAATCAGAATAACCCATCATGGAATCAAAACAACCCATCCTAAAATTAGAATTAGAATAACCCATCATGGAAATCAAAACAACCCATCTTGGAATCAGAATCAGACTAATCCACATTGGATGCAAAATCAACCATAGTGGAGTCAACAATACCAGTCCTATCCAAGGTAGCAAAGAAATCAAGGTCAAAATCAGCATTTGCTGCTTGCACCAAATCAAAATTTTCAAGAAAAATAGAACCAACCACAACAAACACAACAGGTGAAACAACCTCAACTTCCAGCTCAATCAGTCACTAATCCAAATAGCATGAGATAGACATCCCCTGTCTATGTGGCTGAAGCTGAAGAAAATGTTGAAATAAATATTATTGATTGTAGTAACATCCAACTTCATTCAAAAAAAGTTGTACTTGAACCTATTTCAAAAAAAAGCAAGGAAAATGAAGAGCAAGAACCTTTGGAACCAGTTAAACCAACAATAGAGAAAGAAGAAGAAAAAATAAAACCACAGGTAGAACAATTACCTTCATCAAGGATAATTCCATATCCTGAAAGATTCAATACCATAGCAAAAAATTCTGAGTCAGACCTAGTCAAGGAACTTAAAAAGTTAACTATATCATTGTCCTTATTGCAAGCCATTAAGGATATACCAGTGATTAAAAGTACTATCTGATATTTGTGCATTAGAAGAGCAGGAAGAAAAAAGAAAGCATTTCCCAAGACTGTTTAGGTTGAAGGAAAGATAGCTGATCTCTTATCTGGAAAACTTGTACCTCCAAAGTATAGTGACCTAGGAAGTCCAGTTATCACAGTTACTATAGGTTCGGTACCAGTATCAAATGTCTTAGTAGATCTAGGAGCTGCAATAAATGTCATGACCAAGGATATAATGAAACAATTACAGCTCAAACATCTCAGCCCCACATTTACAGTTTTAGAAATGGATGATAGGTCAGTTGCAAAACTTGAAGGTATCATTGAAGATGTTCCTATATAAGTTTCTTCTTGGGAATTCCCTGCAAATTTTTTGGTTTTATAGCCAATAAATTCAGCACATGGATATCCCATCATTTTGAGAAGACCTTGGCTTGCAATTGCAGCAGCCTTCATAGACTGCAGATTTGGAAAAATGACTATTTCAAATGGTATTGATCTAAAACAGATCTCTCTGTATCCTCTTGAAAAACCCTCCAACAATTTTTTAGGTCAGTTATGGTTTCCTGATTTAGATGAAGAATTAGAGGAGGTTATTTCCACACTAGCCACCTTGGTAGTAAGGGAACACATAGAAGACCTCCATGACACAAAAAATTCAAAAAATGAAACTATCCTAATGAATGTTCTACATGAACAAGGGTTAGAAGAGGAAGCATTAAATATCCATCAGTTGTTAAGGAATGAGGAGAACCAAAATTTTGAAGTTGAACCATCTGTACTATCACAGGAAAACTCTGTTTCACTACCACATGGGTGGCACCATCACCTAATTTTTCCTTCTCACTGTTCCATATAGGATATACTTCCATCAGGAAGTAATGAAACAAAAACTTTTTATTTCCTCCCATCTCAGCAGTGTCCTCTTAACTCCCTAATCACCAGGTATGAAGAAGTGAGTTCAGTCCTTCCAAATACAAAACAAATAGAAGTCCAGCCAGGAAAAGTACTGAACATTAATAGTTGGCTTACTAGGGAAGAGGAAGAAAAATTGATAGTTGTCTTGCAGAAGCATGTTTATGCTTTTGCTTGGGACTACAAAGATATGTCAGGAGTTCACCCTAATATATGCACCCATAGAATTTATACTAAAGAAGTCAAGCCAGTAAGACAACCCCAGAGAATACTGAATCCTACCCTAAGAGATATTGTAAAGGAAGAAATTGAAAAACTTTTGGAGGTAGGATTCATTTACCCAATTTTTGATATCTAGTGGGTCTCTCCATTGGTTATAGTTTCTAAGAAAAATAGAAAAATGAGAGTATGTGTAGACTATAGAGAGCTGAATAAAGTGACATACAAAGACCATTTTCCATTACCTTTCATAGATCGGGTGTTAGATACCCTTGTTTGGAAAGAAATACTTTTGTTTTATTGATGGATTTAGTGGATATAATCAAATTCAGGTTGCACTTGAATATCAAGAGAAAACAACCTTTACCTGTCCATGGGGAACATTTGCCTATAGGGTTTTACCTTTTGGTTTGTGTAATGCCCCAACAACATTTCAACGAGCAGTTTTAGCAATTTTTTCTAATCTGAATACCAACAGTGTTGAGATATACATGGATGATTTCATAGTATGCAGACAAAATTTTGAATTTACATTAGAAAACCTTGACAAAGTTTTAGCTCACTGTGAAACATACCAGTTATCCTTGAATCCAAAAAAATGTTTTATGATGATGAAAGAAGGAATAGTTCTTGGTCATCACATCTCTCCTCAAGAAATCTAGGTTGATCCAAAGAAGGTGGAAATTATCAAGAATATTCTTCCTCCTAAAACTCAGACTAATGTCAGAAGCTTCACTACATACCAAACCTAGCCATCGGCTAGGTTCTCCAAGTGCATAAGAAATTCATATTTATTAGGGTAGTTGTTTAATTAATTGATTCATCTCATCTTTTTATTTCTTATCATCTGCGTAATCGCAATCACTGCCTTCACGGCGAGGGTGTGCCCACCTAAAGTGGCAATTGCATTTTTATAAACAATTGATTTGATATTTCGTTTCGTTCCGTGAAGTTTTGGGTTTCATTGTTAATTCTTCTGCTTGCAATTTCGAGGTCATATATTTACAGAGAGATTTTCGTACTTGTATCTCTCCAAGTGGTATCAGTAGACTGGTTTCGATTGTCCAGGAATTCTAAACGCACATCGGGTGGGCGCTAGAGAAGGTGCATTCCAACCAAACTCCCAGGAACTTGTCATACGACATCCATGTTTCAGACGGCTCACAACGCTGGCATCAAATTACAAGCGGCAGTGACCTAGCAAAAGGCTAAACGCATCGCAGAAGGCTAAACGCATTCCTGGTTTGCGAAAGTACAACCTACGGGAGGTTTACGCATATCAGGATTTCGAAGCCATTCGGTGTCGTAGGAAGGTGCAAAACTACACTCCAAGTTGCAGTCTCACAGGCCAGTTCCAGCCGCAGCTTCGCAGGCCAACATGCTCAACCAAACTGAATTACGTTTTCGTGCTTGAGAAACAAAAAAATCATCGTATTTCAACCCGCGAGCCATCGTCCAATCAAAACACGACAATCATCGATTAAATTTGATTTCCCTAAGGTACAAGCTACGTTTTAATTTATTTTTTTATTTCCATGAAGGTAGTTATCCCACATTGATAGTGTGGAAGGCATGAAGTGGTTAATAAGGAAAGTTGCGCGCAATTAGCATTGTGACTTCGGTCACACATTGGGAGTTCCTCCGTGTGTGGCTTCTATCATCATGTCCCGTTGTCCGTTCGTTGTCCGTCCATTTCAGTCTGTCGTCGTGTTCCGTTGTCATGTTTCGTTGTCCGTATGTGTTGTCGTCGAGTCCTGTTTCCGTCCATATCGGTCTAGCATTATGTTGTCCATCTATCTTGATCCAGTAGTCAATATGTGCTATCGTCGGGTCTTGTTTTCATCCATATCAGTCTAGTGTTCTATTGTTCATCCGTCTTGGTCCAGTAGTCATTCATTGTCAATCCTACTCATCGTCGCTATCGGTCCTATCGTGTCGCGTTGTGCCATCGCTACTAGTCATGTTGTGTCACATCATCGCTATCAGGCTTGTCGTGTCATGTCATGCCATTGCTACCAATCGTGTCTTGCTGCATCGTGTCTTGGTCTAGTCGCTGTCGATATTAGCTATTGTCCAAAGTTGTCCAAATCATCTAGAACTTGTCAACATCATCAAAATTGTTGAAAGTCGTCAAAAGTGGCTGTTAAGGAGGTGAGCCAATAAAATTCAAATCTGCATCGCAGTTGGAGTGACAGTTGAAGCGAAATCCACATTTTTGCTAAATTCAACCAAATTTTGCAACAGTTGAAGCGGAATCCTAAGCAGGTTATGTTAACAAGTGCATGAGCAAAAGGTGGACCAAAGGTTCTGACGGTCGACTATCAAGCTCAAAAATGACCAATAACAACGCAAGAAGACCTAATCGAAGCCTAGGTACAAAAAATTCTCCTTCTCCTTTCAAAATTGGCAGTTATAATCCACATCATCCACTGGTAGACACTATGGCTACTAACCCTCCCCCAACTCATGACAACATCACACAAGGAGACTCAAGTAACTCGGCCATTTCCAATGATGAAGCTCTTTGACTCTTAATAGATGGTATGCAAGAAATTAGTGCCAACCTAAAAACCCTAGTGAGAACACAAAACTAGCGTAATCCCAATACTAATCCCCACAATCACTCCCATGCCCAAAGGAATGAAGAAAATGACACTCAGGATGACGATTGGGAACGACAAGGAGGCAATTCGAATAATTACAGGGATCGCTATCATAGACAGCGGTATAACCAAGATCAGGAAAGGGATATGGGTTATCACCAATCGAGAGGCCCTAATAATTTTCCATGCATTGATATGCCCACTTTTGAGGGTCATGATCCTCGTGGTTGGATAGCCAAAATGGAAGGCATTCTCGACTTATACCAAATTAAGGAATTTGATAAAGTCCCTTTCGTTGCATCAAAATTAGGCACTGAGGCCTACCAATGGTTCGTATGGCTTAAGCAAGAGAAAGGAGCTACTATTAACTAGAAAAAATTCACTACTTACTTTTTAGAAATATTTGATGAAGGAGCTACATCGTCATACACAGTAATATTGTTATCTCTTAAACAAGAAGGTTCGGTTAGCGAGTTTGTTTCGGAGTTCACCAGTTTACTACCATATACATTAGACCTCAGCCCCGACACAGTGGTGGGAGCTTTTTGCAATGGATTGAAAGAAAATATTAGGGTGGAGGTGGACATTCAAAATCCAACCGCACTGAACGATTGTATAAGAATAGCCAAGCTGGCTGAGAAGAGAATTCAGTTGTATGCACGGCGTGAAAACTATAGTCGTCCTCCATATCGCAACAATTCCTTTCGTAGAAATGATCAACCCTCAAGATACTTTTGCTATAAATGTCGCAATCATCATCCCAGGGAACAAGCTTGTGCCCAAAAACAAAACTTTCATATTGAGTGTGATCAATATGAAGGAGAAGAGGACAAAATTTACCAACAAGAAGAACCTACGCAAGAAGAACTACCAATTACTCTATAAGATAAGGAAGAGGATACAATGGCAATCTCCATACATGCCCTTATGGGGTTAACCGCCCACCATACCATCAAGGTACCAGGATTTCTCTGCCATAAAAAGGTGAATGTGCTAATTGATTTCGGTAGTACCCACAATTTTATCGACATCAAAACAACAAAAGCTTTGAATCTATTCATTAACTCTTCCAACAAAGACAAATTCCAGGTTCTAGTGGCCAATGGGGTGAACGCGCAATTTTTTGGTCGAACATCTCAAGTTTCCATAAAAATGGGTACTTATACCTGGTTTGGATCCCTTTTTGTCATGAATTTAGGGAACTCTGATGTCATTTTGGGAGTTGAATGGTTGGAAACATTAGACATGGTTAGCTTCAATTTCAAAAAATTATTTGTGGAATGGAAAGAAAATGGACGAGTCATTCGCTTACAAGGCATTACTACTCCTCCATCACAAATGGTGAGCTCTCATAGTATGGAAAAGATGTTAAAAAAGGGTGGATATGGATTTATAGCTCAAATTAATTGTTTGGAAAAACAATCTCGAGCAACTTCGGATATTACTGCTCAAGATTTACGAGACATCGTAACAAATTACAAAGAGGTTTTCCAAGAACCTAAAGGATTACCACCTAAATGATCTCATGACCATGCCATCCATTTAGTTCCAGGGAGTGTCCCACCTAACAGCCGTCCTTACCGCGATCCTCAACCACAAAAGACAGAAATCGAATAAATCATTCAGGATCTACTAGTTCATGGAGTCATTCGTCATAGCACTAGCCCTTATTCCTCACCTGTAGTTCTGGCTCGATGAAAAGATAATTCTTGGCATATGTGTCCTGATTTTCGTTCTCTCAATAAACTCACTATCAAGGACAAATTTCCTATCCCTATCATACATGACCTACTAGATGAGCTGCATGGTGCAAAATTTTCCACCTACAAGCAAATGGCTAGGTTGAGGTAAGAAATAGGGAAATAGAATGAATCTTAACAAAAATAGTAGCTTTTCATAGGAGAAACTAGCTAGATAAATTACCTGAAGTAGTATGGGCTTACAATACTACTTGGAAATCCACTACTGGATTCACACCTTATGAACTAGTCTTTGGTAAAAAGCCCCTATTACCTATTGAATTTGAGCTACTAACACTGTGCACAACATTGGAAATTGGAATTGAATTTTCAAAGGCACAGACAGACAAGATTTTGCAGTTGAATGCATTGGATGAAATTAGGTTGGATGCTCTGCACCAAACTGAAGTAATTCAGGAATAGAGGAAGTTATGGCATGACAATCACATTCAACAGAAGAAACTTCAATAAGGATATTGGGCTTTACTATTTGATTCTCGCTGTGAAGACTTCCATGGAAATCTGAGAACTAGACGGCTTGGACCTTACCAGATTGAAGAGGTATTTGACAATGGAGCAGCTCATTTATCTCCTATTGATGGGTCACAGAGAAAGTTGGTAGTGAATGGACATCGCCTCAGGGTGTACCATACACCTCTGACTAAATAGGAATTCTTGCAGCAGCTTGACAGTTTGGATACACAACAGGTGGAAGAAATTTCCTCTTCCACTTCAAAACAATTAGTATGATCATGGATTTCAATAAAAAAATACAAAAAAAAATACAAAAAAAAAACCAGAAAAAAAAGCAGAAAACAAAAAGATGAATAAATTCTGATTATGAATTCTTTCATGGGCATGATTTTAGGGAAATCATGAATTCCTTCATGGGCATAGTCAAAATCAAAAAAAAAAAAGAGAAAAGGAGAGGTAAAAAAAAAAAAAAAGGAAAACCAAAAAAAAAAAAAAAGAGAAAAATGAATAACTCAGCAGTGAAAACCTTTTCCAAGGCACTACTGGGTTGGTATGCATGAAAACCAGTTTTCTGGCATGCATAACCTTGAAAATTTCTGAACCATCATTGTACAAATTCACCAACTACATTTTTTTTGAAATATTGCAGAAAATCTCAGCAAAACATCAACAGAAGCAGTCATCTTTCAAAAACTTGCATTAACTTGTTTTAATCAGGTATATATTTCTTACATTTTTTCATTGTAAATGATTGGTATATAGTATATAATAATTAACCATTAGCATAAAAGGTATCCATAAGAGTTGGCATACTTAAAACATGTTTTGAGAATGAGAATATTGATTTCTGCCTAATCTTTGAAACAAGAATGCCAAAAACAGTGCCTGCTATCTTCTTTAGATTAATTGTTGTATTGTCTTCGGATTGAAATTGTCTTCGGAATGACAACAAAATGAATGTTGCACTTTGTCTTTGAAATGAAGCTTTGTCTTCAAAATGATGATTTGCATTCACAATGAAGCATCATCTTTAAAATCAAGCTTCATCTTCGGAATGAATCTTTGTCTTTAGAATGAAACAGGATTTGTTTTCAAAATGCAGCAGGAATTGTCTTCAAAATGAAGTTGTCTTCGGAATGATTTGCCTTCGCAATGCATCCTGATATTTGAAAAGAGGATTTGTCTTCAGAAAGAGGATTTTTCTTCGAAATGAGGATTTATCTTCGGAATGAGGATTTGACATCGCAAAGAAGCATGATCTTCGGAATGAAGACTTGTCTTCGGAATGAAATCATAATCTTCAGAATGAAGACTTGTATTTGGAATGAAGTCATAATATTCGGAATGAGGTTTTGTTTTTGCAATAGATCATAATCTTTGGAAATAGCATTCAATATAATATCTCCACGTGGCATCCAAGGAAGAAAAGAAATACGATCAAGTAAAAATTCTTTTTACAGCATACGATAAATGAACATGTGTCAGCTAGGATGTGGTTTTTTTTTGTACCCATTTAGAAAATACTAGAATCACGGGAGACATGACCAACAATATGCCACCATTTTTTTTTATGCTAATAAACATGCACATGAAAGTCCGCAAGCAAAATAGAAAAACTAAAAACGAGTAAGGTGGATCTGATGACAAGGACTTCTACACAACCATTGATGGACATGTGTTCGAAGCAAAAATAGAAACATGTGCCACACTTCTTTCTAAAGACATATTTGCTAGTGCAAAATTATTATGAGGTACAGTGTTCAGATTACGCTTCATTTCAAAGAACAAAAATAGGGCAATTGAAAACTTGGAACCAAACCCTACAAATCTGCAAACACCAAAAACCAGAGATCTAGCAAAAGAATAGCAGTAGAAGTGAGCAGTTTGTAACATACCAAGATAGAAAATGGGGCAAAAAATGAAAATGGGACCAACAGATACCACCCACCTCCAGGAAAATCCAGAAGTGCTACAAATTTTTGAAGATGGAGGGCTTATGCCATTTTTGGATAAGTTTAATGGGTTCTCTGAAGATTTGGCTGGCATGTTCGCCCACATATTCATTACATCTAGAACTAGGTCTACAAGACTCCACTTAATGGAAATGGCAGAAAAGGTCATAGAATAAGAAGGTGGATAGAGTAGTCCAGATGTCACAGAAATACAACTAGCCCCTAAAAACTTTCCAGAATTACCTGAACAGATAATTGAGGAAGAGGTTGGGCAGGATAGCTTGGAGGTACCTACAGTTCAATAGGCCACATAAATGGTAGATGCAATTATAGACAATTTCATAGAGCCTCCTAAACAAGAGCAGACAGATGTTGCAGAGGAAGAGATAGCTGTTGAGCAGCCTACTGTAGCTGACTTATCTGCATCAAATTTTGAAGCAAAAACAGAGGAGGAAGACATCACAGAGCAGCAAGGAGTGTTGTCAAAACATAAACTAGATGGATTGAAGAGAGTGAAAACATCATTGAGATGTAGGAAAGTAAAATTGTAGAGTTACAGTAGGAAGTAGCAGAGTTGAGAGAAAGGCTATCATAGTCTGAAAAACAACCAACTATATCCATTGATGAGGACGATTTGGGCTCAATTGCTTATGAATTTATCTAGGGCAAATGACTCTATTGAGGCAGACATAGGTGCTCATTCTGAAGAAGCACCCTTTCATTCTGAAGATGTGCCTTCTCATTCAGAAGCACCATTTCATTCTAAAGATGCTTCAAAATTGGCAAAAAACATAGCAAAAAATATCGGAGATGAGGCACTAGCACAGGAACAGTCCAAGCAACAGCATGAAACTGATCAAGTAAGTACTTCTATTGATGTCCCTGTATTTCAAACTATTACACCATCAGTAGAAGTAGCAGATAAGGGGGTGCAAGTGGAATTACTATTTTATGACAACCCAATAGAAATAGTAGAAAAGGGGGTACAAGTAGAATTATTGATAGATGATCAACCACTAGAAGTGGCAAAAAAAGGGGTTTAGGTAGATCTTCTACCTAGAGTTCCACCTATAGTCAGACCACCTAATACTGTGTCCCTAGAACAATACAATGCAGACATAGCCAGTTGGGTGATTAGATATGAGAAGCTTGCCACTAAGACCAAAAAAATCAAATTGGAAGGAAAACAACTAGAGGCCAAGGAAACAGAGATTCAGGCATTGAAATAAAAGGTGTCTGATTTATGTCAAATTGCTAAATTTTTAGTCTAATTAAGATGGCCAGCCAAATTTTATAGTCTTATTCTAAAGGAGAAATACCTCAGATGGTAGGTTATGAGGATTAGCTTAGGTCTCCCATATAAATTGGACACAACTACAGATTTCTTGGAAGCATATTTTGACAACCCTATTGAGCAAAAAAATATCCTGTGTGAACTATTTTTACATAGCTTCTTTATTCCAGAATAAGTAGAATTTCATCCTCAAATCTACATTGGAGATGTTCAATTGAGGGTATTCATGTCCACCTTGTAGAATCAATTTTATTGGGACTAGAAGAAAAGGTATAATAAAGAGATTGAAACAAGAACTAAATTGTTAGTCAGAGCAATTCAACCAAATCACCCAATTATCACAAGATAGCACTTCACCATGATGAACAGGGATGATGTGAAGAGAATGTGCTTGACAAACTTGAGGGACTGTGTGAAAAAATTCCACAATTTTTGTAATGACAATTTTGTGCCAGCATTATCAGTCTGTAGAAACAGATGGGCTGAACTCTCCATGTCTTTACAGAAAAGAGAACCCATCTCCCCCATCAACTTAGAATGGTCCAAAAGAAGGGTAGAAGGAGTAATACAATTGATTGAAATCATGCAACATAATTGGATAGATCTCAGATTTAGGCCTCCAACCATCATCACTCCAGTTCCATTCTACTTTGAAGAAGATGCCCAACCTGATGAACGGTTTGAAGAATGGCTCAGGAACCTTCAGGAGAACAGGGGATATTATATAGGCAAGAAGTTGTTCTATAGGTCATGGAATTTTGCCATGGACATGTGATTCCATAGCCCAACATAATGCATGAGGACATGCATCAATATAAGTTGGGGGGAAAATGATGAGGCCTAAAAATGCCTCAATCATAACATGTTTTGAACATTGAAATTGCCTACAAACTCTTATGTTTAATCTAATATTCTAGTTAAGTTAATTCAATATGATGTGTATTAACTATTTGCATGATAAATGTATCTAAAATACTATATTATGATTTTTACATATTTTTGCATAAGTTTTATGTTGTTTTGTTATGACTTGCTAAATAAGATATGCTTAGGTTGATATCAGCATTTCACTAATCATGTTTTGATATGGCTCAAGCATTTATTTTACCTAAAACTGGCAACAGTGCAAGTAAACTGTTACTGTGCAGCAAAAACTAGTTTTTCCCATGTAAATTCCATCCAGCTGCCAATGAATGGCAAGGCATGGAATTCACACGTGGAAATAGATGAAGACCATTGGAATCTGATCTTGAGAAATAACCCACATGAGAAATGCAGAGGAAATCATTTAAAGAGCACACATTTGTTCATTCCGAAGTCTCTTCGGAATGAACAGATATCTTCAGAATGATAAAACACAGTTTCTTCAAAATGAGCAGATCTTCGGAATGAGAATTGCAGTATCTTCGGAATGAGCGGATCTTCGGAATGAGAATTATAGTATCTTCAAAATGAGCCACTTACCTTCGAAATGAAAACAGAATGTGCTTTTTGACTTGTTGACCGAATTTTGACGCTGGAAAAAGGGAAATAAATATTGAAAATGGTAAAGGAAAATATCTTAGATCTGACTTTTCCGTCCTTGCCGACCAAAGCCAACATTTATGGAAAGATCAAGTTTGATCTTCTTCTAGGATAAAACCAGGAATTGTTGTAGCATAATAGGATTAGATCTTTTAAGATATTTTCAATTGTTAGTAGATCTTAGGACATCTATAAATATGGCTCCCATTCAGGTTGAGCTAGAGAGGAGATAGAGAAAGCAGAGAGTAGAGAAATATAGGAGAAAAATAGGCAATAATTAGAAAAGTGACTGTTACAGTCATGTAACAGGTTTTCAAAAGAATTATTGTAATCATGTTCTTGAATCAATAAAGTGTACTATTTCTATTTCATATTGCTTGTAAATGAGTGTGAGTAAGATCTAAAGAGAGAGAGAGACTCATACCTTCTTCTGGACAAGGAGGTTGGCCACTTCCAGACCTAGGAGGACTAACAACAGGTTTTTATTCTGATTTTGCTACAGTAGAATGAGTTGTAGAACTTGTCATTTCATTCTTTTGTAAACAACTAATGATATTTGCAATCTTAGGTTATTTTATGTTTTTTGATTAATGGTTTGGTTGTAATCTCCACTTTCAGCAAAGCTTTCAATTTATTGCAGACTGTCATTTCTAGAATTTACTATTTTTTGTAATTTCCTTCATTTTGTGTTGTTGTCAACCCCTGCATAGAAGATTGACAACCTTCTGTTATAGAGCCTTGACAGGGTTTCATTTCCATGCTATAAGTAGGTTTCCATTGCTGCAAAAGTAAATAGATTTCCTTTATGCAATTATAATCAAACTTCTAATTCTGTAACTATTATTTCTGCAACATAATTAGGTCTCATTCTACAATTGTAATTAGGATTTCATTTCTATAGTTAATGATTAATTTCCATTTCTATAACTTAGATTAAGGTTTAATTCATGCAATTTAGAGATAGGAATTTCCTAAATCCCCCACACAATTGGTTTCACCAATAAGACCTGTTGCTCTAAATTGACCTAAGTTATAACCCTGTTCACCCCTTCTTCTGTAGATAGCCTTTTACACTGCCCTAGATTGACAAATTCATTGAGAATATATGATGTGTATAATGACTACGCATCACATTGGAATGTGTGCATGTTAGATATGCAATTGAATGCAAAAAATCAATAAAAAACCAAAAACTCTCATTGAGAAGGGTGCAACAATCTAGGCCTAATTTTGAAAAAATTATAAGACTGTATTAGGCTCAAAAATTTACAGTTTTTTGTATACAGTATTCTAAAAATGGTCGACCCATGTCTATTATGCTAATTATAAGAAAATGTTTCAACTAGCTAATATATAGAACCTTCCCAGTTCTCATTTATTAGATCAAAGTGGTTGGGAAATGGTAAAATATCTATCATTGGTTGAGAAGGAGGACCTGAGAGAGAATGTAAAGCAAGACAAATTTATTTCACTTTTTATTGATGAGGTAACAATGGTTGACAACACATCTTGTATTTGCATAAATGTTTACGCATTCCAAAATCATTTAAGACAAGCTCATTTACTAGCACTACATAAGATGATGGAAAACTATAATGTGAAAAATATTTACAATGTTGTAACTAGTTTAAAGGATATTATCGAAATGGATGAAAAATAAATGGTCAAAAAATTAATGTGTTAGATCTGATGGTGCAACAATAATGCAAAGACAAAGGAATGGTCTTTGTGTTAGACTTCATATATCAATTACCTCATATTTGATTCCCATTCATTGCATGGTGTATAGAATGAATCTTGCATACAAAATTGTGAGCACATTTGAAAATGTTACCAAAGTGGAAGATCTCATCAATGAAATACATGCTTACTTTTCATGCAATCCAAATTTTTTTGTAGTGTTTCAATAGTTTTCTCTAGGTGTAATTGAAGGTAAAAAATTGTTAAAAGATGTGGACACTAGATGGATTTCACTGTTTCTTCCAGCAAAAAGGGTTTTTCCAGAATATAAATCCTTAGTGGGGCTTATGTATGCACATCGTAGGGATGTTGACAAGGCAAAATATTTTCCATATTGTATGACTGACTTGGAAACTCTTCTCACATTATATGGTATTCTTCCATTTTTTTTTTTGGTCAATTAAATATTTTAAAGAAATGAATACTTTGATTAAACTCACACAAGAAGCTCTGCTAGGGTTTGATGAGGAAAAACTACTCTGCTAGGGTTTGATGAAGAAAAAATGCTCTACGAGGATGGTAGCAACTTTCGGAGGAGGTCTAAAAATTTGGAGGAATGTCGTGATGGCATCGGGTTCGGCACAGAGAGTGCATGCTCATGATTTTTTTTCATCTAAAAATGACTAGAAGGAATAGGATTTTCCAATGCATGTCGATAACCCCTTGTTAAATAACAATGGATGTTTGGAACAATGTGAAGCCAGGCCAATTCTAGTGGTTCAACTAGACTCGATGGTGGAATATGTGGAGTATCTAACCAAACATGCCCTTATTGGCAAATTTTTGGGCATCCAAATTTCTCTCCCCTTTATGGAGGCTTGGGTCAGGAAGACTTGGAATCTTGAAGGTGATGTGGAGGTGATGCTAAGTGCGAACAACTATTTTATGGTGGTTTTCTCTTGCATTGTAGATCATAACAAAGCATTTTAAGGGGGTACTTATTTCTATAGCCATGTGGGACTCTTTCTTAAACCCTAACATGTGGGTTTCAACCCATCAGAGGAGTGGCCGTTGTGGGTTCCAGTATGGGTGTGGCTTCCATGGCTCCCATTGGAATTTTGGAGAACTGATATCTTGCATAAGATTGCCCTTCTGCTTGGGAAGCCGATTGGACCGTCACAATAGACAACGGATAAAAAAGGTAATATTTTTTGCTCGTATTTGTGTTGAAATTGATTTAAATAATCCTATTCTATATTATATTGAAATACAATTTGGATCAACTACATGGGTTCAAAAACTTGACTATGAAGTTCTTCCATTTTGTTGTCGAATTTGCCATGAATATGGCCACCTGCAAAGAAAATGCCCTAAGTTTGTCTTTCTTGTGGCTTCAAATCCTAGGCCCTCTCGGTTTGGACAAAGTTTGAATAAAGGAAAAGCCCCGATAAAGGAAGGGGAATGGGATAAAGAAATTTTTGTTTTGGTAAAAGCCCGAAATAGAGGACGAAGGGAAAACAAAGACCTTAAGGATATCCAACCAAATGCTCTACTCAACCATTTTGAATTATTATATGATCTTGATCAGTGTATGGAGATACGTGAAATGTCACTATCTGATGCAAATATAACAAGGCCAAATCAGATGTCTCTTCTTGAGGGGGAACTTAAGGAATCAAATCTAGGGGGTTTAAATGAAGAACAAAGGGCTTTGGATCTGAGTATAGGGGACATGGTTGGGTCTAGCCCTATAATGGAAACTATTTTGGAAAGTGGTACAGATTTAGTTATGCCCTCTCCCACTCAAGCACTGATGCAGTCATCCTTGGACTGCAAAATTCCTACGGTGTTGGGATTGCAGCAAAAAATAATTAAAAAATATTTTTTGGATAAGAATATGAATGTGGGTTGGAAGAAGGACCAAGATAAAATTAAGTTAATTGGGGAGACTTTGGTGGAGTCAGCCTTGGTGAGAACATTGGACTCCCATTTTTATAAACCCCAAAAATGATTATCCTCTCATGGAATGTAAGGGGGTTGAATAACATACCCAAATAAAAAGTTGTTCGTGATTTGGTTTGTGTGCATTATCTGAATGTGGTGTTTATTTAGGAGACTAAATTGGCTATTGACAGTATGTTCAATATTGCTCCCAATTTGTGGAGAAGACGGCGATGTCAGTGTATTGGTGCATGTGGATATGTTGGTGGCGTCACTTGTTTATGGGATCCGATTAAGATATCCCCTCTTACTTGGATTTCCAGCAGATGGTCTATTTTAATGGTCGGGCATGATAATGAATCTGGTGAAATCATCCTACTTACAAATGTGTATGCTCCTATTTATTACAATGGTAAAGTGAATTTGTGGAAGAAAATTTGCTTTGTGAGAAGTTTGGTTCCCCTGTACCCATGGATTTTGGCTAGAGACTTCAACTCTATCACTTGTCTAGAGGAGAAACGTGGTGGGGTGGACCGTCTCAAGCCTTTTTCTTCTATCTTCAGTGCTCATATCCAGGCCGAAATCAAGATAGATAATGGGATCTTTACTTGGCACAATAGAATATGTGGGGAAGCTTCCATCTTAGAGAGACTAGATAGGTTTTTGATATTCAATTATTGGATGGGTAATAACAGAGGTGCTAGTTCTATGATTTTGGAGGGTAAGGGATCTGATCATTGGCCTATCAAAATCTCTGCTTTGGAGTTAGGGCTAAAAAATAATTCCTCCTTTAAGTTTCAACTTATGTGGCTTCGTGATCCTAAGCTTCATGATTTCATGCGAGGTTGGTGGACCACTGGAAAACCTCCTCATGGAACCACTATGTATTCCTTTATGAAGTGACTACAATTTGTAAAACATAAATTGAAGAGATGGAATAGATTGAATTATGGGAACCTTTCCTTGGCTAAGCTGGCAGCTCTTAGGAGGATGGAAGAAGCTTCAAGGAAGATTAGAGATCAAAGATTCATGAAGGAGCTTCTTTTTGAGGAATCTGAAGCTACGAAAGACCTTGTTGAATGGGAACTGAGGGAAGAAATTTTTTAGAAATAAAAAGCTCGAGTAGATTGGCTTTAGGAAGGGGATAGGAACACAACCTTCTTTTATAACTCAGTTAAGGCTCACCATAATGGTAACCTGATTACCTCTCTTGTGAATTCTCAGGGTGCCCTGCTCTCTTCTTTCAAGGATATTTTAGAAGAGACTAAGAGGTATTTTTCCTCTCTCTTCAAGGAGGACTCCCTATAAGATGATGAGAATGAAAAGCTTATTCTAAATTGTATTCTAGTGATTATTTCTAGAGAGATGAATGAGCACTTGATGGGTCCAATTTCCCTTGAGGAGTTGGAAAATGTTGTATTCAAGATGAAAAAAGGAAAATCCCTAGGCCTAGATGGATTCCCAATTGATTTTTATCAAGAGTTTTGGGATTTAATAAAATTTGATCTTTTGGAGGTGGTCCATGAGTCCCAAAATAACAAACAGATGCTAAGGACCCTAAATCCTACCTTTGTGATGCTTATACCCAAAAAAGAGGGAGCAAATTCCTTGGATATGTTCAGGCCTATTGCTCTCTACAATGTTGTGTATAAGATCATCACAAAAATTATTGCTAAGAGGTTGAAGATATGGTTGAGAAAAATCATCTCTAAGGAGCAAGGAGGGTTTGTTTTTGGCCGACAAATCTTGGATGGGGTTGTTATTGCTACAAAAGCTATTCACTCAATGGAAAATTCTAAGGAGAAAACTATGTTCATTAAGTTGGACATGGCCAAAGCCTATGATCGGGTCAGATGGTCCTTTCCTCAAAAATTTATTGCTACTTTTAGATTTGAGGAGGAATGGATTAGATGGGTGATGAGTTGTGTTTCTTATTCCTAATTATCTATTATTGTTAATAATGAGCCATTATAGTTGTTTAAGGCCTCAAGGGAATTGAGGCAAGGAGATCCTTTATCTCCATATTTGTTTATCATTATGGCGAAAGGTTTGGGAAGATTGCTCAAGTCTCAAGTCATGCAGGGTCTCATTCAGGGGTGGAAGAGGGATAGTAGTTTGCCACCTCTTTCCCACCTTTAATTTATTGATGATACTACTTTGTTTGGAGTTGCAACTATCAGGGAAGTTGGAAATATTAGACAGTCTCTTGACATCTGTCTTGGTGCTTCTAGAGAGTTTATTAATGAGGACAAGTTTTCGATTTCCTTATTCAATACCCCTCCTCTTATTCAAGCCAGGATTTCTCACATTCTAAGATTCCAGGTTGGTACTCCCCCCTTCATTTATATTGGTATTCCAATTTCATCTCACCCTCTACCTAGATCTTCTTGGCAGTCTATGCTTGATAAGTTTAGAAGGAAGGTGAATCACTAGACTTTCAGATGGCTATCCACTGCAAGTAGAGTGTTGCTTTTAAAATATGTTGTTCAAGTTTTACCAATTTATAGATGTTTTGTACAAATAGCTCCCTCTTACTTCATCAAGGACATGGATGCTTTGTCAAGATAGTTTTTATGGTCTAGAAAACTTGATCAATATAAATGGAGTTTGGTTAGGTGGGATTCTATATGTAGGTCGATGAAAGAGGGAGGCCTTGGATTGTGACAGACAACTCTTTTTGGGCAGGCTTTGGCTACAAAACTTTATTGGAGATGGTGTACCTCTCAAGATCACATTTGGGCTAAAATATTATCTTGTAAATACTTGAGATGTATTTTTGAGGCTGAAATACCTAGAGTTAGCTTGGTTTGGAAAGGTTCAGTTATCTGGGACACTCTGAAAAGAGGAGCTAATTTAATCAAGCAGGGTTTGTTCTAGATTTGCAATCAAGGATAAAATGCTCTTTTTTGGGAGGATTCTTGGGATGGCCACCCTTCTATATTGAATCAATATCCTAGGTTATGTTCCCTAAGCATTTTTTTCTTAGAAGCAAGATGATCTCGTGTGGAGGACTTTAAAAAAATCCAATATTTTGGAAATATGGAGATGTATAGGTGGAAATTTCACAAGAATGGCCCTAGTGGGGACTGGACAAGGACAGAGAGGTGCTTGCTCTTATTCTTATAGGGAGACCTTGTTCTTCATTGAGGGGTAAAGATATTCTGGCTTGGAACCCTGATCTTAAGGGAACCTACTCGGTAGCCTATGGTTATCAGGTTCTTAATAAGCAAAAGTATGGGAGCCTTCTTGTCACTTGGTGGAAAAAAGGTGTGGAACAAATTTGTCTGGCCAAAATGTAACTTCTTTCTCTGGTTGGTAGCTCGTAATAAATGCCTCACTTGGGATAATGTGAGGAAGAGGGGATTTTAGGGTCCCTTTATTTTTGTCCTTTGCAGTAAGAATGAGGATGACTCTTCTCATTTATTTTTTCAATGCTCCTTTGTTAGAGATATTTGGCACTGTTGGTGGACCACCTGGAACCATCCATGTTTTCATGTACTATCCCTGGTGGAGTTTTGGAGTAGTCTGGGCAGAACTCCAGTAAAGGCCCCTTTCCTTCGGGTGGCTTGGAATTTGGGCCCTTCTTGCATCATCTAGAAAATTTGGCTTGAATGAAACCGATGCATATTTCAGGGTAGTTATTTTGTTGTTCAATAGATCTGGAAAAGGATCCTGTATATGGTTTAGGAAACCATCCATAGCAAATGTGATGTGGACCCTCTTTTGGATTCTAGGGAGGAGAAGGTACATCAAGCCCTTGGTATCTTTGGGGATGGTGTGAACTCTTCTATCCCTAGTAGGGTTCCTCAGCTTAGCAATAAGGTTAGGAGAGATGGTAGGTGGAGGCCACCCCCTAGAAGGTTTTTAAAAATTAATACTAATGGATCATCCAGGGGTAATCCTGGACATACTGGCATTGGCGATGTTGGGAGAGATTCTATTGGTGGTATCAGTTTTTTATTTTCCATTTATAAAGGTGTTCACTCCAACAATTTTATGGAAGCTCTTGCAATTATTGAGGCCTTGCGGAGGGGGTTTTCTCTTGGTTGGCATAGGATTGTCTGCTAGTATGACTCTAAAATTGTGGTTAATATTTTAAATAGTAAAAGGGTGGAGGAAGTTAATTGGCATTTTGCGTCTGTAGACGTTTAGATTCTCAGAATGAGTGAAGAGTTTGAATTTATATCCTTTGTGCACATGCCAAGGGAATGGAATGTGGTTGCTGATTACCTGGCCAAAAGGACTCTGAGCTGCTGGATCCTTGAAGTATCAATAATTGGGAGAGTCTCCCATCTAGGGATTCTCAATGCCTATGGTATTTGATCCACAAGGATCTACAGACTTAATGTGGTTTATTCTTGTTATCTTTTCTGGATGTCATTCTAGTCTAGTGGTTTTAGCCTATTTGGTTGTTTATTTGAGTCCTGGTTGGAAGCTCAGTTGTACTCTATAATCTAGAATTTTTATCAATAAATTTTTACCCCTTTATTTAAAAAAAAAACTCACACAAGAAAGAGTAATTTATATTATCTATTTCATCAGGATAAGAAAAAATGTTTATGTTTATTGATAATGGTATTCTTCAATTGTTGCAAGAAATGAATAATTTGATTAAACTCACATAGGAAAGAGCAATTTATATTATCTATTTCATCAGGATAAGAAAAAAAATATGTATTCTTATTGATAAGATTTACTTATTCGAAGAAAATTTTAAGGATCCCTTGTTTGATAGTTGGAATATGTTAGTTCAAGTCATTGATCCTAATAGATTTTTAAATTTTAACATCAATGATAATATGTGTATTGATATCCATGTAAATATGATGCCTTTATATCATTATGAAAAGTAGTTAGATAAATTTATAGAGGATGTTAAACAAGTATCCATAACACATAGCATATTTGATGTGGTTCTACATAGTACTAAGAATAAATTGATAAGAATTGCATAATCATTGACAAGGGAAATACGAGATTATTTTAATAGAGATGAGTTGCTTTAGGCAATGGTTGTAGTTAACCCCATGTTATGGAATCCTTATCTTGACCATAGTAGTAAAGTGAGTTGTTTGTAAAATATATGGGCACTCCTATGAAATATTTCTCTAAATGTGTGGAAGTAAATGACAATCAAATCAGTGGTATTCTAAACAAAGAACTTTTGAGACAACAATTAACCAATTTTAGAATAATAATGGTTAATCAAATTGCACATTTAATAACCCACATGAACTTGGTTCCATTACGTGTTTGTGTAAAACATTATATCTAAGTAGTGTCTTACAAGAAATGATGAGTAAATATTTTATTTTATATGAATTATATCAAACAATGATTTTGGAGTTTGTTGAAGATGAAAGGTTTTTCAATGTACTATATTTTGTGAAATATTAAGTTTATAACAAGTTGGAAAAAAAATTGGAGAATTATTCGAGAATGTATGTTTCATCGTACAAGTTGGATAAGTTTCCCTATGATAGAGCTTTGGCATATTGGAAGTCCCTAGCAGACATAATAGGTCTCACTAATACTATTGATAATGAGGAAAATTATGTTTGTAGTGATGAGATTATGGAGATGCAGAATCTACAAATGCTTTCTCGTTATTTTGGTGATGCAAAGCATCCTACCAACATAGCACTGCAGAAGCTGAACCGTCATGGAGATGGAATGCCAATTGTTGGGTCGTTATGGGATTGCTCAAATAAATTATAAATTAATTTTTTGGTCATAGGAAGGAGGGTTGGTTTTCAAAGAGAAGGATTGGAGATCTTAACTCACCTTTATTCTTGAAATCATTCAGCATGTTTCAATCTAGCGAAGGAGAGCTAAAATGAGGATGTTGGTATCTGAGAAACCATGCACATCCTAGCTATAGGAAGATAGCAGAGCTTATGAAATAAATTTTGTGGGTATAAAAACAAAGTGTATCATCCAAAGTATCGATGTGGTTGAGAAATTGTGAATCCACCTTCAGTCGTGATACGATAGACTTACGATGTGAGTAGGAGAATAGAGGAAGTGTGTTGAATAGTTGGGGTCATAGGAAGTTGTGCAGAATGGATGGTGAAAGAGGAAATTACATCTGAATGGTGCAAGTGAATAGATTAAAGGAAGCATAAAAGGATAACCTGGGGTGAGGTAAGAACCACTATACATAAAAACCACTAAACAGCCTGTAAGAGAGAAATGTACAATTGGAATCGTCCTTTAAATAGAAGAATGAAGTGGTTGTAAATATCATCATACAAAAGTAGCAAGTGTGAGCATGATCGAGGAGGGCAGCCAGAAGTGAGTGTAATTAGGATTAAATGAAATAAAAAGCAAGTGGGAGCACAAGCTAGGAGTGAGGAAAACCATAAGCAAGTGTAAGCACAAGTTAGGAGTGAATGCAACCACAAGCAAGTGCGAGCATAAGCCAAGAGTGAATATAGCTATAAATAAGAGTGCGAGTGCAAACCGTATGCAAGTGTAGTCAATATAGAGTGTGAAACATAGATTGAATGCATCCAAAAGTAAGTGTGAGTGCAAGTTGAGAGTGAGGAGGAAGTGTGCATAGGAAAGCAAACAGTAAAAATAAAAGTGTGAATAGTCATTTCTTATTCCAAATCTTAGGAAAATTTAGAGGATTCATTTAAAAAAACCTAGGTAATATGGAAAGAAAGTCATTTGTGAAAGTCCTTATTGAAAGTATGAATGGCCAAGTTGGAATATGCCCCAGCTAGCCAGATCAAAAATAAGGTTTAAAATAATGGATGAAGGTCCGTGGTTTAGGGGTAAAGATGCATTATACTTAAGACCTTGGAGTGAGAATTTTTTGTGGACACATAAACTATTAAAAGGCTTTCAGTATGGATTAGGTTTTTTGGACTTCCTTATCAACTCATCAATAAGGAGGTTTTGAAGGGTATTGGTAATACTCTAGGCAAATTCATCCAAGAGAGACCATTTACTAAGGAGATAAGACATGTTGTATACACTCGAATATGTGTTTCCATGGATATTTCTAAACCTTTACCGTAATAAATTAGGATTAAAATTGAATCAAGAGAATGGGATCAATAGGTGGAATATGAAAACATTGCATTACGATGTTGCAAATATCATGAAACTAGGCACATGGTAAAAGACTGCAAAGTAAAAATTTGAGGAAGAGATGGAATATTTTGGGCATGAGGGTAATTTCAATTTAAAACAAGTAGACCATATCATAGGAGAAGCTAGGTCAAATAAAATATTTTCAAATCCTAAGAAAGTGGCAAGAAAAATTCCTCTACATCATCAAATGGAAAAGGTAATTACAGTTCACTCGAATGAGCCATTAGAAGAAAAACAATTTGTATGGAAGATGAGGAAGTACATTGCACAAGTTCAAATATAGGATCTCAAGGTGTGAAGGAAGAGGGGAAGGCAAATTTTAACACAAAGGAAAATGAGGAGATGAATCTTAAATCAAATAAGGAGAAGGAGGTCAAACTTAATATAGGTAAATCACCTTTACTATCCTCAAGTAGCTTAAAATCTTCTCCTTCCAATAAAATGAAAGTAGTATGGATCATGTTCCTTGCACTTTAGGTTTTCAAGAGAAATGTATTAAAAACATTTTATGGAGGATATCCAAGGAAATTAGGTTTTTCAGGCCAACATAAGAAAGCGATGACTATGGAGGATCATCTTTGCAATTTAGAGTTTTTAGGGCAACATAAAGAATAAAATGCTAATGAGGCTATTCCTTGCACTTTTGACTCTTTAAGGCAATATAAACCTTTAGAAGATAATTATCATTTTGAATAATATGAAAAATGGAAGATATTTATGAAGATGAGAGTGTTGGCAAGAATGGAAGGAGAGTAAGGTCATCAAATTCATGATCTAAGAGAAAAAGAAACTCATAAGGATATTGATTTGGGAAGCCAAACAAAAATATCACAGGTGTTAACAAGAAGTGGGACTAAGCCCACTAACAAAAATAAAAATTATTGATGATGAAAAGGGATGCAAGAACAAAGGAATGGTCTTTGTGTTAGACTTCAGATATCAATTACCCCATATTTGATTCCCATTCATTGCATGGTGCATAGAATGAATTTTACATACAAAATTGTGAGCACATTTGAAAATGTTACCAAAGTGGAAGATCTCATCCATGAAATACATGCTTACCTTTCATGCAATCCAAAATTTTTTGCAGAGTTTCAACATTTTTGTCTAGGTATAATTGAAGGCAAAAAATTGTTAAAATATGTGGACACTAGGTGGATTTCACTATTTTTTTCCGACAAAAAGGATTTTTTCATAATATCAATCCTTAGTGGGGTTTATGTATGCACATCATAGGGATGTTGACAACACAAAATATTTTTCATATCGTATGATTGACTTGGAAAGTCTTCTCACATTATGTGGTATTCTTTTTTTGTTGCAAGAAATGAATACTTTGATTAAAATCACACAGGAAAGAGCAATTTATATTATCCATTTCATCAAGATAAGAATAAAAATGTGTATGCTTATTGATAAGATTTACTTTTTCAAAGAAAATTTTAAGCATCCTTTGTTTGATAGTTGGAATACGTTAGTTCAGGTCAATGATCCTAATAGTTTTTTAAAGTTTAACATCAATGATAATCTGTGTATTGCTATCCATGGAAAGATGATTCCTTTATATCATTATGAAAAATAATTAGATAAAGTTATAGAGGATGTTGAACAAGTGCCCATAACACATAGTAGATTTGATGTGGTTTTACATAGTACTAAGAATAAATTGATAAGAATTGCATAATCATTGACAAGGGAAATAAGAGATCATTTTCATAGAGATGAGTTGCTTGAGGCAATGGTTGTGGTTAACCCCATGTTCTGAAATCCTTGTCTTGACCATAGTAGTAAAAGTGTGTTGTTTGTAAAATATATGGGCACTCTTATGAAATATTTCTCTAAATGTGTGGAATTAAATAGCAATCAAATCAATGGTATTCTAAAAAAAGAAATTTTGAGACAACAATCAACCAATTTTGGAATAAAAATGGTTAATCAAATTGCATATTTAATAACCCACATGAACTTGATTCCATCACGCGTTTGTGTAAAAAATTATATCTAAGTAGTGTCTTACAAGAAATGATGAGTGAATATTTTATTTTATATGAATTATATCAAACATTGATTTTGGAATATGTTGAAGATAAAAGGGTTTTCAATGTACTATCTTTTGTGAAATCTAAAATTTATAAAAACTTGGACAAAAATTTGGAGAATTGTTTGAGAATGTATGTTTCATCGTACGAGTTTGATAATTTTCCCTATGATATATCTTTGGCATATTAGAAGTCCCTAGCAAACATAAGAGGTCTCACTAATACTGTTGATAATGAGAATAGTGATGTTTGTAGTGATGAGATTATGGAGATGCAGAATTCACAAATGCTTTCTAGTTCTTTTGGTGATGCGGAGCATCCTACCGACATAACATTGTAGAAGCTAAAACGTCATGGATATGGAAGGCCAATTGTTGGGTTGTTATGGGATTGCTCAAAAAAATTATAAATTAATTTTTTCTTAGGAAGGAGGGTTGGTTGGAAAAGAGAATAATTGGAGATCTTAACTCACATTTATTCTTGAAATCATTCAACACGTTGCAATCTGGCGAAGGAGAGCTAAAATGAGGATGTTGGGATCTGAGCAAACATGTGCATCCTAGCCATAGGGAGATAGTAGAGCTTATAAAATACATTTTGTGGTTAGAAAAATAAAGTGTATCATCCAAAATATTGATGTGGTTGAGAAATTGTGAATCCACATTCATTCGTGACACGAGAGACTTACAATGTGAGTAGGAGAATAGAGGAAGTGAGTTGAACAGTTAAGGTGATAGGAAGCTATGCAGAATGGATGGTGAAAGAGGAAATTAAATATAAATAGTGCAAGTGAATAGATTTAAGGAAGCATAAAAGGATAAATTGGGGTGAGGTAAGAACCACCATACATCAAAACCACTAAACTTCCTATAAGAGAGAAATGTACAATTGGAATAATTCTTTAAATAGAAGAAATAAGTGGTTGTAAAGATCATCGTACAAAAGTAGCAAGTGTGAAAATGATCAAGGATGGCAGCCAGGAGTGAGCATAACCATGATTAAATGCGATAACAATCAAGTGGTAGCACAAGATAGGAGCGAGGGAAACCAGAAGCAAGTGCAAGCACAAGTTAGGAGTGAATGCAACCACAAGCAAGTGTGAGCATAAGGCAAGAGTGAATATTTCTATAAATAAGAGTGCGAGTGCAAACCATGTGCAAGTGCAATCGGTATTGAGTGTGCAGCCTAAAGTGAGTGCATCCAAAAGCAAGTGCGAGTGCAAGCTGAGAGTGAGGAGGAAGTGTGGGTGGGAAAGCAAACAATAAAAATGAAAGTGTGACTAGTCACTTCTTATTCCAAATCTCAAGAAAATTTAGAGGATTCATTTGAAAAAAACCTAGGTAACATGGAAATAAAATCATTTGTGAAAGTCCTTATTTAAAGTATGAATGACAAAGTTGGAATTTTGGATGCCCTAGCTAGCAATAAGGGTAGGAGAGAATCTATGGCAAACCCAGTATAGGTAGCATATTCTATACCAGAAGTGATTATCAAAGATGAGATGATTGAGCATGATATAATGATTCTTAAAACTAGAGGGTTAATTTGTAAGTTTCATGGATATTGGCCAAGTTTTTTTATATTCAAAATTGGATTAAGTGGAAGTGGGGATTGAATTCAAATTACTCCATGACTTTTATTTTGAAAGGATTTTTCCTCATTATTTTCTCCAGTTCAGAAATAAGGTTTAAAATAATGAATGGATGCATGTGGTTTAGGGCTAAATATGCATTATACATAAGATTTTGGAGTGGGAATATTTTTGTGGACACAAAAACTATTAAAAGGATTTCGATATGGATTAAGCTTTTTGGACTTCCTTATCAACTCATCAATAAGGAGGTTTTGAAGAGATTTGGTAATACTCTAGGCAAATTCATCCAAGAGGTACCATTTACTAAGGAGAGAAGACATGTTGTATAAACTCGAATATGTGTTTTCATGGATATTTCTAAAAATTTACCGCAATTGATTAGGATTAAAATTGAATCAAGAGAATGGGGTCAGTAGGTGGATTATGAAAACATTGCATTTTGATGTTGCAAATGTCATGAAATTGGGTACATGGCAAAATACTACAAAGTAAAAATGGAAGAAGAGATGAAATATTTTGGGCATGAGGGTAATTTCAATTTGAAACAAGTAGACCATATCATAGGAGAAGCTAGGTCAAATCAAAGATTTTCCACTCCTAAGAAAGTGGCAAGAAAAATCCCTCTACATCATCAATTGGAAAATACAAATATAGTTCACTCGAATCAGCCATTAGAAGAGAACAAATTGTATGGAATATGAGGAAGTACATTGCATAAATTAAAATATAGGAGCTCAAGGTGTGAAGGAATAGGGGAAGGCAAATTTTAATACAAAGGAAAATGGGGAGATGAATCTTAAATCAAATAAGGAGAAGGAGGTCAAGCTTAATCCAAGTAAATCACCTTTACTATCCTCAAGTAGCTTAAAATATTCTCCTTCCAATAAAATGAAAGTAGTATGGAGTGTGTTCCTTGCACTTTAGGTTTTCAAGATTAGTATATTAAAAAATTGTATGGAGGATATCCAAGGAAATTAGGGTTTTCAGGCCAACATAAGAAAGCGATGACTATGGAGGATCATCTTTGCAATTTAGAGTTTTTTGGAAAACATAAAGAAGAAAATTCTAATGAGGCTATTCCTTGCACTTTCAACATTTTAAGGCAATATAAACCTTTAGAATATATTTCTCATTTTGAACAATATGAAAAAATGGAAGAGATTGATGAATATGAGAGTGTTCGCAAGAATTGAAGGAGAGGAAGACCATCAATTCATGATCTAATAGAAAAAGAAACTCAGAAGGATATTGATTTGGGATGCCAAAAAAAATATCATAGGTGTTAACAAGAAGTGGGGCTAAGCCCACTAACAAAAATAAAAATTATTGATAATGAAAATGGATGCAAGGACAAAGGAATGGTATTTGTGTTAGACTTCAGATATCAATTACCCAATATTTGATTTCCATTCATTGCATTGTGCATAGAATGAATATTGCATACAAAATTGTGAGCACATTTGAAAATTTTACCAAAGTGGAAGATATCATCCATGAAATACATGCTTACTTTTCATGCAATCCAAATTTTTTTGCAGAGTTTCAATAGTTTTGTCTAGGTGAAATTGAAGGCAAAAAATTGCTAAAATATGTGGACACTAGGTGGATTTCATTGTATCTTCCGGAAAAAAGGGTTTTTTTAGAATATAAATCCTTAGTGGGGTTTATGTATACACATCATAGGGATGTTGACAAGGCAAAATATTTTCCATATCGTATGAATGACATGGAAACTCTTCTCACATTATGTGGTATTCTTCTATTGTTGCAAATGAATACTTCGATTAAACTCACACAAGAAAGAGCAATTTATATTATCTATTTCATCAGGATAATAAAACAAATGTGTATGCTTATTGATAAGATTTACTTCTTCAAAGAAAATTTTAAGGATCCTTTGTTTGATAGTTGGAATATGTTAGTTCAAGTCAATGATCCTAACAACTTTTTAAAGTTTAACATCAAAGATAATATTTGTATTACTATCCATTGAAATATGATTCCTTTATATCATTATGAAAAGCAGTTAGATAAAGTTAAAGAGGATGTTGAAAAAGTTCCCATAACATAGCAGATTTGATGTGGTTTTACATAGTACTAAGAATAAATTGATAATAATTGCAGAATCATTGACAAGGGAAATAAGAGATCATTTTCATAGAGATGAGT
Source organism: Wollemia nobilis (assembly GCA_028583015.1). NCBI lineage: Eukaryota > Viridiplantae > Streptophyta > Pinopsida > Araucariales > Araucariaceae > Wollemia > Wollemia nobilis. Next base: position 4,833,070 of record JAQPPZ010016414.1, on the reverse strand, counting down.
TGCTTTAGGCAATGGTTGTGGTTAAACCTATGTTCTGGAATCCTTGTCTTGACCATAGTAGTAAAAGTTAGTTGTTTGTAAAATATATGGGAACTCTTATGAAACATTTCTCTAAATGTTTGGAAGTAAATGACAATCAAATCAGTGGTATTCTAAACAAAGAACTTTTGAGACAATAGTCAACCAATTTTAAAATAACAATGGTTAATCAAATTGCATATTTAATAACCCACATGAACCTGGTTCCATCACGTATTTGTGTAAAAAATTATATCTAAGTAGTTTCTTACAAGAAACGATGAGTGAATATTTTATTTTATATGAATTATATAAAATAATATTTTTGGAATCTGTTGAATATGAAAGGGTTTTCAATGTACTATATTTTGTGAAATCTAAATTTTATAACAAGTTGGACAAAAATTTGGAGAATTGTTTGATAATGTATGTTTCATTGTACTATTTGGATAAGTTTCCCTATGATAGAGCTTTGGCATATTGGAAGTCCCTAGTAGACATAAGAGGTTTCACTAATACTATTGATAATGAGGATAATGATGTTTGTAGTGATGAGATTATGGAGATGTAGACACAAATACTTTCTAGTTCTTTTGGTGATGCGGAGCATCTTACCGACATAACACTACAGAAGCTAAACCATCATGGACATGGAAGGTCAAATTTTGAGTCGTTATGAGATTGCTCAAAAAAATTATAAATTAACATTTTGTATTAAAAAGGAGGGTTGGTTGGCAAAGATAAGGATTGGAGATCTTAACTCACCTTTATTCCTGAAATCATTCAGCACATTACAATCTGGTGAAGGAGAGCTAAAATGACGATGTTGTGATCTGAGAAACCATGCACATCCTAGGCATAGGGATATAGCAGAGCTTATGAAATACATTTTGTGGGTAGAAAAACAAAGTGTATCATACAAACTATTTATGTGGTTGAGAAATTATGAATCCGCCTTCAGTCATGACATTAGAGACTTACGATGTGAGTAGGAGAATAAAGGAAGTGAGTTGAATGGTTAGGGTAATAGGAAGCTGTGCGAAATGGATGGTGAAAAAGGAAATTACATTTGAATGGTGCAAGTGAATAGACTTAAGGAAGCATAAAAGGATAACCTGGGGTGAGGTAAGAACCACCATACATCAAAACCACTAAACTTCCTATAAGAGAGAAATGTACAATTAGAATTGTTATTTAAATAGAAGAAATAAGTGGTTGAAAATATCATAGTACAAAAGTAACAAGTGTGAGCATGATCGAGGAGGGCAACCAGGAGTGAGTGTATCTAGGAGTAAATGCAATCAAAAGAAATTTGGAGTACAAGCTAGGAGTGAGGGAAATCAGAAGAAAGTGCAAGCACAAGTTAGGAGTGAATGCAACCACAAGCAAGTGTGATCATTAGCCAAGAATGAATATATTTAGAAATAAGAGTGTGAGTGCAAACCGTGTGCAGGTGCAGTCGGTATTGAGTGTGCAGCCTAGAGTGAGTGCATCCAAAAGCAAGTATGAGTGCAAGCTGAGAGTGAGGAGGAAGTGTGAGTAGGAAAGCAAACAATAAAAATAAAAGTGTGACTAGTCACTTCTTGTTCCAAATCTCAAGAAAATTTAGAGGATTCATTTGAAAAAAACCTAGGTAACATGGAAAAAAAGTCATTTGTGAAAGTCCTTATTGAAATTATGAATGGCCAAGTTGGAATTTTGGATGCCCCAACTAGAAATAAGGGTAAGAGAGAATCTATGGCAAACCCAGTCTGGGTAGAAGATTCTATACCAGAAGTGATTATCAAAGATGAGATGATTGATCATAATATAATGATTCTTAAAACTAAAGGGTTAATATGTAAGTTTCATGGATATTGGCCAAGTTTTTATGATATTCAAAATTGGATTAAGTGGAAGTGGGGATTGAATTCAAATTACTCCATGAATTTTCTTTTGAAAGGATTTTTTCTCATTATTTTCTCCAGTTTAGAAATAAGGTTTAAAATAATGGATGGAGGCCTATGGTTTAGGGGTAAAGATACATTATACTTAAGACCTTGGAGTGAGAATTGTTTTGTGGACACATAAACTATTAAAAGGCTTCCGGTATGGATTAGGCTTTTTGGACTTCCTTATCAACTCATCAATAAGGAGGTTTTGAAGAGTTAATACTCTAGGAAAATTCATACAAGAGGGACCATTTACTAAGGAGAGAAGACATGTTGTATACACTCAAATATGTGTTTTCATGAATATTTCTAAACCTTTACCGAAGTTGATTAGGATTAAAATTGAATCAATATAATGGGATCAATAGGTGGATTATGAAAACATTGCATTCTAATGTTGCAAATGTCATGAATTTGGGCACATGTCAAAATACTACAAAGTAAAAATTGAGGAAGAGATGGACTATTTTTGGCATGAGTGTAATTTCAATTTGAAACAAATAGACCGTATCATAGGAGAAGCCAAGTCAAATCAAATATTTTCCACTCCTAATAAAGTGGCAAGAAAAATCCCTCTACATCATAAAATGGAAAAGGCAATTACAGTTCACTCGAATCAACCATTAGAAGAAAAAAAATTGTATGGAATATGAGGAAGTACATTGCACAAGTTCAAATATAGGAGCTCAAGGTATGAAGAAAGAGGGGAAGGAAAATTTGAATACAAATAAAAATGGGGAGATGAGTCTTAGATAAAATAATGAGAAGGAGGTCAAGTTTAATCCAGGTAAATCACCTTTACTATCCTCAAGTAGCTTAAAATATTCTCCTTCCAATAACATGAAAGTAGTATGGAGTGTGTTCCTTGCACTTTAGGTTTTCAAGAGCAGTATATTAAAAAAATCATATGGAGGATATCCAAGAAAATTGGGGTTTTCAGAACAACATAAGAAAGCAATGACTATGGAGGATCATCTTTGCAATTTAGAGTTTTTAGGGCAACATAAAGAAGAAAATGATAATGAGGCTATTCCTTGCACTTTCGACTCTTTAAGGAAATATAAACCTTTAGAATATAATTCTTATTTTGAAAAATATGAAAAAATGGAAGAGATTTATGAATATGAGAGTGTTGGAAAGAATGGAAGGAGAGGAAGGCCGTAAAATTCACGATCTAAGAGAAAAAGAAACTCATAAGGATATTGATTTGGGAAGCCGAACAAAATATCATAGGTGTTAACAAGAAGTGGGGCTAAGCCCACTAACAAAAATAAAAATTATTGATGATGAAAATGATATCATGGAATATTAGGGATATGAATAAAACCCCTAAAAAAGAGTTATTAAGGAATTAATAAGTTGTTATAGCCATGAGTTTATTTTAATACAAGAAATAAAATTAAGTAGTGAGGAATGTAAGGATGCTTTTAAGAAGATTTGGAAGATAGGTGATTGTTTAGAAGTTTATTCTACAAGAGCTTCAGGTGGTATTGCAATAATATGGGATAAATGCAAATGGGATGGAGAACTATTAGAAGGAAAAAGTAATTGGGTTGCTAGATTATTTTGCAGGAAAGATGAAAGCATCAAATTTGGGGTTATAAATGTTTATGCTCCAACTATAGTTACTCCACGTGAAATATGTTGGAAGGATCTTAGTATATTTTTGTCAAATACAATGATGATTCATTGTGATCTATGGATTCTTGGGGGTGATTTTAATACTGTTATATATCCTTTGGAAAATAAGGGTGGTATTCTAGGATGGTATATATCAATGCAATATTTTTCTTCATTTGTCCATTCAAATGACCTTTGGGATGTTAGTCCCTCAATAGTTTAATACACATGGGATAACAGACATATTGGAAAAAATCATATAGCAGAAAGACTGGATAGATTCTTGTTATCCAATAATTGGTTGTAAATAAAGTATACAATCTCTTTAAACATTTTATTGTGAGCATGATCAGATCACAAACCCATTCTTTTGACTTGTGATTCACCTAAAAATGGTCATCCAAAGCCATTTTTCTTCCAGTCTATGTGGTTTCAAGACCCTAATTTTTCCATATGGTTATGTTATGGTGGGATGAATCAAAATTTGAAGGATCATGTATGTACAGGTTTCTTCAAAAGTTGAAAAATGTAAAGGATCAAATGAAGATATGGAATGTCAAATATTTTAGTAATATTTTAAAAGAAAAAAAAATGAATCCAAACTCCAAAATTTACAATATATAGTAGAAATTAATGGAATGGACCAGGATTCTTATGTGAAATAAAAACAATTACTTTATGATTATCATAATGCATTGAAAAAGGATTTATATTGGTTCCAAAAATCTAGAGAGAAATGACTCAAGGAAGGAGATAGAAATACAAAGTTTTTTCATGCTACAACAAAAAAAATTGTGTTCATCATATAAAAAATATTATAACTCCAGATGGAAGAAATATTGAGGATGAAGAAGATATAAGGAAGGAAGTAGTAAATTATTTCAAAAATATTTTATCAAATTCTAGGCAAGATAAGGAGGCACAAGAAAATATTCTACAAAATATTCCATCAATTATCACTTAGAGACAAAATGAAATCTTGAGGAAGAAGATATCTATGGAGGAGCTCCATGAAGCAGTTTTCTCTTTCCATCCTAACAAGGAACCTGGCCTCGATGGATTTCTTGCAATTGTTTTTTTAATTTTAGGATTTATTGAAGAGTGATATGTTATATGCAGTGAAATAGGCTCCAAAAAGGAAGGTAATAATAAGTGAGATCAATGCTACTTTTATTACCTTGGTTCCCAAGAAGGGTGATAAAATATTTTGATAATTTTTTGTCCAATAAGACTTTGTAATATGATTTACAAGATCATTTCAAAAATTATGGCAAACATGTTGAATGGCATTCTAGGGTGTATTATCTCAGAGGAACAAGGTGGATTTGTTCAGGGTAAACAAATTCTTGATGGTATAATTATTGCACAAGAGGCCATACATTATCTTCATTCCATAAAAAAATCAGGTATGCTTTTGAAATTATATATGAACAAAGCATATGATAGGGTTTCCTATAATTTTTTACATGCTATTCTCAAAAAATTTGGCTTTGATTATAGTTGGTGTGAATGGATTAAATGTTGTTATGGCACTGCAAAATTTTCTATTTTATCAATGGTTCTCCTATTGGGTACTTCAAATCATCTTGTGGACTCCATCAAGGTGATCCTCTTTCTCCTTATATATTCATTATTCTAGCAGAAGCATTAGGGAGAAAATTTTCAAAGGCAAAAATAGAAGGAAAAATCAAGGGTATTCAAGTTGCAATGTCTCTTTGAATCTCATCTCCAATTTGTTGATGATACTTTTCTTTTGGGTCATCCCTCATTCAGTGAGGCCATGGAGTTTAAATAAATATTGTCATGTTATGATAAGGCTACTGGACAACTGGTAAATACTTCAAAATATAGGATTTTTTCATTAATACTGCCCTAGATTTACAACAAATTATTGTGAATATTTTGGGGTTTAAAATTGAAAAATTTCCATCAATCTACTTGGGTATTCCTTTGTCTAATAAAGGAAATAAAAAGGAGCTTTGGATATCTTTTTTGGATAGAATGAAAGCTTTCTTGGCAGGTTGGAAAGGTAATTTATTAACCATGGCAGGAAGGCTACAACTCATAAAGACTACTTTGCAATCCATTCCTATTTATATGATGTCAGTTTCAAGACTGCCAACAAGTATTGCATCAAAAATTGATAAAATTCAAAGAGAATTTCTATGGAAAGTTTTTGAGGAAAAATTTAGATTTCCTCTTTGTAAGTGGGAAAGGGTTTGCAGAGGAAATAATATTGGAGGAGCAGGATTGCGAAATTACAAACTAATGAATTTGGCATTAGGAGAAAAATTTGGATGGAGATTATTCAAATATTAAGGAAAGAATTGGGCAAAAATATTAGTTCAAAAATATATATGTTCTCTTGATGCAATGAAATTGTTTATAAAAAGAACTCTACCCAAAGGATCATCAACATGGAACTTCATATCAAAGAGTTTACAATTGATAAAGAAACATATTAGATGGTCAATAAATGAAGGGAGTTATGCGAATTTTTGGTTTGATGCTTGGTTGAAGCCTTATCTTCTCATATAAGACTCAAAACGAAAACCATTGGCTCAAGCGTGCCTAGCATGTAAAGGTCCAAAGATCAAATATTATATTATTATGAACAAAAACTCTAGATCATGGATTTCTTTTAGTGACCTAGTTGAAGGAGAGGAACAAAAACAAATTGCAGATGAACTTCAAAATATGCTTCTAGAGTTTTATTTACCAATTTTTACACGAAAAGATGAGTTGTTTTGGAAATTATCAAAGTATGGTGGATACTTAGTAAATTTGGGATATGAGAATTTAGAACAATCAAAATTTCCTGCTCCCAAAGATTTTCAATGGAATAATTTTTGGTCATTACAGGCTCTCCCTAAGGCCTCAACATTTACTTGGTTAATAGTTCAAAGTAAGATTATTTTAGGAGAGAGTCTACAAAGAAGAGGATATTATGGACCCTTTAGATGTGCCTTGTGTGAGAAGGATTTAGAAACATCATACCATTTACTCCTTCATTTTCCATTTGCTCACACCATTTGGGGTTACTTTTTTTAAAAATATGAAATTATATTGGGTATCTCCATCAACATTGAAAGAGTTGATAAAATATTGGATAAATTATTTTAAAGCTAAAGCATTATGTATTCTTTGGAGGATTGGCCCTGCTATTATTTGTTGGAATTTATGGCTTGAAAGGAATAATAGAATTTTTAATAATAAATATCAAAAACATGCCCAAGTTTGGAACCGTATCATTGCCTCTCTTGTAGAATATCTACAAATATGGTGCTCATCATGGGAAGTCTCAATTATAGAAAAATAAGTTCTAATAATTTGGTTACAGGATTTGAACATACATGGAAGATTAATTTGTGACAATGGAATTAAACCAAAGGATCTAATTCTATCTATGGTAAAATGGAAATGTCCAAAAAATTTATTTATCAAAGTTAATTTTGATGGTGCTTCTAAAGGAAATCCAGGAAAAGCTGGTGGAGGTGAAATTCTCCTCATTTATTCAGAATCATATGGAACTTCAATTAACAACTATGCAGATGCTAGTGCATTTCTTAGTGGGATTAAAATTTTAGCAAAAAAAAGGATTGAAATATATTTCAATTGAGGGGGAATCACAAATTATCATCAATGCTATAAACAAAAATGGATATGGAGACTGGATAAAAAATAATATTATTGTTTATGTTCATTATCTATTACTATAGGTAATATCCTGACAGTGTGACCATATTTATAGAGAAGGAAATCAAGTAACAGATAAATTAGCAAATTATGGTGTTGATCTACATCCCCATGAAATTCAAATTTTAGAAGACAACTAGTCAAGTGAGATTTTATGTCTTAATAAAAATGATGTCAAGGAGTTGATTGTGGAAACATAGCACTTTGATAAAGTTGAAGAATATATTTAAGATAGATAGATGGATAGGTATTAACATGAACATAATTCCAATCATGTAATATGCCACTAGACTTGCATAATCACATTAACCAATTAGAAAGCAAGAGGGCCAGCCCCCCACACACATGCTCAAACTCGATGTTAATAGGGGTGAGGAATACCACAAAGTGGAACCAAGGACTTGCACCTTTAAGCCTGCTACCCCATTGGCAAATATTATGGCAAGTATGTAAGTAATGTTTACAGTTATGTTTAGGTATGGGTGTGCTTTGTTAGTAAGGTGTTGTAGGGGATTCAACACAATTTTTGGTAAGAAAGTTTCAAGGATGATTAGGATCTACAATCTCAGTAGAAGGCTGGATATTGTAATAGGTTTTGGGTTAACCTGCAAAACCCGGTAATTAATGAAGACTTTTATTTACCAAAAAAAATATTATTGCAAGTATTAGGGTTTATAAGCCATTCAAGTACCACAACATAGTTAATGTGGGATTATTCACACACACACACAAACTACACTAAGAGAAAAAAGAAAAGCAAAAATGCTGATAAAAATGTTTGCTACAACAAATGTAATATTCTAGTATTTTGATGGGAGTTTCCCCCAATAGAAACCACATATAACCTATTAAAAAAATCATCGTACAATGTATTTAAATAGAAGAAATAAGTGGTTGTAAATATCTTTGTATGGATGAGGCTACCGCCCAAGACCTAGAGCTGAGAACACGAAGTTGGATGGAGGAATGATGAAATTTATTGTTCATCATCACTGTGTGACGTGATAGCTAATTCCTCTATTGCTACTACAATCCAAGAGTTTGATATGATTGCAATCATTGTACAAGATACTAATTATACAAAGGATTTAAGGTTATCTGGATAACTTGTGAAAATTGAACGACTGAGGAGAAAGTGAAGTCAACCAGTGAATGAAGCAAACAACAAACATGGAGAATGAAAAGCAAATGAAGTCACTAGTGAACAAGGAGAATGTGAAGTTAACCAACAAACAAAGAAACCAATGAATGAAGCGCAGAGGAAGGCAAATATGAATTAGAATGTATAAAACCTATAGTACAAAAGAGAAACCATACCATTGTACAAAAGGAAAACCATGTGATTAGGGTTGGAGAGATTGTAAGGTAAAACTGTAGTATTATGTAGTGATCATACAAGTGTATGATTTGAATCGTACATTGGCTTGTAGGATTGTATGATTGGCTAGGATATACAATTTGCTCAAATTTAAATGATTGCCATTTATATTGAACTATTTCTAGGGTGTATGATTTACCCAATGATGAATGATTTTTTTTAGATTGATCAGTTATAGTTTGTATTGTGTGATTACTCATAGGTATAAAATGATAGCCTAGATTATACAATTGTACTAGGTTGTATGATTGTAGTTCAAAGTGTATGATTACCCCAAGTATGATTTTTTGTTGGAGTGTACAATTTTTTGAGTTGTACGATTTTGCCACTAGTTGTACGATTGCCATTGGAGTATTCCCAAGAGATTTTGGGTGTGCTACTACATAATATGGTATCAGAGCTAGAATATATTTGAGGAGTGGGTAGTGATACAAGCCTGAGGAGGAATGGTACAAGGAAGAGGAAAACTGCAAGGACCTTGAGTCATGGATGTGGTGGAAATTCCTGAAGGGAATCATTGCTTTGTTGGATGCACTTGATACTTCCTAGAGGATGGGTGTTCAAGTCAAAGATGTAAATAAAAATTATGAGGTGGAAATGGAAGTTTGCAATGAAGAACAAGAAGTAGACTTCAGTACTTATCAAAGTAATTCCAATTAGAACACCTAGAAAAAAGGTGTATTATTGAGAGGGTAATATGGATTTGGTAGAGGAAGAGGATGTGGTTTTGTTGGAAAGTATTATAGATGTTTTGAAGAATGACAGAAGGCATTTGAATATTCTCAAGAACACCATATTAGTAGGCATAGAAGAAAATCTTGTAACCAAGTTGTACAAGTAGATGAAGACAACATTGCTTCATCGAAGCACATGGAAGAACTAGAATAAGGAGAATTTATTATGGTAGATAGGGTGTTATTAAAACCAAAAAAGAGGTGCATGAACCTGAGAAAAGAAGAAACCTTTTCAGGTCAATTTGCAAATCAGGGGGAAATTTTTTCAAGGTGATTGTGGATAGTGGAAGCATAGATATTTTTGGTGTCAATAGATATGGGGGAGAAACTTGGATTAAATATAATGAAACATCCAAGTCTATATAAGGTGTCATGGTTAGAAACAGGACATCAAATTTTGGTAACAGAGCAATGTATGGTAGACCTCCAAATTGGCTCTTATAAGGATGTGGTTCTATATGACATCATTTCTATGGATGTGTGTCATGTCTTTTTGGGAAGACCATGGTAGTTCGATAAAAGGGTAGTGCATAAATATAATGAGAACACCTACACTATTGATAAGGATGGCAAGAATTACACATTAAGTCCATTTAAGAACAAAGTAAAAGAAGTGGACAACAGTCCTGCAATGTACCAAGGTACAAAAAATCCATCCTTGAAGGTAAAGAAGAAGGAATTATGTTTTGTTTTCATTACGGAATCGATATTAAATGATAAGTTGATAGCAATAGATAATGAGGAGGAAAGGATAGAGGCAAGAAAAAGAAAAGTTATAGGAAAGAGGCAGATACCCCAAGTCACCAATAGTAAGGGTTATAAAACCAAGTTGAAGGGAGAAGAGACAATGTTGAATGAGGTTTTAAAACAAGAATAAAACGTGGACACATGCAATAGGCTAGGTATGGAAAAGAGGTCGATGGTCAAGGTCACCAATTGTAGTGACAACAAAGAAGATAGTACAATGACTCCTACAATAGATAGGGGAAAAGATAAGGAGAAAGAGGAAGAGAGGCAAAGTGGGAAAGAGATAATAGAATATGGACCTTATCATGTTGTTGTTGGCCATGAAAAAGGCCATGTTGCTAGAGTTAATAGTGATAATGGTACTTAAACTTGTGGTTGAGGATATTGTGTTGATGATCGAGGTCAAAGTGGTGATGAAGAGTTTGGATGCTTTGAGAACTAAACAAGAGGTATTGGCTCTATGTTTATGAGAAGAATGGGTACAATGTCGAAGGATTGGGAATATATCAGCAAGGTGTGAAAACACCCATTATGCCAGAGATAAAGCCAAAGAATGAAGGTCTTGGGTATCCAGGTTTGACAAGAAGAAACAAGACAAAATTTATGAGAAGGTAAAGTAGCACAAGGAATGTAGGTTCAAGAGTGGATTATTGCAATCAGTGTGGAATATCTGGAAATGCAACAACTAGGTTTTGGAACGTACATCCTTGTGGGAATTTTGGAGGATGAAATCACTCCACACATGAGTTTTGCACCGAGATGAAGTCACCAAAAAAGTGCATGTTTATTGTGGTTGGATAGATATGCCACAATGGGAGATGGTGAAGAGAATGTTGAGTGTATTCTATGTGAGGAGGTTTGAGCCTCAAAGGGAAATTAAAACAAGATAACAAAGTGGCCTTATGAATATGATCAAGCTAAAAGAATGAAATCTTGGGAGAACATGAGCGAAAGCTCATGAAACATTTTTTGTTACCCGATGAGTATGATATGGAGCATCCTACCGATATAGCACTACAAAAGAACCATCATAGAGATGGAAGGCCAATTTTTGAGCCATTATAGGACTACTCAAAAAATTATAAATTAATTTTTTATCTTAGGGAGGAGGGATGGTTGGCAAAGAGAAGGATTGGAGATCTTAACTCACCTTTATTCATGAAATCATTTAGCGCATTGCAATATGGTGAAGGAGAGCTGAAATGAGGATGTTGGGATCTAAGAAACCATGCACATCCTAGCCATAGGGAGATAGCAGAGCTAATGAAATGCATTTTATGGGTAGAAAAACAAAGTGTATCATCCATACTACCAAGGTGGTTGAGAAATTGTGAATCTGCCTTTAGTTATGACACGAGAGACTTACGATGCAAGTAGGAGAATAAAGGAAGTGAGCTAAACAATTGGGGTCATAGGATGTTGTGTGGAATGTATGGTGAAAGAGGAAATTACAATAGAATGGTGCAAGTGAATAGATTTAAGGAATCATAAAAGGATAACCTAGGGTGAGGCAAGAACCACCATACATCAAAACCACTAAAATACCCATAAGAGAGGAAAGTATGATTGGAATTGTCATTTACATAGAAGGAAGAAGTGGTTGTAAAGATCATTGTACAAAATATTTAAATAGAAGAAATAGGTGGTTATAAATATCTTCGTATGGATGAGGCTACCACCTAATACCTAGAGCTGAGAATGTGAAGTTAGATGAAGGAATTATGAAATTGATTGTTCATAATCACCTTGTAATGTGATAGCTAATTCCTTTTTCACTGCTATAATTTAGAAGTTTGGTACAATTACACTCATCATACAAGGAACTCATTGTACAAGGTATTTAGAGTTATCTGGATAACCTATGAAAATTGAATGATTGAGGAGAAAGTGAAGTCAATCGATGAATGAAGCAACCAATGAACATGGAAAATACGAAGTGAATGAAGTAGCTAGCAAACAAGGAGAATGTGAAGTTAACCGAAAAATAAAGAAACCATTAAATGAAGCATAGAGGAAGAAAAATATGAATTAGAATGTAAAACACCTACCGTACAAAAGAGAAACTATACCATTGTATGAAAGGGAAACCATGTGATTAGGGTTGGAGAGATTGCAAGGTAAAACTGTAGTATTATGTAGTGATCGTACAAGTGTATGATTTGAATCATATAGTGGCTTGCAGGATTGTACAATTTGCTTGGATTGTACGGTTGCCTAGGATGTTCAATTGAATGATTGCCATTTAGATTGAGCAGTTGCTAGGATGTACAATTTAACCAATGATGAATTATTGTTGTTTAGATTGATCAATCGTAGTTTGCATTGTGTGATTACTCATAGGTGTACAATGATAGCCTAGATTGTATGATTGTAGTTCAGAGTGTGTGATTTCCTCAAGTTGTACGATTTTTTGTTGGAGTGTACGATTTGCTGGGTTGTACAATTTTACCACTAGTATAATTTATTGCTAGGTTGCTATTTGCCATTGGAGTCTTCTTGAGAGTTGTTGGGTGTGCTACTACATCATTTGGAGAAGTCGATAAGACTTTGTTTCAACTTATAGTAATGTAAAATGTCAATGAGTTAAACAAATTCATATAATCAATGATTTTTTGGACTTGATATCATTTGTAAAATTTTAATGATTTAAAAAAAATCATATAATCAATGATTTTCCATATTTGATATCATTTGTAAAATTTCAATGATTTAAAAAAATTATATAATCAATGATTTTTCGTATTTGATATTGTTTTTCTTCATTGATAAGAATTTTTTCCATACCATAGATTTTTAATGTTACTGACTATCTATGTTGATAAAATTTTATGATTTATGCCTTAGCTTTGAATAAAACGAAAATTTTAAAACCATGCATGCATGTATAATTAGTAAATATTTCTTTTAAAAAGTGTTGTATGTAGTCTATAAATCACAATGCAAATAGCATAAAAACCAAGTTATGGAAATAACAAAACAATATAAATGGAAATAGCATGAAATCCAAGTTTTGGAAATAACACAAGATAATCCTCATTATTATATCATAGCTTTGTTATTGAATTAACTATCTATGTTGAAAAAATATTATGATTTATGCTTTGGATTTGAATAAAATCAAAATTTAAAACCATGCATGTGTTTATAATTAGTAAATATTTCTCTTATATGTAGTCTATAAGGCAAAGTGCAAATAACATAATATTCAAGATATGAAAATAATAAAATAATATAGCATAATACACAAGACAATACTCATTTTTAAGTCATACCAATATTGGCTTTGAATAAAATAAAAATTTAAATCCATGCATAGATGTATCCTTCATAAACTCAAGCACAATTGAAACAACATAATACTCAAGCGATGAAAATAACACACAAATATAAATGTAAATAGCATAATAGTGAAGTCACGTAATAACACAATAACATACATTGTCATTGTAATAACTAAAAAAATATACATGTAAAATATTTATGCAAATATCTTGATTTCAAACAAAAACATATCATAAAATTATCTTTTTGATAAAATCAGATTTTTAACAACAATAAAACATCCAAGCTATATTTTTCATTCCTTAGATGGGGGATAGAGGTTGTTTCAGCTTCTTTTCCATTTTCTGTTGCTTCTATAGTCTGCATTTCAAGAGGTCGAGATCCTATATCTAATCTCCCCACTTCCTCTGCTACAGGTCCTCACATAGGCTACTTATCAGTCCTCTCCTCCATTACTCTAGATATAACCAAGATGTTCTCTACATTTTGCAAGCCTTCGAGCAAGGCATTTTCCTCTTTTGAAACATCTTTGGATATTGGTGCAAGAAATTATTTACCCTTCTCCTTAAGCAAAATATCAAGATCCAATCTGTTTAGGATAATGATCATCCTAAAATAATTGTTTTTTCAAACTACTTATTGAGCCCTTTTTTTCATTACCGTAGAAACCATTAATCCTTTACCATCTGGAGATAGTCTTGCAAGTTTTGAACCTGCTTCCTTGGATTATCAAAGTTGGTCTACAAAAGGAAATATAAGAAATAATCAACATTCAACTACATTTTAAAAAAGAGAACAATTTTTTTTAAAAGATATTAGTCTAACCTCGACAACATTCCTTGTAGCTATAACAACATCAACATTTTTCTTATCACATGTCCATTCATTAAAATACGTATGGACTTCAACATTTAAGTTTTCTAATTTGTTCAACATAATGCCTAAAATTTCATCATTATAAGATGTTGCAACCTTCACCATGTCATATTTAGCTTGATGTAGTAGGGCATTAAGATTTTCCAATTCATTTTCATCTAAAGAAAAAAAAATCCCTTTTTGAAATTTTTTTGAATCGAGCATTTGATTTCTTTGTCAAAACTTTGGCCCGATACTCCCATTGTTTCATTTCTTCTACATGTGGAATGAATGAATCTGCAATGGTGACTTGAAAATTTTCAAAAACTAATATATTTTTAGAAAATTTTACTTTCTCATCCTCTATTAGAGGATGAGGGGTGTCTGTTTCCTTTGGAGGATATAAGGTCATAGGAGATGCAGTTGAATATTCTGCTCCTGCTTTATTTTGAGGATATTGAAGCAAATTTTTTGCTTGAAACACAGAGGGCATGTTGTCCTATAAAAAGTAATCCTCGTCAAGTGGAGGATTAGGTAACCCAATGATAAAAGCTTCCTGTACACTTGTAAAATTACCAAAAGATATATTTCCAAATCCTAAAAATTGCTTGGATGATCCTCCCTGTGGCTTGAATGGAAGAAATTATTTTCCACCCATAAACCATTGTTGACATTGCATTTGAGGTTGGCATGGTGGAGGAGGGGGCGACATCGACTGTTGTCTTCCTTGATGACATTTTTGTGAAGTAGCTTAAAAAATTAAAATAAATTTTGTTACAAAATTTGTAAAGGCAGACTATAAAATGTATTGTTAATGTATAAAACTTACCAACCGAATATGAGACCTCTTGCACAACAAAAAATGCAAATGGAATGTTGGTGCGTTGTACATATGAAAAAACATTATAAAAATTAATAAAAAATATAATAAATTTTGGTAACAAATTTTGTGAAGGCAGAATGTAAAACTTTTTTTCCGAATATGAAACCTCTTACACAACTATGTCAGTTTTCAGTGGATGTGTAGGTGGAGGTTGTTGAGGATTAGGAGAATTAGATCTTAAGCATTTACTGGATCTTATTCTTATTTGTGGCATCATTTCCACATGTTATTTAGATTCTCCTGATTCCTCTGGATTATGACCTCTAATAACAACATCCTACTTTGAAGTGGAAGAGGATACCCTTTTCTATATTTATGCATAAATTGTTAAAATAATAAAATTAAAAAAATTATTGAATATAAAGAATTATTAGTTTCATATTAAGTAAAATTTACCTGCACCTATTGTACTATCATGGTTGCAGTGGCTAGGTCTGGTTACCACGAAGTCGGTACTTTAGTATTCTTCAAATTATAATATGATTCATAAAAGAAAAAAATAATGTGGTTGCATGTGTTGAGTTTTGGATTTAGAGTATTGAGGGTTTTCACATTTTGGAGATCCATTCTGATGTGATGCGAGACATAGGTGCACCAGTCAAATTGTTGGTACACAATACAACGAACCAAATATGCCAATGCCCACATTGGAATTTTTGTTGATCTTCCTTGTAGAATGCGTTTGGCTAGGAAGAATTCACAACATGCTAGAAGAAATATGTTCTAAATATTTACTACAGTCAAGCCCCTTCTAGACTTGGTAGCAGTAACTACAAAAATTACAAACCAATAATTGTAAAATCCTATACTTTAAATTCAATTAAATATATAAATATGTGGTTAAACCTATAAAATATTTTGAGGGGACATCGAAGTTGCCCTCTAGGTACTCTTTTTCTTCATTGGTTAAAAAAAAATTGATGTGACAGGATCACAATCGGTGTGAGGAAATCTTGTCAATATGGAGATGTCTGAAGTTGTAATATTAAAATCTGATATTATTATTATCTATAAAAATATTTATCATGGTCAAATAATTTTTGTAACATGCAATTAACCTCTATAGTAGTTTTGTGTCTGTGTTGAACTACGTTATCGAAACTAGATCCTGAAGACTAGAGTCTTTGACCCATGATATGTTGTAATTCAGTGTTTGTAAAATTTCAAAAATTAGGGGGCAAACAAGGTTTTTGAAATTAATGTTTGACATTACAAGACTGTAAGGAGACACCATTACTTTATTTCATAGGGTATGAGGGACTAAATCAGGGCATAGGATGGAAGGTATTTGTTAGTCTCACAATGACACTGAGAGGGGGGGTGAATCAGTGTGGCTCTTTAAAACTTAAAAACTTCAACTCTTAAAGCCAAAACAATGAAAGCTTAAAACCACATAAAGCAAATATAACAAGAGAGCATCACACAACACAAGATGTACCGAGGTTCACCAGTTTTGGCTACTCCTCAAAAATTGACTGTTTGGACTCCCATCCAAATCCAGCCTTTGCAAAATATAAATTTTACAATCAATTTACCAACACCCACTGGAAGGAGCACCAACCCCTGATTTATCTACACCAACAGAAAGGAGCACCAACCCCTAATTTATCTGCACCAATAGAAAGGAGCACCAACCCCTAATTTATCTGCACCAACAGAAAGGAGCACCAACCCCTAATTTATCTGCACCAACAGAAAGGAGCACCAACCCCTAATTTATCTGCACTCCCCCCTTTTCCACTATGAAAGGAGCACCAACCCCTAATTTATCTGCACCAACAGAAAGGAGCACCAACCCCTAATTTATCTGCACCAACAGAAAGGAGCACCAACCCCTAATTCCAAGCACCAACTTGGACTGCAATTTTGAAACTATATGTTTGACATAAAAATGCCTTCGCTTGTATAAGACCCTGACTGGTCTATTGCTAACCCAAACTCTCTCGCTATTCACCAAAACACCACACACTCTTATGGCTCTGCTTACTACACTTTTACGGCCCTCACGGCTCTGCTTAATGCTCTCTTACGGCTCTCTTCCAACCCTCCTTTTTGCAGCACTTTCACTCTATTCAGCAACACTTCCTCTCTAGTTCAGAGCAGCAAGTAATTCTTCACGCAGACCTCCTTTTATAACAAAGTTCTGACTCTATTTTTAGCTTCCATATTTTTGCATGCAACTTATTAATAGAAACTTCTATATGTAACTCCTTTATCACACAGTATTCTCTCATGCATCCTATTAATAGTTATGGCTCTTTGTTTGGTCTTCGACTGATGACTTTCAGTTTAACCCCCGCTCGATGCTTTCACTCCGTAACTGGCCCTATAACTGTCATTCTGACTTCAGTTCACTATTCTTATTTTAGCTACATGATTTTTCTCTGTAACTGCACCTGTAACTGACGTACTGACTTCAGTTAACTCTTCTTATTTTAGCTGCATGATTTTCTTCTACAACTGCACCTGTAACTGTCGTATAACTTCAGTTAACTGTTACATATCTTATTTCGACTGGGTTCTCTTCTTAGCTCGCACCAAAGTGACCTATCATGAAATCATGACACTTCTGCCTCTTTGTCCTCTTCTCGGTTTTGCCCATGAAAACACAACATGTCGCGATATCGTGACACTTTCGCCTCCTTGCTTCTTTTGTTTGCTTGTACCGCGAAAACACAACTGTCACGATATCGTGACACTTTCACCTCCTTGCTACTCTTCTTGGCTTGTACCAATGAAAAACAACATGTCACGATATCGTGACACTTTCGCCTCCTTGCTCTTCTTCTTACTTTCTCTCTCCTCCTTTAGTCATGAAAATGCGACATGTCACGAAATCATGACACTTTCTCTCCTTTGCTCTTTCTCTTGCCTTCGGTTCGTGAAAACCCGACATGTCACGATATCGCGACACTTTTTCTCCTGGACTCTCTCTCTTGCCTTCGGGTCGCGAAAACCTGACATGTCACGATATCGCGACACTTTTTCTCCTGGACTCTCTCTCTTGCCTTCGGGTCGCGAAAACTCGACATGTCGCGATATCGTGACACTTTTTCTCCTGGACTCTCTCTCTTGCCTTTGGGTCACGAAAACCCGACATGTCGCGATATCGTGACACTTTTTCTCCTGGACTCTCTCTCTTGCCTTCGGGTCGTGAAAACCCGACATGTCACGATATCGTGACACTTTTTCTTTCGAACTCTCTCTCCTACAATATGTCACGAAATCATGACACTTTTTCTTCTATACAATCTCTCTTGCAATATGTCGCGAAATCGTGACACTTTTTCTTTTAGACTCTCTCTCTTGCAATATGTCACGAAATCGCGACACTTTTTCTTTCGTACAATCTCTCTTGCAATATGTCGCGAAATCGTGACACTTTTTCTACTTGCCTCTCTCTCTTGCAATATGTCACGAAATCGTGACACTTTTTCTACTTGCCTCTCTCTCTTGCAATATGTCGTGAAATCATGACACTTTTTCTACTTGCCTTTCTCTCTTCCAACATGTCACGAAATCATGATAGTTTTTCTTGCTTGCGCTTTCTCTCCGAACATGTCACGAAATCGTGATAGTTTTGCTTGCTTGCGCTTTCTCTCCGAACATGTCATGAAATCATGATAGTTTTGCTTGCTTGCGCTTTCTCTCCGAACATGTCACGAAATCGTGACAGTTTTGCTTGCTTGCGCTTTCTCTCCGAACATGTCGCGAAATCATGACAGTTTTGCTTGCTTCTCAACATGTCGTGATATCGTGACAATTTTTCTTTCTTCTCAACATGTCGCGATATCGCGACAGTTTTTCTTTCTTCTCAACATGTCGCGATATCGCGACAGTTTTTCTTTCTTGCTCAACATGTCGCGATATCGCGACAGTTTTTCTTCCTTGTGATTTTCTTTTGATTTTTAGCATATGGGCCACTTCGATCTTTTGGAGAATCACTGTACATACTCTGAAGAACCTCTTAACTCCTGTCCACTGCATCAACCGATCTGTCTGACTGTGTTGACAACAATGACAATATTGTTCCTGCACCTTGCTCAACAATCTCCCCCTTTGGAATTGTTGGCAACACACATGCAATTTCCTGTAATTCTTCTCCCCCTTTGACAATAATACCAAAGGGCTGCTGCAGACTCCCCCTGAGTCCATGCACAACATTCTCAGGCACAAATTAATACAGTTAGCAAAAATTACAAACATGAGCAAAAAGATAATCAAATATATAAATGCTCCCCCTGAGAATGTGATCTCGATAGCTAGTCAGTTCTTGGGAAACGTGACCACTCCCAGTTTATTGCGAAGGTACTCAAAAATTTCCTTGGGCAGCGGTTTTGTGAAGATATCCGCTACTTGCTCTATAGTTGGGACAAAATCCAACTTAACCTCACCTTCCGCAACTTTCTCCTTTAGAAAGTGATATCGGATAGCAATATGTTTTGTGCGAGAATGCATAACTAGATTCTTTGAGATGTTAATGGCACTGGTGTTATCACACTTAACTGAAATTGGCTCACTGAAGTTAATGCCAAGATCTTTCAGGGTTTGTTTCATCCATAAGACCTGCGTACAACACGTAGTTGCTGCAATATATTCTACCTCTACTGTGGATAGGGAGACTGACTCTTGTTTCTTATTGTGCCATGCGACCAACCTGTCTCCAAGATAGAATGCACCTCCACTGGTACTCTTTCTCTCATCGACACATCCTGCCCAATCTGCATCTGAATACGCAATAAGGGTGAAGTCCTTACCTTTTGGATACCATAACCCATACTCCATAGTACCCTTCAGATACCGAAGAATCCTCTTCACTACTGTCACATGAGTCTCCTTGGGACTAGCCTAAAATCGTGCTACCATGCAAACTGCCTGCAAGATATCTGGTCTGGTAGCTGTCAAATACAGTAGGCTCCCAATCATAGATCTGTACATGGTTTGATCAACATCTGGAGATTTTTCATCCTTGCTCAACTTGCAACCTGTCATCATGGGAGTGCTAACAGGCTTACAATCCTCCATTGTGAACTTTTTTAGCATCTCTTTCACATATTTAACTTGAGAAATAAATATGCCCTTCTCATTTTGATTAACTTGCAGTCCGAGGAAATACGAAAGTTCACCAATCATTGACATTTCAAATTCTTTCTGCATCTTATTTGCTAAATCTTTACATGACTCATCATTGCTGCTTCCAAAAATGATATCATCTACGTATACAACAAGGACAATGAGATGGCCATTCTCTATTTTGACATACAAATTGCTATCCACCATACCCTTTTTGAACCCTTGTTGAGTAAGATAGTTGTCTAGCCTTTCATACCATGCTCTGGGTGCCTGTTTTAAGCCATACAATGCTTTCTTCAACTTGCAGATGAAGTTGGGATTATCACCGAGTTGGAAACCATCTGGCTGCTCAATATAGACCTCTTCTTCAAGTTTTCCATTCAAAAATGCTGATTTCACGTCCATTTGATAAACTTTGAAATTCCTGTGAACTCGCTAAAGCCGTAAACATTCTAATTGCCTCTAGTCTAGCCACTTGGTGCAAAGGTTTCCTCAAAGTCTATACCTTCAACTTGTGCATAGCCTTTACAGACCAATCTTGCTTTATTCCCGACTACCTGTCCATCTTCATTCAATTTGTTTCAAAAAATCCATTTAGTACCGATTATATTTTTATTTGCAGGTCTTGGTACTAACTCCCAGTGTTTTGTTTTTCTCGATCTGATCTAATTCTTCATTTATTGTCGTCATCCAACTTTCATCTTTGCTTGCTTCAGCAACATTTTTGGGCTCAATGTTTGGATAATAGAGAGTAGTTACTTACTACTCTTCTTCTTGTCTGAACACCAACTGTGGGGTCTCCAATTATTTGCCCTCTAAGATGATTTTTCTGCCAGCTGCTTGTTCTGAATTTCTTGTTTTCTTCCTCTTCTGAATCACTACTTAAATCATCTGAGTCAATTTTTTGTTTCTTTTTCGTTTCCTTTTCCTCATCTCCTTCAATAACCTCTTCATAAATTGGGTAGTTTTCTTTATAGCTTATTTCTCATTCCCTACCTTCATCAACTTTAACATCGGCACTCTCCACAATTTTCTTTAGCCTCTTGTTGTAGCATGTGTAGGCTTTGCTTTTTGTCGAATAGCCAAGAAAAATACCTTCATCAGCTCTATCTTCAAACTTACCAAGATTATCTTCAGTTCTTTTGATGTAACACTTGCTGCCAAAAACTTTAAAGTATCTTGTTGTTGCCTTTTTACCGAACCACAGCTCATACGAAGTTTTGCTTTCATGCGTCCTCAACATGCACCTATTTTGGATGTATACCGCAGTATGGACTGCCTCTTTCCAAAATCTGTCTGCTATTTTGCTCTCAGTCAACATAGTCCGTGCCATTTCTTGCACTGTCCTGTTCTTTCTTTCTACCACACCATTCTGTTGAGGTGTCCTTGCTACTGAAAACTGTCTCCTAATCCCATATTTTTCACAGTACTCTACAAACTCCTCTGAAATGAACTCTCCTCCTCTATCTGATCTTAAACATTTAATCCTTTTCCCTGTTTGATTCTCAACTTGTTTTTTGAAAATCTTGAACATCTCAAAGGCATCTGATTTGAGCTTCAAAAATAGTACCCATGTCATCCTGGAATAGTCATCTATGCACAACATAAAGTATTTGTCACCATTTATGCTTTGCATTCTCATGGGTCCACATAAGTCAGTATGTATTAGTTCTAAAGGTTTGCTTGTGAAGTACTCTTTTGTTTTAAATGTGGCTCTAGTTTGCTTCCCCTTTTGGCATGAAGCACAAATGCTATTTAATGGTTTGCCAATGGTGGGAATATCTCTCACTGCCTTTTTGAGTCGATTTTTACTAGATTGTCAAAATCGATATGACTGAGCCTCTTATGCCACAACCAATTTTCTTCTTCCTGTCCAATCAAGCATGCTCCTTCTAAAGTCTCTGAGAGAGTATATAGGTTGCCAGATGTCCTTGATCCAGTTGCTATCAACTTTCCACAGTTTGTTGTTCTAACTTCACAACCCTGCTTCTTGAAAACTACTTCATGACCTTTGTCACAAATCTGACTTACGCTTAACAAGTTATGCTTCAGACCAATCACAAACAAGACTTCTTTTGACTTGATTTTTCCGTCACTGATCTTAACTGATCCTTTGCCAACTATCTTAGCTCCATCATTATTTCCAAATTTTACAGAACCACCTTCATATTTCTGTAACTTCTCAAATTTTTGTTTGTCACCTGTCATATGACTGGAGCATCCACTATCAAGTATCCATGGTGCAGATTTGTTCTGTGCTTTAAATGTTGTCTGTACGATCAAGGATTCCTTTTCTTCCTTGGGTCGCTCCTTTTCTTTCCACTCTGGTTTGATTACAGTTTTGGTCACTTGTTTTGACTTTTCTTTGTCAGTAGCCTGTGCATGTTTTTCGAGAAATTTTCTATTTTGTCTCAAACCATTTGGTTGAAATTTTCTTCCCTGATGTTTATTTGCTGCAAATGTACTTCGACAATTTCTTGCAATGTGCCCAAAATTATGACAGTTATAACATTCTACTGCATAATCCATCAACGGTAAAAAAACATTTCTACTCGGTAAAGTTCCTTTGTCCTACATTATACTTGCAATCTGAAATCTTATGTCCATAACCATTGCATTTAAAACAATAACCAAAAAAGGAATGAGTGAACCCGGGTGATGGTCTTTGCCATTTTGTAGTGGGAGCCATAAATCTTCTTCTCCTTTGATGAGTGACATTGGTGAATCCATCATTGTCAATACTCCTCTCGTGCCTGGCATTATTGCTTTCTTTAGCATGATTCATTTTTCCTTGATCAACCCCGATCTTATCTCGCATTCTTTATGGGTTCTACAGATTATGGCCTTTGATCCATTTGATGATTCTCCTTCGATGAAGCCTAAACCAAATTTGATGCCTGTAGTCCGTTGATTATTTATAATCTTATCCAACTTTACAGAACTTTCTTCAAGTTTGTGATAACAACTCATTTTTTGATTCATCTCTTCTAGCTGCATCCTTAAACCAACAATCTCTTCTTCTAGCTTGTTGCACTCATCTATTTTCATGGTTAATTGTACTTCGATATCTTCAGATATTTTCTTAAATTCGTCTATCTGTACTTTCAAGCTGGTTATGATTTCATTGGCATCCTCAAGCTTTCTTGAAATTTTCTTATTCTTTTTCTTCTCTATTTTCCACTCTTCAAGTGCAGAGATCAACTCACCTTCTAGATCTACTTCAGCCTCAAGGTTTTCATCACATACTTTAGAATTCACTTCTTCAACCTTTTCTAGTTCAATTTTCTCTTCCACAGGAACTGAAACTGACTGAGATGCCTTATTGGAGGAGGATCTATTCTTCTTACCCATTGCGTACTAATCCAAGATCAACCCTAGCTGATTTAGCCTAAAAATGGAAACTAGCTCTGATACCAATTGTTAGTCTCACAATGACACTAAGAGGGGGGTGAATCAGTGTGGCTCTTTAAAACTTAAAAACTTCAACTCTTAAAGCCAAAACAATGAAAGCTTAAAACCACATAAAGCAAATATAACAAGAGAGCATCACACAACACAAGATGTACCGAGGTTCACCAGTTTTGGCTACTCCTCAAAAATTGACTGTTTGGACTCCCATCCAAATCCAGCCTTTGCAAAATATAAATTTTACAATCAATTTACCAGCACCCACTGGAAGGAGCACCAACCCCTGATTTATCCGCACCAACAAAAGGAGCACCAACCCCTAATTTATCTGCACCAACAGAAAGGAGCACCAACCCCTAATTTATCTGCACCAACAGAAAGGAGCACCAACCCCTAATTTATCTGCACCAATAGAAAGGAGCACCAACCCCAATTTATCCACCAATAGAAAGGAGCACCAACCCCTAATTTATCCAACAAAAGGAGCACCAACCCCTAATTCCAAGCACCAACTTGGACTGCAATTTTGAAACTATATGTTTGACATAAAAATGCCTTCGCTTGTATAAGACCCTGACTGGTCTATTGCTAACCCAAACTCTCTCGCTATTCACCAAAACACCACACACTCTTACGGCTCTGCTTACTACACTTTTACGGCCCTCACGGCTCTGCTTAACGCTCTCTTATGACTCTCTTCCAACCCTCCTTTTTGTAGCACTTTCACTCTATTCAGCAGCACTTCCTCTCTAGTTCAGAGCATCCAGTAATTCTTCATGCAGACCTCCTTTTATAACAAAGTTCTGACTCTATTTTTAGCTTCCATATTTTTGCATGCAACTTATTAATAGAAACTTCTATATGTAACTCCTTTATCACATAGTATTCTCTCATGCATCCTATTAATAGTTACGGCTCTTTGTTTGGTCTTCGACTGATGACTTTCAGTTTAACCGCCGCTCGATGCTTTCACTCCGTAACTGGCCCTGTAACTATCGTTCTGACTTCAGTTCACTATTCTTATTTTAGCTACATGATTTTTCTCTCAGAATCGCACTCGTAACTGACGTACGACTTCAGTTAACTCTTCTTATTTTAGCTGCATGATTTTCTTCTGTAACTGCACCTGTAACTGTCGTATAACTTCAATTAACTATTACATATCTTATTTCGATTGGGTTCTCTTCTTAGCTCGTGCCAAAGTGACCTATCATGAAATCGTGACACTTCTACCTCTTTGTCCTCTTCTCGGCTTTCACCTGAAAACACATGTCATGATATCGTGACACTTTCGCCTCCTTGCTTCTTTTGTTTGCTTGTACCCGCGAAAACACATGTCATGATATCGTGACACTTTCGCCTCCTTGCTACTCTTCTTGGCTTGTACTAGCAAAAACACATGTCGCGATATCGTGACACTTTTGCCTTCTTACTTTCTCTCTCCTCTTTTAGTCAAAATACATGTCGCAATATCATGACACTTTTTCTCCTTGCTCTCTCTCTTCCTTCAGTCATGAAAACGTGACATGTCACGATATCATGACACTTTCTCTCCTTTGCTCTTTCTCTTGCCTTCGGTTCATGAAAACCCGACATGTCGCGATATCGTGACACTTTTTCTCCTGGACTCTCTCTCTTGCCTTCGGGTCGTGAAAACTCGACATGTCGCGATATCGTGACACTTTTTCTCCTGGACTCTCTCTCTTGCCTTCAGGTCGTGAAAACCGACATGTCATGATATCATGACACTTTTTCTCCTGGACTCTCTCTCTTGCCTTCGGGTCATGAAAACCCGACATGTCGTGATATCATGACACTTTTTCTTTCGGACTCTCTCTCCTGCAATATGTCATGAAATCGTGACACTTTTTCTTTCGTACAATCTCTCTTGCAATATGTCATGAAATCGTGACACTTTTTCTTTCGGACTCTCTCCTACAATATGTCACGAAATCATGACACTTTTTCTTCCGTACAATCTCTCTTGCAATATGTCACGAAATCGTGACACTTTTTCTACTTGCCTCTCTCTCCTGCAATATGTCATGAAATCGTGACACTTTTTCTACTTGCCTCTCTCTCCTACAATATGTCACGAAATCATGACACTTTTTCTACTTGCCTTTCTCTCTTCCAACATGTCATGAAATCGTGACAGCTTTTCTTGCTTGCACTTTCTCTCCGAACATGTCACGAAATCATGATAGTTTTGCTTGCTTGTGCTTTCTCTCCGAACATGTCATGAAATCGCGATAGTTTTGCTTGCTTGCGCTTTCTCTCCGAACATGTCTTAAAATCATGATAGTTTTGCTTGCTTGCACTTTCTCTCCGAACATGTCACGAAATCATGACAGTTTTGCTTGCTTCTCGAACATGTCGCGATATCGCGATAGTTTTTCTTTCTTCTCAACATGTCGTGATATCATGACAGTTTTTCTTTCTTCCCAACATGTCGCGATATCGCGACAGTTTTTCTTTCTTGCTCAACATGTCGCGATATCGCGACAGTTTTCTTCCTTGTGATTTTCTTTTGATTTTTAGCATATGGGCCACTTCGATCTTTTGGAGAATCACTGTACATACTCTGAAGAACCTCTTAACTCCTGTCCACCGCATCAACCGATCTGTCTGATCGTGTTGACAACAATGACAATATTGTTCCTGCACCTTGCTCAACAATCTCCCCCTTTGGAATTGTTGGCAACATACATGCAATTTCTTGTAATTTTTCTCCCCTTTTGACAATAATACCAAAGGGCTGCTGCAGACTCCCCCTGAGTCCATGCACAACATTATTAGACACAAATTAATATAGTTAGCAAAAATTACAAACATGAGCAAAAAGATAATCAAATATATAAATGCTCTCCCTAAGAATGTGATCCCGATAGCTAGTCAGTTCTTGGGAAACATGACCACTCCCAGTTTATTGCAAAGGTACTCAAAAATTTCCTTGGGCAGCGATTTTGTGAAGATATCCACTACTTGCTCTGTAGTTGGGACAAAATCCAACTTAACCTCACCTTTCGTAACTTTCTCCTTCAAAAAGTGATATCGGATAGCAATATGTTTTGTGTGAGAATGCATAACTAGATTCTTTGAGATGTTAATGGCACTTGTGTTATTACACTTAACTAAAATTGGCTCACTGAAGTTAATGCCAAGATATTTCAAGGTTTGTTTCATCCATAAGACCTGTGCACAACACGTAGTTGCTACAATATATTCTGCCTCTACCTTGTTTCTTACTGTGCCATGCAACCAACCTATCTCTAAGATAGAATGCACCTCCACTAGTACTCTTTCTGTCATCGACACATCCTTCCCAATCTGCATTTGAATACGCAATAAGGGTGAAGTCCTTATCTTTTAGATACCATAACCCATACTCCATGGTACCCTTCAGATACCGAAGAATCCTCTTCACTGCTGTCACATGAGTCTCCTTGGGACTAGCCTGAAATCGTGCTACCATGCAAACTGCCTATAAGATATCTAGTTTGGTAGCTGTCAAATACAGTAGGCTCCCAATCATAGATTTGTACATGGTTTGATCAACATTTGGAGATTTTTTATCCTTGCTCAACTTGCAACCTGTCGTCATGGGAGTGCTAACAGGCTTACAATCCTCCATTGTGAACTTTTTTAGCATCTCTTTCACATATTTAACTTGAGAAATAAATATGCCCTTCTCATTTTGATTAACTTGTAGTCCGAGGAAATACGAAAGTTCACCAATCATTGACATTTCAAATTCTTTCTACATCTTATTTGCTAAATCTTTACATGACTCATCATTGTTGCTTCCAAAAATGATATCATCTACGTATACAACAAGGACAATGAGATGGCCATTCTCTATTTTGACATACAAATTGCTATCCACCATACCCTTTTTGAACCCTTGTTGAGTAAGATAGTTGTCTAGCATTTCATACCATGCTTTGGGTGCCTGTTTTAAGACATACAATGCTTTATTCAACTTGCAGACAAAGTTGGGATTATCACTGAGTTGGAAACCATCTGGCTGCTCAATATAGACCTCTTCTTCAAGTTTTCCATTCAAAAATGCTGATTTCACGTCCATTTGATAAACTTTGAAATTCCTATGAACTGCTAAAGCCAAAAACATTCTAATTGCCTCTAGTCTAGCCACTGGTGCAAAGGTTTCCTCAAAGTCTATACCTTCAACTTGTGCATAGCCTTTACAGACCAATCTTGCTTTATTCCTGACTACCTGTCCATCTTCATTCAATTTGTTTTAAAAAATCTATTTAGTACCGATTATATTTTTATTTGCAGATCTTGGTACTAACTCCCAGGTTTTGTTTTTCTCGATCTGATCTAATTCTTCATTTATTTTCGTCATCCAACTTTCGTCTTTGCTTGCTTTAGCAACATTTTTGGGCTCAATGCTGGATAATAGAGAGCAGTTACTTACTACTCTTCTTCTTGTCTAAACACCAACTGTGGGGTCTCCAATTATTTGCCCTCTAGGATGATTTTTCTTCCAGCTACTGTTCTGAATTTCTTGTTTTCTTCCTCTTCTGAATCACTACTTAAATCATCTAAGTCAATTTTTTGTTTCTTTTTCATTTCCTTTTCCTCATCTCCTTCAATAACCTCTTCATAAATTGGGTATTTTTCTTTATAGCTTATTTCTCGCTCCCTACCTTCATCAACTTTAACATCGACACTCTCCACAATTTTCTTTAGCCTCTTGTTGTAGCATGTGTAGGCTTTGATTTTTGTTGAATAGCCAAGAAAAATACCTTCATCAGCTCTATCTTCAAACTTACCAAGATTATCTTCAGTTCTTTTTATGTAACACTTGCTGCCAAAAACTTTAAAGTATCTTGTTGTTTCCGTTTTATCGAACCACATCTCATACGAAGTTTTGCTTTCATGCATCCTCAACATGGACCTATTTTGGATGTATACCGCAGTATGGACTGTCTCTTTCCAAAATTTGTTTGCTATTTTGCTCTCAGTCAACATAGTCTGTGCCATTTTCTGCACTGTCTTGTTCTTTCTTTCTACCACACCATTCTGCTAAGGTGTCCTTGCTATTGAAAACTATCTCCTAATCCCATATTTTTCATAGTACTCTACAAACTCCTCTAAAATGAACTCTCCTCATCTATCTAATCTTAAAAATTTAATCCTTTTCCCTATTTGATTCTCAACTTGTTTTTTGATAATCTTGAATATCTCAAAGGCATCTAATTTGAGCTTCAAAAATAGTACCCATGTCATCCTGGAATAGTCATCTATGCACAACATAAAGTATTTGTCACCATTTATGTTTTGCGTTCTCATGGGTCCACATAAGTCAGTATGTATTAGTTCTAAAGGTTTGCTTGTGAAGTACTCTTTTATTTTAAATGTGGCTCTAGTTTGCTTCCCCTTTTGGCATGAAGCACAAATGCTATTTAATGGTTTGCCAATGGTGGGAATATCTTTCACTGCCCTTTTTGAGCTGATTTTTCTAGATTGTCAAAACGATATGACCGAGCCTCTTGTGCCACAACCAATTTTCTTCTTCCTGTCCAATCAAGCATGCTCCTTCTGAAGTCTCTGAGAGAGTATACAGGTTGCCAGATGTTTATTGGAAATTTATTGGACAATGTTAGAAAAAAGTTAAAATAGAAGGCGTGTGATAAAAATTGCATTAGAAAAGGTGAAAAATGATTTTTTATGCCTTTATATAGACTTTCTAAATGAAATAATTAAATAATTTATTGACACGTGGCATATACATGTAACTATTTAATGTATGGTTGACACATGTCATATATGCAACCCATCAATAATGAAACTATTTGCTGCAATCGATTGACATCACTACAACGGATCGACATTCCTACCAATGATCAACATTGTTCAATAGATCATCATTGCTGAATTTGATTGACATTACTATATTCGTTTGGAATTATCGTATCCAATCAATATTGCTAAATCTAATCAATATTACTGCATCCAATTAGCATTTATGCATTTGATCATTATTGTTGCATATGATAGTCATTACTTAAATTGATCATCATTGTTGCATTTGATCGAAATTGTTGCATCTGATCGGTATTCTTATGACCCTTCAACATTGTTGCATCTGATTAAATTTGCTACATCTGATTGAAATTTATGTATTCGATCATAATAACTGCATATAATTAGCATTACTATAATTGATCATTATTGTTGCATCTTATCTGTACTATTGCAATTGATCATCATTGCTACATCCAATCGTCATTGCTACATTTGATCGATATTATTGCATTCGATTGGTATTGCTACATTTGATTGACATTGTTACATCTAATCAACATTGTTATAACACAAACATTATTGCAACACATTGATATTGCTACAACATGTCGGCATTACTGCATTCAAACAACATAGTCTAATCAACATAGTCCAATTGACATAGTCTAATTGGTATAGTTCGATCGACATATTTCGATCGATATAGTTGTAACATAATGACTGCATCCAATCAACCTTGATGTAACACATCAAATACTTTTGATCAATATTATGACTATCATAGAGTTTATTGGTCTTTAATATTGTCTTACAAGCCTATAATTTGGGTTGATATTTATGGTGTTGGCATTGTTGCAACCGATCGGTATAGCTGTAACATATCGACATAGATGCAACTGATCAATATAGCTACAACACATCAACATAGTTGCACCACATAAATATAGCTACAATCAATCATCATAGTCTGGTTGGTATAATTGTAACACATTGATATGATTGCAACTGATCGATATAGTCCAATTGGCACGGTTGTAACAGATCAGCATTGTTGCATGTAATCAGTATAATGACTCTATATTAGGGTTTATTGGCCTTTGATTTTATCTTACAAGACTAGAATTTGGATTGATATTTATTGTGTTTTGGAATTTTTGCATTTGATCTAGATTGTTGCATCCCATCTACATTGTTGCAAAAAATTGACACTGCTACAACAGATCGGCATTGCTGCAACCAATTGGCAATCTTGCAATAGATCGATATTGCTAGGAATAGTCCCCAACACAAAAAAAATTACCATAATTTTATAATTTTTTATGAAATATAAATGCAATTCGCCATTTCTCCTTGGACATGATTCATCAGGATATCAATACCGATTCATCTAATTTTTATGAATAGATTTCAGGGCCAACTCCTTATGCATAACCCTAACCTATATAATAGCAAAGTCTTCAATTTGATGAAGCAACATGATTATGCAAAATCCTATATCAAAAGAATAATAAATAATAGGATAATTCAGAAGTGTATATCCAAAGGAAGAAAATAAATAATAGAGGAAATATCCTAAAGAATGTGATAAAATAAATGTTAAGAAAATTAAAGGAAAATTAAATAGGTGAAAGTTTTTTGGATAATAACTTAGAAGTATTTTTTGTAAAAGTGTCAAGCCAAAGGTACCAATTCTAGCACAATCCATCTTATAAAAACATCATATGTGTGCAAAAATTATCAATATTTTAAAATCACAACAGATCATAGAAGTAAAGCATGATTGTAGCACCCAAAAATCACTCGACACAACACCTAGACATCACTCAAAATGATATTTGAGATATCACTTGTAAAAACACCTATGATGTCACTAGAGACCACATAGATGGAGAATGCAACAGAGGAGGGTATATAATACTCAAATAGATGACCAAACATCTAGATTCATTGACAAATCCATATAAGAAAGGATTAGAAGAACATCAAAACTATTTTTTATTTGTCCATAATTTTTTAAACATTGGACAGTAAAAATCAAGGTGCAACCAAAAGCTAAAAAAGACACCAAGAATTAGATGATATAGGAGTACACAAAGTAATAAATTTTATATTGATGCCATTTTCATCAAACTTGAAGAAACATATGTAATCTCATAGATATAGTGAAAATCAAGGAAAATAAAAGAACTACATACAAAATATTGAAAGTTATTTTTATATTAAAGGTATACTTACAAAAAGAATGGATTATTCTTTAGAAATTTTTAAAGGTGAAATGAGAAAATATTAAAGAAGGAAATATTCCAAAGAATATGCATAAGAGGAAAAACCATTCCTTCTATTTGGCAAGACATAATTCTCTCACATTTTTGAATCATCAAATGAAATCTAAGTATAGGTATATATATACTTGTTGGAAATATATTTTCAAGGAATACTTAGTAAAAGAAGAAAATTAATATTTTATAAAGGTTTATTATGGCTAGTGAAGCACCAAAGTTCTTGTTACCTAATTCCCAATTGTTGAGGAGGAACAACTATTTTTCCTGGGAAACCAAACTCATGACACAACCTGAGCTTGAAGAATTTTTACTAGTATATGGAAGAAATATTTTTCCTCCTACAAAAGGAGAAGATAAAGATACATTTGATAAGGCAGGTAGAAAGGAAAGACTCTTCATCATGTTTAGAGTGCAGATGAGGTCCAATAACACATTAGAGATATGAGCATAACCAATAATATATGGGAGAATTTGAATACAATATTTGAAGCTAAGAATAAAAAGAATATTCTATTCCTCCAAAGTTATATCCATTGTCTAAAGATGAAGAATGGAGAAAATATATAAGTATTAATAAAGAAATTAGTAGAATTGTGAGCATCATTGTAAGCACTAGAAACTCAATTTTTCAATTAAATGTTAGTTCCTATTAATTTGAGATCACTCCCATAAAATATAATATTTTTGGGACAACATTAAGTGTTATTGAGCAAATACTAAGTTTTAAAAAATTGGCAAATTTACTTCAAAAGGAAGAGGTATCACACTCAAAAAAGAAGAAGAACAAGTACCTCTTAAAAGGAAGTAGTCATTCAAAGGCATAAAAATAAAAAAATCTCACTGATGAGTGTCATTAATGCTCATAATTTAATCTTATAAATATAGGGTGGCACCCAAAGCTTGTATGTGCTACAAAGCAAGGAAACATGTCTTGGTATAAAGTATTTTAAGTTTTTCTATTTGCTAAAATGAAATCATGGTTGTAAAAAAATTAAAAGCACATTTGTGGAATATAAATGTGAGAATTGAACTTACACTGGTAGAAATTGAAATCTAACTTGCATAATTTAAAATCATACTTGCATAAATCAAAATCTAACTTGTAGGAAATTAAATCACACTTGTAGAAATTGAAATTACACTTGCATAAATTAAAATCTAACATGTAGGAAATTGAATCACACTTGTAGAAATTGAAATCACTCTTGCAAAAATTAAAATCACTCTTGCAGAAATTAAAATCACTTTTGTATAAATTAAAATCACTCTTGCAAAAATTAAAATCACTTTTGTATAAATTAAAATCTAACTTGCAGGAAATTAAATATCCTAGAACCAACTATACTTGGACTAATAAGAGGAGGGAGACAAATAGTAGGAATATGAAGTTAGACCATTTTTTAGTTTCAGAGGAGGCATTTGTAAAATGGAATCTAAATTTTTATATTTTGGAGAGTCCAGTTTTAGAACATTTTCCCATTCTATTGGAAGGGGGGATTAAGATAGGGTAACATCACAAACCATTCATATTTGAAAATTTTTGGTTACAAAAAGAGGAACTTCAAAATAAAATTCCACAATGGTGGGAAGGGGAATGCCCGATATATGAGACAAAAATGTTTAGATTCCACAAACATCTTGATTAGGATCAATTGAAACAATGGAGGTGAGCTAACAAGAAATAATTATAGGTCCAAATTGCTCCATTGGTGGCCAGATGGGACAAGGTTAAAAAATATTTTATGGAAGGAAAAATTACAAAGTAGCTCAAATAAGAGGATGATGCACTGTGCAAAGTAATTGAGGATATTGACAACCAAGAGGATATCTACTGGAAATAGATAGCAAAAACCACTTGGTTATTAGAAGGTGAAACAAATACCAAAATTTTCCATAAGATTGCTTGTGCTAGGAGATAGATGAACAATATGGAAACTCTTCAAGATGAGAATGGGTACTCCTCTGATACAATCCCAGGTATGCATTCCCATTCAATGGATTATTTTTCTAAATTATTTAAGTAAAGTATGGTGCAAGATTAAGAGGCTCAAAAAGAAATTATTGCTATCATACCCTTTATTATATTTGAAGAAGAAAATCATGCCCTACCTAAACCCAATGATAGAGAGGAACTGAAGAAAGTAGTCTTTGGAATAAGTACCAAAAAAACACCAGGTCCAGATGGCTTTCCAATTGAGTTTTTCAAACCTTTTTGGATAAATTATAGGAGGATGTAATGGTTGTTATAGAGGAGTCTAGAGATAGTAAAAGAATTCTTAAAGCATTGAATCATACATTCATTGCATTAATTTTGAAAGGGAAGGAGGGGGTGCATATTTCAGATTATATACCTATCATCTTATGTCATGTCATAAATAAAATAATCACAAAGATAGTTTTTGAGCAACTAAAACCTATTCTACATAGAATTATTTTCTTGAAGCAAGGGGTTTTTGTAGAGAGCAAGCAAATCTTGGATAGTGTGGTTTTAGCTCAAGAGGTAATCCACTCAATGCAAAATTCTAGCAATAGGGGAATGTTCATAAAATTGGATATATGAAAGGATTATGATAAGGTGGAGTGGAGCTTATTATCAAGGATGATGGTAGCCTTTGGTTTCTCTCAGGATTGGATATAATTGGTCATGAGTTGTGTTTCTACTCTGATATACTCAATGTTAATCAAATTTCTTCTCTCGTAACCATTTGGAGCTACGCAAGGCCTTCATCAAGGAGATATTTGTTTCCCTTATATTTTTCTCATATTGGCCGAAGGCTTGGGTAGAATCATCTTGAGGAGAAGACAACAAGGTTTGCTAACAGGTATCAAGGTGGGTGAGGAAGTTTTGACTCACTTATAGTTTGTGGATGACACATGATTGGTGGGAGTAGCCAAATTTAGGGAAGAAATAATGATTATAGATACTCTTAATGTTTAACTTAGAGCCACAAACCAAGTCATCAATGATAAAAATCTAAATTTATATTTTTCAATCTTTATTGAAGGCTTCAGGATAGAATTTTAGAGATCTTGGGATTCATGAGGACTTCTCTCCCACTGGTATATTTGGGGGTCCCTTTGCATTTTAAAAAATTGAAAATAGATATCTGAAGGAATATTTTGGATTGTATCAAAGAAATAAATCATTGGTCTCACAAATGGTTAAGCTATTGGGGAAGACTAAATTTTTTATAGTTAGTCATTCAAGCCATGCCAATTTATAATTTTTTTATCCTTGCTGCCCCACATACCATATGGAAAGAGTTAGACAAGATGGCTAGAAAATTTTTATGGGGAGAAGTAAATGGAGAGAGGAAATGGGCCTTAGTAGTTTAGAATAAAGTAAGTCAGCCCAAGGTAAAGAGAGGTTTGGGACTAAGGAGATTCGAGTTAAATAATAAAGCTTTGTATGGAAAGCTTTATTGGAGGTGGGTTTCCTAACAAACTTCTTTATTCAATAGAGTTTTAATTAGTAAATATTTGGGATAAGTTAACTCGAATGAGGTGAGTCATTTCCCTTTGTATGTAATGGGTCCTTGGTGTGATAGGCTCTAAAGTTATGATCCTAGGTAGTGAAATCTGGATGATTTTTAAAAGTGAGGAGAGGGGAGAAGGCATAATTTTGGATAGATTCATGGGATCAATACCCACCTATCATTGTTGAATTTCTAGAATTGCAACCAATAAAAAAACTATGGAAATTAGGGGTTGGATCGAGATTAAAATTTATTTCAACACTAGCTAGCTGGGTGATTATAAGTTTAAGTAGTTTAAGAAGTTGGATGAATGACCAATTCTAATCCCTCTATAATTGACACCCATGATGACTAAAATCTTGGCAAAACAATTTATCACAAGTAGATATGAGGAGGATGAATTAGCTTGGGTCTATGGGAGCCTTGGATTCTACACAGTGAAGGATGGATATGATAAAATTCTTCTAGAACTTCCTCCTCATGCATATCAGGTTGAGGATTAGAGAAAGATTTAGCAGTCCAAGTGTTGGCCAAAAGTAAACTTCTTTCCCTGGTAGTTCATGTTCTTTCCCTGGTAGTTCATGCATAATGTAATTCTTTCTTTTGATAATATGAGACATAGGAGAATCGTTGGTCCATATAAATATATTTTATGCTACAAGAGTGAGAAAAAATCTGACCACTTGATGTTTGAGTGCCCATTTATGCAATAGATCTAGAAGTGATGGTTTTTATATTATAAAATTTGAGCCAATGGTGATTTGAATTAGATTAATATTTGGGAGAGATGGAATATAGGTATATTTAAATATAAAGCTCTTTGTATAATTTGGAATATTGGATTAAACTTAATTTTGTGGCAAGAGTTGTTAGAGAGAAATGGCAAAATTTTTAAAGAAACCTTTTCATCCTTATATGGCATTTGGCAAGCCATTTATAGCAAATTCATAGAAATGGTCGCAGTGTATGCTAAAGAGGAAACTCAAGCTGATATAGGGATGATGGAGAAGGAATCTAAAGTTTAATATGGGTAGGATAGAGCTATTTAGAAACCACTCCTAGAAGGTTAGATTAATATAAAAACTTATGGATCTACAAAAGGCAATCTGGGTAGAGTTGGAATTGGAGTGGTCTATAGGAACCATGTTGAGATAGTGTTATATTGGGAACTGTAAGGCCTAGGAAGGGCCATAAAAAATTAAATAGAAACCTTAGCTATCAAATTTGCTTCTATCAGGGTGGTAAGACAAGGTTATAGGAGGATAATCCTAGAATCAGTTTCTCAAATATTGGTGGGAGCTCTAGATTACATGAGGAACTTTTCTTTGAAGACATGGAGGTTGAGGATTCTTGTCACCCAAATTAAGGAATTATGGAGGAAATTAGATGATGTGATTCCATTCTATGTGATTAGAGATCTAAATAAAGTGGTAAACTTCCAAGCCAATATGGAAACTAAGTAGGAGGTAGGGGTTCAATGGCACAGTGACATGGCTATTGAGGATGAGAGGATTAGGCAGGTTGGTGAGCAAATCCAGTGTTTAGCTAATTTGGACAGCCATTGTAGAAATATGGTTTAGGATATTTGGCTTCAATGCAAAACTTCTTTTACTGTTGTAAACAAGTGTTCTTATCAGCTAAGTTTGGAAGGAATCTCATCCCAACTTGTAAATGATCTTATTTTATTATAATTTTTTCAAATTCTTTTTCAAAATAAAAAACTTGTAGGAAATTAAATCACACTTGTAAAAATGTAAATCTAATCTAGTAGTTGCATAAAACTAGCACAAGAAACAAATAATCATTATAATTTACAAATTAATTACAAATAAATATAATGTACAAATTAATTACAAATTAAAATACAATACACTAGAATAAATAAACAAAATCCATTAAT
The DNA here is from genome assembly GCA_028583015.1 of Wollemia nobilis. Lineage (NCBI taxonomy): Eukaryota > Viridiplantae > Streptophyta > Pinopsida > Araucariales > Araucariaceae > Wollemia > Wollemia nobilis. The sequence continues at coordinate 4,796,012 of JAQPPZ010016414.1, read as the reverse complement.
TATTTTACAAACATATCCACAAGAAATAATACTTTTCATTGTGTCGATGGAGTGGGCCCTTACTCCTTAGCCTAATGGAAAGTAAATATTAAATCATAATAAAATTAAAATGCATACATGTGAGAAAATAACAAAAATCAAATAAGAGGGAGTTACCTCTTGAAAAATCTTCAATCCAAATTGTAAACACCTGAAATGTGTCAATTTTGTAGTCACCTAAAGCCATCTTGTTCAATTTTGCAAAATATTCCACAATTTCTAATTCCTCTTTTAATTCCTCTAAAATTCTTAATTTCTCTCTCCAATTCCTCTAATTTCTCTCTCTAACCCATCTAATATTTCCTCTAATCCTTCTAAATCTCTTTAATTCTTCTCTGACTCTCTTAAATCTACAAAATCCTCTATAAATTTATCTAAATTCCTAATTTCCTTCAAATTATTCAAATTCACTCTTATACTTTCCAAATTCCTCCCAAATCCCTCTAGTCCCCTCAAATTCCCCCTAATATCTCCCTATTTCATTCTCATTAATTTTAATTCATCTCTAATTTCCTCTAAAAGTTCCCTAATTTCTATTTATCTCTTCTATTTTTCTCTAATTATGGTTAATATTTCCTAATTTCCCCTAATATCCTCTAATTCTCCCCTAACCCTTCTAATTTCCTCCTTACCCTCCTTTTAATTTCTCTCTCCCCATCCTAATTCTCTAAAACCTTTACAATTCTTTAATAATTCTTTTATTTTCATTAATTCATTCTAAACTCTTCTAAAGCTCTCCTTAATTATTCTAATCCTCTTAATTATCTCCTAATCCTCATCCCTCCTCATAAATTCCTCTTTCTTCCCCATAATCCCCTTTAAATTTCCTTAATCTCATTTAGCCTCCCATATTGCTAATTAAGCTCTTAATTAATCTTTAGTCCCTCTGAATATGCCCTAATACTAATCCCAAATCCCAAAGGATGTGCATAATAAATTCTCATCCAGTCCCTAGAAATCCTAAACAATTTAAAATCCCCCAAAATTCTCTATATTTACTTATTAAACCTAATTACACCTCCCACAAAGTACCTAATCCCATTTCTAATACCTTTTAACAATTCTCTAAGCAAAGGCATTTTTTTGGTAAATTAGATAGATTTCATTAGTGCCCAAGTTTTAAGGATCCCAAAACCTATATATAGAAAATAGTAGGATTTGTTGAAGGATAACAAAAATACCAACAGGGGATGCAACCCCAAGCCCAACATTTGCAAAAACTAAAAGGGGATACAACCCTGCACAACAAGCAATATGTAAAGACAAACATAAGGGTCACAACCCTAGCAAAACTATACCACTTCAAGGACTATCAGGCTCCACACAGGGTAGCATCAAAAAAAAGATAATTCTTGACAAGGAAGTTATTCCTCAGTAACTTCCTCATCACCATCCTTGTCCTCAATCTTCAGCTGATGCTTGGGCTCCTCCTTGACCTCAATCTTGTCCTCATACACTGAATAGGCCTTGGTCTTCTTGGACTCATCTTGTCCTAGCTGCTCACTAAAGAACATCATGTGGAGCGCTTCCCTAAGAAAAGGTATTTAATTTATAAAATCCTACGGTAAATCCCTAAGAAATTCAAATCTACCCCCAATCCCCCTAAAAATCCCTTAAAACCTCCCACTATTTAATGCTTAAACCCTCCTACCCCATTTCCCTCCATTTGCAAATGAATTAAAAAATCAATTAAAACCCAAGTCAACCCTTCTATAATTAAATTCATTTAATCCCACATGTACATCCCCCTTCCACCTCACATTTTTTAGAATTTTAAAATTCCCTTGCTCTTCATCCAAGGTGCACATAAAAGGAATTTTAAATTATTTTTGCTTCTCCCAAGGACTCTCCACCCAAGACCATTTATGGAGGAGGATGAACAATCATCCACTTGAGAAATCTTAGATTTTTCCATATACCTACCTTTGCCACCTATATGTCACCTAAGGCCAACTCATTGCCTTGTCATCCTACCCTCCCTCCTTGAAAATTGCAATAAATCCCCCCTCTTCTCCCATATTTATAAATCTCCATGATTTATATGCCCTTATGCTACCAAAATATTGTTAGCCTTAGTGCCCCTTTTTATTTCGTAGTCCTTTGAATGCAAGTGTCCCCATTTGAGAGATAAAATCAATTCCAATAATGGAGATCTTGGAGGTATCCATTAACACTTATCTTGTATTTTTTCACCAACTATGTGATTAACCAAAACCAAAATTTTAACACTGGCTTCAAATACTCCTAGGAGGATCCACCATATGTTTTAATGCCCCACTAGCCCCTAAGATCCAATTAGAAGTACCCTACCAACTACAAAAGAGAAATTGAAAGTCCCCTACCAATTGGATTTGGACAGTAAACAAAAGTTGCAAATCAGTTGTAGAAAGGTAAGGAAGATACTATATCCCCTTTGGTAAATTTTTGTAACCCTTTTGGATGATTTTGTAATATTTATTTAAGTTTTTACATCTCCTTATATTTTGGGCCTTACCTTGGAAGACCCTTTTGTTATAACTAAGTACTTTTTATGAGTTGTGTGCAGGTCTCCTAGGGATGAAGGCAATAAGGAAAATTTCAATAACACTCAAACATGAACAAAACTGTGTCAATATTTGTTTGCAGCAAGATAAATCTTGGAGAGCACCATTTGCTTCATTTCTTCTATTGTATAAAAAGACTCTTATTGTGATCCCTTTTTATGGGCATGTTGTAAAAGCAAAAGCAATATTTTATATTAAGCTCATATTTTTTTGTTTTCTTTCTTCTTAATACAAAATGACATACCCGGTGGGAGCCTATCCTTAACACACTTAGCATTTTATGATTTGCATAGTCTTTGAAGATAGTTAACTTTTGTTCTTAGCATAGTATATTAGGTGTGTTTTGCTTAGGGTTTTTGCTTCTCTTTGTTTGAATTACCTATCCTCCTAACCTTTATACTTTCTATTTATGTTATAGGTCTTCAAAAACATAAGGGGATTCCACATCATCCAAATCAAAGTTTACCTAGTTACCCTAGTTCACTCGTAGTCACACATGTTGACTACTAGTTACCTTTATCAACTCCTAGTTACCTTTGTTGATTATTTATAGTCATTAGCCCCCTATTGACTAAGAATATTAAGGGTTTCTAAGATCTAGAATTAGCCTACAACTTCTTTGCACTTCATCAACATTATAGGCTTATAGGTTAGGTTTTTTTATCATCCATCTTAGTCAGCATGAGTTACCTTTTCCATATACCCATTTTTACCTCACACCTACCCAACCTTCTCAGCCTACCAAACCAACACCACCTCAACCAACTTCCCATATACATTCCTCACTTTGTTCCCCTCCCACTTATCCTCCTCCCCCATATATCACTCACCCTTACTTAACTATCAAATTCATATCCCTTTGGTGTAACCTCCTCATCCCTCTTCTCATTATACACCACAACGTTCTCATCATCCCCTCCTTTTATCCAACCATCTCCAGCACAAGCCACTCCCCTTCATCCTTCCTTTCCTTATTTTGTGTCTATCATCCATGCTTCCTCTTGTATTGTTCCCCTACTTCCTACTCCTCCTTATGCTCCATATCATCCTCCTCCAACTTCTATCACTTATCTACCTAATCCAACCTCCTCATACCCATATCTACTTCCTACTCCTAACTCTTCCACTATCACATCTCACTCATCCACACATCATCCTCCCTTTGTGCTCTCTATACCTACTTCATTTGTCAAATCCCCCTCTACTTTCACCACCTCCATTTGAATACCTACCATTTTAGCTTCACCCCAAACTTCTCCAATCATTTTCTCATCTTCACAAGCTAACCCAATCCCATCATTCAATGCCTAACCTTCTCCCCCTTATTTTCCTAAGCATGCACACATAGCCCATGCTCCTTAACCCCTTCCATCTCCACATCCACTTTCCTCTTTGGACCATCCCACTTATTCATTCCCCTCTAATTTTCATAAACCTTGATCATCCTCTTCCCAAATACCTCCTCACATTGATGTCCATATGACCAACCCTGATATTAGGGAATACCTTGTACATAATATGACATTCACCTCCCTTCCTAAAATAGAATTGATTGAATATTTTGGTTTCCCTTTCAAGCCCTCTTTGACCATTGGTGTCATCGTTACCCTTGGTTCCTCATCTAATCATACCAATTATGTGTATGGGAACTTGATAGTCCTGTTGAACAAGCTGCTTCCTACGAGTTTGAGACATATTTTTATGCCAAAATTGACTATTTGTCCAATTTGTCTTTCACCTTGTGCTACTTTAAATGCTTCCATTGGCATGACTATTATTTAGAAAGATATGAGAAAGGAACACAAACCCTTGTTTAGCCTCATTATTAGTTTCCTAGTGACAAATCAGGGTTAGGATATGATAAGAGTTCTTTTGCTGACCTCTTTGAAGATGACCTCAAGCGCATCACCTTAGACCTTGATGAGGATGAAAAATATGATGAATACATTGAACCTAAATATGCTCACCTATTACCTGATTTATTTTTACAAATAACAACCATCCATGCTAGTCCATATAATACATTGGGATATGAACTCAAAGAGTACCTTGAACAAATTTTGAACAATATTCCCTCAATGTCCTTATAACTAATCCCTCGAATGATGATTACTTTTATTTTTGCCTATTCATCATTCCACTCCCTATCCTTCCTACTCCCCTCCATCCAAAGCATCCTAACCTTCTTGTTCAATCCCCACCTTAACCCTTACTACCTCAACTAGATCATCATCCCCCTATTCTCACCCAACTCCTCCCCTATGATGTTCTACCTGAAAACTAGTCCTCTAGCAATCCTCCCCTTCATATCCTCAGGTCAACATGATCTTCATTGACCTCTTTTCTCCCTTTCATAATCTAATTGATCCCTATCATCCTATCCATGTTGTCCTAGATTCTATTGACTTTGACCATATTTGCTCTTGTTCATATCCTATTGATTTATTTCCTACTAATAAATTACTTCAAGATTCAAATGTTTACATCCCTCCTTATTTTCCTTACTCTTTCATCTATCAGGTTAAATTTAGTGATATCAAGTCCTCTCTTTCCATAAATGCTGCAAATTATATTCACCTCATTCCCATTGCTCAATAACTATAGGGTGGTTTCCATATGCTTGTGGAGGAAACCATTGACATCAACCTCAGCTCTAAACTTGACAACCATCAAATTATCAAGCTTGGAAAGGGTATATCACCTAAAGAGTGCAAAAGTTTAATGATCCTATTCACAAAATATAAGCAAGTTTTTGCATGGTCCTACAAGTATATGCCTAACCTTGACCCCAATCTTGTTGTCCATAATCTCATTCTCAATACTAATGTGAAGCCAATCAAGAAAAATCTTAGGAAGCTTCATCCTACCACCACTCTCATGGTTAAAGAAGAGCTACAAAAAAATTTAGATGTGGGATTCATCCAACCTATTTACTATCTTGAATGGGTTTCTAACATGGTGCCCATTGGTAAACCCAATAGTAGGATTCACATATGCATTGATTTTTGTGATCTCAACAAAGCATGTCCCAAGGATAACTTTCTCTTTCCAAAATTGATACACTCAAGGATGCTATTACTGGCCATGAAATATTATCCCTCATGGATGGTTTCTTAGGATACAACCAAATATGTGTCAATCTTGATGATCAAAATAAGACATCTTTCACAACACTATGGAGGACATTTTTTTATAAACTCATGCCCGTTGGACTTAAGAACGTTGATACCACTTATCAATGGGCTATGAATTATATCTTCCAATACTATATGCATAATATTGTTGAATATTATAAGGATGACCTCTTCACCAAATCCAAATAATAACACAAGCATATTGATGTCCTTCAAAAACTTTTTGATTGGCTCCTTGAGAACAATGTGATATTAAACCCTAAGAAATATGTCTTTGGTATCACTTCTAGTAATTTATTAGGGTTCATTGTGTCTAAGAGAGGCATCGAAGTTGACCCTTACAAATTCAAGGCCATTTTGGAAATTCCACCCTCAACAAATCTTAAAGAGCTTCATAACTTGCAAGTCAAAATTCAAATTTTTGTTGTTTCATTGCCCAATTATATAACAAATGCAAATCCTTCAATCATATTTTGCAAAAATGGGGTCACCTTTCAATGGACCATTAAGTGTCAAATGGATTTTTATGCCATTAAGTGTTACCTTGCATCCCCACCTATTTTATCTCCTCCTAAACTGGGTATTCCTTTTTATTTGTACACTTTTGCCATTAATTATGCTCTAGGAACCATGTTGGCACAAAATAATGAAGCCAACAAAGAGTAGGCCATGTACTATATTAGTTGAGCCTTGGTTAGTTATGAGGCTAAATATACATATGTAGAGAAGCTATTCTTGGTTATTTTTTTACCACCAAAAATCTTTGTCATTACATGCCTAATCATACCATATACATCATTGGCAAAGAAAATCCATTGCTCTACATGATGAGTCACACTTACACAAATGGTCAAATTGCCAAATGGATTATGCTTCAAATAAAATTTGATCTTGAGTTAATTAGTCAAAAATACATAAAGGGTGAGGTCATTGTTGATCAACTCACAAAATCTCCTCTTCAATATGATAAACCTCTTATAATCAAGCTTCCCAATGACTTTGTCTTCGATGTCTTTGAACAAGAATAACATATAAAACCGAAATATGAGGTGGACCTCACCCTATTATTTTATGGTTTCAATTACAAACAAGGGGGTGATGCAGGAGTCAATTTATTTACACCATAAGGGGCACCTATTCCCTTCTCATTCAAATTTGACTTCCCTTGCGTCATCAACAATACAAAATTTGACTTCCCTTGACTTCCCTATTAGTAAAGCTTTCGATAGAATCTCATGGGATTTCCTCCTAGATGTTCTCATTTATTTTGGCTTCCACCCCAAATGGGTTTGATTGATTAAAGTTTACAAATATTCATATTGGTTTTCAATCTTAGTCAATGGGGCAACGACAGGGTATTTTAGAAGCAAACGTGGAATTAGATAGGGGGACCCCATGCCCCTATTCCTATTTATTTTAGTTGCTTATTGCCTAGGGAGGGATCTCAAGGTTACCTGCACTTCTAGAGATATTTTAGGTATCAAAGCATCTTATGGACTCACCCTTGTGTCGCACCAACAGTTCATGGATGACACTATTTTTGCTAACCACTCAAGTGTCCTAGAAGATAGGACCATCATATCCATTCTGGAGGCTTATGATAGGGCTGCTGGTTAGAGAGTCAACTATATTAAAAGCAAAATTTACTGTATTAACACTTAAAACAAGATATAGTTAAATATTACTAATATTTTTGGATGTGCCATTGCTAATTTTCCAATGACATATCTAGGCCTTCCTCTTTTCCAAGGCAGTCTTACTAAGAGAATGTGGGATAATGTGATTCAACGAGTAATGAAGAAACTAGTTGGCTGGAAGGGAGCCCTCCTTAGAAGTGCAGACAAGTTTATGTTGGTTCAATAATGTCTTCAGAGTGTGCCCATATACTTTCTATATTTATTCAAAGCCCCAATAGTTGTGTGCAATGAAATTGGATAAGTTCAAAGGAATTTTATCTAGTCTAGAATGGAGAATAAATTCAGGTTTCCCCTTGTTGCATGGGATAAAGTTTATTTCCCAAAATGTAGTGGTGGGCTAGGTATTCAGAAATTCCATAAAATAAATATGGCAATGATCTCTAAGAAAGGATGGGGAATAGTCATCAACTCTCTTGTTCAGTGGGTGGAAATTTTGAAAAATAAATACCTTAGACAAGGTTCCCTGATGGATGATTCCCCTATTCCAACTGGTCCTACCTTATGGAACTCAGTGTGCCATATCTGAAATATTCTACAAAAAGGTAGTAGGTGAATATTAGGTGATGGATCTCATATCATGTTTTTGGAAGATCCCTGGATTACTGCTCAGTCTCTGATGTGGGATCAGTTTATAAGCAGCTTTAAACCCATTTTTGACTAGCTTTTTAGACCCAAGGTTGGTGATTTTATTTCTCATCGATTGGCTCCCCCTATATGGTTAAAATTTCCTCATGATATGGTAAACATAGAGCAACATGTAGCCAACCAAAATTTATCAAAGATGCTCCACCTTCAAGTGATCCCAAGCCTCCAATCCTTTGATACTCCCTTCTGGTAGCTCAATGATTCTGGGTTGTTTACAGTTAAATCAGCCTATGTGATGAGGCTTGAAAATACCTCCATCATAGTATGTTTTGAACTATTACAAATGCCTAAAAACTCTGTGATTTGTCTTATATGCTGATTAAGTTGATTTAAATATGTTGTATATCAAATATTTGCATGATTGATGTGTTTAGGAATATTATGCTCTATTTTTATAGTTTTTGTATAGTTTTGCATTATTTCAGCAAGATTTATTAATGATGGGCATGCATGGTTTGAACAACAACATTTTAATACCTTTATACTTATATTTTCTATGCAATGATTTATCTAAATCTGGAAGATAGTGCCAAAAGACTATAACTATGCAACAAAAATAAGATTTCTATGTAAATTCTAGCCAACTACCAATGAATGGCAAGGCATGGAATTTACCAATGAGGAAGGATAAAGTCAGTTGGAATCACCTCCTGGGAGCTGTATTTGAAGACCCACCTAAAAGAAGCAACCAAAACAAGCATTCTGAAGATGTTTGAGCTTAAATTGCACCTACAACCAGTTATTTCGAAGATCTTCGGAATAACAGGGGAAAATGCTTTCGTTTGACTTTTTGCGGTTTCCATGCGGTTGAAAAGGTAACTTAAGGTTGAGGGAAGATAGGGAAAGTCTCCTACAGCTATCCCCACCATTCCTTTCTGACCAGAAGATGCAGCTCATGAAAAATATCAACTAACGCAACTGACCTGTCCTGAAATATCCCCAGAATAGTTGCAGCATAATAGGCAAATAAATTGCAAGATAGGAATGGCATATTTTATGTATGTAAATAGATTTTAGATATTTATAAAAGGTATAGCTCCCATATTGGTTGAGCTAAGTAGAAAGTAGATATTAGTTGTGAGGAAATAGACATTGGCATAATAGGTTCAGATTTGTAGTGAAGTGCAACAACAACATTGTAATGATTTTTTTGGAATAATAAAGTGCAGTTCTTTCATTGTCTTTGTCATATATGAGTGTGTGTGAAATTTAGAAAGTAAGAGGAATTCATACCTTCTTCTGGAAAAGGGAGCAAGGGCCACTTCTAGGCCTAGGAGAAGGACTAACAAGACAGGTTTTCTTCTGATTCCTACTGCAATAGAATTAGCTGAATATTTGTCTATTTCATCTTTTGTTGCACACTAACATTTGTTGCAGTTTTATGATTCATTTCTTGTTTAAGATAAACTTGCAATGCTTTCTAGATATATGATATTTGATATATGATATTACTTTTTCAGTATATTACAGTCTTTGCTTTTGAATATTTTCATTTCAGCATTTTTTAGCAGTTTTTTGTATTTCCCTTTTTGTTGTCAGCTACTACATAGAAGATTGACAACCTTCTGAAATAGAACACTGATAGGATTTAGTTTGTGTGTTTTACTCAACAATTCCATTCCTACAAAAGTACTTAGATCTCATTTTTGCAATTGTAATTAGGTTCAATTTCCTATAACTTAAGGATTAAATTTCCATTCTAGCAAATAAATTAGTTTGTTTTATGCAATATAGAAGTAAAGGTGACCTAAAAACCCCCAACATAATCTGTTTTACCAATAAGACCTGTTGCTTCAAAGTGAGTTAATTTGTAGCCCTGTTCAACACTTCTATCGTAGATAGCCTTGGACACCACCCTAGATTGATAGATCATTGAGATTAAATGATGTGATTAATGACACACATCATTTTGGCATCATTTTTGGGGACACAATGTTGTTAGAAGAGAAGAACAATTAAATAGTTGTTAATTATATTGAGCTATGAAAATTTAGAGTAAAATTTGAATATAATAGTTGGTATAAGTAACAATTATTGAATTACAATTTATATCATTAAGGAGTAAGCATGAATGAGTAGGCCAAGGGATGAGAAAGGTAGATTTATCAAAATCACCCCTGTACCTACCATAGGAAGGCGATCTTCATGCTTAGGAGGTGAGTTGCCTGTGTTTGAAATTCTTGATAGACTTAAACAAAAACCAGTACCTTCAGGAATTGAAAGATCTCTTGAAAAAGAAATATTAGAGGAATTATCTACTACTTCTTCTCCATCTACTTCTAAGTCTATCCAACAAGAGAAATTTGGACACATCTATACCAAGGTTTGGAACAACATCATGGTAGAAATGCTAGAACACCAAGATGGAGGTAGTAATATCCACAATAGAGCAGATAATCCTCATCCTTCTAGGACTTTTGAGTACCCTATTCAATTAAATCCTACATAGAATTCTCCTATGAAAACAATCTCCCCTTCAGTACTGCCAATATTTCGAGGGTTGTATCTGAAGATCCTGACCAGTTCTTATTTGAGTTCAAAGTAGTGTGTCAAACCTATGATTATGTAAATGACAACCAAAAACTCAAATTTTTCCCTTCTACACTCAAGGATGCAGCATTACGCTGGTTCATGAGTCTAGAACCAAAATCTATTCGAACCTGGGAACAAATGGAGAGCATATTTTTGGATAAATACCAAGATTATTGTAGGGTAAGAAATAGGAAGGATGAATTATTCTGAATTAGGCAAGAAGATGATGAAACCTTAGAAGATTATCTTGATAGGTTTGCATTTGTTCAAAAATGATGTGGACCTGTAGAATCTAAAATGTGTAAAGCCATATTTTTGAGAGGACTCCAAGATGAATCCAAAGAAGTATTGGATTTAATGGGAAATGGGGATGTGAGTACCCTTAACAATGAAGAGATTGTGGATTTATGCAGAAATTACTCCCGCACTAAACAAAGAAGAAAGAAAAAGAGTGCAAATGGCAATGATGTGAAAGATTTAATAGAGGAATTTGCAAATTTCAAAACTGATATTCTGGTGCAATTAAACACAACACTAGGGGAAATGTCTGCTAAAGCAAAAACAATAGAACCTCTGGCAATTTATTGCCCAAGATGCAGGAATAAACATGCTTTGCAAGAATGCCCTTTAAACAAAACATCCATTTTAGCCATCTATAGTATCTTTTCAAAAGGACATCTGACTGATAAATACCATCTGCTACCACAACTCAAAAATGCTTTAGAAACTCAGACTAAAGAACTCAATTATGTTGGACCAAAATAGGGGGAAAATTTCTCTCAATATCAAAACACCCCTCATTTTCCTACAAATTGGGGACACAACCCTTGGAATATGCCATGGGGATAGTCAGAACCACCCCAACACCCTTGGAATTATTCTCCTTGGATAACTTCCCAAGAATGGCCACAGTCAAGTTGGAGTAATCCCTCCTAGAATCAGAATAATCCCTCCTGGAATCAGAGTAATCCATCCTGGATGCAAAATCAACAATAGTGGGGACAACAATACCAGTCCTATCCAAGGCAACAAAGAAATCAAGGTCAAACTCAGAATTTGTTGCCTACACCTAATCAAAATTTTCAAGGGAGACCAAATCAACCACAACAAACACAAGAGGTGAAGCAACCTCAACTTCCAGCCCAACCAGTGACTAATCCAAATAACATAAGATAGGCATCTCCTATCTATGTGGTTGAATCTAAAGAAAATATTGAAATACATGTTCTTGATTGCACTAATATCCAACTTCATTCAGGAAAAGTCCTACCTAAACCTATTCCAACTAGAAATGAAATGCAAGAACCCTTGGAACCAAGCAAAGTTAAATCAATAGAAGATAAAGAAGCAGGAGAAAAAAAAAACATAGGTAGAACAGTTACCTTCATCAGGGATAATTCCATATCCTGAGAGATTCAATATTATAGCAAAAAATTCTGAATCAAACCTGGTAAAAGAACTTAGAAAGTTAACCATATCACTCCCCTTATTGCAAGCCATTAAGGATGTGCCTTTGATTAACAAAATTATCCAAGATTTGTGTATCAAAAGACCAGGGAGAAAGAAGAAGTCATTCCCTAAAACTGTTCAGGTTGAAGGAAAGATAGTTGATCTCTTGTCAGGGAAACTAGTACCTCCAAAGTATAGTGATCCAGGGAGTCCAGTTATCATAGTTACTATAAGATCAATACCAATTTCAAATGTCTTAGTTGATTTAGGAGCTGCAATAAATGTAATGACCAAGGATATAATGGAAAAATTATAGCTCAAACATCTAAGTCCTACATTTACAGTGTTAGAAATGGTTGATAGGTCAGTTGCAAAACCTGAAGGTATCATTGAAGATGTCCCCATAGAAGTTTCTTCTTGGGAGTACCCTACAGATTTTTTGGTTTTACAACCTAGAAATTCAGCACATGGTTACCCCATTATTCTAGGAAGACCTTGGCTTGCAACTACAGCAACCTTTATAGACTGTAGATCAGGAGATATGACAATCTCCAATGGTATTGACTTAAAATAGATTTCTCTGTATCCCCCTGCAAGACCTTCAAATAAATTTATAGGTCAATTATGGTTTCTTGATTCAGATGAAGAACAAGAAGAGATCATCTCCACACTAGCTACTGTAGTAGTGAAGGAACATATAGAAGAGATAGACTCCCATGATGAAGGGAATATTGAAAATGAGACTATCTTGGTAAGTGCTCTGCATGAGCAAGGAATGGAGGATGAAGCAGTAAATGTTCATCAGTTGTTAGGAAATGAGGAAGGTCAAAGTTCTGGAAGCAAGCCATCTACACCATTACAAGAAAAATCTGTTTCACTACCACATGGGTGGCATCATCACCTACTCCCTTCTTCTCATTGTTCCATACAAAACATGCTTCCATCAAAAATCAGTGTTCAAAATGAGACAAAAGTTTCTCATTCCCTCAAATCTCATCATTGTCCACTAAACTCCTTAATAACCAAGTATGAAGGAGTAAATTCTGTCCTTCCAGGGACAAAATAGATAGAAGTTCAGCCAGGTAAATTTTTGAATATTAATAGTTGGCTTACTAAGGAAGAAGAAGCAAAACTATCAATTGTTTTGTAGAAACATATCCATGCTTTCACCTAGGATTACAAAGATATGTCAAGAATCCACCCTGATGTATGCACTCACAGAATCTATACTGAAGATGTTAAACCGGTGAGACAACCCCAACGAATATTGAATCCTACCTTGAGAGATATTGTCAAAGAAGAGATTGAAAAACTTTTAGAGGTAGGGTTCATTTATCCAATTTCTGATAGTCGGTGGGTCTCTCCATTGGTTATAGTTCCAAAGAAGAATGGAAAAATGAGAGTATGTGTAGACTACAGAGAATTGAATAAAGTAACATACAAAGACCATTTTCCATTACCATTCATAGATCAAGTGTTAGATACTCTTCCTGGAAAGAAATACTTTTGTTTTCTTGATGGATTCAATGAGATATAATCAAATTTAGGTTGCACTTGAAGATCAGGAGAAAACAACTTTTACATGTCCATGGGGAACATTCGCTTATAGGGTCTTACCTTTTGGCTTGTGTAATGCCCCAACAACATTTCAGTGAGCAATTTTAGCAATATTTTCTGATCTGACTACCGACAGTGTTGAAATCTATATGGATGATTTCACAGTATGTGGAGAAACTTTTGATTTTACATTAGAACATCTTGATAAAGTTTTAACTCACTGTGAAACATACCAATTATCCTTGAATCTTGAAAAATATTTTATGATGATGGAGGAAGGAATTGTTCTTGGTCATCACATCTCTCCTCAAGGGATCCAAGTTGATCCGAAGAAGGTGGAAATAATCAAGAATCTTCTCCCTCCTAAGACTCAAACTGATGTTAGAAGTTTCCTTGGACACATTGGTTTTTATCACAGGTTTATTCCCAACTTTAGTACAATAGCCAATCCTATGTTTGCCCTATTGACTAAAGATTCTGAATTCTCCTGGACTGCAAAGTGTCAGGAATCATTTGAAGCTCTGAAAGAAAAATTAGTAACTCCACCTGTGTTAAGAGGACCTAATTGGACATTACCATTTCATATCTATACTGATGCTTCCAATACTACAATTGGAGCAGCACTAGGACAAATTGATAATGGTGAACATTATGCCATCTACTACATTAGCAAGAATTTGATAGGAGTAGAGAAAAATTATACCACTACTGAAAAGGAATTCTTGGTAGTAATTTATGCTATAAACAAATTCAAACATTACATCACAGGTTATCAAATATTCATTCATACAGATCACACAACCATTAAATATTTGATGAATAAACCTATGGTGAGTGTAAGAATTATCCGTTGGTTACTATTGTTGCAAGAATTTGATATCACAATAATCAACAAACTAGGAAAAGCTAATGTTGTAGCAGATTTTTTGTCCAGGTTGTAGAACATAGAGGAAGGAGAATTAGTTGAGGATACTTTTCTTGATGAAAAATTATTTGCTATATCTATCCAATCACCATGGTTTGTAGATATAGCCAACTATTTGGTCATAGGGAAAGTTCCTCCACATTTCACTTCAAAATAGAAGAAACAATTGATAAAATAGAGCTCTTATTTTTCATGGATTAAGGGTATACTTTTTAAATGCAGTCTTGACCATGTGTTACGTAGGTGCATCCGAAAGGATGAAGTATATGATATCCTTCGAGCTTGTCATGATGAACCCTCAGGTGGACATTATTCTATAAAAAGCACAATTAGAAAATTTTTAGGAATAGGGTATTATTGGCCATCTCTTCACAAGGATGTAAAAAAGTACATCAGGCATTGTGATGCATGCCAAAGAATGGGGAAACCCACTCACACAAATGAAATGCCACTACAACCTCAATTGGTTTTAGAACCATTTGAGAGGTGGGGGCTTGATTTTGTGGGACCTATTGACCCACCTTCTCAAGGAAAGGTGCATATTCTAGTATGCACTGATTACCTAACAAAGTGGGTAGAGGTGCGTGCTTTCAAACATGCTCATGAAGAGAAGGTTGTTGATTTCTTGTATACCCAAATTTTTTAGAGATTTGGAGCTCCACGGTCTATTACCACAGACCAAGGACCCCAATTTGCATCTAAAGTTATTGAAGCTTTTACAGAATTATATGAAATCAAACATAGGAAATCATCACCTTATCACCCACAAGAAAATGGTCAGGTTGAAGTAACAAACAGGGAGTTAGAATGGATTTTGACTAAAATAGTAGCTTTTCATAGGAGGAATTGGCTAGATAAACTACCTGAAGTAGTCTGGGCTTATAATACTACCTGGAAATCCACTACCGGTTTTACACCTTATGAACTAGTTTTTGGTAAAAAGCCTCTTTTACCTATTGAATTTGAGCTACTAACATTGCGAACAACTTTGGAAATTGGAATTGATTTGTCACAGGCACAAATGGATAGAATTTTATAGTTGAATGCATTGGATGAACTTCGGCTGGATGCACTACACCAAACTGAAGCAATTCAGGAGCAGAGGAAGTTGTGGCATGACAACCACATTCAGCATAGGAAGTTTCAGCAAGGAGATTGGGCCTTGTTGTTTGATTCTCGCTATGAGGATTTCCCTGGAAAGTTGCGGACTAGATGGCTTGGACCTTATCATATTGAGGAGGTATTTGACAATGGAGTTGTTCATCTCTCTCCTATCGATGACTCACGAAGGAAGTTGGTAGTGAATGGGCATCACCTTCGGGTATACCATACACCACTAACTAAGGAAGAATTCTTGTAGTAGCTTGATAGTTTGGATGTACAATAGGTGGAAGAGATTCCCTCTTCCATTTCAACTTCAACAGATTCGGCATGACAATGGAGTTTCAAGAAAAATAGAAAATGAAAAAAAATTAGAAAAATAAATAAAAAAAAGAGAAAAGGAGAAGTGAAAAAAAAAAAGAGAAAAGGAGAGGTGAAAAATAAAAAAAAATAAAAAAAAAGAAAAGAGAGGTGAAAAAAGAGAGAAAAATGAATAATTCAGTAGTGAAAACCTCTATGAGGCGCTGTTGAGTTGGTGTGCATGAAAACCAGTTTTCTGGCATGCATAGCCTTGAAACAATCTACATCATCATTGTAAAAACTCACCAACTGCACTTGTTTTGAAGTGTTGCAGCAAAAATCAGTAGGACATCATCAGAAGCAGCCATCCATCAAAACATGCAAATAAATTGTTCAAAATAGGTATATGTTTCTTGCACTTTTATCATTGTAAATATTTAGTATATAGTGTATAAAGATTAACCATTAGTATAAAGACATCCATGAGGTTTGGCATATTCAAGACATACCAATCTACTTGGGAAAGAAGAAGGATTCTAGTTTCTGCTTGATCTTCAAAATAAGAATGTCAAAAGTTGCTTGATCTTCGAAATAATATCTTGAATGAGAATGGTCTGATCTTGAATAATAGGTTATCTTTAGAATAATGAAGTGTGTCTGATCTTTGAAATATCAGAGTTTGTTTTATATTTGGAATAGTAGAATTTGTTTATCTTTGGAATAGTAGAGTTTGTTTATCTTTAGAATAACAAAGTTGTGTTTTGTCTTTAGAATAATGAAATGTCATTTTAATATTTGGAATAAGAAGTTATCTTTGGAATATAACAAGGGAAAATTTTGAAAATTGAAATGCATGGTAGTGGAAGAAATTATTCCATGTGGCATCTAAAAAAGGGGAAAGAGAAATATTGTTTGACCACATGTGATTTTTTTGATAGGAGTAATCAGGGTTTTTTGAGGAAGGTATATCATTGACCACATTTTCTTTGCATCAAACCAAGAGGGTACGGTAATCTATGGAGATGATGATGAATAGCGAACAACCAAATCTGGTGGGTGATAACCAAGTATGTGAAGGATCTGCATGCATAATGGGCTCATTAATCAAGACAAAATAGATTCTAATAGCATAGAGGAATAATTATTCACTGGTGGCCACGTATCCAAAATCAAATTAGTAATATGTGCCACCTTCTTTTTGAAGATGGCTCACTTGTTGTGCAACTTGAACTCTCATGATTACAAAAAAAGGTGATAATTTTTGCTGAATTTACCATCCTTTCTGAAGGTGAATGATGAAAAACCCTGTAAGTTGTAGAAGATGATAGCAACATAGTAGTGTGACAGCAAACAATAGCAAAGAGAAAATATGGGGTGAAAAATGAATATGGAACCCGAAAATACTAGACACCTCCGAGAGAGCCTAGAAGCATTGCAAATTTTTGAAGATGATGGATTGATGCCCTTCTTGGACAAATTTGATGGGTGTTCTGAAGACTTGGTAGTAGATTTCGCCCATACATTCAGAAATAACATGGCTCACATCAACGGGATGGCGATTGAGGTAACCCCTAAAATTCTGAGCCAAATCACTGAACTTCCTTTAAGAGGTCTCCAAATTTCTAGAATTGGTAGAAATACGTTAACATATGTAGTTGGTCAATTCATGGAAGAAGGAGATAGGGCACCAGAATATTTGATGAACAAGAATACATGTAAAGGAGTAAAAAGAACTAGTTTATAGGGGTCGTGGGATGAAGTAGCTATTTGGGTAATTAATTTTTTAACCTTTGAAGGACAATATGTTGTTCTGTCGAGACACCATTTCCGAATTCTGAACCACCTTAGACATGGTAGGCAACAGCCCAAAGTTAGGGTTAATTTTCCTTTATACCTACACCAAGAATTATAGAACATGTCTAGATGATATCAGGAGGGTAAGGGAAGTCCTCGCCACCATGGACTTATTAAGCTTATTTGCAGACATCATTTTAGGGGTAATATTATAAGTTTCAATAGATTTTTCTCTGTATGGAGTGAGGTAGTTTATGAAGAAGAGGAAGAGGAAAATGAAGAAGCAAAAAATGTTGTCATAGAAGAAGAGGCACCTCAAGAGGAAGAATTAGAAACCCTCTCCCCTGAACCTTCATCATCAAAAGCCTAGAAACAAAGAAAGAGAAGGGCTGAGACTAGCCCTAGAAAGGGAAAACAAAAGAGAGTCAGGTTTTCTGAGTATGTCACTGTATTTCTAGAATAGAACATAGAACGGAGCTTAGAGGAACAATCTACAATAAGGGCTCGGAGGTCTTCAAGACTCCATAAAAAGGACACAATAGAAAACATAGTTGAAGAGGAAATAAGAGAAGAAGAGACTGCTCCTACACAACCCTTAAGAAGAAGCCCTAGAAATTTGTAGAAATAGACTAGGGCAATAAAAGAAAATAGCCCTGAAGTTATTGAGGAACAACAGGATTTTGTATTTGATACAACAGATACAGGTATGGAGGATTCACTAGATATCCCTGCACAGGACCAAATAGATGAAACTGAAGAAGCAGGTACAAAAATTTTTGAACCACAATCTGAAGATAATCTGTCTACTCATTCCTCAGATTCTGAAATAGAAGAGGAAGAAGAAGACATAAAAGAACATCTGAGAGCTGCTAGAAGTGTTATAAGAACATAGATGACATGGATTGAGGAAAAAGAAGCAACCATTAAAGAAAAATATAGGCAGATTTTTGAATTATAGTAGGAAATAGAGAAGTTGAAAAATAGAGTGGCACAGTTGGAGCCACAACCTACAGAATCTAGTGAAGGGGAAAATATTGCTCAAATCTTGCTTGGACTATCCATGCAAGATGACCTAGCACCAGCTGGAAATTTTTAGCCTCTCCCTCAAATTGCAGTAGTTGAACCTTTTGTTGGGGATATAGAAAATAGGGAAGTGATTGATGCCCAGGCCCCTCAATAGGATGATATTATCCTAGGGGTATATGAACAATAGGGTCCTCAACAGGATGATATTATTCTAGAGGTAGGTGAACAATAGGGTTCTCAATAGCCTACAGAGATAGATGGACTTGGAAATGAAGGTCCACAACAAATAGTAGCAGATTTGGGACATTCTGAAGTTGTAATTCCTCATTCTGAAGTTGTATCCTTCTCATTCCGAAGATGCTTCAGAACAAGCTAGAAGTTTAGTCAAAAGTGAACATGAAGAGCCACAATAGCTGACAACACAAGTGATATCCACCATGGAGGCCTCAGTTCATCCAAACATGAGCAGTCAAGTAAGTAATCCTCTGCATCAGACTTTTGTGCCCAATTTTTCATTTGTTAAACCAAAAGTAGAAATAGAGGAAAAGGGAGTATAGGCAGAGTTGTTACCTAGGTTTCAGCCAGTAGTCAGACCACAAAACATTGTTACTTTAGAAAAGTACAATGAGGATATATCTCAGTGGGTTTTGAGATATCAAAAGCTTGAAACTCAGGTTAGGGAATTGAAACTGGTGGGAAAATAGTTAGAGAAAAAAGATGCAGAAATCACTAAATTGCAAGGATAGGTAACATACCTCTACTAGGTTGTAGAGTATTTGGTTCAATTCAGACGGCCAACTAGATTTTATAGTCTAGTTTTAAAAGAAAGGTATCTTCGATGGCAAGTCATGAGAATCAATTCAAATCTTCCCTATAATCTGGATACTGCTAAGGAATTTCTGGAAGCTTACCTGAGTAGCCCAGAGGAACAGAAAAATCTACTGTGTGAACTATTTTTACACAATTTCTTTATTCTAGAAGATGTAACCTTCCATCCTCACATTTTCATAGGTGATGTTCAGTTAAGGGCTTTCATGTCCAATTTGCAGAATCAGATTTATTGGGGTCAAGAAAAGAAAAAGAACAAGGAGATTGAAGTGAAGGTTGAATTGTTGATAAGAGTTGTGCAGCCAAATCATAAAATGATCACCAATCAACACTTCACTATGATGAACAAGGCAGATGTTAAGATAATGTATCTAAACAATCTTAAGGATTGTTTAAACAATTTTCAAAATTTTTGTGCAAATAATTTTATTCCTGCTTTGACAGCTTGTAGGGATAGATGGGCAGAATTATCCATGTCATTGCAGAAAAGAGAACCTATCTCCCCTATCAACTTAGAATGGTCTAGAAGAAGAGCAGAAGGAGTGACAAAGACTATCCTGACCATGAAGCATCAATGGATAGGTCTGAAGTTTAGGCCTCCCATCATCCTTACTCCTGTCCCTTACTATTTTGATAGTGATCCTCAACCAAGTGACCAGTTTCAGGAATGGGTCAAGAAGCTCCAGGAAAGTAGGGGATACTATGTGGGAAACAAATTGTTCTCTAGAAGCTGGAATCTGAAAATGGATATGTGTGAATCAGTAGCCCAATAGAATGCATGAGGACATGCATTGAAATAAGTTTGGGGGAAAATGATGAGGCTTGAAAATACCTCCATCATAGTATGTTTTGAACTATTACAAATGCCTAAAAACTCTGTGATTTGTCTTATATGCTGATTAAGTTGATTTAAATATACTGTATATCAAATATTTGCATGATTGATGTGTTTAGGAATATTATGCTCTGTTTTTGCAGTTTTTGTATAGTTTTGCATTATTTTAGCAAGATTTATTAATTATGGGCATGCATGGTTTGAACAACAACATTTTAATACCTTTATACTTATATTTTCTATGCAATGATTTATCTAAATCTAGAAGATAGTGCCAAAATACTGTAACTATGCAACAAAAATAAGATTTCTGTGTAAATTCTAGCCAACTGCCAATGAATGGCAAGGCATGGAATTTACCAATGAGGAAGGATAAAGTTAGTTGGAATCACCTCCTGGGAGCTAGATTTGAAGACCCACCTAAAAGAAGCAACCAAAACAAGCATTCTGAAGATGTTTGAGCTTAAATTGCACCTACAACTAGTTATTTCAAAGATCTTCAGAATAACAGGGGAAAATGCTTCTGTTTGACTTTTTGTGGTTTCCATGTGGTTGAAAAGGCAACTTAAGGTTGAGGGAATATAGGGAAAGTCTCCTACAGCTATCCCCACCATTCCTTGTCGACCAAAATATGCAGCTCATGAAAAATATCAACTAATGCAACTGACCTGTCCTGAAATATCCCTAGAATAGTTGCAACATAAATAGGCAAATAAATTGCAAGATAGGAATGACATATTTTATGTATGTAAATAGATTTTAGATATTTATAAAAGGTATAGCTCCCATATTGGTTGAGCTAAGTAGAAATTAGATATTAGTTGTGAGGAAATAGACATTGGTAGAATAGGTTCAGATTTGTAGTGAAGTACAACAACAACATTGTAATGATTTTTCTGGAATAATAAAGTGTAGTTCTTTCATTGTCTTTGTCATATATGAGTGTGTGTGATATTTAGCAAGTAAGAGGAATTCATACCTTCTTCTGGAAAAGGGAGCAGACCACTTCTAGGCCTAGGAGAAGGACTAATAGGACAGGTTTTCTTCTGATTCCTGCTATAGTAGAATTAGTTGAATATTTGTCTATTTCATCTTTTGTTGCACACTAACATTTGTTGCAGTTTTATGATTGATTTCTTGTTTAAGATAAATTGGAAATGCTTTCTAGATATATGATATTTGATAGATGAGATTACTTTTTTAGCATATTACAGTATTTGCTTTTGAATATTTTCATTTCAGCAGTTTTTAGCAGTTTTCTGTATTTCCCTTTTTGTTGTCAACTACTGCACAGAAGATTGACAACCTTCTAAAACAAGGCACTGACAGGATTTAGTTTGTGTGTTTTACTCAGCAATTCCATTCCTGCAAAAGTACTTAGATCTCATTTCTGCAATTGTAATTAGGTTCAATTTCCTATAACTTAAGGATTAAATTTCCATTCCTACAAATAAATTAGTTTGTTTCATGCAATCTAGAAGTAAAGGTGACCTGAAAACCCCCAACACAATTTGTTTTACCAATAAGACCTGTTGCTCCAAAGTGAGTTAATTTGTAGCCCTGTTCAACACTTCTATCATAGATAGCCTTGGACACCACCCCAGATTGATAGATCCTTGAGATTAAATGATGTGATTAGTGACACGCATATGCCTCTTTGATTGTACTTGAGGATGACTAGTTCCTAGTCAAAAACATATGGATAAAGAACCTCATTCCTAAAATATCTCACTTCTACTGGTTGGTTGTTCAAAATAGAGTCTTCACCACTAACAAGCTCATATCTTGGGCCATGATCCTCTTGAATAGATGTTTCCTCTATCAATCTACGTGGGAGTTAGTTCACCACCTGTTCATAGAGTGTCCTTTTTCTAGTAAATTTTTGTTATCCCTCCTATCTCTTGTCTCTATTGCCTGGGTTATCCCAATTTTCATCATAAATCTCCCTCTCCAATGGCCCAACCCTTTTATTTCCACTCATCTCAAGTTTTGGTTGTCTGTCATCCTTCCCCATTTCATGTGGTAGGTCTGGTTGAAAAGAAATATTAGAGCCTTTTGAAATTCCTATTGCAATCCTAAATTTGTTTCCTTAAGGATTATTGCCTTTGCATCTGAAAATGCCAACCTTATTTCTTCTGAGGATAGTCTCATGTCTCATTTTTAAATATAGTTGGCAAAGTTTGTCAACCTTTCTTCCAAGGTTTCTGGTCAACCCTACCCCATTGTGAATAGATCCCTTGTGTCATAGATTCCCCCACCCCCTTGTTGGTTTAAACTAAATTTTTATGGTGCTCCCAGTGAATCAAGTTGTGGAGGATTTATTTGTGATGATAGAGGTAAAGTTATTTTGGCCTATGCTAAAAATTTGGGAGTCTAGTCAAACAACTTTGTAGAGGCTAGAGCAGTCTTTTGTGGTATCCAAGTGGCTTTAGAATTCAATGTTCAAAATTTGATTGTTGAAGGTGACTCCATGAATACAATAAAATACATCAAAGGTACCATAAATCCACCTTGGAATGTTGCTCCTCTTGTCCAGGAGACCATCCTCCACCTCTATGTGATTAGCAATATTTCAATTCAACACATGTACAAGGAGGAAAATAAAGTAGCTGATGCTTTGGATAACTTTGGGTGACTTTACAGTCCTTTTCAATGTGGATACAGGACTTTCCCCAATGTATTATGAATTTTTACCACAAGAATGAGGCCACACTTATGAGTAACATCAAATCCGCTAGGGCCAATTTTGCACCACTGTGTCTAGAGAGATAATGGACATGGATGCATGAATAGGTGTTATTCCTTTGGGGTTAAGTTCTACTGCCCATCCATGCTGAGTTGGCATCCTTCTTCAAGCTGAAGACAGTAGAATAATAGTCCTCAAGCTCACACCCCAAGGAGCCTATCTGACTTTCCTCGAGACTACATTGAACATAATCTCCTATGTGAGGGTTATCATTTTAAGACAAAAATTAAGCAGAATAGTAATAAAGATGGTATTAAGGGGTTTCTTCCCAATATTAGTGCCAACATTGTCATCAAACTTTGGAAAGGATCAGATAATCAAAGGTCCAAAAAAAAGTGTTAAATAAGGAAAAAGAATAGATATCATGACACTATTCACATGCTTATCTTAGCCTATGAGATAGAGCTCATTACCAATCATGGTGCCATCACCTCGTTGTTCTAGGTTATCAATTTTCTAGGGTGTAGTGGAAAACCACCAAGTTCGTGTCCATTACGGATGTCAAGGTGTCATGGTGTTTTTGTAAGGATCACTCATGGAGGATAACTAAATATGAGGTGTGTCTTCATTTGCCCACTCGTGCCACTATTACCATTTTCAAAGATCACTGCCAGCTTCGCTCCTAATTCTGTCTGCCTCTTTTTTTGGTAAGCTATCGTAGTGTGAACCAAATCACCATTGGGCATGGTATGGCCCATGTGGTGATATATCCCAGGGTAAATTAGTCCAATCAATGGTTTAAGGTAATCTCTAAGCCCAAGGATATCAACATGAGTCCTACTCGGTCGTTGAATATTGTTATTTTAATTCATATTATGCACAATGAAAACCAGAGCATTATTGGAGCAAGGTGGAAGTTGAATTATGTCAAGATAAATAGTTTTTCTATGTTTTGGAGGATGGCCCTGTTGGATATTGAACACCTACAATTAGACCCACTGGTTGAGGAGATCATGGCTTCTCGTGGGTTACTCAATTTCCTAAAGAAGTTTAATGGGCATGACCCTGAGATTTTGAAAGAGTTCATTCAAATCTAGGACAATGGTATAGTGTCCCTAAAGGGACTCACCTTTGTTGTGACCATTGATTTGTTGGCTGAAATTACGGAACTCCCCAATGATGGGTATATTATATGTAGAGATAAGCATTCAATGGTGGGTGAGTTGTCTTTCTTCAGTGACAAAGAGAAATATTTGTTGAAAAAGGACAATGGGTATGTTTGGGAGGACCTTCCTCAAGTCCTAGTTCTGATTATGCAGTACCTGACTATGGAAAAACCATCTTCACGTCTCTGCAACTTCCACATGACATTCTTGAATTTTCTAAAGTATGTCAAGCATATTAACATCCTAGAGTATTTATTTCAGTCGATGGAAATATTTTTTGATAGTTTCCAAAAAGGGATGTCTACTTACTCTAAGCACTAGGGTCTCCACTTGATATTTTACAAATACATTAGCCAAAACATGAACCAGTACATTGTCAAAGCTGACAAGCCAATCGTTGTTGCTAACCCAATTCTAGACCCATATCTGGCACTGATGGAAGTCCCCCATGATGTTTTGGTGATTGATGTAGATAATGGAACTCCTAGTAGGGTGAGAAAACAAATAGGCTTACCTCCAATAGGTCTATCTGTAACACCTACAATATGCTTAGTCCACATAAAAAAAGTAGGCAAGAAAGGCAAAAATCCCTTCCCTGCTCGCAATATATAGAAGACTACAATAGGGCCAACCCTGGGGTCTTCGTACATTCAGCAAAGGGGAGACATCGACCAAATCACCGACCTAGAGGACATTGTCACTTTAGAAACATCGATGCTCTTGAGAGAAAGCAAAATAATTAACCATATGAACGTGCAAAAATCTAGTCACCATGTGGAAAATGATCCCAAAGAAGCTAATGATGAGAATTATGTCTTGAAATAACATGGTGTTGTTGGTTTTTCAATTTTTGTTTACTGCTTGTTTTTCTTTGTTCTATTTGTGCCTTTGGGTTGTAACCACTATGTATCTCTTTGGTTTTGTCATGTGGTCACAGTTAATGGCCCCTTTTTTTCTTGCTTTGTATTGATTCAAACCTTCACGGGATCCTCTCTATGGCTTGTATAGAAGGTTTTGGGTCCCTTTCAAAACTCATTACCAATAAAAAATAATACAAAATATGAAGCCCTCATCCATGGACTCTAGACTACAATTTCCATGTGCATAAAGCACATAATAATCATCAGTGAATCCCTCCTAATTAGTAATCAATTCAAGGGGATATATCAATGCAAATGTTCAATCTTGAAGTCTTATAAGCAGATTGTTGACAAGTTGCGATAGCATTTTTATTGGTATGATATTGAAGCCTCTCCAAGGTTATCAAATAATTTTATAGATAAAATGGATTCCCTTGGTTCCCTCATTCCAAAAAAACCTTTTTATAATGTCACTAATGTCCATATCATCACTCTTTCTCTATTGGCTATTTCCCATGGAGCTTACAAGGATGAATGAGACATTCATTTTATTTAGGCAAAATCCTATCACGATTGGTTTTCTTGGGTGAAGTATTTTCTCAAAATTTGTGCTCTCCCTCCAAATTTATTTCTAGTTGCCAAACACACATTTAAATAAAAATTATATTGATATTTTATCTTATAGGATGTGTTCTATCATCATGGCTATGCTGGTATTCTTCTTCATTTCCTAGAACCACAAGAGGTAAATTGAGTTATTTCTCAAGCACATGATGGCATGTGTGGTGGCAATTTTAGTGGTATGGTCATCGCTAAGTGCATTTTGTGCATGAAATATTATTAGCCCACCATGGAATGTGATTGTTGTGCATACATCAAGAAATGTATCAAATACCAACATCATGCTAATTTATCCCATATACCTTTGCAAGCCCTACAATCCATCCAATCTCTTTGGTGCTTCTAGCAATGGGGCCTTGATATTTTCGGTAAAATTTCATCTCCTTCCTCTGGCCAACACACTTTCATCATCATTAATACTAAATATTTCACCAAATGGGTTGAGGCCATTCCTCTTACCAACATGATAGGTCCTTGAATTGCAAAATTCATACTCCACCACATCATCTATCATATTGGTATCTCTTCAAAGAAAATTTCTAAAAATGACCCCCTTTTAAAAATAAGGATGTTCGAGCACTTTATAAAAAATATCACATCCAACATAGTTTCTCAACACATTATTATCCTCAAAGCAATGTTTAGGCTAAAGCAACCAACAAGACTATTTTTGTCATCCTTAAAAAAATTGTTTAAAAAAATCATAAGGTTTGGCATCTCTAGCTCCCTTTGGAATTGTGGGCTTATTGAATGAGCATCTATGTGCCTATTAGGGCAATTAGTCTATGGCATTAAAGCTATCATGCATTTGGATATTGGAATTCTATCATTACATATCTATTTATAGGAATTCCTGGATGATGACACTACGTATCAAGCAAGGCTTGATCAAGTTACTCTTCTTGATGTGCATCAAATAAATGCTCTTGAGCATCTACGAACTTATCAAGATTGAATAAAATGATCCTATAATAATAAATTTCATCCATGGGAATTTTATGTTGGCAATATTATCCTTAAAGAAAATTAGTAAAACTCTAATCTTCCCCCTCATTTACATGATACGTTTACTACCAATTGGCTTGGTCCATTCATTATTAAGTAAAAGTTTGTATTATGGGCCTACAATATTATCACCCTTAAGGGAATTGAGCAACCCGAGCCTATAAATATCCTTCACTTACACACCTTTTATGCTTGATTCCTTTTGTCTCTCCATCCTTGTACATACTTCTTAATATTTCAAAAAATTAAACACAATCTCTCACCCATTATAATCATGCCCATTAGCAAACCAATTTCCTACCATTTTCTTCCTTCCCTCTTCCTTTTATTTACCTTCTCCCACACCACTTCTAGTTGTATGGTCATGCTTCAAGTAGCTACATACCATGACTAGTGTGTTTCCTTTTTATTCTTACCTTCCTTCTTTATTTCTCTTCATCATTCCTCTTTCATTTTTCTTTCTTCCTCTTCATTCATTCTTTGTTTCCTCCATACACTTATGGTTGTATGGTCACTCTTAAAGTGGCTATGTACCATTGGTCCTTATTCCACTAGGGAAAAGTGGAGCTATATCATCACTAAAATCACCATTAGAATCAACCCTTCTTTACTGGGGTAAAAGCAGAATCAATCATTAGAAATTATCATTATCTTTAGTCCTCTCCCACTAAGGTAAAAATTTAAGTCATAAAATCATTACCATCACCAACCCTCTTCCACTAGGGCAAAGGAAAAATCATTAAATCATCAATAATACCTATTCTAAGGAAAAACTCAAGTCTACCAACCAAGAAATTGATATCATTTATTTTTGCACTGTATTGTGTTTATACACAACACGGTACAAAAAGGGGCATCTGTAGACACCCAAAATGTATCAACTTTGTAGTCACCTGAAGCTATCTTGTTCAATATTGCAAAATATTCAAAATTTCTACTTCCTCTTTTAATTCCTCTAAAATTCTTAATTTCACTCTCCAATTCCTCTAATTTTTCTCTCTAACCCATCCAATCCTTCCTCTAATCCTTCCAAATCTCTTCAATTCTTCTCTGATTCTCTTAAATCTACCAAATCCTCTCTAAATTCATCTAAATCCCTAATTTCATCCAAATTCTTCAAATTCACTCTTAATTCTTTCTAAATTCCTTCCAAATACCTCTAGTCCCCTCAAATTCCCCCTAAACTCTTCCTAGTTATTTCTCATTTCCCTTAATTCCTCTCTAATTTCCTCTAATAGTTCTTGAATTTCCTCTAATTCCCCTTTATCTCTCCTAATGTTCTCTAATTCTTCTTAATATTTCCTAATTTCCCCTTATCTCCTCTAATTCTCCTCTAACCCCTCTAATTTCCTCCTTATCCTCCTTTTAATATCTCTCTCCCCATCCTAATTCTCCAAAACTTTTACAATCCTTTAATAATTCCCTGATTTTATTAATTCCTTCTAAATCTCTTCTTAATTCTTCTAATCCTCTTAATTATCTCCTAATCCTCCTCCCTTCTCATAAATTCCTCTTTCTTCCCCTTAATCCCATTTAAATTCCCTTAATCTCATTTACCCTCCCATATCCCTAATTAAGCTCTTAATTAAGCCTTTGCCCTTCTGATTATGACCTAACACTAATCCCAAATCCCAAAGGAGGTGCATAATAAATTCCCATCAAATATCTATAAATCCTAAACAATTTAAAATACCCCCAAAATTTTCCATAATACCCATTAAGCCTAATTACACCTACCACTAAGTACCTAATCCCATTTCTAATCCTTTTTAACAATTCCCTAAGCAAATGCATTTAAATTACAAAATCCTAGGGTAAATCCCAAAGAAATTTAAATCTACCGCTAATCCCCTTGAAAATCCCATAGAAACTCCCACAATTTAATTCCTAAAGTTTCCTATCTTCTTTCCCTCCATTTGCAAATGAATTAAAAATTCAATTAAAATCCAAGTCAACCCTTCTATAATTAAATTCATTTAATCCCACATGTACATATCTCTTCCACCTCACATTTTTTAGAATTTTAAAGCTCCCTTGCTCTACATCCAAGGTGCACATAGAAGGAAATTTAAATTCTTTTTTCTTCCTCTAAGGACTCTCCACCCAAGACCATTTATGGAGGAGGATGCACAATCCTCTACTTGATAATTTCTAGATTTCCACCTACCTACCTCTATCACATATATGTCACCTGAGGCCAACTCATTGCCTTGTCATCCTACGCTCCCTCCTTAAAAATTTCTATAAATCCCCTCTCCTCCCCCTTATTTGTAACTCTTCATGATTCCTATGCCCTTATGTTGCCAAAATTTCATTCACCTTAGTGCCCCCTTTTTAGTTCTTAGTCCTTTGAGTGCAAGTGTCCTCATTTGAGAGCTAAAACCAGTTCCAAAAATGGAGATCCTTGGAGGTATCCATTAACACTTATCTTGTATTTGTTCATCGACTAGAAAATTAACTAACACCAAAATTTTATTAGAGGCTGCAAATACTCCTAGGAGGTTCCATTAAAAGTTTCAAGTCCCAACTAGCCCCTAAGATCTAATAAAAAATCCTCTCCTAACTACACATGAGTAATCGATAGCCCCTATCAAGCACACAATAGTAGTTGACACCCCCTAAACGATTGAACTTGGATAGCAGATATAAGTTCTAAATCAGATGCAAGAAGGTAAGGAAGGTAATATATCCCCTTTGATAAATTTTTGTAACCCTTTTGGATTATTTTATAATATTTATTTAAGTTTCTATGAATTTTGTAAAGCATCTCCTTAGAATTTGAGCCTTACCTTGGAAGGCCCTATTGTTATCACTAACTGATTTTTGTGAGTTGTGTGTAGGTCTCCTAGGGCTAAAGGTGGTAAGAATAAGTTCAAGAACACTCAAACATAACCAAAGCTACATTAATATTTGTTTTTAGCAAGAGAAATATTGGAGAACACCATTTGCTTCATTTCTTCTATTGTAAAAAAATACTCTTGTTGTGAGCCCGTTTTATGGGCATGTTGTAAAATCAAAAGCAATATTTTATAATAAAATCTCATATTTTATTGTTTATGTGTATGCTGTTGCTTTCTTCTTACTACACAAATAATTCTCCCTTTATTTTATTATTTTTCCTCCTCTATAAAAGTACATTATCTAGACACACCTTTTTATATAAGTGAAACCTAACCATATTCATACTTTATTAAAAATATCCCTATACATCTTTAACAAATTTCTAATAATTGGTATAATACGTACACTCCTAAACTATTGGAAATTTCCTACACTTCCTAAACCATTTACTAATAGTAAACATTAGCAAGACAAGTGGCACCCTATATTCCTCTTATTTTGGAAGCATCTCAACCACTTGCTTAGAATAAGCATAAACAAGACAAGTGGCACCTTATATTCCTCTTATCCTAGGAGCATTTCAACCGCTTGCTTAGAATAAACATAAAAAAAGCTTATATTTTGCTTGTGTTTGGAAGGAATCTTCCTCTTATATTGGAATTAATATTTCTCATATCTTGGAATTAATATTCTCCATATTTTATCCAAGATTTGAGAAATAACTTACAACACATTTTTAACATAATATTTAATGAGAAATTACAACATTATTTTAGACCTATTTTCAAGGAGATATTATAGGCTATTTAAGGAGGCCAAATTATTCAAACTAACAACATAATTTCATCCCTATTTTTAAGGAGAAATTTTAGCCTATTTTTTAGAGAGGCCAAATTATTCAATCCACAAAAGTCTTAACTTTATTTCCATGTGCAAACTCCATCGCATGATGCATTTCTATATTTTTGGGTCCCCACTTTTTTTAATTATTCTGGTTTGGCTTATTCTGGTGCAAGACTAATCCGATGCACTATCACAGTTTCAATGTAGTAGCATTTTGAGATCTGCAAGATATCATCTTCCTATCTAGTTTTATTAGTCTCATGATTATGAACAAAATAACCACAATTAAATGGAAAACTAAACCCAAAATCACATAAAACCTATCTAAAATAACATAGTAATGCATTTTACCTATTCACTATGTCTAATCACAATATTAGTATAGATTATAGTCTAGTCCACACTTAATTATTCGTTATCAACACATTAAAGGAGTCAAGAATGCTTGTTTTAAGGTATAAAAATGAGATATTTTAATGTCTCATAACTCCTCCCAAATTAAACCAATGTATGTCCTCATGCATATTCAATTTATGTATTACATTGATAATTGAATTATTTGACCCAAAAATAAAGAGCAAAAAATATAGCAAAAATTGTAGCATGAAAAAAATACAGCCACAAAAAATGCATCAATTTTTTAATAGCGTGTGACAATCTGAATTTTAGGGATCAAAATTGCTCAAAATTCAATAAAAATTTTTGAGTGAATTCTACACAAATTAACGTTTCCAATAGTGTATGAAACACACAAAATAGAGTTGTAAAAAAAAAGTTATGAGATTTGAAATTTAAATGTAGGTTTTAGAAAAATAGGGACAACAAGCATGCATTTCACAAAATGAATGGAATAGAATGTTGTTTTGCATTCCAAATGAATTCAGAAGTATTACAAAGATTTTTTCACAATCTTCTCTAGCTATTTTACACTATTGTACATTTGTAAGAGAGAAAATGATATTATAACTCTTCATTTCACATTCTCAAAGTCCAAAAGTCATAGTGACTCTTCAAGGGCTAGAAACTTTTGGTTTTCTTCAAATGCATGGTAGAAATTTTATTTATCTTTTTCTTAGTCAACATCAATCTCCAACATACTCCCTCTTGATGTTGAGTGGTGAGACAAGTTTATCTCTCAATCTAAAAAATTATTCTTTATTGACACCTTTGGTAAATAGGTTTGCAAGTTGTTGTTTGGTGCCGCAATATTTCAAATCTACAACCTTCTTTTCCACCATATATTTCATAAAATGAACCTTAAAATCAATATGTTTAGTTTTACTATGATGGACTAGATTTTTTCTAATCTTGATTGCACTTTTGTTGTCATAAAAAATATTGTTGGACTATTTTTAACATCACAAATCTCTTCAAGTACCTTTATCAACCAAAGTATATATGTACTTGTAGTAGCTGCAACATATTTTGCTTCTATAGAAGATAAAAAAACAATACTTTACTTCTTTTAGTTCCATGTTATCACTCCTGAACCAAGTGAAAAACAATTTCTAAAAGTTGATTTTCTATCATCCAAGAAACCTCCCCAATCTGAGTCATTGTATCCAACAAGATCCATTTTTTGTTAGCATCATAATGTATGCCAAAATTCAAGGTTCCTTTGATATACCTCAATATTATCTTGGTTTCTCTCATGTGTTTTTGTGAAGGTTCATTCATGTACCTTGATACAAGTGAAACTACAAATGCAATATTAGATCTTGTTGTAGTAAGGAACATTAAGCTCCCAACAATGCTTCTAAATAATTTTTCATCTCCTTTCTCTTCTCCATCATCTCTACACAATACTTCTCCATGTGCCACAAGTGTCCAAAATAGTTTAAAATTTTCCATGTCATGTTTCTTAAACATATATTTTGCATATTGTGATTGACAAATAATAATTTTACCATCACCTTGATGTACTTCCACACAAAGAAAATATTTCATCAGTCCTAAATTTTTCATATCAAATTCTCTCATCATGGCATGCTTAAAATAATTCATCTTTTAACTACTTCCCATATAGATCAAATCATCAACATATAGGCACACAATAATAATATCATCACCTTCATTATTTAAATAGAGTATGGGGTCATTTTTAATTTTCTTGAAACCATAATATTTGAAATACCCATCAATTTTTGAGTACCATGCTCTAGGTGCTTGCTTCAGTCCATACAATGCTTTATTCAATTTGTAAACATGGTTTTTCTTTCCTTCCACTTCAAATCCTTGAGGTTGCTAAACATAAACCTCCTCATCTAGATAACCATTCAATAATACACTTTTCACATCCATGTGATAAACTTTCCACTATTTATTGGCTGCCAATGAAAGAACCATATGAATTATCTCTTGTCTTGCAACAAGGAAAAATGTTTCTTCCTAATCCACATCATATATTTGAGTGAATACTTTTGCAACCATACTTTATTTGTATATTTCTATACTTCCATCATTGTTAAAATATGTTTTGTAGACCCACTTGGATCCAAAAATCCTCTTGTCCTTGGGGAATTCCACAAGTTCCCAAGTGTTATTTTTTCAATGGACTCAATTTATTCTTTCATTGCTTGCACCCAAACATCATTAGTACAATAATATTCATAATATAAATGTTCCAAATTAGATTCAAAAAATAAAACATAATTCACCAACTCACTTTTTGGTTCTTCATCATCACCATACATTTTGAACTTTTCCAATATTGAAACAACTTGGTCCAACTCTTGCAATTGGCTTCTTGTTAACCTCTTTTGAAATTTCTTTCCCATAGTTTGGTTGGTTGGATGTACTTTGAGTATTCTCTTTTCTTTATTTTTATTTTTTTTGAGACTTGTAGATGATTTTCTTATACTTGAACTTGGTGTAGTCTCCTTTGAACTTGTTTATGGGATGATAGGTGGGCTTAGAGGAGTAGAGGAAACATTTCAAGGCTATACCCCAATTGTATTATCTTCTTCAACATCATATATTTTTCCTATAGTTTTTTGATGACTATACACTCCCCCTTAATAAAAAATTATATCTCTAGAGACTACAAACTTGTTAATTTTTGGATTATACAGTTTGTATGTCTTACTTATTTTAGAATATCCCACAAGAATGCATGGCTCACTCTTGGGATATAACTTATTTATCACTTCATTATTCACATGTGCATATGCAAGACAACCAAAAACTCTCAAATGACTTATAATGGATTTTTTTCCATACCATTCTTCATGTGGAGTCTTCTTGTCTAGTGCTCTTGTGGAGCATCTATTGAGATTATACATTTTTGTATCAACTATGTAATACCAATAAGAATTGCTCAAACCTTTTGTATTCAACATGCTTCTTTCCATTTATACAATGGTTCTATTTTTTCTGTTAGCTATCCCATTTTTTTGTGGTGTATAGGTAGTAGTGAGTTACCTCTTGATGCCATATTTTTTGCAAAAATCATTGAATTCATTTGAACAAAATTCTCCTCCACAATCAGTTCTCAAACACTTTATTTTATATCCACTTTCATTCTCAACCAATGCTTTGAAATTATTGAGAAAGACAAAATCTTCATCCTTATGTTTCAAAAAATATACCCAACACCTCCTTGAAAATTCATCAATGAATGTAAGAAAATATGAATACTTACCCAAACTTTGTGATTGCATATGTTCACAAATTTCAGAATGTACATGTTGGAGTGGGTATGAGGCCTGCCATGCTTTTCCTTTTGGAAACTCCTTCCTTGAATGCTTTCCAATCACACATGCTTCACATACACCCTTGTGCTCTCCAACCATAGGTAGTCCATTTACCATATCTTTTGAAGAAAAAAATTTTAGACTTTTAAAATTCAGGTGTCCAAATTTGAGATGCCAAATCCAATTCTTATCTTCAAGTGCCATGTGTGTCATGTTCATAGTCCCTTTTCCTCCAACATTCAAAGGAAATATCTGGTTATTTGTCATAGGAACAATGGTAACCATACGGTTCCTATTATTCTTATCATAAATGATACATTCATTATTATCAAACACAACTTTATATTTTTTTCTACAAGTTGTCCAACACTCAACAAATTATTCTTCAAATTGGGAGCATAGTAAATATCATAAATTTTCTTTGTACCTTCTTTATTTCCAACCTCCATGGTGCCTTTTGCAGCCACATTCAAAGCATTATTATTTCCAATAATGATCTTGGTCTTGAAATTTTCATTCACATTAGCAAACAACTCTGTCTTTCTAATCATGTGGTTAGAACAACTGGAATCTAGATACCAAACTTTTTGACTAGTTTTTTCAGCCCTGTCACTAGTCAAAAAAAAATTACCTTATACAACTTCATTGTCACATACATAGTGAGGCATTCTATATCCATTTATGGTCTTCAATCTACAATATCATGCAATGTGGCCCATTTTATGACAATTGTAGTATTCAACTCTTATTTTATTAGACCTTCCATGTCCTCTTCTAGTAGAAACACCCCATATTCCTATTCCTCCTCTACCTCTTGAGTAAATCTAATTTCTTCCTATTCCATGTGATTTTTTACTTGTGCTTGGACTAGCTTCATAATTCTAAAAAAATAATCAATTTATAATTAAAAATATTCTCCTCATTTTTCTTACTAGTTTCTCATAGTATTTCCTCATGTGACATAAGAGAACCAATTAGACAATCAAATTCAAGTGTAGACAAATATTTACTCTCCTAAAAAATTATTACAACATGATTCTATTTAGGGGTAAGAGATATCAATACCTTCTTTACAACTACCTCTTTCTTCAAGGTCTCTCCAAGGGTGGCCATCTTATTCACCGCATCCTTCAATCTAACACAATAATCACCCACACTTTCAACCTCTTTGATATGTAGACTCTCAAACTCTTTCTTCACGGTCTACAAATTTATCATTTTAACTTGGTCACTTCCTTGGTAAGCCTCTTGAAGAGACTTCCAAGCATCCTTGGCTAATGTAGTAGCAACAATATATGGAAATAAAATCTTGTCAAGAGTAGACTGAATATGGTAGAGGAATAATGAATTATTCTTCTTTGTTTTCATTTTTGTTGTCTTATCATTTCCTTGTAATGTGTTCCAATCAAGTGGTTATTCATAACCACTATCCAAAACCTTACAAATATATTTTTCAATTAACAATTTTCTCATCTTTATTCTCTAATAATTATAATATTTCCCATTAAATTTTGGAATGGGTAATGAGTTGTTGATGTTGGCCATTAGAATCAAGAAAAAATAATTAAAAATTTTCTTTGATAAAATTATCCTAAAACTTGATCAAATTTTGGACTAACCATGAACTCAAGTTCACTCAAACCCAAAAACCAACCAAGATATGATACCAAATGAAGTATTTGAACAAAAAATGAAGAGCAAAAAATGTATCAAGAAAATTGCAACAACAAAAAATACGGTAATTTTTGTAGCAACATCGGATCCTATATATGGATTCGATGCTTTGGATCACCTTTTATTACCCATATATTTGGGTCATTCCTTTCCTTATCCACAACACCTAATCAAAACATTGGTCCTTCAAATTATCCCTTACCCCTTGGTCATGGGTCAACGCTCCTCTTGTCATGTGTCTTTGAAGAACACAATATTATACTGAGAGGGGGGGTGAATAGTATAAGACCACTTTTTACATTATCTTCCAAATCAATATTATGATGTGTAAATATAATAGTATCAATAGTAGTAATAAAAGAAATGCACAAAAACTATACACAATAGAGACACCACAATTTACGTGGTTCACCCAATGTGGGATACTCCATGGAGAAAATCTTTTACTAAAACTTTCTCAATCAATCTCTTTTGGAATCACTGCCAATTACAATATTTATGGATCTCTCTCCAAAGGAGATGCCAATCCCCTAATCTCAATTTTTTCGATCTCTTCCACAGGATAACTCTTTCCCCTTATACTCTGGCTATGTGATCTTCTAGAAGACTCTGTCTCTCTGCTACACTGATTGGTGGACCTCTCTCCACTTGAAGACTCCTCACTTAGATTTGTCTTCAACTGTGCTGGCTATTAGATATCTATCCACGGAGACTCTATCCTCTGTACTCTATCACCTCAAAATCTCTATCAATAGGCTCACTAAGAACCTAATTAATAGGCTCACACAGAACCTGCTTAACAAGCTCACATAAAACTTGTCAAATCTACGCTAGCAAGCTCACCAATAACTTTTTCAAATTTGTTCTAGCAAGCTCAGCAAGAACTTGCCCAAATCTGCTCTAGCAAGCTCACCCAGAACTTACCCAAATCACTATCCTCAAATTTTTCCCAACACTATCCTCAAATCTGTTCCAAAGGCCTTCTCAAAGGCTCAATCAATCATGCTCAAGTAGTACTCAAAATAAACTCAAAATTGAATGACAATCTCAACTCAAATTAAATTCATAGAAGCATAAAGAGAATTATTAAAGACTCAATATGTTCTAATCTCACTCTTAACCCAAATCAATATCAACTCAACTCATAGAAGCATAAAGAGAATTGTTAGAGAATCAATATGTTCTAAACTCACTCTCAAACCAAATCAATCTCAACTCAATTGAAGTCAACCTCAACTCAACTCAAGTCTTATAGAACCATAAAGAGAATTGTTAGATACTAAATATGTTCTAACTCTAATATCAACTCAACCAATCATCACAAGGGACAACTCTTTCTCACACAACCCTAGTCCAAGTATGTATCAACCAACTCAAATGTTTCCAACAATGCTCAACCACAAATCTCACATAACAATGATACTCATGTTCTTTTCTAACTCAAGTTCTTTTACAACCAATGGGTTTCAACCACTATTCTTATAACACAAGGTTTAAACACAACTCTTAATTTAGAAAACCTTGAAGTATTCAACCAATCAATTTTTAAAAGGAAACCACAATACAATCCTTTTCCCTCCAATGATATTTCATAAATCAACCACTACAATAAATCAATAGGAGAATGTGCCCATACCTTTTTATGAAGAGAAGAACCTCTTTGGAAATCTGCCACACTCAATCACACTTTGATAAAGAGCACAACAATATTTACTTATCAACCCCTTCACAAAAATAGAATTATCTCTCTATACACTCCTTATTTATCCTTCTAAATAAGTTAGTCAAATAACCCTCGAAATAAGCTTTCCAAAAATATATAATATGATATAGTTTCATAAAATAAACATACCATAAATATCTTTTCTACTAAGAGAACATATGTCTTGCCTTCCAAAACAACTCAACCCTTATCACCTTATACCTCCAACATTAGGCAAAAATTAATTTTAATAATAAAAAATTACTTGCCTCTAGAGGGAATCGAACCCTCATTGTATTCCCATGCACTTCTTTGACCATGGTACCAATAACCACGTGAGCACAGTGCTCACATGAGACAATAAGCATGAAAGGAACTTTTGTCTTCTCCTATCTCTTCGCAAAACAAAACATGGGCCTTTATTGCCCTAAAAACACAACCAAAAGTGGGCCTTTATTGTCCAGAAAACACAACCAAATGTGGGCCTTTTATTTGCCCCAAAAATCTCAACCGGTAGGAATCGAACCTCAGTATTCTGCCTAGCAAAATGCCTTTGTCTCCCTTCACTCACCGTTAGGCCATGCTTGCCACACGAATTATCTTCTGCACTCGGCGTCTTCTCTCCACTTCGATTCCAAGGTTTTTAAACAAAATCCTTGGTGTATATATATGCACCCTTCATTATTTTTCCAACGTCGGAGGATTTTGAGTAATTCGGTTTTTATGATGATGTCGATGGTGATGTGATAAATTTTTAATTTTAAAATTTAAATATTAAATTTTAAATAATAAAATTTGCACCAATTATTCAAGGTTAGATATCTTCATCTCCAGGGCACCTTTTTTGATGAAACGAAAAGCCAACCTGGGTTTTAAGAAAAACCCATATCAAATCTGCCATCCGTGGTTTTAAATAAAACCTTTTATTTTACTTGCCTTGGTTTTCACAAAAACCCTATTTTTTGAAATATCATAAATGCTTATTTATGAACTATTTCGGTCACCAAAACTAAATGTGATCTATGTGACATCAATGATAACATAAATACCTCATATTACCTCAAATTTCCAACAATATTTCCTTGCTTACCTCCCTATCTCACTTTATTACTCCCGCATCATTATCACCACATGATCCTATTTGCTCTCCTAATCTCGCCTTGTCCTCTTCTTGAGACCTTTCTTGGAGAGTTAATCCCCATTATTGGTTTGCCAATCATATTTGCATTGGACTTGTCCTTACCATCATTGTTTGATCCTTTAGAACCCATCACCATTTTTTTTTTAATCACCAATCACCTCCCTTGAGCTTTCTTGTGGCCCTTACACATTACTTTCACATGCTGGTATGTGCAAAATATGAGGATACACATTGTGAGTATCTCTTCCATCATTGGTTA
The DNA here is from genome assembly GCA_028583015.1 of Wollemia nobilis. Taxonomy (NCBI): domain Eukaryota; kingdom Viridiplantae; phylum Streptophyta; class Pinopsida; order Araucariales; family Araucariaceae; genus Wollemia; species Wollemia nobilis. The sequence continues at coordinate 4,757,117 of JAQPPZ010016414.1, read as the reverse complement.
CTTCCAGGGAAAGTCCTCTTTTTTTTCCAATGTAGGTGCTAGAGCTAGAGAGGATTTTTTAGCATGAGAATGATCATCAATGACTATAGCAATGCATTGTTTCTAGGAGCATTAGCATGCACAATGGTGGCTTCTTGATTATTCTAGTTAACCAATTCTCTAGTATTTTAAGATCATTTCAAGCCCTCATTAACACTTGTTGCAATATATTATGCCTTACCATTTCCTTGAACATTTGATATTTGCACCTGCCCTCTTGTTGGTTCTTAGAGAATTGTGTTGCTAGCTCTAGTCACCATTCTAACCTTCCCTATCACAATCCTTAGATGACCCCCTCCATTTTTTTTATTTTTCTTCCCCCATCTTCGATTATGGTTGACCATGACTATAATTATGAACTTAAGGTTATTTAGTTGGATGCAATTGTTGAGGAGATTTTCAAGGACTAATATCTCCTCCTTTTCCTTAAAACGTTTAAATGAAATGACATGGAGCTATCTCAAGAACTAGCTCATTCATGGGAGGATAGAAATATTTTTATAAAAGGGCTCAAGTTCACCATTACTATTGATATACTAGTGGAAGTTATGGGGGTCCCTAATGATGAGAAGATTGTTCAGCATGAGAAACACTCCTTGGTTTTCAAATTAATATTTTTATAAACAAATGGGATAAGCTTAGAAGGGACAAAGTCGGTATAGTCATAGATTCCCATCCCAAGTTGTGGGATAAGGTAATTGTGCCTATCCTCTAGTATTTCATGGTGGATGGTCCAAGTTCCATACTCAAAAGTTTCCATCTTGCATTTTTGAACCACCTCCAAGGCAACAAGTTTATTAATATCCCAAAATATCTTTTTAGATCCATTGAGCGATCTATCAACCAATTTTAGCAAGGATGTTCCTTCTTTTCTATCCACCAAGTTTCTAGTTGTATACTCTACATTTATTTATCAACCTAGGGTGAATGATTTAAAGGGCAGTAATCCAATATAGATTATACCGAATGATTAATCTTCAGACTTAATTTTGTTTCTCTTAGTTTCAGGTTTGCAGAAAATAATAACAGTTACAGGAAAATAAATTGTGCTGAATTGAAATAAAATGCAATGTATGATTTATATTTAATTAAATGCTTTTTATATTTGTTGATGTGGATCCACGTGCAACCTATTGATTTAACTATCTATTTTTACCTTATAATCTATGATGATGCAATTTATTTTAATTGATAAATTAAAGTTAATCTACGTACTAACTATTCCTATTCTATTTTAGGGGTGAGAGAATAGGGACTGGTTGTAGGAGTGGGCCCTACCTCCTAGAGGACAGTGTAAATATTTCTCCCCTAAACTATTTTACTTCAGTAACTAATGTGCATTAATACTACTAACATTATTCTATTTTATGAATGCAGGAAAATACAATAAAGACTACATAAGCAAGTAAATCATAATAAAGCAAATGACATAGTTACCAAAGACATGATGAAAAGTGTTGCTACTTTATTACTGGAAATTCAAATGTATAGTATCTTCGAGCATCAAATCTTCAAGTAGAAATTGTATACAAAATATCAGAGTGTAAACATTAGAACATTAGACATTAGAATTCCACTATTTTGATATTTCAACATTTCAACATTAGACCTTTTCAAAGGTCTCTCTTGTACTTTATAATGTCGCTTGGACATTCTTAATGAAATTCTTCCATGTATTTTCCATGTGGCTCTGTTGGCTTGATGATTCAGACACTATATTTTCAACAATAAAAAGCTAAACTTATAATATTTTGTAACCAACTTGGACTTTGTCACAATCCCTATGGTCCAAGTGGCAAACTAATGAACTAACATAATCAAAAGTTCTAAATTTAAATAATCTATTGATGCAAATACAACTATATGCCCCTTTATTTTAGAAGAGATAAAATAAGCTTGCATCAGAATCTAAAACATCTTAACAATATAATAATTTTACAACTTTATAATAACAACTTTATAACAACTTTAATAAATATAAAATTCTCGTGCATAATGCCAACATGTCAGTCAATTATGTTGATTGTGTATGCCTTGTAATATTGCTACGTTGTCACTGGATATGGCTTCAATAATATGTTGGATAGTTTGACTTAGTCAACCTTCTTTCTGTAATGTCTTTCAGTAGATGCTTTCTGTAATAGATTTCTGTAGTTGTATTCTATAGCATCTTTCTATAGCATCCATCCATGCGTCTCCTTAACACATCATCCTCATGATTGGTCTATCCATGCCTGTTATCTAGTCTATGCCTTGCCTCATCCTACTCTGTGATGCTCCTACAACGTTCTCCTACCAAAACACATAGAAACTTGCACACTTTTGCGTAAAATATAAGCATAAATCACTTTTATCATTATGGATCAAATTCATTTATAAATTACATAAATAAGATAAAAATGATCATAAAACTACATTTATTTTCATAAATTTATAGATAGAAAATGAATTAAACTTGCATAAAATACATGTTGTTTTAACACTCATCATTCCCCCAAATTGAAGGAGATGCATGTCCTCATGCATACAGATTGAAATTATAGTATGTCTAATAAACATTACAATAGTTGTTCAATCATTTCACCATTTTTGTAGACATAAAATAGGACATTACAGTGTTACATAAAAATTTTATAGATATAAAGCAAGATATTGTAATTATTTTTAGAATTCACTTGACAATTATCATCAACAAGGAACGTATATTTTCATGAATTGTATTTATTTTATGGAAATAAATCTGCTGAAATATGAAACAACATACTATAAATAACTTATTTTTAGATATGCAATAGAAAATATTTGTAGATATAAAGATAAAATAATAAAATTAAAATTTGTAAATAATTAAGATCAACAACATTATTAACATTAAAAAAAGTCTGTAAAATTATGCAAGTTTTATCAAATGTCTGTTATAGATTGTTCAACTTTAGATCTAAGCCTAGATGAAATCTGTGTAGGTTGTGGTCTCTTCATCGGTAAATTATTTTCCTTCTTCACCTTCTGCACCTATTCTTTAGCCTCCTTGGGATCAAGTGGTAATTCAATAGATATGGTTTTGATGTGCTCGACTTCTATGGATCCTCCATCCTGTAACTCAAGCTGTGCATCCTATTTTTTTAGAGGAGGAGGTTTGGTTATTTCAATGATGCGGTTGATAATTGTGTCTATGTCGCTAGGCATCCCGATGTTAAGGAGTAATCTTGTTGAAGGTATCCTTGTTTTGATGTTGACCTTTGAGGGTGGTTCTATTGAAACACTTTGATGAAGGGAATCGAGATATCTTCCTCAAGTACTCGGGTGAAGTCAATGACTTTGCTGAAGTTTATCGATTTCTTTGATTTCCTACTAGATGTGGAGCTTTTTTTGGGAGAGGTATCGATAGTTATCGGTTGGATGACTGGGTCAACTGGTCTCACCACCTTATCCATAGAGAGTTGTTTGAGGAGATCGAGCTAGAGCATAAGGGCACATCTTACTAGGGTGGTGTGCTTGGTAAACTCATTTTTGAGTCTATCCATCTTGATATGCAACATAGTCTACTATGTTTGAATTTGCTCAAGAATTTCTATAGATGGATTTGATGGAGGTGGGTTTGTCTTTGGACTAGATGCTTCTCCTATTCCCTAAGTTTTTGGAATGAATCTCTCATGTCTGGTTTTTTTAATAGGTTGATAAGACTTGGAGGTTTTGGAATGGCTAGGGCATTTATGTATAGGGGATTCTTCCTCCTCTGAACTCTCAGACTTAGAATTACCCTCAGATGCACTATCTCCTATGGATTCTGACATACCCAACTCAGAATGGATGGAGAGGTTAGCTTCTTCCACTACTGTATCCCATGGTATCCTAATTTCACTTGCTTTATGTAGAACTATAAGTTTTATCAACCCGTGATGGGCGATTAGGTGAAACTTAGGGCTATCCTTGGAAATTTTAGGTTGGACTCGGGTAATTATAGCTTTAATTGAGTGGTAAAGAAAATATGGAAGGTTTATGATACAGTCCTCATGCTTTGGGTACTTAAGATTCAACATCATTTTGAGGTGGTAGCCCCCACAATTAGATAGTCTCCCCTCTAGTGTAAAGAATTTTATAAGGATTATGGTAACCTCTTACCATTTTATGGGAAGTGAGGAGGTTGCTACCCCTTTGATCCACCCCTCTCTATCTCTAGTCATAGTGCATATTTCTCCAAACCTCTTGACCATCTGGTTTACCCCCTTATAGGTAGATTTATAGTATTTTTGACCAACTTTAGAAAGGCTTAACACTTCAGATATCAAGTTGGTAGTAATTTTAATTTGAATTTCACCTATGTGGGTCACCATGGTCATGGGATTGTAGTTCATAATGAACTACTTTGCCACACCTTGGTCATGCCCTTGGAATTTTGTTAGGGCATCCCACCAACGTGCCTCTTGGAACATATTTTTTATGGTGTCACTAGGGTTCTGGGTATGGATAGATGAAGGTTCACTCCACTTATGGAAGGTAGCTCTAGGCATGGTTACTAGTTTTAATATATAGGGTAGGGTTTTAGTGAAAGAGAGGTAGGATTAATTTAGAATATGCTTCAACTTCTATTTTAAAATGTTATCATGGAGTTGCTTGGCTGGAAGGAAAACCTATAGAAAATTTTGATAAATAATTCATGCATAGATTATAAACAAACAAATTTCTCCATATCTCGATCCTTCAGGTTATAAAATAAAAGAAATTTTTACCTATTTCAACCCATGCAAATGTAATGTCAATATTATCATGTATATTTACTTTATTTCTACATATTTTCCTGTATTTTATTATAAGCATGATTTTAAAAAGAAAATTGTTTTCTTCTTTCAAGATATATTCTGTGGCTTCTTATTTTTATGATATTTTCTTTGTTAAAAAAAATAGTTTTGAGATTATGTTCACCACCTTACCTATTTGTATTCACATAAATTTGCATCATCGTCTACTTCATCCTACAATTCTCCTTTGACCTTCATCATCGCATGGTAATTTTTATCTGTTGCTTACTAGTTTTATTCCTCGGTTATGATAGTTTCATCTTTAGTTGCATGGTGGATTCCCCTCATGGTTATAGATCTTGCTATAAAAATATTAGGGTTAATTTACCTTTTTTTAGGTTTAATATTCAATGCAAATTATGGGTAAATCTTAGCCCTTCATTCTTCTTCAATCGATGACCCATAGTATTGATCCTTAGTGCTTTCCCTTATTTGCTTCCCATGGCCAAGTGTCGATGATCACCCCTCTTTGTGTGTGGTGGTCGGTGTTATCTTGTAGGGGAAGCTTCCTTCGGTGGCATGTGTTTTAATCCAAACTAAATCGTAGCCCTTCATTTCCTCTTAATCGATGATCGAGAATCATGATCTATGGCATCTTCTCCCATTGGTCCGTGTGGCCAAGTGTCGGTAATCAAATGCTAGGGTCGTGAGGTGGTCAATCTCCCTTACATATTTCTTATTTTGGTGTGACGCTTCCCACCACCTTGCATGGGGTAAAATTAAAAATATTTTTAATACCTTAATGTTATGAATTCGATTGTCGAAGGGGGATTATTTTTAAATAATAAAACTTTAAAACTTTTAATCCCAACTTCCCTTCGGATTCATGCACGCATACCCTCTTTATTGACATCTCATTATCATGGCTAATCATGTGCATATATTTTTTTATCCTCTCATTTGTTGCCATGCCTTCCACGTGTATGGTTGGCCTCATCATCATATTTTAAATTTTTAAACTTTTATAAACTCCATATGATGCCTTATATTTATGTCCATGTAATCATTTCCATTGGTGGTATTTGATCCATGTTTTTACCTTCTTCCTATATATGATTTATTAAAATGTGCTCACGATGCCCTTCCTTCGACCAATCATAACTATACGCGTCATCCTTAGTGCTTTAGTTGTAATTTTTAATGTGCAAAGTTTAGAGTATTCAGCTTGTTAAAAACCTTGTGTGCACGATTCCCAAAGTTGAGTTTTGATCATCCATTCTATTGTGCACCATTTCAATGTTGAATCATGTTTCGATTTTTGTGTCATGATTCACAGGCTTGAAAAATGTCCATGTCATGGTGTTTACGATAATTTTTAAATATTATGCAAATTTACCCTTTTTCTTCAAAACCCTTGCATAAATAATTTTTAATATTTGCCTTGTATAATTCTACTTTTGACATGTGTCACAAATCTGGAATTGTTGACACTTAGAATTTTTTATAAAATGTGCATTTTTGGAGATATGCTATAGAAAATATCTACAAAAAGTGTCTATGAAAAGTATCTATAGAAAAGTATCTACAAAAAGTATCTACAAAATTCTATGAAAAATATCTATAGAAAATATCTACAAAACTATAAAAAAAAAAAAATCAAAAATTACAAAAAATAAAAATTGTAGAGTTGAAAGAATACTTTACCTATTTCTTCATTCTTTTTTTTTTTTTTCTTCCCCCAAACTGTATCATGAATTATGAATGAATCTTCTACTTACCTCCCCCAAACTGTATTTTTGGCTATATAGCCAAAACATGATAGAGAGGATTTTATTTTGTAAAATTTATATTATGAAAAAATAATATATATAGTAATTTGTTTTATTTAATTAATTAAGAATATGGGGGATTTACTTATATATTATTTATGCCAAGTCATTAAATAGGCTTGTAGAATAATAATCTCTTTGCAAAATGGACTTACCTTCTTGGCTTCTAAATAAGTGATCCCATGGTTTTATTAACAATTCCTGCTAATGCCTTAGGGATATTATTTCTTATCTTTCTTCCTTTAATTTCATTAAGGAGTTCCATATGAGAGAAGAATAATGGATTTATTCTGATATCAGTCATCAATATTTGCAACATAGATCTTCAACATAGGCTTAGGAGCTTCTCAAAACTTGTCTTGGATAAAAACAATAGGATAGTCATTCTGATATTATTTTTGTGATTACCACTCTATCAAGTTATGAATATTTAAAGCTTTGGAAATTTGAGCCACATTTTTGTAGGATGAAATGGATTATGATATGTGTATGGCAATGTGATGATGGTATTTTCTTATGACTCTATTTGCCTTAGGTATAAATGATCTAGAGTTGTTTTACAAAGACTCAAACATCCTAGTGATCTTTAAACAAGTTCATCTATTCATCTCACAAATCGATATGATGCTAAGGTTGTCCTAGTGGTTTCAAGCATCTGAAGGACCAACTATGTGTGTAGTGAATATTCATTTCTCATTATGAGTAAGGATTGACTAATCCATTGGTCACTTATGCCAACAAGCTAGCTTATCTTGTGAGCATCCATAGGTCTTGTATAGACTTGTCGCTACCACATAAGGATACCTTATTTCTAGGCGGGTTTCATTCAACCCATTGTTGTAATGAGGATCACCCCATGGTTTTTGAAACACTAAGAATTCCAGGGATTCAAGCTCTTTTCCCTTATTTTATTGGATTTTATTTGGGATACTTGCTCATTTTGAAGAAGAGCAAGGGAATTTTTTGGGATACTTGCTCATTTTGAGAGAGAGCAAGGGATTTTTTTTTCAAGGGTGAAGGGAGAGCTTGTCCTTTTTCCAATTCTTTAGCTTTCTAGGCCATGCACATAATTGGATAAGTAGGGGAAACCATTCACTTTATAGCAATAGTAACTTCATGGGTTATTCTTTCCCAACTTCACAATGTTTTTATTTGTTATAATGTGTAGTCCAAGAGAAAACTTGATTGACTAGGAACAATCTATGGCACTTTAAGGATTGTTTGATTTTCAATGGAGATTTTCTTAAAACACTAGGGGTGGTTGAGTGATTGAAAACACCTAGACTTTGTTTAGCAAACAAAGTGTTATGCAAGATGTGGTAGTAATTTCCCTACAAGTTTTCAAATTGATTTAACTAGAAGAGGTGTCTCCTTTGGAGCTTTTTGCAATAATATTGAGACTAAAAATTGATGAAAAATAAGATGAAAATATTATAGATATTGGAACTCCATCATGAAACAAAGGAAGTATATGATAATCTTATTTTATTAAGTGGTATATAGTATATATATATATTATATTTATTTATTTATATATATATATATATATATATATATATATATATATATATATTATGTGAAGAAGAAAGAGAAGTTGTCATTCAGTAATAGTTGATTGCAGTTCAGAAATGCACTGCAAGTCAACCTATTGCTTAAGATAATGTATGAACTCTTCTTTAGATAATGGCTTCTTGTAGAGTTTAAGCCTATGCCCATTTACTAGTAATCTTCTTGTTGAGTCATCTATAGGCTTAAGTTTAATTGTACCATTCCCAAACATTTCTTCAATATCATAAGGTCCTAGCCATCTTGTCCTTAGCTTACCTTGAAAATATTGGTAGCGAGAATCAAATAACAAGGCCCAATCTCCTGATTGAAATGTTCATGGTACAATGTGTTTATCATGCCATTTCTTTCTTTGTTGTTGAGTTAATTCAGTCTTGTGTAATACCTCTAGTCTTCTTTCATCCAGAATGTTTAACTTTTCCAATCTAGCTTTTTGTGCTTGATCCAAGTTCATGTCAAGTTGTACCATTGTGCGAAGAGTTTCTATCTCAAATTCGATAGGCATAATGGCTTGCTTGCCATAGACCATTTCATAAGGTGACAATCCTATGGTGGTTTTCCAAGTTGTGTTATATGCCCATACAACTTCTTTTAACCTTTCTACCCAATCAACCCTATTCACAACTATAATTTTTGTAATGATATTTTCAAGTTCTCTATTTGTAACTTCTACTTGTCCATTAGCTTGAGGGTGATATGGCGAGGTATTTTTGTGTTTTATTTGATATATTTTGACAAAATGTTTGATTACTTTGGAGATAAATTGAGATCCATGATCCGAAACTAGTTCTCTAGGTGCTCCAAAGCATTGCATGATGTTTTCATAAATAAAATCAGCTACAGGTTCAGCTTGTGCTCATGGTAAGGCTTTTACTTCAGCCCACTTGGTGACATAATCTGTACACACAAGTATATGCTTATTACCTACACTTGGAGGGTCTATTGGTCCAAAAAAATCAATTCCCCATTTCTTGAATGGTTCAAACATTATTTGTGGTACCAAAGGCATCTCCATTGAAGGTGTAGGTTTACTAGCCCTTTGACAAGCATCACATCTATCAATAAACTTATAGGTATATTTATTCATAGTAGGCCAAAAGTAACCTGTTTGAAATATTTTATTGATTATTCTTTGGGTGGCATAATGTCCTCCACAAGGTTCTTCATGTGCTACCCGAATGATGTCATATACATCTTCTTCTTGCACACATCTCCTAATTACTTGGTCAGGGCAAGATTTAAACAAGACTCCATTAATCCACATGTAAGGGGTGCTTTGATATATTAGTTTTCTATGCTCATGCGGTGTAAAATTTTGAGGCATATTTCCTATTACTAAGTAATTTACAATATCAGCATACCAAGGAGTGAAAATAGAGAGAGCAAACAAATGTTCATCCAAGAAATTATCAGGAATTAACTCATCATCATCAAATATTTGCATACGAGATAAATGATCTACAATGACATTATCCTTGCCTACTTTGTCTATAATTGTGACATTAAATTCTTGCAATAAGAGAAGCCATCTAACCACTCTACCTCCCACTATGGCTTTGTTCATTAAGTATCTTATGGTAGAGTGATCAGTGTGAACAAATACTTCATACCCCGTTATGTAATGTTTGAATTTATTAATAGCATGGACTACAACTAAGAACTCTTTTTAGTAACCATGTAATTCAGTTCAGCCCCATGCAAATTTTTACTTACATAATAGATAGCATAAGGTATTTTGTTCTCTATTTGTTGTAGTACTGCCCCTATTGCATATCCTGAAGCATCACAATGTATATGAAAGGGTAATTCCCAATTTGGTCCCCTCAGGATTGGAGTAGTAATCAATTTGTTCTTTATAATTTTGAAGGCTTCCTAACATGCTTCAGTCCAATTAAATTCACTTTATTTGGTTAAGAGCTTAAGCATAGGAGCAACAAATTTGCTAAAATATTTAATGAATCTATGGTAGTATCCTGCATGTCCTAAGAAACTTCTTACCTCTGTTTGTGTTTTTGGAGGTTGGAGGGATTGGATAACTTGAATTTTTGTAGGATCTACTTTAACACCTTCCTCTGATATGTAATGTCCTAAAACAATGCCTCCTCTCATCATCATGAAACACTTCTCATGACTTAGAGAGAGGTTTTGTTCTTGGCATCTAATCAGAACCTTTTGTAATCTTGATAAAGTTTCTTCAAAGGTGTTACCATAGACTGTGAAGTCATCCATATAGACTTCTACACATTCATTAATCAAATCAAAAAAATGGCTAAGACAACCCTTTGAAAAGTGGTAGGTGCATTGCATAATCCAAAAGGTAAGACTTTATAAGCATAGGTGCCTATAGGACATGTGAAAGTTATCTTTTCTTGATCTTCTTTAGCTATGGAAACCTGATTATACCCACTAAAGCCATCCAAAAAATAAAAGTATTTCTTCCTAGCCAAGGTATCAAGAACTTGATCAATGAATGGTAAGGGAAAATAGTCCTTCTTTGTCACTTTATTCAGTTCCCTGTAATCCACACAAATCCTCCATTTACCATTATTTTTAGGGACTATCACTAATGGTGATACCCATTGACTATCAAAAATTGGATATATGAATCATGCGTTCAAGAGTTTAATTATTTCTTCCTGAACTACATCTTTCATAGCTGGATTCAACCTTCTTTGGGGTTGTCTTACTGGGTGGCAACCTTCTTGAATAAATATGTGATGGGTACAAATTTTTGGGTGTATTCCTTTCATGTCCTCATAGTTCCATGCAAATGCAAGTTGATGCTTCTTAAGCACATCAATCAGTTGTGATTCATGTATGCTTGTAAGCTCATTACTAATGTTCAAAGTTCTTCCTAGTGTGATATCTATTTATTTGCAACTTTTTGTATTTGCATCTATTCCCATAATTTCATGTTTAAGCACATTTAAGTGATAGTCGTAAGGTATCAATTGTTGAGTTTGACTTGTGCTAGCCTCATTAATGAACATAGTATATTTAGATAAACAACTATTATCTTGACCTTGATCTTCCTGTTGATCTCCTAGTAACAATGATAAGGGTCCCTCAATTTCTTGTTGTAGGTGTTCACTCAGAACATTGATCGATAAGGTTTGAATATCATCCAAATCATGAGGGAAATCATACCATAGTTGCTTTGGAAAATCTCTATCTAATGTTGATTCAAGAAATAGGCTAAGATCTTTAGTGTTTTTGCCATAAAAAATAGTCATATTTTCAGATCTACAACTGATGTAGGCATCATTTGTTGCAAGCCATGGGTATCCTAGAATTAAGGGATGTCCCCCTAACTTTTTCTTGGGTTGTAAGACTATAAAGTCTATAGGGTATTCCCATGAACTTATGGAGACTATAACATCTTCCAATTTTCCTTCTGGTCTAATAGTAGACCTATCTGCAAGTTGGAGTACTATAGAAGTTGGTTGTAATTTGTGTACTCCTAAGGATTCTATTGTTTCCTTGGTCATGACATTAATAGCAGCTCCTAAATCAACCAAAATATTGTGCAAGGCTATTTTACCAATGTGAACTATAAGGATAGGTATTCCAGGATCTGTATATTTTGGTAATAACCTACCTTCAATCATTATCTCAGATAATTATCCAATGACTTGAATGGTTTGAGCTTCATTCTTCTTTTTCCTTCCTAAATTTGTACATATGTTCTTGATTAATTTGGAATAGATAGGAATATCCTTGATAGCTTGTAACAAAGGAATTTTAATGGTGATATTTTCTAACTCTTGAAGGAAATTGAAGGTTGGTTTAGATGGTTCCTTTGGTATTGCTAACCTTTTAGGAAATGGTATTTCCACTTCTTTCCTTTGAGAATTTGGATCTCTTTTTGTTTTGCTAGAATGTTTTCTGGTAAAGCTACTACCTCTTCTTTAGGCCTTTCATCTTCGTTTACTTTTTTAGATAGATTCTTTGGGGGTTCTTCAATTTTTGTGAGAGTAGCTCTAGTATTGTCCAATATTTTTCTAGATCTTAATTGAATCTATTGGTAAGGTACCATAGATATTGAGCATGTCTCATTTGTTTCATAGACCTATTGAACATTTTTGTTATTATTAGGGTTAGGCACTGGTTGAGCTGGTAAATGTGGCTACTTAGGAGGATTGTTTACATTGTTTGGAGGTGGAAGGAGTCTGTTTTGAGGTTGGTTTTGAGGTACTTGCCCCCTAAATTGATTTTGAAAGTTTTTTTGTTGGGGCTGCCCTTGAGACTAGCTAGGTCTTATTTGATTGTATTGGCCACTCATATTCCAATTAGATGCATTTTGATTTTGGCTTGCCATCCATGGAGGTGAATTTCCATATGGATTGGACATGAATTGTGCCCAAGGAGGCATGTTCCAATCTTGATTAGATTGATTCCAATTCATCCAACTTGGAGCATTTGACCAATAATTAGGTCTTTGTTGGTTGGAATAGTTTGAGTTTGACCAATTGGGTGGTCCATTAAATGGACCATTCCTTATTTGAGCTATAAAGTAAACATCTTCTGCTTCTTTGACCTCAGGTTCTTTTATAGCAGTTTTAATAGCCAAAATATATTTACAATTTTTGGTATTATGGTTCTTGTCACAGATCTTACAACAAGTAGAGATGTTGGAAATGTTTGTAATGTTGAGAGGACATTCCCTCAAGTTGTGTTTCTTCCTACATCTATGATAATATATTTCTTCAATGTTTTTCTCCTTTGGTTTCTTATCCATGAGGTCGAGAGATGATGTTAATGTACTCAATAAATCGGTTTTGAGACTTTCTAGCATATTACCAATCTCAGCTCGTGTTACTCCCCCTCCTGATGATGGGTGCTTATTACTTCTTAATGGCTTATTTCTTGAGTAATTTTTGCAAATATTTATGATTTCTCCCAATCCCATCTGATGAATATCCCCTTTTCCATAAGGTTTAGTATGTCTAGGACATATTCCTTTAGCCCTTTAAGAAAAATTTCTTTTTGAACTTCCTCATCCAACTCAATGTTTACTCTTGATCCCACAAACTAGAATCTCTCGAGATAATCTTCAAGGGATTCATCATATTTTTTATTCATGCAAAACAACTCGGCTTTCTTATCTTGAACTCTACAATAATCTTGGTATCTCTCTAGGAATATGTCTTTTAATCCATGTTCTCCATCCCATCGATTGCAAATACTTTCTCCTAGACCCATGAACCATCTTAAGGCTGCGTCCTTAAGTGTAGAAGGGAATAGTCTTAATTTTTTCTCATCAGTGGTGTAAAAGTAAGCTTGGCACACCACTTCAAATTCAAAGAGAAAGGCATCAGGATCCTCATGTGGTTTCCCATGAAAGGTAGGCAAAATAACAATAGAGATTAGTTTTGGTTCTCTTGTTAGCCTATCTTCGAAAGAAGGAATTGGAAAGGCAAAAGTCTTTCTCTGTCCACCCCCTTTGATTTTCTACTTCTCCTTGATCATTAGTCCTTTGCCTTTGGTTTCTATTTACTTCCCCTTGTTTGCTACCTTGATCAGCCATGATTGAATATAATATTTCAAGAATTGGACTAGGTATAGGTTCAAAAAAGAGAGATGAAGGATCTATATGATCATCAAATTCTGGTTTGGGTAGTAGATATGTTTTGGGATCTTGTTCTAGAAATTCAATCTGCTTTGATGATGCAGAATCTATAGATGTTTGGATTGTAGTTTTAGTTTCTTTTAACTTAGAAGTTTTAGATTTCTTACTAAGGTCTCTTTGGCAATCTGCTTCTGGTTTACTAATTTTAATAAATCTTCCCTTTGAATCTCTAGGTCTGTTCATGAAATTTTCAAGTTCTTTGGTTCTTGCAATAAATTTTTACCTTTTTAATATTCCTTGAACAACCTATGGATGTTGTTAATTGTATCGAGTTGCTCAGGAGTCATATAATGCTCCTCATTAAATCCAAAGTCTTTTGTTACTAGAGTAATTAATTGGACAATAAAAGCCTATTTTAGAATTGGGTTAGGGCTCTCAAACTGTAATTTATAATGTAAGTCTTGACATAGTTCTCTAAAGTGAACTACTCTAGGTGCCCTATGATATCTCTTGCTATATTCTAGGTTCACTTCCCTATCTTCTATTTTTTCTAGGAAACTATGAATGGTAAGGGAATCCTCAAAATACTGGTCCCATGGGTAGGTGACTAAATTTATTGTTGCTCTCCTATCCCCAAGCCACCATTCACAACTCCTTATAAGGTCAAGGTAGGGTGAGTGATAATCTAGCCCTAGAATTTTAGCTATGTTTACTCTCTTGATTTTACCCAATTCATCTGATCTATATTTTATGATATCAAGATGTTTGCATAGGTGTTCCCACTCTTTCCTAGATGTTTGGTGTCTTTTCTCAAAAATAAGGTTAACTTCTTGTTCTAATAGTAATTTTCTGAGGTCAATGGATGCAGATTGTTTGATGCAATTTTCTATCATCTAGCAATATTTTTACTTCTCTTTTGTTCTTCCTTTTTTCTTTTTTTTTTTTTTTTTGTTTTGTTTTTGTTGATAATTTAAAGCAATCCTACTATTGTTAAGACTCAATCTATAATTCATAGCCAATGAATTTATACATCCAACCCTTAACATAGTAAGAGAAAAATAAAATTTTGATTTTAAAGTAATCTTTTATAACTAGTTTTTGGGAATAGTTTTTTAAATTTTTACTAAAATTAGGTGTGATTTACATCCAATGAATCTAACTAATTTTAGCACAATAGGAGGAAAATAAAGTTTTTAATTCTAAAGCAATCCTACTATTACTAAAATTAGGTGTGATTCATAATGAATCTATACAACTAATTTTAGCACAATAGGAGGAAAATAAAGTTTTTATTTCTAAAGCAATCTTATTGTTACTAAAATTAGGTGTGATTCATAGAGAATGAATCTATACAACTAATTTTAGCACAATAGGAGGAAAATAAAGTTTTTATTTCTAAAACAACTTTACTACTACTAAAATTAGGTGTAATTCATAGACAATGAATTTATACAACTAATCTTAGCACAATAAAGTAAAATGAAATATTGCTTGAAAAGTAAATTTTGTTGGAAATGAAATTGCTGAAATAAAAGGTTAAATTGTTGTTACTTATTTGATTATTTAGGAGAATTTCACTATGATTGTGTCACTCAATCATACCTACTTCCTATTTCCATAGGTCAGAGAACCCAGACCAAAGCAAGCAATAACAACCACCCAATGCTTGGAAATTTTTGAAATGAAAATTGTTGAAATCAAATATTAACTATGAAAGTAGTAAAATGATTCTAAGAAAAAAGAACCTGGCAATATCGAACAAAGGGGATTTTTGGGACTTCTTGTGCCACTCTAACTCATATGCATGCCAAGGACTCGTACCTCTTCCCACATACAAGTAAGCCTCTCTTCTTGCACAACTAGTAGTCTTTGATTAAAAATTATGACACTGCTCTCCCGACAATGATGCCAAAATGTCTAGCTGTAAACTCTACATTTATTTATCAATCTAGGGTGAATGATTTAAAGGGTAGAAATCCAATATAGATTATACCAAATGATTAATCTTCAGACTTAATTTTGTTTCTCTTAGTTTCAGGTTTGTAAAAAATAATAATAGTTATAGGAAAATAAATTGTGTTGAATTGAAATAAAATGCAATGTATGATTTATATTTAATTAAATACTTTTTATATTTTTTGATGTGGATCCATGTGCAACCTATTGATATTAACTATCTATTTTTACTTTATAGTCTATGATGATGCAATTTATTTTAATTGATAAATTAAAGTTAATCTATGTACTAACTATTCCTATCCTATTTTAGGGGTGAGAGAATAGGGATTGGTTGTAGGAGTGGGCCCTACCTCCTAGAGGATAGTGTAAATATTTCTCCCCTAAACTATTTTACTTCAGTAACTAATGTGCATTAATACTACTAACATTATTCTATTTTATGAATGTAGGAAAATATAGTAAAGACTACATAAGCAAGTAAATCATAATAAAGCAAATGACATAGTTACCAAAGACATGATGAAAAGTGTTGCTGCTTTATTGCTAGAAATTCAAATGTATAGTATCTTCGAACATCAAATCTTCAAGTAGAAATTGTATATAAAATATCAGAGTGTAAACATTAGAACATTAGACATTAGAATTCCACTATTTCAACATTTCAACATTAGACCTTTTCAAAGGTCTCTCTTGTACTTTATAATGTCACTTGGACATTCTTAATGAAATTCTTCCACGTATTTTCCATGTGGCTCTGTTGGCTTGATGATTCAGATACTATATTTTCAACAATAAAAAGCTAAACTTATAATAATTTGTAACCAACTTGGACTTTGTCACAATCCCTATGGTCCAAGTGGCAAACTAACGAACTAACATAATCAAAAGTTCTTAATTTAAATAATCCATTGATGCAACAAATACAACTATTCATCCTTTATTCCAGGAAGAGACAAAATAAGCTTGCATCAGAATCTAAACATCTTAACAATATAATAATTTTACAACTTTATAATAACAACTTAAATAAATATACAATCTCGTGCATAATGCCAACATGTCAGTCAACTGTGCTGACTGTGTATGCCTTGTAATACTGCTACGTTGTCACTGGATGTGGCATAACAACACGTTGGATAGTTTGACTTAGCCAACATTCCTTTCTGTAACGTCTTTCAGTAGATGCTTTCTGTAACAACTTTGTAGTTGTATTCCATAGCATCTTTCTGTAGCGTCCATCCACGTGGCTCCTTAACACGTCATCCTCATGGTTGGTCTATCCATGCCTGTTATCTGGTCTGTGCCTTGCCTCATCCTGCTCTGCGAAGCTCCTGCAATGTTCTCCTACCAAAACACATAGAAACTTGCACACTTTTGCGTAAAATATAAGCATAAATCACTTTTATCATCAAGGATCAAATTCATTCATAAATCACATAAATAAGATAAAATGATCATAAAACTACATTCATTTTCATGAATTTATAGATAGAAAATGAATTAAACTTGCATAAAATATGTGTTGTTTTAGCACTCATCACCAAGACCTCCATATTATCATTTATAATCATGTTCTTTAGAGGGAGTCCCAAAAGGTAATTATTTCTTATGTTGGAAGCTCGTCTGTTGTTCCTCAAGTGCCTAAGTCTAGTCATTGTGAAAGCATTTTCCTAGATGCAATTGATGGAGATGCCCAAAATCATTTATATCCAAAAACCAACCATATGTTATAGTTTGGATATAAAGTTGATGACACCCCTCCCACAGTGAAGTCGAAGGCCCAATGTCGCTCAACCTACAACAAGTCCTAGATTGGAAAATAAAAATCCCTCATTATCCTTTGAGCAAGAGATGAGGATTCTCCCACTATGCTTCACAAATTCAAACATGAGGACATCTCAACATGGTACTCCTCTTAAAATGGAGATCCCTAGAGTGGATTCTCTAATCCATCCAACCACACATAGTAGAGAACATGCATCTCATTCATCATAAAGAAAGGCTACATTCAGGAGGTTGATGAACTGGTGAGTGTTGTTTTTAGAGCAACCAAAATAAATACCTCTTTACTATAGCAGGTTATATTCATCCTAGATAAATTTAAAAACTAGTTCAAGGGCGATGAACAAGAAAATCATGTGGAAATTGTAGACACCCAAAAGTTGCACACTGCTATACCTACGTACTTGTAGATCCTTTTGGACACTTGTAGGTTTACATAGGCCATCCTAGGTACCCCTAGGCTATCGTAGACCAGTGTAGACTATTGTAGATCCTCCTAGACATGCGTAGATTGTTGTAGTCATGCGTAGTCATACGTAGATGGTCGTAGTCATGCGTAGTCATGCGTAGATCACCATAGATTGTCATAGCATCGTGTAGACTCCCATATACTACTTCACCAGCTTTCAGGTCCTAAACCCTCATAAGCCTTCAAAATCACATCCCATGCATTGGGATATCCTCCAACAACCTATTTGCACTCAATTGAGGCCCCCACGGGGTATTAGTTGACCAAAATAATTAATAAGTCAATACCTAAAATCTAATTTAATGTTGACTTCACTTAAGTCACCTTTTTAGGGTAAATTTGATTAAAAGAACCCTTAATCTTGATTAACACTAATTACATCCTCCCACATGTGTGAAATTAGGGTTTGTTAGGATATTTCTTTAATCATGTCCTAAATTGACTTAAGCACCTCCTAATCAGGATTAGCCCTAATCCATCCTCACACATGTGTGAGGATGAGATATTTCTCATAAGGAATGTGATGTTGCCACATTGCATTTCTTAACCTAACCCTAGTCAGAATCAAACCTAGGTTTAGTCTATCTAACCCCCCCTGCACCTTGCCTTTTCCTATAAATAATGGGTCCTAAACCCCTAATTAGCTCTCTCACAAATTCAACAAAGCATAATTACTCTACTGAAATGGAAAGCCAATATTGAACAGTCATTTCCCGATGCACATAGTCGGATTTCAATGGTACATAGAGGCACCCCAGCTGCCTAGGAGTCGACCCACCGAAAGGATTTTGCAGAAGAGGCATCACAGCTCAGATCGCCCCTTGCCCCATGAATCCGGCCTCAGTTCACCCCTCGGTGGCGAATTGGGTCTACAGGCCCCAAATCACTCTATATTTGGGAGGTAAGCTCTATTTCATCATATTATTACCTTCTGCATAATTTATTTCATGTTTTGTTCTATTTTTATGGTCATTTCATCTTCATAAATATGGGGCCTGACTAAGGCAAGCCCCCCATCGTACTAACACCCTTTTGCAGGTTATTCATAGGTTATGTAGCAAATCTGAAGAGGGAAAGTAACATCAAACCAATAACAACCTGATGGTGGCCCACATACAAAGAAGCCCACCTACACTGAGGGACGATCGAAGAAGACATCAAATTGATTGTAACATTGTTAGGAAGAGAAATGGATAAAGGGCATCATGTCCCTCTTGTAACACGTATCTTTTAATATCAATGGAATCATAGTCTCTTTGTTTAATGCATCATTGTGTTTTGTGTTAAATTATCAAATATCATTTTCTAACCATTTCATTCTGGCATGCCTGATGGGACCCCCACAATGGATAGTGCTAGATTCATTTTCTTTGTAAATCTAACATTATCCTCTATTTCTGTGTCTTGCAGGTACCAAATCTATTTTCCATAGAGACCTCCAAAACCCTAGGAAACACCCTAGGTCATCAGAACTCTGATTTGAAGCCTCTATAGTTGATTCGCCCCCGCCTCATGAACTTGCTACCAATTCACCCCTGGGTGGTGAAGTGCATTTCAGAGCCCCAAAACCTAAATATCTTGTTGTCTCAGACCTCTCTGCAACCTAAAAAATCCCTCTGGACTGTTAGATATATATGAGCCTTCAAAACCTAATTCACCCCCGGGTGGTGATTTGAGTGTAGAAGCCTCAAAAACCCCCAAATCAACTGGGGTGATCTTTTCAGGGGCCAAGAAAACCCCCTTAGCATCAGAATGTAGGTATGTTCACTTTTTCTCTCTGTTGCAAGTTTTGGAAACAAAAATTTCACTAACTAGTTAAATAATCATTGCTAGACATAGTTTTGTTTTCATTGCAAAGTTGTCGAATCCTTAGGGTTTCTAAAATTTTTAGGACCTGCAACTTTCCAGCAAGTGTACAAAATTTATTTCTCAAATAAATTTGCATTTGTCTTTTATTTTTGCATGTAGCATAAGCCTAAGTTGTTCTTCCTTCATTGATAGCTTCCATTGCTAAAAGGAACTTTACATTCTAAAGTAAAATTAGGGTTTCTAATCCCCTCTTACATTTTTGAAAGAATTTTGCATTCTAAAGTTCAAGTTAGGGTTTCCTAATCCCCTTTATTTCACACACTTGGATTGCATGTTTCTATGCTTTGCAAAGTAGATTAATTTGTTTTATAAAGGCATTTAGGACTAGACCATTTCTTTGCAAATAATATAAGTTATCTAATCATTTGCTTTCGAAAAGGCATTAGGATTAGTTTTCTTTTGAAAAGGCAACTAGTTAGTTTCTTACCTTGCATACATCGTTAGCAAAACACAAACCCACACACACTCACATGGTATTTAAACAAGTGGTGAGATTGGACTTCATCCCCAATCCATCACTCGAGACTGGTGTGGATCGAGTTGCACTCTCCATCAGCTCACCCCCTAGACACCTAGCAGCCCCACAGGAGTGGTTTTCTGGATTTCATCACCAAAAAATCCCCCACTTTTGTGATTGGGCCCTGGATTTCATCACCAACGGTTACCTATAGAGTGGGATAGGATTAGCACCTTCATCCACAAGGCTCATATAATTTATGGAATTGGTAACTATCGTTCTTGACTAAGCCCACTCGAGGGTGAAGCGAAAGCATGGGTATGTCGGTAGCAGGTCTTAGACAGTGCCACCTCTTCTCGTGAGAGGATATTGTGAACTCACTTCAGCATAGTGAGTTCCACCCCTTTAGGATATCATTTTACTGCACCTTCCATACAGGTCACCATTCGCACATTGCGGTACCATTCTATCCTGTGCATCTTTGGGTGTTGTAGGAGGTTTGATATTGATGACATTCTCGACTTGCTAGAGTATTCACTCCATTACCCATGATTCTACATAGGGAGTATCAACATTACAACACACAAAATGAATATAACACTTTTATTTTCTCAACATTTAGAATTGATTCTGGTCTACCATTGTTTGCATGATCATAGACCGGTCTCAACACATTACACTATATATTGTTTTTCTACACATAACATGTCACTTACTTTACACTTACATTAGACATAGTTGAGTCTACATCACACAGGGTTTATTCCTAAAAACCCCTTTTACACATGCCACTATGCCTGTGGTTACCCATAGTAGAGCGCGTGAGCAAGCACGCTCTATGGAGGAATGGCCTCCCCCTTCCTCTAGTCAGTCCACTCTTACTCCTTCGATCATGAAGGAGAGGATCATAGACACATCTGATTCATGCATAGAATCCGATGTACAATTCACACACATGATGCCTCATGATGAGATATCAACTTTGAGTGAAATCCTCGCTACTTCACTCATAGAAGATTACCCGCTCCTTTCAGCCCCATCCTCACCTAATCCATCGACCACGTTCTATGACCATGTGATCTACATAGCACTAGGACAACCTCCTCCATCCTTCACCATAGATGAGGAGGTCATGCCTACTTCACCCACCTTCGCACATCCCTTCTTCCAAAATCTATCTCAATCCCTATTTGAGAATGATTCCTCCCTTCTAAACCGTACCCATCCTGAGGTCACATCATTCACCCCTACCATAGGAATGGTGTCTAACCCATCCTCCTCCACTGTAGGAAGCCAAAAACCATCCTTCCAAACTACACAACAAATCCCTACCCAGCAAGAACCGCAAGCATTCCCTCAAACCTCACACCCATACTCTTCACAAGAGTACCAACCATCCTCTTCCCAAGAGCCATTCTTCACCATATCTGAGGGTACCTCCTAGTAGCCTCTTCAGACACAAGATGCACAAACCCAAGTAGGAGTGTACACATATACTTTCCCCTCAACCCAAGCTCCTACTTCGATAGCTTATCCCACTTTTTTAGTAGCTTTTCCACCAATCTCCCAGGTATCCAGAGTGTACGACACCCAACCTTTAGAGACACCTTTGCCTATGATGACCTTTAGGATACCACCACCTATTCCTTTTTAGGCTCCCACTACCAATATCCATCCTACCTATGGACCGACACCGATAGCTTATCCACCCACTCAACCAAATTATTCCACATAGTTTACCTTCCCTACTTCCTACCCTCCAGGGTAGAGATAGATCCCATATTTTGATACCTCATCTTGACCACCCCTAGCACCAGTAGTACCAACACCTACACTACCACCAACTACACCTAGCTTCTTTATGCCTCCTCTAGTTTGGTCATCACCACCCATGGCTCAACCAATACAACAGGCTCCAAACCAACAAGTACCTATGCCACAACCATATGCCTCATAGTCATAGTATTACTACCCACAATAGACACCTACCCCACAACCTAGTGTGCCCATAGACACGACAACACATGTCACCCAGTACCCACCTTATCATGATCAGGCACAATAGTATTCCCCATAGTATTATGAAGAACAACAATACCAATATCCACCACATCCATAGGGTCAACCTACCATAGCCCAACCCTCGACTCCTATGACACCCGAACTTCAACTCTTATGAGATGAAGTCAAAATGTTGAACCTACGCACCTCTAGCTATGGGCCACAAAAGCCTTGTTATGATGAACTATGCAATGATCCAATTCACCCATCAGTTCCCATTCCTCCCTATCCCTATCACTTCGAAATACCAAAATTTGACAAGTATAGAGGTAAGGAAGATCCTAGAGAACATGTGAGCAACTATCGCTCGTCCTGCTACCAACTTCATAGTAGTAACCCTCTTATGTTGCGTACCTTCTCCCTATCCCTCATTGGGCCAACATTGGATTGGTACAACATGCTCCCATGCCATAGCCTGTATACCTTTGAGCAGCTGGCCAATTCCTTCTTAGAGCACTTTTCCATCAACATCAAGAAAAAGACCATATTTTTTGATGTCTACGCCTTATGATAGGTGGATGATGAACCCATTACTGAGTTCATTTCTATATGGAGAGCGATTATCCATGACCTCACCCATAGCCTCCCCACCTCGGAGCTTGTGACACTCTTTTCCAAGAGTTGCCACAAACACATTTCCACATCCCTCCAACTTCACCAAAGTCATACTTTTGAAGATGCTATCTCACAAGAAAAAGTGATCAAAGATATTAAGGTTCAGTCTAGGAAGATTAAGTTGAGAGCCAAATCCAACTATAACTCCAACTTTCACTTCAATAGACCCACACCAAATCAACCTTACCCATGGCCACCATAAACCAACCAAGTCATAGCTACTACCCTAGCACTAGTACCGACTCCTCCACCATATACACCACAACCACAAGCACTCCAAGCTAATGCTCCTACCCCACCTCGACCATAACAATATTATGGCATGCACCCATAGGGTCCACCATGCAACTTTACACCCTTATCAAAATCATTACCAGCCCTGTTCCATATATTGTATGAGGGCAACCATCTCGTTCTACCTGAGATCCACCCATTGGATCCAAATTCACCCAAGCCTCATGACTATAATGAGTAGCTCTTCTATCCTTTCCATAGGTAGCATGGCCATAATATCGATTCATGTCACTCCTTCTATGGGCAAGTTCAAGACCTAATCGATAGGGGCACTATTCAGGTAGCAAACCCTCTAGCCCCATAGAACCAAAACCTAGGGATTTTCCAAAACCCTCTACCAGATCATAGAGGACCCAATCCCCCTAGACCTCCAAACAATCCTCCAGCACCACCTCACCAAGTCAACAATGTCCAACATGATCCTCCATCACGTGGTGTAGTAGGTATGATCAACCTTACTATGAGGAACCAACGGTACCCATGCACAGAACAACACCTATTGTTTCTCCCCCTATCTAGTTTACATCCCCACAAACATCTCAAATGCCTAATACCATACCACCACCACCTCAAAATGTGATTACCATCCATGGTAGTCTAACCCATCAGCTACGTAATGCCCCTACATGGCTATCCATATTTGATCTCCTACAACAGTCTCAACCCCATCATGAGGCATTGAATGACATCCTACATTCCATTGACTTAGAGACACATGACACAAATGCCTTTGTCAATTTCATAGGGAACATCCCATGATGCCTCCAACCTTCAATTAGTTTCCATGACCATGAGATAACAAAACTCATTGGTGAAGGAGTCGATCCTCCCCTCCACATACAAGCTAATATCAATGATATTACCTACAAGCGGGTACTCATTGACATGGGCTCATCCATCAACATCATATCCATAGTAGCCCTACATCACCTACACCTCCCTCCAACCCATTTTTCCACACCTTCCCTAGACCTACATGCTTTCGATGGCTCCATGAGACCTACCATAGGATCCATAGTTCTACCCATTCATGTAGGCATCCATACGATCCCCATCCTCTTTCATATCATCCAAGGAGAAATGCAATACAATATTCTCCTCGGTCACCCTTGGATTAGAGACATGCAGTGTGTCCCATCCACATTACACCATTGCCTCAAGTACATCCACAATGGACTTGTTCACTATGTCCCAACCGATGGAGACCCCTTTAAGTTTTGTAATGTCATAGACCTTCCCCCTACACCTTCATTCTCATCCTCCCAACTATTCCCTATATCTTCTCACCAATCAATAGGAGCATCGATATCCTCCCCAATTTCCACCTCAACATCCCAATGTTCATCAAGAACACAAGCCTCGATATCTGCACCATTAGCATCATCTTCTAGGGGACCTAAAACTGCTACCATGCCTTCCTCACCATCATCCTTATGGCCTCCACAATCCTCCCAACCTCTACCATTCCAATTTCCACCCATGGTGTCACAACCACCATTGCCACCCATCACACAACCGACTACATTACCTCCTCCACCCTTGCATATGGAAGCCCCTATCCTTCCTACATCACAAACACCTCCTCTTCCCTTTTGATTGAAACCTAAGACATTCATGTCTCCATGCATCCCTGCACCTGCATCGATGTCATCCCCTACATAGAACAAATATCCTATTCAAGCCACAACAACCAAACATCATGAACCCGAACAACCAACACCCAGCTCGGATGAACCTCCACACCCTTCAGCTACCACCATTAGGGAATCCCAACTTTCTCCTTCCTCATCTAATTCGGATATGCCACCCCAGTCTCCAGAGCATGCCACACCATGCATATCCATCTTCATGACAAACAATGGCCTAGGAGACTATAATGTATGTGATGCCCATGTATGTGACACCCCTATCCAATCTACCCAAGACTTTGGCCATCCCTCAGCCTCGGTGTTGACTATTGGAACCATTGTCCAACTAGGAAGCCCTAACAATTATACCAATTTTGTGTATGCGAGAGTAGACTCTTCGATCCCCTCACCAACTTCTCCACCACCACAATCTAGCTCTGGTGATGCAATTACACACCTAGCCAACCCTCAATTTTCCTTGTACTACCTACAACATTTTCATTGGCATGGGTTCGGGCTAGGCCATTATGAGCAAGGGCTACGTACACCCATTAACCCTCGTGTCCGATCACCTACCGACAAAACTGGCCTAGGTTATCACCCAACCATCATCTATACATTAGAATATGAGATCCAAGATCTATCCTTACATCCTCCTCCATGTCCAACACACACCTTGGAAGAGTACATTGATATGGATATGCTAGAAGACACGCCTTCACCCACATCAACCATCATCGTCCCCTATGATTTCTTTCAAGAATCTCCTATGTCCGATACCTCCTCATTTTGTGATATGAATAGATTGGCAGAACACTTCGCTACCTTATCCCTGGCTACA
This sequence comes from Wollemia nobilis, assembly GCA_028583015.1. Taxonomy (NCBI): domain Eukaryota; kingdom Viridiplantae; phylum Streptophyta; class Pinopsida; order Araucariales; family Araucariaceae; genus Wollemia; species Wollemia nobilis. The sequence continues at coordinate 4,731,400 of JAQPPZ010016414.1, read as the reverse complement.
CCATCGATAGAGTCAGACCCAATCCCACCTGATCCACCATCGATAGAGCCAAACCTAGTCCTCCCGATCCACCATCGATACGCTTACCTATATTCCTACCTATACATAGATAACTATAGAGAGTAGCCTCTCATCCTCGTTCACCACCAGTTGTCCTATGACCTCCCTTGAGTCTCTTAGGATGTGCACAAACTATCCAACCTCCCTCACTAGACTCTACCCCACCTACTTCACCTACAACATCGATCAACATGGTTGAGGTAGACTTACGCTCTCCCCTCCATTATAGCCACCAGTGAATTCGAGATGATACCCCAAACCCAAACTTTATCGATCTCACATATCTCACACATACTAGTACCTAGAGACTTCCTTCTCTCTCCTCATGTCTTGAGGGTAGCAAATACCCCTTCCTCATCCACGTCATCCCAAACCCCTCAGGTCCATCACACGGCATTTACATAGATGATGAATATGAGTTCAGTGAAGCCATTGATGACTTCAACCTCATTCCTATCCCTGAATAGTTACGTGATGGATCTCACATGCTCATCGAGGACACTATCGATGTAGACATCGGTGATGATCCAAAAAATCTGCACATCCTCAAATTAGCCACTAGCCTCTCACCGAAGGAGCGCATTGCCTTCACAAATTTCCTTTGCAAGTATATAAAAGTTTTTGCATGGTCTTACAAAGACATGTCGGGACTTGACCCCATCATAGTAGTGCATAATCTTATACTAGATCCCAATGCCAAACTAGTAAGATAAAAGCTATGATGCATGCATCCAACTATCACATTGATAGTGAAATCCGAGCTCCAAAAGCTCCTAGATGTTGATTTCATAGTACCCATCGACTATCCCGAGTGGGTATCCAACATGGTCCCTATCCCCAAACCATCCGATGATGTTCATGTTTGCACAGACTTTTATGACCTAAACAAAGCTTGTCCCAAAGACAACTTCCCTTTACCCAACATTGACTCCCTCATTGACTCTATCGTAGGTCATGAAATGATTTCCCTCATGGATGGATTTTTAGGATATAATCAAATTAGAATCAACCCAACCGATCAACACAAAACTTCCTTCACAACACCCTAGGGGACCTTTTGCTACAAGGTCATGCCCTTTGGCCTTAAAAATATTGGGGCAACCTATCAATGAGCCATGACCTACATATTTCATGATCTAATGCACAAAAATATGGAAGACTATGTAGATGATCTCATAGCCAAATCAAAGAAATGTGTCGACCATCTCGAAGATCTCCATCAGATTTTTGATCGACTACTAGAACACAACGTGCGCCTCAATCCTAAGAAGTGCGTGTTTGGTGTTACATCAAGAAAAATACTAGGATTCATTGTCTCCCAATGAGGCATTGAAGTAGATCCTAGTAAGGTAAAAGCCATCATCGAGATGCCTCCTCCTACCACACTAAAGCAATTGCGTAGCCTCCAGGGCAAGATTACCTCCATTCATAGATTTATAGCACAATTATCAGATAAATGTCAACCATTCAACCATCTCCTCCAGAAAGGAGTAAACTTCAAATGGGATGATAAATGTCAAGGAGCATTTGATGCTATCAAAACTTACCTTACATCACCATCGGTTATGTCACCACCACACCCAAAATTACCATTGACTCTATACATTTTAGCCATAGAACTTGTGCTAGGTACACTCCTAGCCCAAAAAAATGTGCTCGATAAAGAGTAGCTATCTACTACATCAGTCGCACACTAGTTAGTTATGAGACAAGATACGGATATATGGAAAAACTATGCTTAGCAGTCGTATTTGCTACTCAAAAATTATGCCACTACATGTTAAACCACACAACTTTTGTCATCACCCAAGACAATCCCCTATGGTACATGATGAACAAGAGTTATCACAATTCATGCACAACCAAATGGATCATGCTCCTAACTGAGTTTGACCTAGAATTCGTATCTCAAAAGTCTATCAAAGGACAAGTCATCATCGACCAACTGGTTGAAGCTCCATTGACTGATAATCAACCCCTACTCATTCAACTCCTCGATGATTCCATATTTCACATAATCAAAGATGAGGAATACATCAAACCAGAATTCATGGCTGACCTCACCATGTTCTTTGATGGTTCTAGGTGTCTCCACGTTGGGGGTGCAGGCATTGTCTTCTTTACACCTGAAGGAGAACCACTCCCATTTTCATTCAAACTTGATTTCCCTTGTACCAATAACAATGTAGAATATGAAGCCCTAATCCTAGGACTAAAACAAGCACACTCTATGCACATCAAATGCCTCCACATCATAGGTGATTCACTTTTGATAGTCAATCAAGTGTAGGAACTCTGGCTATGCAATTGCCCAGTTCTCCAACAATACAAGAAAATCGCACAACTCCTATCCCAATTTGAGTGGTATGCCCTCGAAGCCGCTCCACGATCATCAAACCATTTTGTAGACACTATGGCCTCCTTAGGGTCCCTCATCCCATAAAACCCAACATCCGACACAACATCTGTATCTATCCATACACTTACTCGATCTGCTATATCACCCACGCCTCCTATAGATGATGGTGGTGTGTATGTGGTAAATACTGAACCCCATGATCCATGGTTCTCACAAATGAAATATTACATCAAGTTAGGTTTCCTACCATGTGATCTACCCCATGCTCAATGCCGAACCTTCAAACAAAGAGTGATCCACTATACCTTGTTGGGGGACATCCTTTATCATCGTAGCTATGATGACATACTCTTGCGTTGCCTAGAACCACAAGAATCACAATGGGTTGTACAAGAAACCCATGATGGTACTTGTGGTGGCCATTTTAGTGGCATGGCAATCACTAAACGCATCCTCCGTATGGGTTACTACTAGCCCAAAATGGAGCAAGACTATTGCGAGTATGTCAAACATTGCATCAAATGCCAACAACATGCCAACCTAACACATTTACCCTCCCAAGAACTTCAACCAATCTAGTCCATGTGGCCCTTCTCCCAATGGGGTCTAGATCTAATTGGACAAATTACACCTACTTCCTCTAGTAATCATAAATTTATCATCATGACAATAAAATATTTTACCAAGTGGGTCGAAGCCATCCCATTGGTCCAAACTATAGGAGCCAAAATTGTAACATTCATCATAGAGCATATCATATGCCACTTTGGAATTCCCTCCCAAATCATTTTAGATAATGGGAAATATTTTAAAAACAAGACTGTCCGAGCTCTATGTAACAAATTTCACATACACCATAGCTTTTCTACCCCATATTACCCTCAAGGAAATGGCTAGGTAGAGGCCATGAACAAAACCATCTGTTCCATCCTCCATAAAATTATAGTAGAATCTCATCGGGATTGGCATAATCAAATACCCCTAGCCTTGTGGGCATATCGTACGAGCATCCATACTCCTACTAGGGCAACACCTTTTTCACTTGTATATGAGGTAGAAGCTATCATGCCCCTTGAGCTTGAGATACCTTCATTATGGATATCTATGAAGGATTTCATTGATGATGACACTGCTCACCAAGCTCATCTAGATCAACTAACACTTCTCGATGAACATCACATTCATGCAATCGAGCACACACGAGTCTATCAAGATCACCTTCATCGTGCCTACAATAGTAAGGTACATCAGTGTGAGTTTAATATTGGTGACTTGGTTCTCAAAGAGAACCAGCAAATCACAAGTCAGCCTCACCAGCAACATGATAAATTCGCTCCAAACTGGTTGGGCCCATTCATGGTTACACACAAATATGGTTTAGGAGCATATCATCTAGCCGATATTGAAGGCCTTAATGATCCTGAACCCATCAACATCTTGCACCTTCATGCATTCAATGCATGATGCACAAACACATTCACCATCATGAGTGTCACATAGTATTAGTAGTAAATCACTAAGCACATCACCATGTGAATCTATTATTTCTACTTTATTATTTCTCTATACATGTACGTTTCACCTTTCTACCATTTTTATGCTCAGGGTATTTATTTTTCCTTTTGTAGGACTCACATCATCAGTAGGAGAGCTCTACAATGGCCTCACCTACCACCATGCAGGACCATCCACAACCACAACAAAAACCCATCACACCGGCCGATCTAGCCCGACCACCAGTTGCCCTTCACACCAGGCGCTCCTCACATTCATCCCATTTAGGCCATCATACTTCACCTCGACACCATTCCCCTCACCACCGAGGCTCATCCTATTCACCACACTCTAGAGATAGCCAGGTCACCATATCCTCTTTTGATGAAAAAGAGGAATCCACCCAACCCCAAGAATAGGGGTCACCCTCCCATCCATCTGATGATCTCAGACATCACTATTCACCAACAAATCACCCCCATCATCCCATAGGATCCTATCACCCACCTAATAGGGAGTATACACCTCATCCACCTCACCCTACATTTCTACCTACTTCACTTCCCAATGGTGAGTCTACCTATTCCTAAGCTTTGCAAGCCCATGTGGCCCAAGCTACTCAAGATGGTCATGCAAACATGCCCCCTTCCCATTCACATCATCGCTTAGAGCCATCACCTATGCCACCGGTCCTCAAGACACCACCTTTGCCACTATGAGGCATACCATCCCAACAATGCTTGCAATCACCATAGTCATTCCACTCCACTACTTCATCATCCCAACCACACCCATTTTCTACCATGCATCAGGTCATTCCATTCACATTGGAATCTTGATCACCCCCTTCCCCAATACCATCACCACCACACCATGAGATACAACATCTCATCTCCCATATCGAAGCTCTAGAGTTGCATATGAGCCACTACCATTGCCATATTCACCCATGATAGTCTCCCATGACCCATCCATCCTCACCACCACATAGACCCCTCCTTCGACCTCGGACTCGACCCATGCTAGAACCCAGACCCATGCCTCCATTACCAGATCATCCTTCACCTAGGCCTCGCTCACCTCCAGTAGACCCATACATTTATCCTATGCCTATTCCACACACATCGTTATCTAAAATGTTCCATCATCTCATGCATCAGGGCCTTATTGACCTACCCAAGATTCGACCCATTGATCCCTCACATTCTAAACCATGCAACTACAATGAGAATCAATTTTGCATTTACCATCACCAACCAGGTCATGATATCGAAGAGTGCAGATCATTCAAAACCCTGGTGCACAACATGTTGCACGATGAGCGTACCCCATCACCAGAGCATTCTCTTCCATTTAGCCAACTTCTAAGTCCCCCACATCACATTACCTCTAGAACATTGCCACCTCGTAGTACCCTAATAATGCCATCCCATTACATCCACAACATGTCCAATTATAGTAGTAATCACAACCCAAGCCACATCATCACTTCACCATCCCACTCCCGATCGGACCCATGCCATTTCACCCGATAGTAGTTTCAGTTACTCTTCTTCTTCTATCTCATTCTTCTACTTCTTACATACATTGATTCATTTCTTCTCTCCTATCTTCGTTGGCTTTTGGTGATCCCCTTTTCTTGATTGGTTACCAATGTCCACTTCTTCTCACTTCTTCCACCTGTACATTCCACTCTCACATCTTCCTTCTTTTTGGTGACTATTACATACACTTATACAACTCACAACTTATACATCTACTACACACACACACCCCACACGCTGGGGCAACCATGATCATAGCATCACACTTTTTGTCATCATTGCACACTTTACTCATCTATAAATAGGTTTTTCTAAAATTCTCCTTCTACACAACGTAACTTTCCTCTTGTAGATATTGCATTCCCCCACTTGCATCATTTACATTTACATCCATTGCACATATTCATATGCTTTATAGTTAGAATTTTAATTCATGTTTGTACATTCTCCCCCAAAATGCGCCTCAGCAGGAGTAATACATGCACTTGTTAGCATCACCACCTGGATGTCCATTCCCCCTTTTTAGGATAAGGGTATACATAGGTGTCATGTTTAATTTTGACTACTCTGTAGTTCAGGCAATCCAGTGTCACCCATAGCTACTGAGTCTTGTACATTCTTCTTATGGTCCTTTAGGCTGGTTCAACTTCTCTCATGGATCACTCACAACAGGTTACACATTAAACAATTTTGAGCTTAGGAAAGAGGACATCTTGAGTAGATATCACCATCTAGTGAATGGTATCCCCTACTCATCCTATCACCTGCATGGTCAACATACGACCTAGGGATAAACAAAGGGATCAAGCATAAGCAAAAATAAATGATTGGGTAGAAAACAAACTTCATCACCCATACAAAAAGAGCACCACAAAAAAAAAAAAAAAAAAAAAAAAAAAAAAAAAGAGCACTACCACAATCAAATAGGTTAACATTAGAACAGGGAAGAAAACAAAAGGAAATACCTCTTGATATCACCCATGTTATGCTTATCACCTTTGGTCCTTAGGTTCAACATAACACCATGGGATGATTTCCATCACTAGCAATAGGCTCCAAGAGCCTGCCTACCAGTGGAATAGTCTTACGGGTGACAACACATCTCTCACATTAGCATCTCACTTTTGTATAGATCACTATTGTGGATGGATGAGCTAGCTAGTCCGGTAGCATCTACAATGGGTTAATCCTACCTCCCTCAAAATGGATAAATGAACCTTACACATTCACACACATAGGTCCAAGATAGACTTTGAACCAGCCCGATTATGTTATAAGTTGCCACAAAACTTGTATAGCTAAGGGTTTGAGATTTGATTGTCATAACTATGTTAGTCAAAGCCATTACACATGCCTTACATTATCCACCATCCCTAAAATCATGGAATGGATCACATCCATACAGGTAAATGCCATGATACAAGTGCTTCCTTGGTGCATTTCAGTAAGTCCATACATGCATCCATGCATCTATGTCATATACATTTGCTACACCTTATAGTTATGCATTTGTCTTACATACATTCACGAAATCAAATTACATTATGCATTCATGCTACATACATTCCAAAATCAAATTACAACATTGCATTTACTCTATGTACATTCATTACAACATCACATTCGATATCACATCACACTGCATTCGAAACATAATCATGCATACTATTCTACAATTCATTCATATGAAAGAACGATAATAGATCTAAACCATTCACACATATGTATCTATTAATCATACATACCTACAAATTATATTGTGCTACCTATGCAAATATAAACACAATACATTCCAAACCATCAAAATCACACATGCATATATAATAACCAAAATCAAGGTATATATATATCATCATCCAAAAAATGCTCGAAGGCTACAACCTAGGACCATGCCCATCACATATAGCATCCAAAATTCCCGTAGGCTACAATCAAATATAACTCCTAACTATCACCATGAGTCCCCCCATGTCCCTCCTGGCTCCCTCGCCTCTCCACCTGGCTCGACTCTACAATGAACTCTAGAACTAGATCTACTAATAGGCTGCTCCATAGTAGGTGGATCCTACACCTCAACCCTCACACCAACCTCTACTATCGAAGCAACACTATGCTGACTCTGATGTGAGGGTGCTCATACTCATGACTGTATCCTGGACTATGATACCACCTACTCATAATCAAGAAGAGGAATCTTATGCACCGATAAAGAAGTCTCACATAATAACTTCTTGGTCGTCTCCACAGCTAGCTGACCAGTCAGGCTCATAATAGTCTGAGCCTGCCTAGCCATCGTGACTCTCAACTACTCGCCTCGGTCCCCTACTTGACCATCCTAGCCCTCAGCTGCTCCACCTCTACCTCCAACTGATGGACTCTATCTCGTAGCACCCGTGCCTCATCCTCTACATCTCCCCTCATCGAGATATCAATAGGAATCTATTATGCTACATCTATGAATACACCAATATCAATGGTGTCATCCACGTCACCCACAATAGTAGCAACACCTACCTCCTCCTCTCTCCCAGCAGCCTATCCCATATCCACATCAACATCCATGGGCACCTGCTCCACCCTCACATCTTGGGTGCTCGCTCCACCACCCAAGTGGTATCATGAGCATCATAGAGGAACCTCCTCTTCATCACCAGCTACATCCTCGACCCTAGCTCTCCTACTAGTCATCCCTCCGATGGAGGTACCCCAACATTAGGTGCCACCCATCGATCAATCATGCCCTTCCAGGCTCCCAACTCTACCAAGCCCACCAGGCCTCAAACTCAGGAGTCATCCCAACATCCACCACATCTAGGATATCCATAGGAGGATCCCTCTCCCCAACCCATGGCAACACCATAGGCCACTCTCCTCTGTCACCTTCTACCTGAAATAAATTATAGGAGCCCTAAGGACATCCTGTCGTAAGCCAAACTACCGCCTCACTCGATCAAACTAGAAATACTCGGTCTATCGAGTATATCTACCTACTATCCATCGACCTCATCTAATGGCTCACAACTGCTCCTCATCCTTCTCCCATATCACACCACCCAACCAAGGCCTCCATGTAATATCATCAGGAGTCACATCCTCAAACTTACCCCTCCAAAATAGTGGGTCACCCTCATGCGGCCTCTTAATACCCTGCTCAGCCATCATGCTCCATCTCAAAGCATAGGGTAAATACTCCTTGCCCTCCACATGCATAGGCTGAGGCAATAGAGATGGCCTCTCAATAGCTATGTGCTCCCATGCCCATACCTATAACAAGGGAATCACACTCAACCCTGTCCTCCTCCCATGGACAACATCATGTAACTCTCGATATACTTGGGCTAATAGAGTAGGTGCCCAAGCAAACACAACCCTGCACTCCACCATATCACTCACCAAGTCTAGCATATTCTAGGTAAACAAAACCCCAGAACTATCAGGCAACGCATATGTGGAGATCATCATCATGGCTGCACACTATCGATCGAATATCTTCTTCTGCAACCACAACCACTCATAGTCCATCTTCGAGATATCTATCGATCTCCACTCTACCCCAAATAATCACTCCAACATCGCATCCTTACTCTCATCAGTCATCGCTCTCATAGGAACACCCTCAATCGATAGCCTATAGATATGGTACACATCTTCCAATGTAATAGTCATCTCCCTAGTGGGAAAATGAAAGGTATTCCTATCTACATCCCACCATTCACACAATGCAGATATATAGGCCCTATTGGTGTGTATACTGGTGCACTCCCATACACCTCGAAACCATATATCATCTAACCACTTAAGCTCCTCTTCCTGATTCATCACCTTGTCAAACACACCCTTCATCTTTCGCACCCGATGACGGGGCTCGAGCATCTTCACCTGTTCATCCACAACAAAACACAAGTTAGATATCCACATAAGTGATGCAATCAAATCAAATTTCATAAACCAAAATTTACAAATTAAAACCTATTAATTTGACATGCACTTCGATGCTAAACAATGCACAAAACACATGACAACAAACATCGACATAACAGTCACACATTTGGATACCCATTTTGGCATTTCATGGCAAAAGTTCAAACTGACATGACAAACAACATCATTTGGACTCCCAACAACCCAGTTCAAATTTACAACTACCTATTAATTGACACGCAAATCAAACATAAGCCAAACAATAACATCTACAAAAACAAATATCATTTTTAGATACCCATTTGCCCACTTATCGGTAAATGTGTCGACAAAATTCAAAAACAACATACCAATCTACACAGATCTAAAAGTCAACTCTATCATAAATACATCAAAATCGAACACACATCAGAAGACATAATTCAAAAATAATAGTCATATTTTTGGATACCCATTTGCCTACTTAGCGGTGAAAGTTCAAACAGACGTTGAGTACAGTCTAAATCGGGCTCCCTATAGCTCATTTTCAGTTTAACATTAATCTACACCTTGGCACGCAAATCAAAGGTAGGCCAAATGAAGTCATTCACCAAAACAAACAACATTTTTGGACACCCATTTTGCCCTTCTACGATGAAATTTTCATCGGTTTTCAAAAATTTTACCTCTAACATGTCAAATCTAACAGTCTAGGTTTCATAAATTACACCTAAAAGCGACAAATTCTGAAATCACATCAAACGAAGTCAAAAAAATATAACAATCACAAAATGGGATACCCATTTCCCACTTTAGCGGACAAAATACAAAAACATATCAATGTCAGTACACCGTTACTTCCAAAAACTGACGGTCAAACCTCACACCTACTCTACCCTTCACCCGGTCAAATCAACGTCAAAACAAGTCTAATTCAGAAACCGATCATGCTTTTGGATACCCATTTGGCTTGTTTGTCACTTTGTATTTAAATTTTAATTAAAAATTGCAAAAAATTTTAAATCGAGATGAAAACCTCCCCCCTCATTCACATTTTCTCAGAAAAATAAAACAAAAACAAAACAAGGCAAAAGATCACTTATCGATGGCTCCCCATGCCTGCTGCTAGCCGCTCTGCATCCTCTCATCATCGTCGCCCTCACAATAGTCACCCGTGCTCCTCTCGTGTCATTGAATGCCCTCACAAGTCACTTTCCACCATCGTGCACCATCAAAATGAGCCCCCCACATGCAAATTAGGGCTTAAATATACCTTATCCACCAATTCACCCCCGAGGGTGAACCACAACCCAATTCACCCCTGGGTGGCGATTTAGGTCAAAATCACCCTCGGGTGGTGAATTCAACCAAAACACCTCAAAATGCACCCAAAACCCTAGGAAAGTAGGCAAATATCCCCTAAAACCCTAGGAACCTTCCAAAATTACCTTTTACCTTCATTTGCAATCATAATCATCATGCATTGGTATTTTTATCAATCGTTGCATCATCAAATCACCGCATTCCATTCACCTCATTGTTGATTCCTCGTTTGAGGGGGTATTCATATCCAAAGTCAGTTTTGCATGCAACCAAAACATCAAAAATCCAAAAGTGCGATTAGCACATTTGTCTACAAAATTTTTTGCTAAAGATTATCATACGAAATAATCTCAATCACAATCAGACATGGGTTACATCATGAGAGCTATGCGTGACAATGGAGAAGTCAATCTAGCATTCTTGTACATCGAGTACATAATGGATGATACGTTTGGCATGATCCTAGTGCAACATTTAGAGTATTTATATCTGGCATTCATGGAGCATCATGAATGACACGTTTGAATAAGCTAAATGTCAACTTAGTTCAAATGGTTTGACACTTGTCACCATGTTCTCATCAATCAATCGACAACAAAAATTTAGATAGGCTTTTGTCCTATTCATACTTTTGGACCACACTGATCTGGTCGCAAAAGCAAAACAATCAAAAGTTGTCATTCTCAAGCAACTAGTATGGCATCGTAAATGTCATACGGACTCAACAAAATCACTTCATTGCATCCACAATCATCCATTTCCTTTTACCGACATTGTTTTTATTTCTTTCCTCTTTTCCTTTCCTTTTCTCTTCTCCTTCTTGGCTATCTAGTCAATGTTGTATGGTCACGCTTTGAGTGGCTACATACCTTTGATTGGATCCCATTCTTTTCCCTTCCTTCTTGGCTATCTAGTCAATGTTGTATGGTCACGCTTTGAGTGGCTACATACCTTTGATTGGATCCCATTCCTTTCCCTTCTTCTTGGCTTTAATCAATGTTGTTGTCACTTTTCTTTTCTCTATCAATGTTGTATGGTCATGCTTCGAGCGGCTACATACCTTTGATTGGATCCCATTCTTCCTTCTATCCCTTTTCCTTCTACACAAACCCTTCACATTTTTGTATTAAACTGTGTTCCACATAGTATAGTACAAAAAGGGGCAAATGTAGACACCCAAAAGTTGCACATTGCTATACCTACGTACTTGTAGATCCTTTTGGACACTTGTAGGTTTACATAGGCCATCCTAGGTACCCCTAGGCTATCGTAGACCAATGTAGACTATTGTAGATCCTCCTAGACATGCGTAGATTGTTGTAGTCATGCGTAGTCATACGTAGACCGTAGTCATGCGTAGTCATGCGTAGATCACCATAGATTGTCATAGCATCGTGTAGACTCCCATATACTACTTCATCGGATTTTAGGTCCTAAACCCTCATAAGCCTTCAAAATCACATCCCATGCACTGGGATATCCTCCGACAACCTATTTGCACTCGATTGAGGCCCCCACGGGGTATTAGTTGACCAAAATAATTAATAAGTCAATACCTAAAATCTAATTTAATGTTGACTTCACTTAAGTCACCTTTTTAGGGTAAATTTGATTAAAAGAACCCTTAATCTTGATTAACACTAATTACATCCTCCCACATGTGTGAAATTAGGGTTTGTTAGGATATTTCTTTAATCATGTCCTAAATTGACTTAAGCACCTCCTAATCAGGATTAGCCCTAATCCATCCTCACACATGTGTGAGGATGAGATATTTCTCATAAGGAATGTGATGTTGCCACATTGCATTTCTTAACCTAACCCTAGTCAGAATCAAACCTAGGTTTAGTCTATCTAACCCCCCACTGCACCTTGCCTTTGCCTATAAATAATGGGTCCTAAACCCCTAATTACATCTCTCTCACAAATTCAACAAAGCACAGTTACTCTGCTGAAATGGAAAGTCAATATTGAACAGTCATTTCTCGGTGCACACAATCAGATTTCAATGGTACACAGAGGCACCCCAACTGCCTAGGAGTCGACCCACCGAAAGGATTTTGTAGAAGAGGCATCACAGCTCAGATCGCCCCTTGCCCCATGAATCCGGCCTCAGTTCACCCCTCGGGTGGCGAATTGGGTCTACAGGCCCCAAATCACTCCAGATTTGGGAGGTAAGCTCTCTTTCATCATATTATTACCTTCTGCACAATTTATTTCATGTTTTGTTATATTTTTATGGTCATTTCATCTTCATAAATATGGGGCCTGACTAAGGCAAGCCCCCCATCGTACTAACACCCTTTTGCAGGTTCTTCATAGGTTATGGAGCAAATTTGAAGTGAAGAACACAAGCTTATACTGAGAGGGGGGTGAACAGTATAGCGCCCACTTTTTACTTTCTTTCCAAACCAATATCAATTAGTGTCCTTAATTGCAATAACCAAATATAGCAGTGTGCATTAATGACATAGATAGCAATAGTAAGCAAGTGCACAAATCACCACACACAATTGAGACACAAGATTTAATGTGGTTCCCCCAATGTGGGGTAGTCCACAAGATAATCTCCTTATAATATTTCAAAAATAAATAGGGATCCTTATCCTAATAAAAATGATTACTTTGATCTGCTCAAAGCTAGGCTATCCTGATCTACTCAGGTGGGCTCCACTGATCTTCTCAGCTAGGCTATCCACTAATCTACTCAGCTAGGCTATCCATTGATCTGCTCAGCTAGGCAATCCTGATCTGCTCAAGTGGGCTCTCCACTGATCTGCTTAGCTAGGCAATCCATTGATCTGCTCAGCTAGGCAATCCTGATCTACTCAGGTGGGCTCTCCACTGATCTGCTTAGCTAGGCAACTAGTGTTGGTATATTTTTCTATTTATGTTCTATCTCTTTCACTGCTCACAAATCTGCCTCAATGCCTTCTCACAAGGCTCAAACAATCCTGCTCAAATGTTGTCCCAAATCTGTACTCAAGGCCTTCACAAAAAGGCTCAAACAATCCTACTCAAATGTTGTCCCAAATCTGTCCCAAAATAATTCTCAAAGGCTCACTCAATCATGCATAAAAGTTACCTCAAATATATCCATAAATTCTATCCCAAAAGCCTTCTCAAAGGCTCACTCAATCATGCACAAAAGCTACCTCAAATCTATCCAAAAATTATATCCCAAAAGCCTTCTCAAAGGCTCAATCAATCATGCTCAAGTAGCACTCAAATCTCATCCACAAATCAATGAAGGCAAGGCTCAATGATGAACTCAACAATGAATGGCAATGTACTCTTCAATGGATGACAACAATGATCCACAATGATCTCAACAATGTATGACAAATACTCTCTCAAATGAATGATAACAATGCTCAACAATGAACTCTCAAATATATGGCAAATGAGCTCTCTAATGAAAACCTCTCCAAGCAATAACAATGAGGACTTCAACCAACCAAGGACAATCTCCACAAGTGATAGCAATAGGTTCTCAATAATACCTTCCTCATGCAATGTCAATAAGCTCTCAAGAAACAAGCACAACTCCCTCAAGCAAAGAGCTCTCAAATAGCCAACAATGATCTCCTCAAATGAAAGATAAATGTATCCACAAGTGACTAGAAAATGATCTCCTCAATGGTCTCAAATAGTGGCAATGTACTCAACAAGTAACCAACAATAATCTCCTCAAGCAATGGCAAAAACCTCCTCAATAATGGCAATACTCTCAATGAACTCCACTAAAGCAATAATGAACTCAAGCATCAATTTTATCCACAAAATTGATTTTCTAATCCATCCACTTCTTCTTAATAGCCAAGGCACATAATCAAGCAATTTGTCTTCAACTTCAAACCCTAACTCATGTGCATGTCTTCTAACTCAAGGTAGCAATTAACTAGGTCTCAAGTTCCTAGTTTAATTTCATAATTAAATCATGCACTAGAACATATAACAAGTTCAACACTTTTCAACCTTATGACTCCCTAATTTTTATTAATACATACAACAAAAACCTATGCTTTTATTTTTAATTCCACACCTTATAACTCCACATACAACAATCACAAATATTTAACTTCAAACCTTATAACTCCCTAAGCACATACAACAATCATTTATTTTTACTAAATACCTTATAACTCCCTAGTTATAATAGAAATGATTTTCAATGCACCAAAACTTTGGCAATATCAAATATTACCATGCGCTAGAGATAAATACCTTTTTACGAAATGCCTTTGCCAAAATTAATGTGCCTTCACCATCTTCGAAATCGTTAATGCCTTGCCAAAAACAATGTGCCTTCACACCTTTGCGGGAGTCGAACTATGTTCCTCTCACTTAGCGCTATGAAGCGCTTACCACATGGGCATCAGCCCACGTTGGGATTTAATCCCAAACACCCAAATTTTCCTGCGCTCAAATCTGAAAACTCAAATTGCCTTCCTTAGCAAAACACTTTGCCCTTGGCAGGATTCGAACAATGAACCTACCTTGTGCAAAGTTTGTGCACTACCAACTGCGCTATAGGCTCCTGCGTGACGTCACTTTCTTGCACTGTCTCCTTGACCTTGCTCTCAAATGAAAATTATTTTTCTTTATTTCTTCGCTGCTCCCCTTTCGACGATTCTCACTCATGCGCAATATTCCCCATCTCTTATAAACAAAGGTTTTACCTTTTATTTATATGCACCTCCATGCCTTCGAATGACGTCGATGGATTTTATTAATCTCCCCAACCATTGCATGTCGACGAATAATAAAATTCAACTTTAGACCTTAGAATTATTAAATAAGAATTTAATAATTCACCTCTTAACTTTGAATTGGGATATCTCCTTCATTCTTTTGAATTTTTCCATGAAACTTTTTGCACCTAGGTTTTATTTGAAAAACCTTTTCATCCATCATTATTTGGAGAAGTCTTAGCATAGTGGTTTTAATGAAAAACCCTTTCCAATGGTTTTAATAAAAACCCTTTCCATTGGTTTAAATAAAAACCTTTACCATTGGTTTTAATAAAAACCCTTGCCATTGGTTTTAATAAAAACCTTTACCATTGGTTTTAATAAAAACCATTAATATAATATTTAAAAATTAAATATTATATGCCTCTTGTGCCACAAAACCCTGTATACATCCATGCTCTCCAAAATATCATAAATGATTATTTATGAAGTGCTTTTGCCACCAAAACTCAATGTGATCCATGTGACATCAATGACAACACAAAATAACTCAAATTGCCAACAATCTCCCCCTTTGTCATTTATGGCAACACCTCTAATGCAAATCACCACAATCACTGCAAAAACCATCTCTAAGAATCAAAGGTGCTCCCCCTGACTCAATACTCTCTATGGAGGCTGCTCCCCTATCTCAATGCTCTCTTTGGAGGCTGCTCCCCCTAACTCAATGCTCTCCCCCTTACTCAAATATCTCCCCCTTTGACATCAATGGCAAAAGGGACACCTATGGGGCTAAAAGATATGACTCTTAAGCTTAGCCCCTCCACCACCTTCTCTCTTGAGGTGATTAATTTTGGGGTGGGAGTACATTTACTCCCATATTACATTGTTCCTTTCCTTTGTCAACTTCCTTCCACATCTTTTTGATATCCTTTTCTTGATGAGTTACTTGATCTTCTTGTCTTGAACTTGTTTGGAATTGAGTCCTACACCATTTTGCAATATGTCCAAAATTATTGAAATTAAAACACTTAATATTGTAGCCTTTGGATGGTGCCCATATCCTAAATTCTTTCTTGAAATAATTTCCATATCCATTCCTTTCCTGAACCTTGTATTGTGAATTTTTGTTTTCATAATCATTGTGACTGTGACTTCTAAATAGTGTAGCTCTAAAACCAAAACCATGTTGCTCATTTTATTTGCACTGAGAAGCTCTATGACCAATCTTGTTGCATAAGAAGCAATGTCCTTGAAAAACCCTTTGTTCATGCCTTGGTTCCTCATATCTTTCTTGACCATTATCCTTGTGATCATTTTTGACTTGTGCATTGTATCCTTGAACCTTCTTTGTAGTATATAACTCCTCTTCCTTAATTTCCTTTTCAATAATTTCTTTTCCTCTTGAACTTGATTCACCTATCTAAAAACAAGATCCAAACTAGATTTTGGAGCATGGACTTTGAACTTTTTATGAATCTTATGTGCTTCCTTCTTTCATCTTTTAGAACTTCCTTTCCTTTTGAGTGTGATTCCCCAAACCTGAAATATGAGACCTTTGGTGCTTTGGAACCTTCCTCTTCTTTCTCTTCATTTGTGTCAAATAGCAAATTGGCATCCATCTCTATTGTCTCTGAAATACATGTTTCCTTCTCAGTGAAAATATCTTGACCTTTTGAGTCATGTGATGGATCAAACTTCTCAAGTATAGAACATCTCAATTCTTTTAGATTCTCCTTAACCACTTGTAGTTGCTCATGGATATCATTGAAGTCTTCTTTTAGATCAACTGAGACATCTGTCTTTCTTACAATATTCTCTTGTTTAACTTCTTCTGTTTGGAGTGAGTGTTCTTCTTCTACTTCTTTTATCCCATAGAAAAACCCTTCTTCATCTTCACTGTCACTAAGATCATTATAATATTCTATAGCAAACAAACTCTCATGATTTCTTTGACCATGCCTGTTTCCTTGATGTGTCATCTCATCTTCACTATCACTAAAGCCATTGCAATATCTTGATCTATGATCTCTTTGACCACACACAAAGCACTATTCTCTTTCACCTTCTATTCCTAGGAATAGATGTTCTTCCTTTTCATCATCTGACTTGTCTCTATCGTTGTGATCTGAGCTATCACTTGCTTCTTCAATGTAGAAAGTTTTCTTTGTCTTACGAAAACTTTTCTTCTTCTCATACTTGCTTTGCTTGTACCTGTCATCTTTGTCATGCTTATGCTTTCCATATTCTTTTCTTCTGTGACCCTATTTTTCATCATCACTATTTTCTTCATGTGGACACTTGTTTGCATAGTGACCATAATCACCACACTTGTAGCATTTGACTTTCTTCATATCCCTATAATTTCTTAAGTCCTTTTTCCTTTTGATGAAGTTAGCTTCCTCATAATTATCTGAATCTCTATCTATCTCTAGAACTTTCCCTTTATTTTTCTCTGAAGCCTTGAATGCAATTTATTTCATTGGAACCTGATGCTTACTTATCCTCATCTCATAAGTTGTGAGAGTTCCTTGTAGTTCTTCCATTGTTAGCTTGTCGATATCCATTGTTTCTTCTATTGTTGAAACCTTTGCATCATACTTCATGGGAAGTGATCTCAAAACCTTTTGAGTAACATCTGATTCTTTCATCTCAAATCCTAGACCTCTCATGGTGTTAGCAATCTCATCAACTCAAAGTAAAAACTTTGCAATATCTTCAGAATCTTCCATTTTCAATTCCTCGAATATTTTTCTATGAGTTTGTAGTTTTGCCAACTTTACCTTGGAATCTCCTTCATAGGTATTCCGCAACTTGGTCCACATTTCATTAGCTGAATTACATACCATGACTTTTGTAAAATTTGTCTCATGTAGCCCACTCAGAATGCAATTCATTGCCTTTGCATTGATCTCAACCAATTTCCTGATAGTCTTATCTATCTCGGGATCACCTTCAACCTTATACTCTTTTGCAACCATCTACCATACCTCATATCCTTGTGATATCAAGTAGTTCTTCATTCTCATGCTCTAGAAAGCATAATTGTTACCATCAAACAGTGGAGCCTTACTTGTAGATGATCCATTCTATGAAGCCATCTGTGTTCTTGTAGAATCTGCCCTCAAGTTGTTAGCCTTTCATAAGGAACCCTCTCTGATACCAATTGAAGAACACAAGCTTATACTGAGAGGGGGGTGAACAGTATAGCGCCCACTTTTTACTTTCTTTCCAAACCAATATCAATTAGTGTCCTTAATTGCAATAACCAAATATAGCAGTGTGCATTAATGACATAGATAGCAATAGTAAGCAAGTGCACAAATCACCACACACAATTGAGACACAAGATTTAACATGGTTCCCCCAATGTGGGGTAGTCCACAAGATAATCTCCTTATAATATTTCACAAATAAATAGGGATCCTTATCCCAATAAAAATGATTACTTTGATCTACTCAAAGCTAGGCTATCTTGATCTACTCAGGTGGGCTCCACTGATCTGCTCAGCTAGGCTATCCACTGATCTGCTCAGCTAGGCTATCCACTGATCTTCTCAACTAGGCTATCCACTAATTTTCTTAGCTAGGCAATCCTGATCTCTCACTAGGCAATCCTGATCTTCTTAGCTAGGCAATCCTCCGATCTGCTCAGGTGGGCTCTCCACTGATCTGCTCAGCTAGGCAACTGGTGTTGGTATGTTTTTCTATTTTTGTTCTATCTCTTTCACTACTCACAAATCTACCTCAATGCCTTCTCACAAGGCTCAAACAATCCTACTCAAATGTTGTCCCAAATCTGTACTCAAGGCCTTCACAAAAAGGCTCAAAAAATCCTACTCAAATGTTGTCCCAAATATGTCCCAAAATCCTTCTCAAAGGCTCATTCACAAAAGTCTCAAATCTATCCAAAAATTTGTCCCAAAAGCCTTCTCAAAGGCTCACTCAATCATGCACAAAAGCTACCTCAAATCTATCCAAAAATTATATCCCAAAAGCCTTCTCAAAGGCTCAATCAATGATGCTCAAGTAGCACTCAAATCTCATCCACAAATCAATGAAGGCAAGGCTCAATGATGAACTCAACAATGAATGGCAATGTACTCTTCAATGGATGACAACAATGATCCACAATGATCTCAACAATGTATGACAAATACTCTCTCAAATGGATGATAACAATGCTCAACAATGAACTCTCAAATATATGGCAAATGAGCTCTCTAATGAAAACCTCTCCAAGAAATAACAATGAGGACTTCAACCAACCAAGGACAATCTCCACAAGTGATAGCAATAGGTTCTCAATAATATCTTCCTCATGCAATGTCAATAAGCTCTCAAGAAACAAGCACAACTCCCTCAAGCAAAGAGCTCTCAAATAGCCAACAATGATCTCCTCAAATAAAATATAAATGTATCCACAAGTGACTAGCAAATTATCTCCTCAATGGTCTCAAATAGTGGTAATGTACTCAACAAGTAACCAACAATAATCTCCTCAAGCAATGGCAAAAACCTCCTCAATAATGGCAATACTCTCAATGAACTCCACTAAAGCAATAATGAACTCAAGCATCAATTTTATCCACAAAATTGATTTTCTAATCCATCCACTTCTTCTTAATAGCCAAGGCACATAATCAAGCAATTTGTCTTCAACTTCAAACCCTAACTCATGTGCATGTCTTCTAACTCAAGGTAGCAATTAACTAGGTCTCAAGTTCCTAGTTTAATTTCATAATTAAATCATGCACTAGAACATATAACAAATTCAACACTTTCCAACCTTATGACTCCCTAATTTTTATTAATACATACAACAAACACCTATGCTTTTATTTTTAATTCCACACCTTATAACTCCACATACAACAATCACAAATATTTAACTTCAAACCTTATAACTCCCTACGCACATACACAATCATTTATTTTTACTAAATACCTTATAACTCCCTAGTTATAATAGAAATGATTTTCAATGCACCAAAACTTTGGCAATATCAAATATTACCATGCGCTAGAGATAAATACCTTTTTACAAAATGCCTTTGCCAAAATTAATGTGCCTTCACCATCTTCGAAATCATTAATGCCTTGCCAAAAACAATGCGCCTTCACACCTTTGCGGGAGTCGAACTCTGTTCCTCTCACTTAGCGCTGTGAAGCGCTTACCACGTGGGCATCAGCCCACATTGGGATTTAATCCCAAACACCCAACTTTTCCTGTGCTCAAATCTGAAAACTCAAATTGCCTTCCTTAGCAAAACACTTTGCCCCTGGCGGGATTCGAACAATGAACCTGCCTTGTGCAAAGTTCGTGCGCTACCAACTGCGCTATAGGCTCCTGCGTGACGTCACTTTCCCGCATTGTCTCCTTGACCTTGCTCTCAAATGAAAATTATTTTTCTTTATTTCTTCATTGCTCCCCTTTCGATGATTCTCACTCATGCGCAATATTCCCAATCTCTTATAAACAAAGGTTTTACCTTTTATTTATATGCACCTCCATGCCTTCGAATGACGTCGGCAGATTTTATTAATCTCCCCAACCATTGCACGTCGACGAATAATAAAATTCAACTTTAGACCTTAGAATTATTAAATAAGAATTTAATAATTCACCTCTTAACTTTGAATTGGGATATCTCCTTCATTATTTTGAATTTTGCCATGAAACTTTTTGCACCTAGGTTTTATTTGAAAAACCTTTTCATCCATCATTATTTGGAGAAGTCTTAGCATAGTGGTTTTAATGAAAAACCCTTTCCAATGGTTTTAATAAAAACCCTTTCCATTGGTTTAAATAAAAACCTTTACCATTGGTTTTAATAAAAACCCTTGCCATTGGTTTTAATAAAAACCTTTACCATTGGTTTTAATAAAAACCATTAATATAATATTTAAAAATTAAATATTATATGCCTCTTGTGCCACAAAACCCTGTATACATCCATGCTCTCCAAAATATCATAAATGATTATTTATGAAGTGCTTTTGCCACCAAAACTCAATGTGATCCATGTGACATCAATGATCCATGTGACATCAATGACAACACAAAATAACTCAAATTGCCAACATGAAGAGGGAAAGTAGCATCAAACAAATAGCAACCTAGCAGTGGCCCACATACAAAGAATCCCACCTACACTGAGGTACAATCAAAGAAGACATCAAATTGATTATAGCATTGTTAGGAAGAGAAATGTATAAAGGGCATCATGTCCCTCTTGTAACACGTATATTTTAATATCAATGGAATCACAGTCTCTTTGTTTAATGCATCATTGTGTTTTGTGTTAAATTATCAAATGTCATTTTCTAATCGTTTTAGATATCCCTGCACCTCATGATGGAGAATTATGAGCATCCTTCCTTTGTTAGTTCTTATCTTTTGTATTCTTCTCTCTATTTTTTAGGTGGTATCCCTTATTTTGGAGACCCCCTATTTTCTATTTCTATTTATGCTTGTTCTCTTGACCTTATCTCAAGGAGATAGTCTCCCTTGATATCGATGTTGGATCTTCTTCTTTTATCTCTAGGAGACAGTCTCTCTTGATGGTATTTTGATGTAAAATATTTGAGGACCCTTTCAAAACCCCTTCCTCCAACCAATCAAATATATATATATATATATATATATATATATATATATATATATATATATATATATATATATATATATAACGTTAATAGTTAACATTGGAAAAATAATTATTAAAGGTTAATGTTGATGTTTTTACTTTATAAGCAATAAAGGGTGTTATGAACTTTATATTTAAAAAGGTTTCTTTTAAATTAAAGGAATAAAGTTTATTTCTTTTATGAAATCAATTAAATTTGAGAAGCTTATTGTTAAAAAATTGGTGGAAAACTTTATTTTTATTTGGGAAGCTTATTGTTAGAAAGTTGATGGAAAACTTTAGTTTTCTTTGGGAAGCTTATTTTCAGAAAGTTGGTGGGGAAAAAATATAGTGTGGGTGCAATTTTGGACTTCTACATACACACCCTTTTTAGGATGTTGACTCTTACAAAAATATTGCACCAAAAGTTGCCAAAAATAATATTGGACGAGTGGAAGACATCAAGTAGTGGTAGTAGTTGCGGACGGAATATGGTAGGGTGGGTCATAGTGCAAGCAATATTTTCTACCCAAATATCTGTGTGGGACATGTCTAAAGGCCCACCCAACTCACTAGGCGGGTGTTACAAGGTAGCTAGGAAGGGCGAAATATTGAATCGACCCCACCCTTGCAGATAAGGAAAAACCTTGCCCACCTCAAGCAAGGAAAAAACATGGAAAAATGAATAGAAAATCCTCACCAAACCCTTGCATGTGGAAAATAGGATCAACCATGTGATGAATGACCCACCCAATAGCACAATTATTTGGTCAGGTACACTGAAGTGGTGAATTTTTGACACGGTGCTCTTGAGGACCTCTGATATTTGTCACACATCATCTAATCAGAGGATCACCAATCAAGGAGGAGGACATGGTAGCTAAGAAATAAGGAGTCGGGTAGAAGATCAACGGGACTAAATTGATCCAAAAGCACATACCACCCTTCTAGAAGATTTATGCTTCCATTGTAACAGTGTACCAAGGTGGTGTAGAAGCCACCTTCCTACCTTCTGACATTAATGTCTAGATTTTTAAACTAGTGTAAATGTAATTATAAATAGTGGAATGTTGGGCATTTCAAAGGGTAGCTCTTCAACCTTTACAATTCTTATGTAAGGTTTCCCCTTTGTAAATACAAATTCTACATTATTCAGTCTCTAACTATGTTTTCTTATTGTCGGGTTGAATGAATGAATATCCTACTTCTTAGTTGCTTGAGTCATCCTAGTTATTCTGCTATATGGATTCCTTGGGGTGTGCCTAAGTGACTAAGGGGGAGTGTGTCCATTATATGGGTTGGAGGTTTTCTTTTGTTAATGTCGCTTGAGTGGGAGTGCTTTGATTTTACATCCTGGATCTCATGCACCCACTTGTTAGTGTTGGAGTTCACCTTTTGCCTATCAGTGATAAGAGAGCTATGACAAGGGCACTATTGGTTATTGATTGCAGGGTTATATATTTTGGATGGGGTATTTCACCTGCATAGGTCTTGATATGGCTGTACTAATCCTTGTGAGTTTAGTTATGGCCTTTTATTTATTTCTTTCATTTTTTCCCTTTTCCCTTTCTCTTTTGTAGCGTAGAGTAGCTAGAACCACCCCTTACAGAAACTAGTCTTCTTCAAAGATAATCCACCCCATATTCCTAATGTGGCAACCATTCTATGATTGGAGTTGATCTATCCATCCCACCCTATACATGGTGCTAGATTTATGACCAATAGTTTTGGTGACTCTAATGGGGATAATTGATTCCCTTGTTTCAAGAAATTAGAGTTGGGTGACTCTCTAATTTATCCATATCATCTCAAAGTCAAATGACAACTTTGACTAAGTGGCACATCTAAATCATGAGATCAGTCACCTATTTGAGCTAAAAATCCAAACATCCCAGAGGACTCAAGGTACAATGAGTAAACATGACCTCATAAGTGGATATAGTATGTTCACATGGTGACTCCGACTCTGATAATGCAATCAACACATAACCAACTAACTTGAAAATCCAACTAACTTCATATTATTTACAAAAGTGCAAAGGAGAATGCATGTAACTTATAAGTTAAGAAGGAAGGAATAATGCTAACTATAAGATCCATTTTATCTATCTTGAAGTACACACTTCCTACTTTGAGTTCACACTTCCTAACTAACACTCCTAAATGACAACTAGAAGATAACTAGTGCCCACAAGTGCATGTGAGAAGTAGACTCACTTACAATATTAATTTGCAAGAAATAAACTATGCAAACCTAGATAGGAACTACTAGAGGGGTCATATGAGTGATCAAACATCAATCCTCATCACTTATGGATATATTTGGTAGGAATTATGATTGATATATTTTATGGCTTTGTCAATCCCTTCCAAGTCTTAATGCAACTTTCTTATATCAAAAGGGCACATTTTGAATCCCTTATTGAATTCAATGTTAGATTTTATAGGAGCTAGAAAAGGATCCCTCTTGAGTTCCAACCATCACTTTTCCAGGATCATTGTACTATATTTGAGTCCTTGGTTTGAACATAGGCTTCATCCTATTACAAACTGGGGAAAAAATATTCCTCCAAATATTCCAAGAAGTTGTATGGGTAGAGTGACATCTACTCCAATTAGGGATGACATCTTCAGGGAACTCCATCCTACCATCCTCATTCCCATTCATCACTATTCCCCATAACACTGTACATTATCCACATTGGATTCCATATTACATTGTGTAGGGGTTGGGGATGCAGACCAATGGGATACGAGAGGCAGACATTGACCCGAGCCTAGGTGGAAGAAGTGCAAGTATTAGTATAGAAGGTAGCATATCCAGTGCTAACACCTTTTCCAAATAAGTGGAGTAATTGGACATTGGTAGGAGCATTACGCACAAGGAGGATGCAATATTGCACCCTTTTCGTATCTAGGGGCATAATGAGCAAATATTAGGCTATTTTTACAATGAAATAATTGGTCAGCCTCTGGTTCCTGAGGAGGTCCCATCAATGGTAGGCCCAATCAATGAGGCTTGTAAGGAAAATATTTTGAAGGTGGTGGAGACATACAAGGTTGGGATTTCACAATAGGTGGATCCCAAAGATCGACAACATTGGATCCTATTGTTAAATAAACTAGTACAAATAAGAGGCTACCATACGATAGAATTTATGACCACATTAGTTATTAATAGCATAAGTATTGGTATGTACGATGAGTCTCCAAGTTGTGAGGGTTTCATGTCTTGGAAAGAGAGGCAAGGGTGTTCAAAATATAGAAGATACCACAAGTTCAAAATGATATGGTCCAAACATTGCAGATTCATCAAGTGAGGTCCTGCATGAATCAGTGGTTGCAGCTTTCCTTCTACATCATATTATTCCATACATAGATCAGTTAATAAATAAAAGCTTCCTAGCAATAACATTACCTAGAAACTAGGGTAATGACTATAAGCATATCACATCTATGAATCACATTCATTTTTCCCATTTCTCTCACTATCGATTGTTATGACCCGATACCCAATGGATCTACACTCCTTGATTCAATAATCCCATAAGAAACCTCTCAAAAGTATCCATGAGTTCTAAAAATAGTGCCCACTTCTTATAAATATAAATCAATCCATAAAAGGTACCTTAAAGGAAATAAGCAGCATGCATCAAGTAATATGGTATGAAGAAAGGAGCAGCAACTAAGTGTTCCCTGGGAAAGTAGAAATGGACAAAAGGAGTTCTTGTGAGATTGTGTCAAGAAGAAAAGTTGTAATGAAACTAGAAAATGCCCCTGACATTCTGCCTCTTCTTGAAACTATCAAGATCCTCAATGGGGTATGTTTATGGGAGTGTGATCTATGAAGTTGTCCCATGGATTGCCCTCCCTTTTTTTTCTTTGTCTTTCTGTCTCTTCTCTTTCCATTCCTCCCCCTAGTCTTCTCTCCTTTCTATCTTTGTTGGATAGTAGGACCTTTCCCTTCGTCCCTACTACTTCTTGTGTTTTCCTTCAACCTATTTTTCCCTCTAAATCCCCTTCCCTATGTGCTCTCATTTGTTGTGTTCCTCTCATCCCACCCACTATCCTTTCCCTTTGTATCCTCTTGCCTTTTTCCTTCTTTGACTTGCATCCTTTACATGTTGTGTGGCTCTGGTCATCCCTATCCTTCTCCCTCTCCTTATCCTATGCAATTTGAAATGTGACCTTCTGGGTCCTCCTTTCCCACAAGGGAAAAAGCCCCTATGATTCACCAAGAGTGAGTGCAATTTTGGACTTCTACATCCACACCCTTTTCAGGATGATGAATCTTTCAAAAATAAGATCCATTTTAGATATCTTTAAGTACACACTTCCTAACTAACACTCCTAAATGACAACTAGAAGATAACTAGTGCCCACAAGTGCATGTGAGAAGTAGACTCACTTACAATATTAATTTGCAAGAAATAAACTATGCAAACCTAGCTAGGAACTACTAGAGGGGTCATACGAGTGATCAAACATCAATCCTCATCATGCCTCCCCATAATAGAAGCATTGGCCTCCAATGCTTTCAGAAGAGTAGAAAAGTCATGGGACATCTGATGAAAAGAAATCCAACAAGCCTGATGTGACAGCTGTCCTCGTTGAGTCACAAGATATGAGGTGGTAGACCCCTGGCGAGTCTTTCGAGTCTTTGTGTCATAGATCTGATCAGAATCCAATGGTAACTAAGAATCAGGAACCACATCCACAGGATGACTGATAGCTGGTGCGGTCTCCAATGTAGAGTCAAAGTACAACTTCAAAAGATCTACATTGATGATTTCATGAATTCCCAAGTGTGTAGGAAGATCAAGGTAGAAAGCATTCTTAGAAACCTATTGAAGAATAGTATAAGGCCCATAGCGAATCGGTTTGATTTTACTATGAGTCTTATCAGTAAAACATCGCTTGTCAAGATGCAACCAAACTTTGTCACAAACCTGAAATGGATGAGGAATTTGATGTCGATCCATGGCCTTTTTCTGCTACTGTTGTGTCTTTTGCAAAATCTCAATCACCTTTGATTACAGATTGTGCAAGTGATGAATAAATGAGTGTGCCTTGTCTTGCTCCTTCTGAAGATGTGAAGTGACAGGAGAAAGCAAAGACAAAGGTAGCTCATAAGGTGCCAAGGGCTGAAATCCCATACAAACCTCAAAAGGTGAATGACCTATAGAAGAATGTAGGGCCCTGTTGGAACAAAATCTGCCTTCGGTTAATAGTGTTGCGCCTTAGACTTTGCCAACATTGAATAGACAGATCTTGCTTGAGATCATCTGTCTAGTCTCCAGAGAAGGCTAGTTCCTTTGAGTTTTTTAGAGAAAAGGGGAACAAGAGATAAGGGAAATATAGCCTAAGCTAGAAAATTTTCTCACGGTACAGATTGGACAACAACAAACATTGATGATGCAGATTACTACTTTCAGATATCTTCTTTATAGAAAACATGAATTCCTGAGTGTGACTTTTAGATGTTCGTCTAAAAGCATGTAAATATCTTTTAATGTTCAACTCTAGAAACAAGATTTATACGTGCACAGTCTAGATTTCAGAATAGATACATTATAAAACTTAGAATGAATAAAAGTTAAAACACCACCAGATACATACACTTGCACATAAAAGTTTCGAAAGCTAGAAGAAGAAATCTTTTATTGCTTGTAATCCAGTACATGTACATCAAGCTTGTAAACGTCCAAGAGCCGACCTTTTTTCATGGTCGACTCACTCCTATTTATACCCTAAAAAGAGTATCTTCTACTACGTACATTAAATTTCTTCAATCAATTACAAGTAATTGTCTGCAGTTTCTAATAATATACAATGGATTTCCCATAGATTGGATAGATTTCCTTCTGGCTAATTTTAGATGAGCCTGTTATTCTGCAATCATCCAACGGACCTGCTAGGTTATAATCAAAAGACCATTCTTCAGAAATCAGCACCTGATGTCAGTGCATGTCCCCAGTTGCCAAAAATATACTCTATTCCTTTATAGCTGGCATGTCACGAAATCGTGACATTCTTTCCTTGCTTTGCTCTTTTGCCGCCTCCAACCACGAAAATGAGACATGTCACGAAATCGTGACATTCATCTCTTGTTTTTCTCTTCTACCGCTTCCAGCCATGAAAATGAGACATGTCACGAAATCATGACATTCATCTCTTACTTTTCTCTTTTGCTACCTCCCACCGTGAAAATGAGACATGTCACGAAATCGTGACGTCCATCTCTTGCTTTGCTCTTCTACCGCTTCCAGCCGTGAAAATGAGACATGTCGCGAAATCATGACATTCATCTCTTACTTTGCTCTTTTGCTACCTCCCGCCGTGAAAATGAGACATGTCGCGAAATCATGACATTCATCTCTTACTTTGCTCTTTTGCTGCCTCCCACCGCAAAAATGAGACATGTCATGAAATTGCGACATTCGTCTCTTACCTTGCTCTTCTGTTGCTTCCAACCGCATAAATGCAACATGTCACGATATCGCGACACCTTTTCTTTCTTGTCTTTTGGCCGCGAAAATGCAACATGTCGTGATATCGTGACACTTTTTCCCTTTTGGCCGCGACAAAGCAACATGTCGCGATATCGCGACACTTTTTCTCTTTTGGTCGCGACAATGCAACATGTCACGATATCGTGACACTTTTTCTCTTTTGGCCACAACAAAGCAACATGTCGCGATATCGCGACACTTTTTCTCTTTTGGCCGTGACAATGCAACATGTCATGATATCGGGACACTTTTTCTCTTTTGGCCATGACAATGCAACATTTCGCGATATCGTGACACTTTTTCCCTTTTGGCCGCAACAAAGCAACATGTCGCGATATCGCGACACTTTTTCCCTCGCTCTTTCTCTTTGCTTTGGACCACGAAAATGCAACATGTCACGATATCGTGACACTTTTTCCTCTTCGCTCTTTCTCTTTGCTTTGGACCGCGAGAATGCAACATGTCGCGATATCGCGACACTTTTTCCTCCTTGCTCTTTCTCTTTGCTTTGGACCGCGAAAACGCAACATGTCGCGATATCGCGACACTTTTTCCTCCTTGCGGTGTTTTGCTTTTTCTTTGATCTTTAGCATATGGGCCACTTCGGTCTTCTTGAAAAATATGCAAAAAGGTGCATCAGCTATTTTTTTGTAGTTAGTCACTTTTTGACTAACATTCTTGGCACCTTCCGAGGGATTTTTTGCTTGCAAAAATTTTGACCAGGCCTTCATCCATTGGGAAACGGAGTCACCAGCATAGTTGCGAAAAGTAAAATTTTGAGTGGAAAAACAAGGATAAAAGAAAAAGAATGCACTTTGGAATATAGGTGATCTTTACCTTATCAGAACCTTTCTTTTACCGCTCAGGGACTTAACCTTTGTCTGAAGAACACAAAAAATTCAATTCTGGGAGCTGGTCCCACTCTAGTCGCGGTCCCGGCTCCGTCGTCGCCTGCCCTCGATGTTTAGATCTTCTAA
Organism: Wollemia nobilis; assembly: GCA_028583015.1. Classification (NCBI taxonomy): domain Eukaryota; kingdom Viridiplantae; phylum Streptophyta; class Pinopsida; order Araucariales; family Araucariaceae; genus Wollemia; species Wollemia nobilis. The sequence continues at coordinate 4,701,908 of JAQPPZ010016414.1, read as the reverse complement.
TTTTTTCCATGGCTGCAATTATCTCTTGATAAGTTTTGCACACTTGATTCTTATTAGGCCATAAAAAGGGAAATATTTACAAAACTCCAAACTTATAATATATTGTACATATAATGGTGATCTGTAGCTTTTACTAGAAATACAATTTCAGGTGAAAAGCATTCACCGTGATGTGTAGAACCCATCCATATTGATCTTCATTTCTCACCCAAACTTGATTGTAACCAGAGAAGCCATCTAACAGAGAAAACCTTTTTGCTCCTGCCACAGTATGAAGGATTAGGTCAATCTGGGGTAAAGGATAGTGATCCTTTAAAAAGGCTCTGCTCAAATTTCTGAAATCGATGCATAGTCGTATTTCTCCATTTTTCTTGCGGACTGGAACTAAATTTGCCACCTAGGTAGAGTGCTTGATTGGGTATATTATCTTAGCCTGCAGGAGTTTTAACAACTCCTATTTCATTAAGGCTTCAATTTTAGGATTCATAGGCCTCTCGCCTCTACCTAAAAGGTTTAGCTCCTTCCTCTAGTTCGATGGTATGCTGAATGACCTCTTTCCTGTACACTTTCAGATCACTATAAGTCCAGGCTATTATATCTGGATATTCTCTACATAACTATTTTATTTGTTCTAGTTCTACCACTATACAATCGGTCCCTACTTTGATCATTTTACCCGATTCTAGTTCTATTTCCTTATACCGGTGTTCATCTACCTTGATATTTTGACCTACAGCTCTATCGCTATTGTCAAAAAGACTCTCCAGGGTGATCAGTATCCTGGGGATATGATTGTTTTTCAATTGAATAAGGCTCTCTTTGTCCTCTTCTTGTAATGCTCTATCTATAGAGCAATTCATCTCATGAATCAGAAAATCCAGGATCTGCTCATCGTTCTCAAATACCTGCCAAAAAATGTCCTTGTTAGGCACAGAAGGCCTGTATATAAGTCTAACTGTTTTAGACTTCTGAATAACATTACTGAATGGGCAAAAATTTGATCCTACTGATGCTAACAGGTCTGCATGTGTGTTCTTTTCTCTGGAAATGGATTTCATGTTTAGTGCTTCGAAATTTTCCAATAGATCCAACACTTTGTTTTTGTAAGCCCTTAGGTAATGTTGCTTACAAATGCATTTGCCAGTAACCTGTTTAATGATCAGCTCTGAATCTCCATAGATCAGCAGCTATTTTGCACCCAATTTTTTAGCTTTCCTGAGTCCCAAACACAAGGCTTCGTATTCAGCTACGTTATTGGTGCAACTCCATGTCAACCTATATGAAAAGACTTTTTCTTTTCCAGTAGGCGAAATCAGAACGATTCTAGCTCCTGCTCCATTTTTGCACCTTGACCCATCAAAGTACAATTTCCATAATTGGTTGGTCGAATCATCTATTTTAGGGATAGCAATAGGGAGCTTTTTTGGTTTCTCAATGGAATAGCTTCCCATTTCTATCTCTATCATAACATTGAAGTCTTTCATTGAAAATTGATCCTCATATTGGAGTTCCTCCAGGGTTTCTTCCATTAAATCAATGTTTTCCAATTCTTCAGACATCATGTTGATGGTAGTTGTTTCCTCTAGTATTTCTACGTGGAAAGTAGATGGTTTTTCATTGTAGATCTTGACTCTTTTACCTTTGAAAGGTACCTCCAAATGAGAATAATCTAGAGACAGATAACCTCCCAGTTTGGCTATGAACTCTCTGGATAAACACATACCAAAATATGGTTCTAAGTCTACAACGACTACTTCTTGTATGACGACTGCTTCTGGCATTCTATGGAGTTGAATAGGGATATCTTTGATCACCCCGATAGTTTTTACTGAAGTACCATCTAATTGCAACACACCAGGATGACTTCGAGTATATTCCATCCCCATTATGTCACATATGGCTTTCGACATCACCGTAGTTGCGGCCCCTGAATCAATCATGCAATTGTGAACTATCCACCCCTCCATTTGCAAAGATAAATAGAATGGGGGTGGTCTATTTTTTCCAGAGGTTGGCACCACATTTGCTTGTATGAAATTTGAGAAGGAGGCATCATTTTTTAAATTTAGGGACTCTTGGAGGAGGTCAATCTAACTAGGAATTTGCAATGCATCATACATGCTTATCTTGGAAGGAGTCCTCTTCATTTCTTCTACAATGTTGAACGAAAGGGTTGCAGCTAGGGATACCTCAGTACTCTTTTCCCTTCCACTAGTAGATGCATCGTATCTATCTCTATAGACCTGCGTGGCTTCTGTTCTTTGCCTTTTTTTCAATGAAGGAAATTTGAGTCTTTCCTTCGCTTGCTCTTGAGCCTCGCTCCCTTTTCTAGGGGGAAATTCTTTTCTTGGTGTAGTCATAGAAGTCTGAGGAGGGTCAGAACGCCCTTTCTCATTAGACTAGTTTTTCTATGGAGTCACCCTGGGGGCAGGAGGAAAACCTAGTGGTTGGAGTTCCTTAGGGTCGGCTTGTAACGACTTTTTTCCCGACCTTGTCAGGACTGAGACTTGTTCCACGGATGGCATTGCCAAATTGTGGTGGACTTCTCTAATTATGTTCACCTGTCCCTTGTCGGTTTCTTTGACTCTCTCATTGATAACCACTTGCACATGATGTTGATGAATCATGCATGAATCCTCTCCATGAGGATCATTGCAAGTGGTACACCAATAGTCAAAATTAGTGGGTTCTCCATTATCTCCTATCTCATTTGCATACACCACATTTTTTCTCTCTTGTACCCTTCCACTTGTCGAAGCACCTTCCTTCTGTATCTATGGAAATATTCTTGCTTGGATATTCCGTTCCGCCTCTCTCTTTTTCATGGACACCATTTCATTTGACAATGTCTTCATTGTATCAATTATGGTCTTGTATTGATCATTGGGGGGAGCTGATGCAAGGGGTGTGGCTGGTAATGCAAGGAATGTAGGAGGTGCAGCTATAGCTGGGAGGGCCTGCATTGATGGGATAACAAGTAGTTTAGAAATTGATTCTTGGGAAAGCTCTGGTACAATTGGCAATAGACTTTTTTATGGATATCTTTTTGTAGCAATGAGATCAGCTTCGCCCTTTGCTACCTCTAGATAGATCCCAGGAAAAGTGGTTACACGAGATTGCCTTATTATCATACTGAGATCTGAATCAAAAGCCCTTAAGTAATAGCATACAGCTTGTTCTTCCGTGGGTTTTAGGCCCTGTGGTACTCTACCACGAGTTCTGGTAAATCTGATGTTGAAATCTTGGATTTCTTCTTGTGGATGCCTCTCAATGACAGTGAATTGATTTAGCAATGTGAAAGGATCCACATGTATATTAAATTCATCGACCAGATGGCCGGACAGTACTACCCAAGAAGTAATGGATCCAATGGGAAGCGCTCTGTACCAATAGAGCATCTTTCCTTTCAAATATATAATCAACAATCTGACCATTACATCTTCTTGAGTGATGTTGTAAACAGATGCTAGTGATGATACATCTAAACAGTGCTCATCTGCTATTTTGCCTATTCCGTCAAAGGTCGGTAATGCTTTTAGTGCAGCTTGTGGAATTTGGTGGTGTGTTCCCAAGTTCAAAGGGCCAGTTTGATTCCACACAAGATGCACTAGGGTAGGGGTGGCTGCCATGATTGCTAAAGGAGTTACAACCGCTATGGGATTGCTTGCAGATGCTCCTACAATGGGTGTTAAAGAGGTGCTAATGGTGGCGGGTGGATTTGATCATGCGGCTAGCATAGGGTGTGCTTTTAGGCTTCCAAGATGTAGTTCAAAGAACTCGATAGGTTCTTCAAAGTTTCTAGCTTGGGATCTGGTTATCATATGGCTATATAACCATAAGGTTTTTAGACAAGGTCTTTCTTTTATGGTCTAAATTGCAACAGAGTCGCCAGGTGGTTTTTCTTGAGATTTTTAAACAAAAAGGCTCTTAAGGTAAAACACCAAAACTTATACAATACTGTGGGATTGTTGGTCCCACCGGGTGTGCCAAAAACTGTTGGAAAAAAATTTGCCTTCGGTTAATAGTGTTGCGCCTTAGACTTTGCCAACATTGAATAGACAGATCTTGCTTGAGATCATCTGTCTAGTCTCCAGAGAAAGGCTGGTTCCTTTGAGTTTTTTAGAGAAAAGGGGAACAAGAGATAAGGGAAATATAGCCTAAGCTAGAAATTTTTCTCACGGTACAAATTGGACAACAACAAACATTGATGATGCAAATTACTACTTTTAGATATCTTCTTTATAGAAAACACGAATTCTTGAGTGTGACTTTTAGATGTTCGTCTAAAAGCATGTAAATATCTTTTAATGTTCAACTCTAGAAACAAGATTTATACGTGCACAGTTCAGATTTCAGAACAGATACATTATAAAACTTAGAATGAATAAAAGTTAAAACACCAGATACATACACTTGCACACAAAATTTTCGAAATCCAAAAGAAGAAATCTTTTATTGCTTGTAATCCAATACATGTACATCAAGCTTGTAAACATCCAAGAGTCGACCTTTTTTCATGGTCGAATCACTCCTATTTATACCCTAAAAAGAGTATCTTCTACTACGTACATTAAATTTCTTCAATCAATTACAAGTAATTGTCTGCAGTTTCTAATAATATACAATGGATTTCCCGTAGATTGGATAGATTTCCTTCTGGCTAATTTTAGATGAGCCTGTTATTCTACAATCATCCAACGGACCTGCCAGGTTATAATCAATAGACCATTCTTCAAAAATCAGCACCTGATGTCAGTGCATGTCCCCAGTTGCCAAAAATATACTCTATTCCTTTACAGCTGGCGTGTCGCGAAATCACGACATTCTTTCCTTGCTTTGCTCTTTTTTTGCCTCCAACCGTGAAAATGAGACATGTCACGAAATCGTGACATTCATCTCTTGTTTTTCTCTTCTACCACTTCCAGCCGTGAAAATGAGACATGTCACAAAATCATGATATTCGTCCCTTACTTTTCTCTTTTGCTGCCTCCCACCGTGAAAATGAGACATGTCACAAAATTGTGACGTCCGTCTCTTGCTTTGCTCTTCTTCCGCTTCTAGCCGCGAAAATGAGACATGTCACGAAATCATGACATTCATCTCTTACTTTGCTCTTTTGCTGCCTCCCACCGTGAAAATGAGACATGTCACGAAATCGTGACATTCATCTCTTACTTTGCTCTTTTGCTTCCTCCCGCCGTGAAAATGAGACATGTTGCGAAATCGTGACATTCGTCTCTTACTTTGCTATTTTACTGCCTCCCGTCATGAAATCACAACATTCGTCTCTTACCTTGCTCTTCTGCCACTTCCAGCCACGAAAATGCAACATGTCACGATATCGTGACACCTTTTCTTTCTTGTCTTTTGGCCGCGAAAATGCAACATGTCGCGATATCGCAACACTTTTTCCCTTTTGGCCGTGACAAAGCAACATGTCACGATATCGTGACACTTTTTCTCTTTTGGCCACGACAATGCAACATGTCACGATATCATGACACTTTTTCTCTTTTGGTCGTGACAAAGCAACATGTCGCGATATCGCGACACTTTTTCTCTTTTGGCCGTGACAATGCAACATGTCGCGATATCGTGACACTTTTTCTCTTTTGGCCACGACAATGCAACATGTCGCGATATCGCGACACTTTTTCCCTTTTGGCCATGACAAAGCAACATGTCGCGATATCATGACACTTTTTCCTCCTTGCTCTTTCTCTTTGCTTTGGACCGCAAAAATGCAACATGTCGCGATATCATGACACTTTTTCCTCCTTGCTCTTTCTCTTTGCTTTGGACCGCAAAAATGCAACATGTCATGATATCATGACACTTTTTCCTCCTTGCTCTTTCTCTTTTCTTTGGACCATGAAAACGCAACATGTCATGATATCATGAAACTTTTTCCTCCTTGCTCTTTCTCTTTGCTTTGGACCACGAAAATGCAACATGTCACGATATCATGACACTTTTTCCTCCTTGCGGTGTTTTGCTTTTTCTTTGATCTTTAGCATATGGGCCACTTCGGTCTTCTTGGAAAATATGCAAAAAGGTGCATCAGTTATTTTTTTGTAGTTAGTCATTTTTTGACTAACAGGCCCTATTATAGGCATGTTCAATATGAGTTAGACTCAAGTCCCACTTTGCTGGTGAAGTGTGATGATAGATTCGTAAAATTTGCATAAGGGTACGGTTTACCACTTCAGTCTGCCCATCTGATTGTGGATGATAGGCAATGGAAAAGTTAAGGGAAACTCCCAAAATTTTCCACAAAGAATGCCAAAAGTGACCCACAAAATGTGAATCACAATCCGATATAATGTTGGTAGGTAGACCAAAGGAACACCAAATGCTATCAAAGAACAATTGGGCTAAGTCTGCTACAGAACTTGTCTTGCGGCATGGAATAAACTTAGCCATTTTACTAAATCTATCAACCACCACGAACACACAATCATGTTGTCACACCGTCATGGGAAAACCACTAACCAAATACATGGAAATGCTTTCCCAAGTACAGGAAGGAATGGTCAAAGGCATGCCTAAGCTAAACTTCCTATTAGCTGGTTTTGAGCGACAACAAACTGCACACTGTTTGAGAAATCTCAACACATCCCTCTGCATTTTAGGCTAGTAGAAAAATATTTGCAAGTGATGAAGTGTTTTGTGCTTTCCAAAGTGACCACCATAAAGTGTAGAATGAGCTTCGTTAAGAAGTGACACTCTAGGCTCACAAGGAACACAAACTTTATCCAATTTGTAAAGAAGTCCTTCTTTGATGTAGAAATCTTGGAAAGGATGCAAATTGGAAGAAGAAGGCTTACTCACTTGCTCAAATATTTTTCCAAAATTAGGATCCTATGAATACTGATTAGGCCAATTCTGAAATCCCAAGTGTGAAGTGGACATAACTATTAAGGCAAGAGTGGCAGGAGGCCTACTCAAATAATTAGCAACAGTATTACTCTTCCCCTTTTTTTACTTGATCACCAAGTGAAATTTTTGGAGGTAAGAGGCCCACTTCATATGTCTTGACTCTTCAATTTTACTTTGATATTGTAAAAATTAAGAGGCATATGATCAGTGTGTACTACTGTATCTTTTCCCAAAATATAATGTCTCCAGTACTTGATAGCTTGAACTAATGCATACAACTCCTTGTCATATGTAGAATAGTTCAACTTAGTAGCAGAAAAAGTTTCTGAATGATAAGCAATTGGATGACCATTCTGTTTGAGCACAACTCCTAAGGCAACTTTAGAGGCATCCGTTTCAATCTCAAAAGGTTGAGAGAGGTTAGGTAAAGTTAACACAGGTGTTGTACAAAGTTTCTTTTTGAGTTTCTCAAAGGCAATCTCTTGGATTTTCTCCCAATGAAATGGAACTTTAGACTTAGTGAGATAATGCAATGGAGCTGCAAGAGTGGAATATTGAGGAATGAACTTGTGATAAAAATTTGCAAGTCCTAGGAAAATCCTTAACTCAGTGAGAGTTGAAGGAGGGGACCACTGAAGTAAAACATCAACTTTGGTGGGATCTACCTAAATTCCACTTTCACTAACCACATAACCAAGGTAAGAAACTGAAGTATTGCCAAAAGAACACTTGGAAGAATTGGTATATAATTGATTCTTCGCAAGAATATCAAGTGTATGATGGATATGCCTAAGGTGTTCCTCCCAAGTCTTTGAGAATATCAATATATCATCAAGATATATTATTACAAATTTGTCAAGTACATCATGAAATACATCATTCATCAACCTCATGAAGGTTGCAAGAGCATTAGTAAGACCGAAGGACATGACCAACCATTCAAAGAGTCCCATCTTCATTTTAAAAGTTGTCTTCCATGTATCCTTAGCTTGGATACGCACTTTATGATATCCACTTTTGAGATCTATTTTTGAAAATAACTTAGCTCCTTGGAGCTGATCTAATAAATCATCAATGCGTGGTAGTGGATATCTATTCTTTATAGAAATTATGTTCAAAGCACGAAAATCAATGCACAATCTCCAAGTGCCATATTTTTTAAGAACCAACAAAATAGGTGAGGCACAAGCAGAAGTAATTTCCTTAATGAAACCCTTAGACAACAAATCTTCTATTTGCATTTTTATTTCTTCATTTTGCAAAATAGATTGTCTATACATGGGAGCATTAGGTAGTGAAGAACCAGGAATGATTTCAATGTTGTGATTAATTGTGCAAATTGGAGGAAGAGACTTTGGCTCCTAAAATATGTGTGAGTAATTTTGCAATATTTTATCCATTGAAGAGTGTTGCTTTGGAATGGATGTGGATGTAGGAGTATTTTGAGAGCGAATGAAAATTAGAGCAACGTCACCACCTTTTTTAATTACTCTTTTTGTTTGCTTGGAATTTAGAATGATGTTAGGAGTGTTGGCGCTTTTAATGAGAAATACCTGACCATATTTTTGAAGGGTGTAGGTTATTTTGAAAGCATCATAAACAAATCTCCTATCATACTAAAAAGGTTGTCCAAGCAAAATCCCACAACAATCCATAGGAGTCACATCACAAGTGACTTGATCTATGAAATGTGGGCCAAGGGCAAATTTTAGTGTGCAAGTGTGAGTGATTTCTGAGCCCCTTCCACTATCCTTCCAACCCAAAGAATAAGTTTTAGTATGAGGATCCATAGGTAACTTCAATCACTCGAAAATGGACCTCGCAACTAGATTTTTCTGCGAGCCATTATCCACTATACAATCTATTGCAAAATTATGGAGCAAATGAGATCGAGTGATGAACAAAGCTTCATGAGTGCCCCTTGATGAACTTTCATTTACCAAGGTAACCTCATTGAGCTTACCTCGTAATTCCATGTATACTCTACTTTCTCCTACTGACTCAAGGGGACCTTTGGAAGCATCCTCCTCTTGAGTAGTGATGACTAAACTCTTCTTTTTAAGCTTAAAACAATCATCTTTTTCATGACCTTTCTTCTTACAATAGTTACAAAACTTTTTAGAAGAAGAAGAAGGTTTGGAAGAAGCAGAAGAAGGAGTAGAAGCGGAAGGGGAAGGAGAAGAAGGAGATGGAGAAGAAACATTCTTCTTTTGAGCAAAATTCTTTTTTTGTGAGAAAGAATTATTCCCTTTTGATGAGTTTGCAACCACTTGAGTAGCAGGTGCACGGAATGCCTATGAATACACCTTAAACTTGTCCTCCGCAAGTTGTGCCTGGTTGAAAACTGAATCCAATGTTTCCATAGAAACAAACATAATTTCCCTGTACAAATGTTCCAACAAACCACTTTGAAATTTGAAAATCAAAGCTTTAATATCTTCCTCCACATTCAAAAGTATCCTGTACCTGTTGAATTGAAAGATATATTCCTGCACATTCATATTAGTACTTTGTCAAAATCGAAACCATTTAATGACCAATTCCTTAGAATAATTGGAAGGATAAAAATTGGTCTTAAGACAATCTACAATCTCATCCCATGAAGTGAGTTCATCATGACCTCTTTTTCTTTCAACAAGTACTTTAGCTAAACTAGAAAGTTTTAGCTTAGCATATGGAACCATATCTTCATCTGAAATCTGAGTATAAGAAAATCATGAACTCATATCAAGAATCCAACTATTCAAGACTTCAGGGTTTCAGGATCCATCATAAAGTAGTACTTCACAACGAACTCTCAGGCAAGAATCCTAAGCAAAAGTTGAAGCATTGTGGAGAGAAATAGCATTTACCTTCATTGCAAGGTTACCAAGAACTTCTGCCATGGTAGTATCATTAGCTTTATCTGCTAAAGCATTGACAACATGTGCAAGTTTTGCCCCTTGGGAAGCCAAGTCAGAAGCCATGTGAGACCGGGTATAAGCCAGGAGTAAAAGGAAAAAGCACTAAAAATCAAGGTAAAAATTAGAAATTCCTTGTTACAATGTTGTGCCCTTAAAAATACTCCTAAGGCTCAAAATTTAAAAATTTAAACTAACCTAAGGTTTACAATTTATATTTTATTAATTTAAAAATAACTTAATTAAAAATTAAATTGTAATTAATCAAATATTAATTAATTTAATTAAGTTATTAAAAATTAAATTAATAAAAAAAATAAAAATGACATGCATAACCTTAGAATAGTAAAATTTAAAAAAAATTACAATTTTACCCTCGGTAAGACCGAAACTGCACTCCACTTGTACATGAAATCCCAAACTAATGTTGCATGCTTCTCGAGGTAGTGTTAATTGTCAACGGTGAATTGATTGTTTGTTGTTACATGCTTCTAAAGGTGGTAAAACAAAAAATTTAGGTACAGTGCTACGTCGAGCAAGACAATCTTGTAGGGAGCCAATCGTGGGAGCGCCACCTGCTGACCGAGGTCTGGCCTGACAGGTTCTAGACCTATCAGCACCAAGATGGTGCCATCACGGTACTGGCATGGTGGTTGGTGGCCCACACATGGGAATACGTGGCCCTCAGACGTTGTCGATTCTAACAGCGTCTGCAGCAAACTCTACACTGGCAGTGCTATCGTAGGCCCTGCGTCACAAATGTTGTCAAACCTGACAGCATCTGCCACAGGCTCTGTTGATGCTTGATAGTGGCTCTACATCGACATTGCATCGGTTAGTGCTACCATCGATACTACGATGTAGATGATGTCACCTGACAACATCTACCATAGGTGCTGACGCCTGATAGCACTATCGCCAGAGTTGCTCCGATCAGTGTTGTCGTCGGCACTACGATGCAGATACTATCACCTGATAGTGTCAGCCACAGGTGCTGGCTATCAGGCTATCAGTCTAATAGGACTACTAAGCTGAGTGTGTCAACCTAACATGCTCAAAAAGTCCTGCGGACTACCTGCCAAGCACCCACGGTGCTGGATCACAGCCGAAAAAGGGCGAAACAGCCCTACGGCTTCAATTTTTTTTTTTTTTTTTACAATAAAATTAAAATTAATATATCAAAATAATATATTAATTAAAATTAATTTTACTAACAAAAAAAAATGAAATTTTAAATTAACCAGAAGGTTAATTTAACAACATGAAAAACTTGAAAGTTTACAAATATTAGCAATTTTTGAAGGTAAATTACCTTCAAATTTTCCTAACAAATTTCTAATTGTCTATCATATCACCAAGACACCTTCAGTAGCTCTCCTTTTAAGATCCAGTCGACACACGACCAGTGTTTGAAATGCAACCAGACCCAAGTCGACACACGACCTGGTATAGATGCTCCTCAGTCTTCAAGACTCCTTAATGGCAAAAATATTAGGAACGAAAGGCTCCCTAATTCACATTTTATCATAGGAGAAATCCAAACCTGCCAGGAGATTTTTGTAAGATAGAAATTGGGGTAAAATTCTATACTTCTTGAGCATACGGAGAAAGTTGGAACGAGGATTTTTATGCCTAAGGAACTTCCTTCTACGAATGGTTTTCAAGCTCCCCTTGAGCTTGAACCGAGTCCTCAATGAGAAAGGATTTCTCATAAGATAACTAACTCCTTTCCTCTCACCTCACAAGCCCTAGTGCAAACTTGAACTAGGCTCTGATACCAATGAAAAGGATTGAAAATCCAACTAAGTTCATATTATTTACAAACTCATTATATAGGCACTAATGGCCCAAAATACATAACTAAACCCATAAAATCATGGATTTGATCCAATATGCTTAACCATAAGCTACAAAAGTGCAAAGGAGAATGCACATAACTTCTAAGTTAAGAAGAAAGGAATAATGCTAACTATAAGATCCATTTTAGCTATCTTGAAGTACACACTTCCTAACTAACACTCCTAAATGACAACTAGAAGATAACTAGTGCCCACAAGTGCATGTGAGAAGGAGACTCACTTACAATATTAATTTTCAAGAAATAAACTATGCAAACCTAGATAGGAACTACTAGAGGGGTCATATGAGTGATCAAACATCAATCCTCATCACTTATGGATATATTTGGTAGGAATTATGATTGATATATTTTATGGCTTCGTCAATTCCTTCCAAGTATTAATGCAAATTTCTTATATCAAAAGGGCACCTTTTGAATCCCTTATTGAATTCAATGTTAGATTTTATAGGAGCTAGAAAAGGATCCCTCTTGATTTCTAGCCATCACTTTTCCAGGATCATTGTACTATGTTTGAGTACTTGGTTTGAACATAGGCTTCCTCCTATTACAAACTAGGGAAAAAATATTCCTCCAAATATTCCAAGAAGTTGTACGAGTAGAGTGACTTCTACTCCAATTAGGGATGACATCTTCAGGGAACTCCTTCCTACCATTCTCATTCTCATTCATCACTATTCCCCATAACACTGTACATTATCCACATTGGATTCCATATTACATTATGTAGGGGTTGGGGATGCATACCAATGGGATACGGGAGGCAGACATTGACCCGAGCCCAAGTGGAAGAAGTGCAAGTATTAGTATAGAAGGTAGTATATCCAGTACTAACACATTTTCCAAATAATTGGAGTAATTGGACATTGGTAGGAGCATTACGCACAAGGAGGATGCAATATTGCACCCTTTTTGTATCTAGGGGCATAATGAGCAAAGATTAGTCTATTTTTACAATGAAACAATTGGTCAGCCTCTGGTTCCTGAGGAGGTCCCATCAATGGTAGGACAAATCAATGAGGCTTGTAAGGAAAAGAGTTTGAAGGTGGTGGAGACATACAAGGTTGGTATTTCACAATAGGTGAATCCCAAAGATCGACAACATTGGAGCCAATTGTTAAATAAACTAGTACAAATAAGAGGCTACCATATGATAGAATTTATGACCACATTAGTTATTAATAGCATAAGTATTGGTATGTACGATGATTCTCCAAGTTGTGAGGGTTTCATGGCTTGGAAAGAGAGGCAAGGGTGTTCAAAATAGAGAAGATACCACAAGTTCAAAATGATATGTTCCAAACATTGCAGATTCATCAAGTGAGGTCCTGCATGAATCAATGGTTGCAGCGTGCCTTCTACACCGTATTATTCTATACATAGATCAGTTAATAAATAAAAGGTTCATACCAATAACATTACCTAGAAACTAGGGTAAGGACTATAAGCATATCACATCTGTGAATCACATTCATTTTTCCCATTTCTCTCACTATCGATTGTTATGACCTTGTACCCAATGGATATACACTCCTTGATTCAATAATCCCACAAGAAACCTCTCAAAAGGATCCATGAGTTTTTAAAATAGTGTCCACTTCTTATAAAGATAAATCAATCCATAAAAGGTACCTTAAAGGAAATAAGCAACATGCATCAAGTAATATGGTATGAAGAAAGGAGCAGCAACTAAGTGTTCCCTGGGAAAGTAGAAATGGACAAAAGGAGTTCTTGTGAGATTGTGTCAAGAAGAAAAGTTGTAATGAAACTAGAAAATGCCCCCGACATTCTACCTCTTCTTGAAACTATCAAGATCCTCAATGGGGTATGTTTATGGGAGTGTGATCTATGAAGTTGTCCCATGGATTTCCCTCCCTTTTTTTTCTTTGCCTTTCTGTCTCTTCTCTTTCCATTCCTCCCCCTAGTCTTCTCTCCTTTCTATCTTTGTTGGATAGTATTACCTTTCCCTTCATCCCTAATACTTCTTGTGTTTTCCTCCAACCTATTTTTCCCTCTAAATCCCCTTTCCTATGTGCCCTCATTTGTTTTGTTCCTCTCATCCCACCCATTATCCTTTCCCTTTGTATCCTCTTACCTTTTGCCTTCTTTGACTTGCATCCTTTACAATTTGTGTGGCTATGTTCATCCTTATCCTTCTCCGTCCCCTTATCCTGTGTAATTTGAAATGTGACCTTTTGGGTCCTCCTTTCCCACAAGGGAAAAAGCCCCTGTGATTCACCAAGAGTGGGTGCAATTTTGGACTTCTACATCCACACCCTTTTTAGGATGATGACTCTTTCAAAAATATTACACCAAAATTTGCCAAAAATAATATTGGATGAGTGGAAGACATCAGGTAGCAGTGGCAATTGCGAGCAGAATATTATAGGGTGGGTCATAGCATGGGTGGCCTTTTCCACATGAAAATTTGGGTGGGACATGTCTAAAGGCCCACCCAACTCACTAGGTGAGTGTTACAAGGGAGTCAGGAAGGGCAGAATATTGAATCGACCCTACCCTCACAGTTAAGGAAAAACCTTGACCACCTCAAGTAGGGAAATAACATGGTGGAACGAATGGATAATTCTTGCTAAACCCTTGAATGTAGAAAATAGGACCTTCCATGTGAGTAATGACCTACCCAATAGCACAAGTACCTAGCTAGGAATATTGAAGTGATGGATTTCTAGTATGGTGCTCCTAAGGACCTCTGATATATGTCATGCACCATCTAATCAGAGGATCACTAGTCCCTATAAGGACATGGTAGCTAAGAAATAATTATTTGGGTAGAATATCAATGGGCCTAGATTGATCCAAAAGCACCTACCACCCTTCTAGAATATCGGTGCTTCTAATGTAACAGTGTACCAAGGCGATGCTTGTCAGCTGCAAAAGCCACCTTCCCACCTTTCACCATTAATGTCTATATTTTGAAACTAGTGTAAATATAATTATAAATAGTAGAATTTTGGGTATTCCAAAGGGAAGCTCTTTTACCTTTACAATTCTTATGTAAGGTTTTCCCTCTATAAATACAAATTCTACATTATTCATTCTCTAACTATGTTTTCTTGTTGTCGGGCTAAATGAATGAATATCCTATTTATTAATTTTTTGAGTCATCCTAGTTATTCTACTATCTAGATTCCTTGGGGTGTGCCTAAATTAATAAGGATGAGTGATGAGCATCAGAAATGCTCATATTTTGTATACATTTTCTTGATTATTATGCGGTTGTATAATAAGGATTGCATATGTTTATGAATGATTATATAATTATTTGATGAAATTATGCGTGTTATCTAATTCATGTGTTTTCAGTGTGTTTTTGTGGAATTGTAGTTGATTTAGTCATATTTGGATCAGTCGAGGTCTTTTCATGGACCTGGCACTTTGTTTCTTTCGGAATCAACGTAGAGAAGGTAGGCGCCTTCCTCTTCCAGGAAGGCGCCAAGCGTAAGTAGGCGCCTTCCTCTTCCAGGAAGGCACCAAGGAAATACAAGCGCCTTCCTCTCCCAGGAAGGCGCCAATAGAAGGCCAGTGCCTTCCTCTTCTAGGAAGGTGCCAAAGGAAAATAAGCGCCTTCCTCTCATAAGGAAGGCATCGATAGGAAGGCGCCACTAGAAGGCAAGCACCTTCCTCTCATAGGAAGGCGCCAATAGAAGATAAGCGCCTTCCTCTTCCAGGAAGGCGCCAATGGTAGTAAGGCACCTTCCGCATAGAGAAGGCGCCCGACATACTTAGGCACCTTCCTCATAGGGAAGGCGCCCCTGTTCTTCACCCGTTGACCAGACAAGCATGACATGGACAATAGATACTAGTGCAGTTCCAACTCTACGTCATGTAGAGTTAAATTGGGGATCACATCGATGTATGAGAACATCCTACCAATGCCAGGTGAAGCACAAACCAATCAGTGAACACGCCACCATTAGAAATGAATGCCAATTTTAGCAGACGTCGATCACATTTACTAGACTGTCTTAGTTTAGTCTGGAATGAATCGACTGTTATAACTTCTTTGTAATAGAAGATCTATGGGTGTGCTATATAAACACACGTAGACCTCTCTAAGGATATATAGAATATTTTGATAGTAAATGTAGAGAGATATACAGAAGAAGCATTGTAATACTTTGATAATTATAATATAGTTCTAAGAGTTTCTAAGTGCGTGTTCAGTTGGGAGGAAGCTGTTGGAGCCTGGGCCCACTCCAAGCTAGTATTTCTTCCCCTATTTTTCTTATGTTTTCTAGATTAGTTTACCACTTTTATAAGATTGTTTATCGCATTGTTATTTCTAGTATTGCAATAGGTTTATTTCTAGGAATGCGTGAATATTTCCTTTCTGTAGATTTAATTGTTTTTACGTAAATTATTGAGGAGTGTATGAATGATTGACGACCGTTGAAACACCCCCCAATAGTAGAACTAGCGGACTCATCTCAAGTGGTATTGTAAGCAATCTTGTTCAAGACCCTTCGCAAGTTTACGAAGCTCCCTGGGTTGATAAATTAAATGCATGGGCATGTGACAAAAGTAGGAAAGAAGTTAACCTTGTTTGGCCTGCAACATTTTGGCATCGTTGCTGGGGAAGCGTCTCAACTAGATTATTTACAATACCTAGAAACCTTCCATCTGACCTTGTATGAGTTCTTCGAGAAGAAGAGGACCTGATGGTCGGTTTATAAAAACCAATCCACTAGAACCTGAGTCAGCCGAACATTCTAAATTTGAATTAGACTCACCCGACCCACCTCCAACAATCCATTGGAGTGAGGATCCACACTTTGTGCAAAGTGCCTCCTCATCCCATCAACTTGGGGAAGAATGAATCATCATAAATCCCCTGTTTAATAGGACACCCTTAGAGGAAGCCCTGTTGTGGAAAGCTGTAGAAGATCGGATGATAACACCAGACAACCTTAGAGCCTTGACTCAGGAAAGTCTTAAATGATCGTAAGGCCATAAATACTGCATTAGAGACCGCATTTCCTAAAAAAATGGCTGACAATGAAGAAGTCTCATCTGGATTTAGTTTCTCGATTGATGAAGGAGTAGGAGATACCAAAATGAAAAACATATCCCTTGCTCACCTTTCGACCTTCAGAGGATACCCAACTGAGGACCCTGACCTATTTTTATTTAAGTTTGATGTCTTATGCAGGTCTGTGGACTACAAATATGATATGTAGAAGCTGAAACTCTTTCCTTCCACATTGGATGATGCAGCTCTATGGTGGTTCATCGGTCTGGGAGACAAACACATTGCCACTTGGGATCAAATGAAGAAGCTCTTTTTAGAGCAATACCAAGATTTTGGGAGAGCAAGAGACTCCAGAGAAGAGGTCCTGAGCATGACGTAGAAAGAAGATGAGTCTCTCAAGGAATACTGGGAGAGATTCAACTTCAATCTTCAATGATCTCCTCACACGAAACTATCTGATAAGTCCCTCAAAAGCATATTTTTGAGAGGACTTACCAATGAATCACTAGAGGCTCTTAACATGATTTATGGAGGTGATGTCTACCAGCACGCTATGGAAGACATCCGACAACTATGCCGAAACTACTCAAGAAGGAGAGGCAAGACCACTTCTAGAACCATGAAAGTGACTGCTTCAGTCATGAAGATAGAAATAGGTAACATGCTAGAAGATTTAAAGAGCGAAATGCTCTCATCTCTAGCATTGCAGATGGATACGCTATTGTTAGAGAAAAAGAAGCAAGAAAATGAAGCAACATTGGCTTATTTCTATCCAAAATGTAGAGGGAAGCATGCAAAGAATGCATGCCTAGAGAACAAAGTCAGAGTATGCATAGTTTGCAGGCTGAACCATAAAACTCGATTGTGCCCACAACTGCCTAGTAATCAGGAGGATGTTGAAAGCATGGATGCCTATTTCATAGGCAATCGAAAGAGTTGGCCACAACCCCTTGCGGGGAATATGCCAACCGAAATGTCGTCATATGGGGGAGGACCATACATGTCCCAAGGCCCACCTCAACCACCTAACATGGGGTGGTGGGGGCCATCACCTTGGTCCAACGCACCCCTAGTAGCATTCCCGAACCAGCAGCCATGGATGCCATATCCATATCCTGGGCAATAGTGGAGAGGCCACACTGCATGGAATCAGGCTCCACAGAATGTAGCACCAGCTCACCCCCAACAGAATTTATCGATGTTGCCAGTAGTGAGACCTACGCAGCTACCCACACAACCGATGACAAATCCTAATAACAGGGTGAACCAGCCAGCATACAACATGGAGGGTGAGATGTATCCGATGTACCATATTCAGCTTAGGTCTGGTAGACAGCTAGGAGTAGGAATGCCTCCACTGGTAGAAGAGGAGGAAGAGGTAGGAGAAACACCTCTTGTAGAAGAGGTGATAGAAGAAATGCCTGAGAGAGCAAAGGCTCCATTTCCCAATCGACTGCAAGAATAGAGGAAAGTAACGCAATCGGAGTTTGATATCTTGTCTAGCTTGAAGAACCTCACCATGACAATTCCATTATTTCAAGCCATCCGAGATGTTTCGATATATACCAAGGCGATAAGAGAGATGTGTCTAAGGAAGCCAGGATGAAGAGCAACCCAGACTATCAATGTCATGGGTAAACTAGCAGATTTGATGATGGGCAAAATGTGCCATCCTAAGTATGCAGACTCGGGCAGCCCGGTGCTGACTATAAAAATTGAGGGACATTCCCTATCCAATACGTTGGTCGATCTCGGAGCAGCCATCAATGTAATGCCTCAGGAGACCATGCAGAGGCTACAACTCATGAACCTGAAACCCACTATGATAGTGCTATAGCTGGCCGATCGATCGACCGTGGCACCAGAAGGAATGTTGGAAGACGTAATAGTGACAGTCAGCGCATGGGAATACCCAACCGACTTTTTAGTCTTGCAATCTAAAACTAGGTTGGGTGGTTACCCACTCATCTTGGGAAGGCCATGGCTGGCAATAGCTGATGCTTACATCAGCTATCGAGATGGGCTGATGACCATCTTCGATGGACAAAATGTTAAAAGGTTGACTATTTCACCCCCAGCGTAGTCCGTCGACTCATTAGGAGAACCCATGTTGATCGAGCATGAAAATCCTGAGCTATCCATGATCCAGCCGGTGATGACGTTGGATGAGTTGGTAGAAGAAGATGAAGATGGTGCTATTGTGGAGTTCCTCCATGGGGAGTCCTCCATATCTACACCTGGATCACCGTTGGTTGGTGCCCAAGATCACCACGTTCAATAGATACACGTCGGGCCAGGAAGAACGTTGAATGTCAGTAGTGGGTTGACTCCCACACAATTGATGAAAGTAGAAGAGCTCCTGGTTAGACACCAATAGGCATTTGCATGGGATTACTCAGATATGAAGGGTATCAGCCCAGAGATCTATACCCATCGTATATACCTCGATGATCAAGCAACTCCAAGCAGGCAACCACAGAGAAGAATGAATCCGACAATGAAAGACATTGTCAAGGAAGAACTGCAAAAACTCTTGACTGTCGAATTCATCTATCCAATTTTTGACAGTGAGTGGGTATCACCATTAGTGGTAGTCCCTAAAAAGAATGGGAAGTGGTGAATCTATGTGGACTACAGAGCGTTAAACAAAGCGACCAAGAAGGACCACTTCCCGCTCCCGTTCATTGATCAAGTCTTGGATACACTCTCTGGGAGGAAGTATTTCTCCTTCCTGGATGGATTCAGTGGATACAACTAGATCTAGATAGGAGAAGAGGATCAGGATAAGACAACGTTCACCTACCCATGGGGAACGTTTGCCTATCGGGTATTACCTTTCGGATTATGCAACGCACCTGCCACCTTTCAAAGGGTGGTGCTTAGCATATTTTTAGACATGATGGGAGATGCGGTCGAAGTATACATGGATGACTTCACCGTCTATGGAGAAACCTTTGACGAAGCAATGACGAACTTGGAAAGAGTGCTCGAAAGAAGCAAGGAAAACAATTTGTCCCTGAGCAACGAGAAATGCTTTATGATGATGCAAGAAGGCATCGTATTGGGACACCACCTCTCCGCAGAAGGAATAAAGGTTGATAAAAGAAAAATTGAGGTCATTAGAGACCTACCCAGCCCCAGAACGTAGAGAGAGGTGAGGAGTTTTCTTGGATCAACTGGGTACTACCGATGATTTATCACCGAATTCAGCAAAATTGCAAAACCACTGCACACTCTATTATCTAAAGATGTGGAGTTCAATTGGATGGAAGACTGCGAAGAAGCATTTCAGTTGCTTAAAGAGAAACTGATATCCACACCGGTTTTAAGAGGACCAAATTGGGCCATACCATTCCATATCTACTGTGATGCATCCAACAATGCGATTGGAGCAGTCCTCGGATAGAAGGATGGCGAAGAATTTTATGCCATCTACTATGTCAACAAAAACTTGGCAGGAGCCGAGCTCAACTACACGGTGACGGAGAAGGAGTTCCTTGCAGTTGTGCATGCCATAAACAAATTCTGCCATTATATCATCGGGTATAAGGTATTTTTCCACATGGACCATGCGGCCATCAGATACTTGATGAGCAAGCCGGCCATTGGTGGAAGAATTATCAGGTGGCTCTTGTTACTACAGGAATTCGACATCACAATAGTCGACAAACCAGGCAAAGACAATGTCGTAGCAGATTTTCTATCCAGATTGATACCGATAGACCATACAATAGTGGAAGACCAGTTTTTGGATGAACATTTGTTCACCATTAGTGAGCAAATCTCGTGGTACGTAGATATAGCCAATTACTTGGCCATCGAAAGAACCTCACCTGCTCTCTCTTTCCAAGAAAAGCAGGTGGTCATAGAGAAAAGTGCATCGTTCCTATGGATTGATGGCCTCTTGTTCAAAATAGGACGTGACCAGATTATAAGGAGATGCATAGCAGAACAGGAGTTCTCAGAAGTACTCAAAGCGTGTCACGATGAACCATGCGGAGGACACTTTGTAGGGAAATGAACTGCCTACAAAATCCTACAGGTTGGGTACTTTTGGCCCACTCTGTTCAAGGATGCGGCTGCATACGCCAGCAAGTGCGATGAATGCCAAAGAATGGGCAGACCAACCCATCGAGATGAAATGCCCCTCCAGCCTCAGGTACACCTGGAACCCTTCGATAAGTGGGGCATGGACTTCGTGGGACCAATTAATCCACCTTCAATAGGGAGGAGGTTTATTTTGGTCTGTATAGATTACGTCACCAAATGGGTTGAAGTTCAAGCGTTGAGAGATTCAAAAGAAAGAACAGTCATCGATTTCTTATTTGCCCATATTTTTACATGATTTGGGGTCCCTAGAGAGATAACAATAGACCAAGGGCCTCAATTTACCTCCAAGTTGATCAAGGAGCTGATGGAGCAATACAGAGTTTGGCACAATAAAACTACACCCTACCATCCGTAGGAAAATGGGCAAGTGGAAGTGATGAACAGAGAAATAGAGAACATCCTGACGAAGACCATGCAACAACACAGAAAATATTGGGCTACATGGTTGCTAGAGGTAGTCTGGGCGTATAATACCACGTGGAAATCCACCACAAGCTTCACACCCTTCCAACTGGTCTATGGGAAGAGTGCGATGATGCCCATTGAATTTGAAATCAAGACATTGAGGATGACTTCAGAATTGAACTTGAGCTTGGATGACGCTCAAAAAGAAAGGATTCGATAGCTAGATCAGTTGGACGAAATCTGAATGGACGCTTTGTAGAGAACAGAAATCATACAAAAGCAAAGAAAGTGGTGGCATGATCACCACATTAAATTGAAGCAGTTCCAAGAAGGAGAATGGGTGTTGTTGTACGATTCTCGATTCCAAGAAAGAAAAGGTAAATTAATGCAAATATGGATGGGACCGTATGAGGTGGTAGAGCTCATCAAGAATGGGGTAGTGCACGTTAGAACAATTGATGGTAGCAACACCGTGTTAACGGTCAATGGCCACCGACTGCGCCCCTATAACACATCCGAAACCTTACAGGTGGAATCCAGAATAGACATGGGGGAGACCCCATCTTGTTAGATCTGGACCAAACTCTTAATAGGCAAAATGGTGGGCATGGAGGTGCTCACCAAAATCAGTTAATTTAGTTTTTTTCTTACGATGTGTTTTGTAGGGATGACGCCCACATGCAAGCTGTAGGCATCCTAATCTAGGGCCTAACAGGCATGGAATGCATCTAACTACCTTTATTTTTCTTTCTTTTCATTTGCTTTTTGTAGGTGGAGGACCTGACAGCATGAGGAATAGGTATCTAGGAAACCAGGCCTGATTCGGCTCAGCATTCTGACATCGACACTCGTAGGTAGAAGCTGAGGCAGCGTGAAGCGAGACTGAGAAGGCTTGATCACCCTTTCCCAATCAATCACAACATGATTGCCAAGAATAAAGCGCCTTCCACATCGAGAAGGCAAGAAGAAGGTACCTTCCTTATAAATAAGGTGCCCAGCTAGAAGAAGGCACCTTCCTTATGAAGAAGGCCCCAGAATAAGGTGCCTTCCTTATGAAGAAGGTGCCCATCCAGAATAAGGCACCTTCTGTATGAAGAAGGTGCCCCGAGAATAAGGCACCTTCCTTATGAAGAAGGCACCCACCAAAAGAAGGCTTCCTTATAAAGAAGGCACAAAAAAAAAAAAGTAGGCGCCTTCCAATGAGAAGGCGCCACAAAAAAAAAAAAAGGAGGTGCCTTCCACATCGAGAAGGCGCATACAAGAGGCACCTTCCACCCTAGGAAGGCATAGGTATACAGCGGTGCCTTCCACCCTAGGAAGGCAGGTATTCAAAAACGCCTTCCACATTAGGAAGGCACACCCATTCAGAAGCACCTTCCA
Organism: Wollemia nobilis; assembly: GCA_028583015.1. Classification (NCBI taxonomy): domain Eukaryota; kingdom Viridiplantae; phylum Streptophyta; class Pinopsida; order Araucariales; family Araucariaceae; genus Wollemia; species Wollemia nobilis. The sequence goes on along the minus strand of JAQPPZ010016414.1, from coordinate 4,679,386 downwards.
TAGCAGGAAGGCACCATCATCAAAAGGGTGCCTTCCACCACCGAAAGGCGCATCCATTCAAAGAGCATCGACAACATCGAGAAGGCACCATATAAGCACCTTCCACATCGGGAAGGCACCACATAAGCACCTTCCACATTGGGAAGGTACCAAAGAGCACCTTCCACGTACAACCAACACTTAAGTCTCACGGATGCCTCGATCGAAATGAAATCACCACATGAACGAGCGGCATCAGATTACCACCATCGCCCATGTGATGGAAATCCACCCCAATAAAAAAATCTCAGAGAATTATGGGGTGAGATCAGCGTACATGTTCCAAAGATGATGGATAGATGGTTTTTTGAGCAAATCGAGAGTCTGTCTTCAGCACCAACCATCAAACAACTCAGCACCAAAGTCCAGCGTAATCCACACAAATGAAATACCCCTCCCCCATGTCACAAATCAGTGAATCAATGCTCTTCATGATGCATGAAACACCAAATAAGGTACATGCATACTAACTCAAATATTTATATAATTATTCATAAATTATGCAGTACCAAAAAAATATTATCGTCATAAAAATCATATACCCCCATGGCCGAAACCACGTGCCAATGATATGGCTCGAAAGGCGTACCCTAGAATTAAATGCTAAGGTTAGGCACCTTCCCTATAAGAAGGCACCTTCCTAAAGAAGTAAGGATAAAAAAAAAGAAGTGCAGTAGTAAGGGAAGGCGCCATGGGAGGAAGGTCAAAGAATCATGCGGTGAAAAAGAATGAGCCGAGTGATATGGAAGGAATCAAGGGGACGGTAAAAACATAGTTCGAGGCCGAGGGATGGTTTGAATATTGTACCTTGGTTAGTCAGGGCTAGGATATGGAGGTAGCCAAGGAATTCACTGCCTCCTTGAGGGGTGACGTAGCTCAGGTGCGAGGGGTAGAAATTTTGGTCACCCCCGAATACATCTCGTAGGCGACTGGATTGCCCCTCATAGGTGAATGCATATACAAAGGTGGACTGCTGAAGTCGTACGTCGAAGTGCTGCTACCAGGAGAAAATGTGTAGATAGATAAGGAAGGGCTACCCAAAAGCAGCCTTCCCATGAATCTATGGAAGATATTCGAGCAGGTTGCTCGATTCTTTACATGCACTAGGAAGTATACCCATTTGCACACTAACCATGTGCAGTTTCTGAATCACCTGGTGCATGGAAGGAAGTTGAACATGCCCTTCTACCTAGAAAATGCCCTGAAGGAAGAAGCGGCTAGGTACTATAAGGGAGCACCATCCACCTTGGCCCACCATGGGCTGATATCAACATTGGTCCGCCATGCAGAAGCGTAGAGGCAGAACCCCGATGTAGAGGGAGATGGCGGCCAAGAAAGGCAATAGGATGTTGTTGCCAAAATAGGGCAAGAAGAGGGAAGCCCTATAGAGGAGATGGCAAGTATCGGGCAATTGGCATTGCTCAATTTCATGGAAGAAAGAGGGCATTCACTAGTGCTCGAATGCATAGAGGAAAGAGGGCATTCCCTAGTGCCCAAGTATGAAGAGGAAGGAGCACCGCTTATTAGCAATGAGGCCGAGTTCTGACCACCAGAACTAGTCCCTAGGAGGAAATACCTATGGTGACTCCTCCTCTCGGTAGAAGAAGAAGAGAATGACCCGGAAGTCGACATTGCAGCCCAAACCCTCTAAGAATTGACAAACCGGAGCCCACAAGATGTAGGGACTTTTGGGAGCAATGATCAGGTCGACATAGCCTTGGAGGAAGTGTTGGAGTGGCAGACCAATTGTTGGATGGCCCAAAAAATTTTGGAGGACTACTAGAATGAGCATAGAGGGGAATTGGAAGAATGAGAAAGATGAATCACCCAGCTCGAGCAGTTGGTCTAGTAGTTGTGGGAGGAGAACCAACAACTCTAGGATAGGGGAATATAAATAAGGGATGCATCGACCCAAACTGACTAGGCAATAGAGGTCCCGATGAATTCTCCCACATCTGTAGAATGAGTATTCTCTTCGGGAGAATTTTGATCGGATGCCCGATAGAGCAGCCTGGAGGTAGGGGAGAATTCCTCTATTTTTGGGAGTGAAGGGGAAAGAAGTCCCACAACACCCCCTGTCATCGACTCGAGTGATACAAGGAAAGCAAAGGAAAGACCGGAAAAGAGGAGCCACGGGAGGGCAGGGATCCACCAAGAAAGGAAACGATGAGGGGTCAACAGGGCTACCTATAGTTTTGATGCCACGAGGGCGTGGCATATGTTAGGCATGGGGGGATGATGAGCATCAGAAATGCTCATATTTTGTATACATTTTCTTGATTATTATGCGGTTGTATAATAAGGATTGCATATGTTTATGAATGATTATATAATTATTTGATGAAATTATGCGTGTTATCTAATTCATGTGTTTTCAATGTGTTTTTGTGGAATTGTAGTTGATTTAGTCAGATTTGGATCAGTCGAGGTCTTTTCATGGACCTGGCACTTTGTTTCTTTCAGAATCAATGCAGAGAAGGTAGGCGCCTTCCTCTTCCAGGAAGGTGTAGGCATTCCTCTTCAGGAAGGTGCCAGAAGGGCCTTCCTCTCCTAGGAAAGTTCCTCTTCAAGGTGCAAAGGAAAATAAGCCTTCCTCTCATAGGAAGGGGGCCTGGAGGTTCTTCAAGGCACCACTAGAAGGCAAGCGCCTTCCTCTCATAGGAAGGCGCCAATAGAAGATAAGCGCCTTCCTCTTCCAGGAAGGCGCCAATGATAGTAAGGCACCTTCCGCATAGAGAAGGTGCCCGACATACTTAGGCACCTTCCTCATAGGGAAGGCACCCCTGTTCTTCACCCGTTGACCAGACAAGCATGACATGGACAACAGAGACTGGTGCAGTTCCAACTCTACATCATGTAGAGTTAAATTGGGGATCGCACCGATGTATGAGAACGTCCTACCAATGCCAGGTGAAGCACAAACCAATCAGTGAACATGCCACCATTAGAAATGAATGCCAATTTTAGCAGACGTCGATCACATTTACTAGATTGTCTTAGTTTAGTCTGGAATGAATCGATTGTTATAACTTCTTTGTAACAGAAGATCTACGGGTGTGCTATATAAACACACGCAGACCTCTCTGAGGATATATAGAATATTTTGATAGTAAATGTAGAGAGATATACAGAAGAAGCATTGTAATACTTTGATAATTATAATACAGTTCTAAGAGTTTCTAAGTGCGTGTTCGACTTGGGAGGAAGTCTGCTGGAGCCTGGGCCCACTCCAAGCCAGTATTTCTTCCCCTATTTTTCCTGTGTTTTCTAGATTAGTTTACCGCTTTTATAAGATTGTTTATCGCATTGTTATTTCTAGTATTGCAATAGGTTTATTTCTAGGAATGCGTGAATATTTCCTTTCTGTAGATTTAATTGTTTTTACGTAAATTATTGAGGAGTGTATGAATGATTGATGACCGTTGAAACACCCCCCAATAGTAGAACTAGCAGACTCATCTCAAGTGGTATTGTAAGCAATCTTGTTCAAGACCCTTCGCAAGTTTATGAAGCTCCCTGGGTTGATAAATTAAATGCACGGGCATGTGACAAAAGTAGGAAAGAAGTTAACCTTGTTTGGCCCACAATAATGAGTGTATCCATTATATGGGTTGGAGGTTTTTTTTGTTAATGTCGCTCGAGCGAGAGTGCTTTGATTCTACATATTGGATCTCATGCACCTACTTATCAGTGTTGGAATTCATCTTCGGCCTACCATTGATAAGAGAGCTAGGACGAGCATTACTGGTTGATTGAGTGTAGGGTTCTATATTTTGGATGGGGTATTGCGTCTGCATAGGTCTTGATGCGACTATACCCATCCTTGTGAGTTCGACTATGACATTTTATTTATTTCTTTTAGTTTTTCCCCTTTTCCTTTCCCTTTTACAGTGTAGACTATCTAGAACCACCCCTTACAAGAACTGGTCTTCTTCAGAGATCATCCACCATGTATTCTCTATGCAATGGTTGTTCTATGCTTGGTGTTGACCCGTTCACCCTTCCCTATGTGCAGTTCCATATTGGCGACAAAAATATACTTCATTTTTCTTTTCAAACACAAGAAAGATATGGAATAGAGCAACACAAATAGAGATCTTAGGAGAAATTTCTTGCATGCATGAAAAAAATGGAGATGCCTTCCAAAGAAAGAAGCTTAAAAGCATTCATTTTTTCCTTTGGAGATTAATATATCAGGTTGGATCTAAAACCACCTTCCACTTTTACTTGTCTTCATTGAATATTTTTAGTTGTAAGAATGCTTATATTTTCCTTAAATGAATACGGCTACATATGTTTATTAAGATGATGTTTTTATTTGCATTAAAACATCAATTTTTAAGTGTTATCTCTCCATAATTGCATTGTGCATGGAAAACTAAGCTAGTTTAGCTAAGTTTATTATGTAGAAGTACTTTGTTTCCTCTACCAGACTCTACTCGACATTCAATATCTAGAATCCTTTTAAATTATAGCAATTCAATTTTATTTTTCCATTGAAGGTAAGGTAATTTTCTCTATATTAGTTTTCTATAAAAAGAGGCATCTAAGTTATACATCAAACCCATTTCATTTTGAAATCATTACATTTACCCTAAAGGGAATTTTTTTTGTGTATTTTAAGCATCTTTGGTTTTTGTTGTTCACCCATTCTATGTTTCCAAGTTGGTCATTCCAATTTTGCTTGCTAAAATATTATCATGTTCTGTTATCAGTTTTAAGAGGTTTTTTTACCTTTAAATGGCCAAAGGGTGCTTATCTAAGTATGAAATTATTATGTATTTTTCTATTTTCTTTTTAATTGTCAACCAAACACACATAGGAAGAGATATCATATTACCACATTAATTAGTTTAAATTAATAGGATATGCTTCTTCAAGTAAAAAATTCTCATCCTAAAAAGTAATGAATAAACTACTACCAAATAACTTGAGTTAATAAAAATGCTTGTTAATTAGATATTAGATTACATGTTTGATTCATGCATAAGTTTAAAATTTGGATGTTATTATTTTGACTATGTGATGTTTATAAGTCACTAAAATATTTATGCTAAGTTTGATTTATTAAATTATAAATTTGTTAAGGAAAACCTATTTTTGTATAAGCCAAAAAGCAGGTTAATTTTCCTTCCAATAAGTTACGTATGAGGTTGGAAACACGTTTGAGTCGACAACTTGATGTTTTAATTACATTGCAATGTGCATGTTTAAGTTTTTGAATCAGTGAAGTAATTTGATTAGTGGATGCTTTTATGATGTTCATTATTATATTAGCTATAATGTTAAAGAAAATATTTATTATGTTTATGTTGAAGTATATTTTTTGGGGCTTTAAATAGAAGAAACATTTGGTTATTGGGGTAAATGGATTTGGTTCTTAGATGAGGAGTGCATTTTTATTTTAATGATGAAAAATGAATTATTTGTTAAGTTAAAGAGGACATCGAAGTTATTTTAATTTTGAGATGCAAATTTGAATATTTTTTATTAAGTTTGAATATTAAGATTTTAGGGCATGGAGTCCATTTATAGTGAGAATACTATGGGGTATCTCACATGTTCTTTTTGTATGGATGTGGAGTCCATTAATAAGAATAAAATTATGGGGTTTCCTCACATGTTCTTTTTAAACAAAGAAATAGAGTTAGAAATGCATATGGTAATTTCTATATGAATCTCTTAGATGTGTTTTGAAAGAGCATTTAGGTATAAATTCTTCATGATGATGATTTGTATTGATCCCTTACTCCAACCACTTTGCCATGGAGATTAAGGAAGAACGCAATTGGTTAGAATGTTCTATAATGTTCTTATCAAAGTTATGTAATATTTATGAATAAGATGTAATGTGAACTTCCTAAAGAAAGAGGATATATTGTAAGGAAATGTTATATTGATTAAATATAGTGAAGGATGATTATATAAATGTTGTTTTAATAAATGCATTGTAAAATGAGGACTTTTATTATATGAATGGGTATTATAGTGGATGCCTTAGATGATTGGTTATTTATACTTTTAATTTATTATGAAATAAGAAGATTATAAGTATTGTTAATAAAGGAAGATAAGTGTTTATGCTTGTCAATATGAAATTAATGACATTATTGGGTTATGAAATGTAACTAGAAGAATTACTATTTCTTTAGCACTATTTTATTATTGCTTAAAGTTATAGTTTTATTTCCTTAGTGAGAGATTTTTGTTATAGTTTTGAAAGTGTTATTTTCTTTGGTTATGAAAGGGTATTTTGGGAGGGTATGCTTATTAGTAACCTTATTAGTACCCTTGTTAAGATAAATTCCAAGATTTGGTTAGTTGTAGGGAGGAAAAAATCAAATTGGTTGTAATGATTACATCTTGACTGGTGTAGTTCATATGTATTTCCAAAAGCATGGAGCTTGAACCACATTTCCTACAGTTGAGGTTAGAAAATCATTTGCAACATGGGTAAGTGATGGTGCACTGATCAAGAAGGATCAAGTAACCATGTGTATTATCACACAAAGTGATAATGCCCTTAATTAGTTGATTGTAAAGGTAAAATCATTAAGCACTAAGTACAAGCTTATCTCATCATGGAGATGAGATGACTGGACTTTAAGACATTACATAAGATAGCACCTACATAGATTGATTTATGTATGGTGAGGGAAATGACATCCCTTTTGATGGACTAAAAGGAATAATATCTATGTTGTGGTTGAATTTCTTTATACTTGAGGAGAGTATAAGAAATGTGGGGAAACCACTAAAGACATATTTTCTAACTATAAAGGTTTAGAAAAGTTAACCCCCAAAATAGCTATAGGATGTTGGCCTGTCCTATCCACTTTAGTTTCATTGGTAGTGACATGAAATCAAATGTGGTTATACCTTAATTATGTCAACTAAAGAGTATGGGAATATATTTTTTGTGAACCTTGCTTACAAACCTATAAAAAATATTACTCTCTATCTTGGGTTTGTTATAAATGGGTTGTTATAGTTAGTATCACATATCTAGGTCATAGTATTACAAGCTTCCATGATAAGACCTAGGATCAACTGATTTGATATGTAACTTTGGGAAGATTTACAACTTTATTGACCTTAACATGGATTGGGTACATTGGGTATTGCATATTGGTGGGTCTAGTTTAGACCAAGGAGTAAAAATCCTAAAGGATATAATAAATTATTGGGAATGGCACATTGCATGGAGTAAGTGTGACCATTGACATTATCAGTGGATGATAATACTCTTTTTTTAGTTCATACAGATAATGAAATTAATTAAAATTTAGAAGTGCAATTTGGAGAAAAATTATATCTTAACTTAAACCCTTTATGGCCGGGAAGTGTAGCACCCTAAAATTGGCACAGTTAAACCTTAGTAAAAAGATAAAAATTTGAATTTTAACCCAAAACCGCCCGTTAACCGCCCGTTACCCGCTCCCCTTGTTTTTCGTGCCATTTTTAGGATTTGTTTTGACCGTTGGACGATATCGTCGCCGATCAGACGAAATCATCCCAGATCTGACGAATTCGTCTGGAACAGAACGTCCAGACGATTTCATCCCAAAACCAAATTTTCATAATTAGCTTCTGTTTCAACAGCTTCTCTAACTTGGGCAGAAAGCATGTCTACGCAGTTAGAGTCTCCCCCATTGGAGATCTCCCAAATTGGGATGATCTCCAACCTCCTAACCTCTCCCTAATCCTATATAAACTAGGATTTTCTCAGTTTATCCCCCTGAACCCCTTGGCTGATTGATTTCCCTACAACTTTAGTTTCTTGTGCATTAGAACACCTTCCACCATCGTTTGCATTGCGTATTTCAAGTTTTCTTGCAAGAATTTTACTATTTTTTAGCCAGAGCAAGCTCGGATCGTCGCAGGCGATTCCAGACGATTTCGGATGATCCTATCGTAGATCGGCGATGATCTCGTATGATTGGAGGTGATCTTGACTGTAGTCCAGATTGGGGGCAATCAGAGCCCGAAGTTTGCATTTTTTTATCTTCTCTCTTCATTTCCTTATGCATTAACTTAGTTTATTCTATTTCTGCATCCTAGAGTTCACCTCATTTAGTATAGATGCATGATAAAGTTAAAATAAATTATTAAATTAATGCATTTCCTTTTAATTGCTATCTGGATCTATCATTTAGGCAAATTTACTATCATTTCTATCATTTCCCCTTGCTTTTGCAGTTGCATTTTTGGTTTTTGGTATCTATTTCTGTGATTGTAGGTTTTTGATGAATTCATCTGACAAATTCATCAGATCGACGATGATCTCGTCTGATCTCAGATGACCGACTGAGATCTGAGATGATTCTGTGCAATTTCAGATGATTATGTATGATTTGAGATGATTTGGACTTCTACAAACCTCAGAATCTTCATCAGACATCCGAAATCAGGTATATTCTATCTTATTTAGCATACTTTCTGTGTTTAGCACTTATTCATGTTTTTTGTATTCATATAAATCAGCATTGGCATATAGAATAGCTTAGATTCATCTTGGCCAAACCTAGGAATTGAATGATTAAAGTACAAAATGAACACATCAAACCTACTCTCAACCTAGGCATGGAAACTGCCACTCAAAAGTTTCTTGGTGAACCCACCATCCATCAAAAATTCACCCTTATACCCCTCCCCGAGAGGCGCGACCTTCAAAGGGCCTCTCAGTCCGAGGTATTGTCCCATCCTTCTCGCATCCCCCTTTCGGGCGTGGATCCTATAGCCTGAAGGTAAGGATGCAAAAAATTTGGAGCGATACATTTTGGTGAACCCGACGTGAAAACTAAAAACCTTTTGAAAACAATCCAAAAAAAAAAAAATAAATGCATTTAGAATCATCAGACAAACAATTAAATATTGCATATCATATTTAGATGGTAGATTATAATAAAAGATGAGTTGTCACCATTAATGTTGAAAATCAATTAGCAGCCATAGAGATTACTTCTTTGCTTAGAGTATCTCAAACATATAGAGTCCCACCTTTATGGGACGAACTTAATAGGAGATTGAATATTATTTCATCTAGATCAACCGAACTTAGGCAAATCAAGAGGTTTGTCCTAGATAGAATCTTGGATCCTGATCAAGTGACCTTATATCATGAACTTCAGAGAGCTTGCCATAGGTGGTTAGCAGATAAAAGAGCACTTGTGTCTTCCGAGTTGTACACCTTTGAGGAATACCTCGACAATGCAGTTGTAGTACATAAATTTCTATCTCGTATAGAGGATCAAGAGGTCGTTCTTATGGATAGAAAGAGATGGAATAGAGTTCCTAGAGCTGTGTTATATCGAGAGTATTGCCATGAACTCTATTTTTACAAGTCAGAGTCAGAAGTAGATAATATCACCATAGCACACTTTGTCAAATTCTTGAAAAACCATTTCCAATTTGAAGAGGAGCATTTCATGACTCCTGATGAACTTGATCCCATTAATGACATCTATAAACTATTTATAGAAAACTAAGCCATTCTTTTATTATTATTATTTCTTGCATTTAGTATGTTGTTTGTTGTCTTTATAATATTATAACATAAAAACAAAAAACAAAACAAAAATATAACAAAAATTAAAACGTTTTTCTTTTAAGTATTATAGTAGGTATATAATTAAAATATATACCTCCCAAACTTGTTGCAAATATATATATATAAATATATATTTGCTAAAATCTAAGTTTAAGCATAATGACTAGACTTAGGAATGGAAAACAGATTGAAGTAGAAGAAGATTGGTTAGGAAAACCAGTAAATAAACCGAGATGTCCTTCCTGAAGACCCAATTCAGGAAGAAGGAACCCTAGACCAACAAGAAGAAGAGTTTGTTGAAGGAAATGAACAAAGAGAAACTGTTAGAGAGGAAGGATCCTCATCCCCTAAAATGTCTCCGGAAGGAGCTATTACTTTTGAGAACATGGAACATTTCTGGAAGTTCCTCAATACTAATATTGGCGCTCTTAATAGAGCAGTCCATATGGACAAGGATCAAATTAGTGACACTCAAGCAACCCTAGAAGAAATATATCACACACGCACTAATCCCTTGTCCTTCGTTGATCAAGAAAGTGATCAAGCTGGACCATCCAATTTGGATATGGCCGCTATAATCTAGAACATGCAACAACAACAGGTTACCCAACCACCTAGAGTGCCTGTTACCAAGCCTAGAGTTATTCCCACACAAAAGAAACCTTCATTCACTGCTCTATTTTGCCAAGTTATTGATCAACATACCTCAAATCAACAAAAGCCCAAAACAAAACCAAACACCAATTTCCAACAATCTGGGATACAACATAATGCTACTACAAATCTTCTTCATAATACTCTTCCTACCAACCATTTGCATAATAGCAATATAGCATCTAATCCTTACGTCACGCCATCATACGCTCAAATACCACCAAACCAATATGGTGGACAAACTAGTAATCTGGAAGCCATGGTGAAACAGTTAGTCTCCCGCATGGACCAGATAGATCCCTACCATCCCTCGTACAATTATCGAGAGATGTGTAGTCAGCCTCTAGATCCTATAGTTGTAGCACAACCATATCCTAAACACTTTCCTATGCCTGTCCTACCTATATACAAAGGAACCGAAGATCCCATAGAGCATCTTCGTATGTTTAGGATAGCATGTCATGATATATCACATGATGACTTGTTATTACTAAAAATGTTCCCAAAAAGTTTAGGAGGAATGGCATTAGAGTGGTATTATCAATTACCCACTCATTCTTTGAGGAATTTCGAAGAAACAACCGAGTCTTTTGTTCATCAATTTAGTGCCTACATCGAAAGGCATGTAACCATTAAATATTTGTACAACTTAAAACAAGACAAAGATGAATGTTTTGCTGATTTCCTAGCTCGGTGGAGACAGTTGATAGGAAAATTACACTTTGTGTTACCTTATCGAGAAATGTTGGATATCTTTATCAATAATTTACAAGAACAACTATCCTATGAGTTATCAACTGCTACCTTGACCACCTTCGATCAAGCTATAGACTTAGCTCGAAGAGTGGAAGATGCTCTCATTAGGAGAGGTCAGCTTAAAAAGAAAGATGATGAGAAAACATCCAGAAATCAATATAAAAATAAACAAGTTGTGGGTGATGGAGTCACTGATAGCAAAAATATTGCTAATGTTAATACTACGAAAACAACAGAGAAGTTTATATTGAAACCTCCTGATAAACCACCTCAAGAATTTACTAGGTTAAATCAACCTCTATCAACCATTCTCCCACAATTACTAGCATGAGGTTTGATCCAATTACCAAATATCCGGGAACCTGATCCAACTATACCCGGATACAGAGCTGATTTACACTATGATTTCCATAGAGGACCTGGACACGCTACCAACTCTTGTAAAATATTAAAACATAAAATACAAGACTTAATTGATAACAATGAGATGGAGGTGCAAGCCTTTCAACCTAAACAAAATCCTCCTAATAATTCTCAAAATAACATCCCCCAAAATCAGAATCAGAATGCCAATCAATCATTGGACATATTTCAACATCCTTTACCAAAGCATGGTAAAGAAGTGGCTAATCAAATTGAGCATCATAATGTTCCCCCTCCTACCCGATATGTAGGAACTATTAGTGGGCATTTACCTACTCATGATTTGGAAATATTTGACACAACTTTATCCATGGTTACGACCAGGACCTCTATATAATATTCGGACACCTGATCTTAGTGATGTAGAATATGAGACTGAAAGTGACATGGAAATCACCTCAAATCAATCGAATAGCTCTGAAGATGAATCAGATCCTATTCAACCTATCACAAGTTCTATGGTTCCAGAAGAACCATTTCCAAGAAGAGTCACTACTCGACCATCTTCTCACCAATTACTTTCTAATGAACAAGCCATAAACGCTAGACCAAGACCCATTCATCATCCGCAAAATAATATTGTAGGTACCATCGAAGTTGTTACTAGACAACAGGCTCAAAATTCTCAACAAGATCAAACTCAGAATGATGGATCAGCTCCATTTGTTTTGAAAGTTCCTAATAAATGGAATCATGCACCTAATGTTCAACCTAAACCTCCTTATAATATTAATGAACAATTATCAAATACTACAGCTAGAATTTCCCTTTTGGACCTTTTAAGATCTTCTCCTACACATAGGGATGAATTAATGCTCACATTAAGCCAAATGATGGTACCACAAAATATTCAACCTGAAGCCATGGCCAATACTATCATAACTCGTGAAGTCGATTGTATTGACTTTCGGGATAGAGATATACCACAACATAGTTTACATAAGGATAACCCCTTATATATTACTGCCCTAATTGGAGATGTAGCAGTTAAACGAGTCTTGATTGATAATGGTTCATCTTTAAACATTTGCACTTTTGACTTCTACCAAAGATTTGGGTTTAGAAGTGATGAAATGAAAAGAACTGATATGATCATAAAAGCCTTCAATGACGAAACACAAGAAACATGTGGAGTTATTACTATCCCATTGCAAGTTGGTCCAAGAACCTTAGACACGACCGTGTTTATTGTACATTGCCCTGCATCGTACAATATACTCTTGGGTCACCCTTGGATCAACGCGATGCGAGCTGTTCCCTCAACTTTACATCAATGTGTTAAATTCGAATTTAAAAATCAGTTGGTTACCATTCATGGTGATCCCAGACCCTTTGATATGTGTGCTTTGGCAGAACCTGTTGGAGTTCAATTTTGCCCTGCTTTATCATCCACACATCCTAATTCTCATCATCCATCTAAATGTGTGAAACACACACCCATAACATCATCTACTTTTTCTCCATCAACTCCACCTCTACATATAGTTCAACCATCTTCCGAACAAACCACATTAGGACCTCAAAAAGATCCTAAACCCACAACCAATGCTTCTTGTTTTACTCCTATAACTTCCATACCTATAGAATCATCCATCGACATCTCTACAACATCTACATCCACTAAAGGCATATTTTCCGCATCCAAAGATGTAGGAAATGTTCCTTCTACCTCTTATGCTCTTACTGATGAGCTCTTACCCGATTTATCTAAAATTCTTATATCAAAAAAAACAAATGTTGCTATGCAAGATTCCCTTATTTTAAATAATTTGCCACCCTCTCCTCATACCTTGGGCCTCCCATAGCCTATGGGAAGTATTTACCAAGTTGGGAGTTGCGCTTTTATTTATAAGGGATATGACTAGGGAAGAATACCTAGAAACATCAAGACACATTATGATGGATATGCTCGATGTTATTTTACTAATGAGTATATTAAAGCTAAGCCTATAATGCTTAAATTGGGATATAAAGGGAAAGGTTTGGGACCTTTCAAAAATGGTATGAAAGAACCCTTTGAGGTAGAACCCTTGGGCATATTGGTAGTGGGCCTATTTCCATAGGATATACCATAATGATGCATGTATTTAATTATTCATCTTTGGCAAAATGGGTTAGAATATGAATAACCTGTGCTATGAACACAAATTATCATAACCCATGAGTATTTCACGAAGTGGGTTGAAGCTATGCCCTTAGCTTCTTGCACTGGAACCCAAGTTTCCAAATTTATTTTTAATCAAATTATTTGTAGGTTCAAAATTCTTGCAAATCTCATCTCAGATAATGGAACTTGTTTCAAAAATAAATATGTCAAGAAATTATGTCAAAAATATAAAATTCAACATCGTTGGTCCACTCCCTATTATCCTCAGGGTAATGGCCAAGAGAAGCATCTAATAAAACATTAATCAAAATCCTCAAAATACTGGTCAATAAATCTATCTGAGATTGGCACATCCAATTATATCCTACTTTGTGGGCTTATCGAACTAGCGTTGCACTCCCATGGGCACTTCACCTTTTGTTTTGGTTTATGGCGCTGAAGCAGTTTTTCCCTTTGAATTAGAAGTTCCTTCTTTGGCTCTACTACTTCAAGATACTGAAGTAGGAGATGAATATCATGCTGGCAGACTTAGTCAGCTGGAACTCCTAGATGAGAAGTGCATCAATGCTTTGGAACATCTTCGTGCCTACCAAAACAAGCTTAAACGAGCATACCTCAAGAAAGTTCATCATCGATCCTTTGAGATCGGCGACCTTGTCTTAAAAGAAAATAAAAAAATACTAATGCAACTAAAGATCTTAAAGGTAAATTTGAACCTAACTGGCTTGGGCCATATGTCATCACTGCTAAATTTGGCTCAGGAGCATACCGATTAGCTACCTTAGATGGTAAAGATCTTAAAGAACCTATGAACATTATGCATCTTAAGCGCTATTATGCATAAAATCTGGTCATTTCATCATTGTATATATTGTTATTTTGCATATTGTTTCATTTTCGTCATCCATATAAAAATTTCAAAAAAATAGTAATAGTATTTATTCTTTCCATTCATAAATTAAAATCAAAATATAAAAACTTCAAAATCATCAAAATCTTCAAAAACATCTTTTATTTTCGTACCTGTCAATTCTTGAAGTATTGCAGTTATATTTTCAATTATTTTGGATAAATTAGCATTTATTTGGAATCCCGCACTTTCACACTCACATGAATAAATATCTTGATTTTATTTTGTATGATTATTAATCTCTCTTATATCAAAGTCCACATTTGAATTAAATAAAGTTTTGAGCATAGAGAACTGATCTTGTTATTTACTTGAACCAAGTATATCTTTTCACATTAAAATGATTTCATTGCAAATTCGATATGATGCTACATAGTAGAAATGGTTTCTTGAGCGAAAAGTTTCCCCTGCTATCCTATCATGCACATGGTCTAGAATCTTTGAGAATTGACAAAAGGACAAGCTCACCCCTACCCAGAATAAAAATCCCTTGCTCTACGGCCAATCCGAGCAAGTATCCCTAGTATAGGAAGAAAAAGAAAAGTCAAAGAAAATGAGAAAAAGAAAAATATCATTTTGTACCATCGCAGCAATATTTCAGCATTATCTCAGTTCCAAGCAAAAAATACAAAAAAAAAAAAGAGAAAAAGCAAAAGCAAAAAGCAATAAAATCCCTTTCCCTACCCCTTGAAAAGAAAAGAAGGGTGAATGAGCTTGAATCCCTGGAATTCTCAATTATTCGAAAACTGTGAGGTAAGCCCCATAACAGGTGGTTTGTGCCCAACCCGCTTGGCCTTGGGTAATCCCTAGCGTGGTGATATGTCTGTCACATTAGCGACCTTATTTTGTATAGACCTATGTCGGCTTATGGATCAGCTAGCTCTTGATGACCCAACTTACATAGTAGTCTAGTACGGTTACATGCATATAAATCATGGTCAACGAACACTCATTTGGTTAATTCAAATTACTTGTATCAAATTATCTTGCTCAAAATTGGTGAATGAACAATACAATTGCACACACATTTGTATTTGAGAGATTTTGTATCATTATGATAAATCAAGATCGGTAATGAACTCACATTTGCACATGAGGGTTCCTTATAAATCTACATTTTGTCTTTGAGATAATTTAAAATATTTCTGCAATTCTTTTGGAATAATTTCATCTTCTTATTTAAGAACATTTGCTTAGTATAAAAACAATTAAATATATTGTTTTCAAAAATCCAAAAAATTTCTTTCAAACATCTTCAAAAACCTAGTAAATAAAGTCATGTTTATATATTATTATTTTCTGTTTATCTCAAAATCAAAAATCAATCATGCAATAAAACTAAAATATCAATTTCTTTTTTGGATTTCGCGATGATGGTATAAGTCTATACCTATAATTCTATGCCTAGCGCAAACCATTGTTCTAATTTTATTTTCCCATTCATTTTAATTCATAAAAACATATGGCTTACATCATTATGTTACACAATTGTGCTTTAAAAAGAACGAACACATTTTTCTATTTCATTTCATTATGTCAACATTCAATTTTGCAATGATGGTATAATTCCTAGGGAATTATTCAAAATTTTATCACACTTAGGAATTTATGCCTAGCAAAAATCATATTTCTTTTAATATCTCATGCATAATATTTTTATGAAAATCTGAAAACAAATCATCACCATCATCATTTTTCATCATCACAACACAAAGTCTTAAGACAGTCTCTTAAGCACTCTTTTACTTTTAACAATATTTCTATCCTTGGGATTAGCTTGACGACCTAGCGAGCGGCGACTCCATGAAATGGTCTATAACAACGACAATGTCCTTTGAAATTATTGTTAGAAGTCCCTTTTATTTTTCATCAAATCACACCACAAAACAACCAATTTGTTTACATCAGATTATTTCATTTAAATTTTATGGCATGACATAAAATTATAATTTATTTCCAAATGACATAATTACATGAATAATCAATCAACAAATCCAAAATTAAAGCATCATACAACATATACACAAGTCATATCATCAAAAAGAATATATATATATATATCAATAAATTATGTACATCATCTGGATTGGTATGCCACAATCTATACCCTGGCATACTCAATCCTCTCAAAAAGAATAATATATACAATCTAGTCTGTAGTAGCTAGCCTCGAGAAGCCCTCGAGCTCTCCGCCTCATCTCCTCTCCCACCCTACGAGTGGAGGAGGTGGTCCCATAGAGGTCCGTGCTGTGTCTCGGGTCCTCATCGTCGATCGTGAGGATGTCCTCGATGATCCCATCCTGATCGGCTCCGCAATGGGGGTTGGCAATGGTATCCTCTGGCCCTCTAGAACCAGCTGATAGTATAACCCCTAGTAGAATATGGTCTAAGCAATAGACCATGCCAGATCTCGAGTGCTCACCCCTCCGCTCCAAGCCCTGAGCCATGTAGCCTCATCCTGTAGTGTCTGCACCTGAGCTCGAAGGTGGGCATTCTCAGCCTAGAGAGCCACCATCTCGTTGCTCTCCCCCACCTCGACACCCTTGCCCTTATCGGGTGATGGTGGCCTCCCCCTGCTGAGAAGGGAATCCCTCCTCCCTCCTCCCTATCTGCTGTGGTCTCTATGGAGCCTGTGGCATCCTCTGGCGTCTCTCCTATGGAGACCATCGTTGCTCTCTCCCTCTATGACCCCGTGCTACCTCAATAGCAGCCTGACATCGCCTCCCCATCCATCGCACCATGGCATGCATCGGACCCTATGCCCTCATCATCCGAGGAGGGCGGATGCCTACGTACCAGGCATCGTATCCATCTGCAACCCTAACGTCATCCCCATCCACTGGCTGGATGGGGGCATCATCCGTGTCCTGGCTCTAGAATCATTGCATATCTGGAGCCCCGCTCAGTGTAGTACTATCTCGAATAGTTCGGGAGTACTCATAATCCCTGAGAGAAGGGATCCCCTACTGAAGACCGAACTATCACAGAACTCGATCGTAGCGGTGGAGCTCTACCTCTCCCCACTCCATCCTCAGCCAGCAGACTCGCCTGATGCGAGCCAGCTCCTGTCCATCCTCTCCCCACCCTGGATGCTCTCTCCATGGCCTCTAGGTGATCTGGTCTAGGATGAGGTCATCTAGCAACCTCCGTGACATCGACAGATCTATCCATCATTGTGACCCTCTCTGGAGCCACCAATAGAAAACTCGGGGCCTCTCCCGGTCAACCCCTGTCAGTGGGAGTCCTACCGGCCTCCGCACCATGATGTGCTCCCAGCACCAAACCTGTAGTAGTGATGTCAAAACTAGACATCGGCCTCCCTTGTATATGACCCCATGCAGGATCCTATACAAGCGACATAGTACAAAGCTACCCCATGCAAATCTGTACCCATGGTCTCTCATGTCATAGACCACATCTGAAAGGAGCCATGGTAATCTGCACCCGCTCTGGTGGCACAATAGTAAGCCACCCACTACCCCTGCCAACACTCGAGTCAACCTAGATGCCCTAGGCATCTGCCTTAGAGACTCGATGTTCACTCCACCCTTCTCCAGGGTGAAGCTCGGGTCTCCGCTCAGCCTCATCATCGCCTGGCCCTGATTGGCCATAGGAGTCATCAACCGTCCCTGTATGGGGATCCTCAAGATCCTCCATACATCCTCTAGTGTGGGAGCCATCTCCCTTGTCGATAACCGAAAGTAGGATGACCCCGGATACCACCTCTCTGCTAGGGCTGTCAGTAGCCCCATGTCCATCGGTACTTGTGGCATCTCTGCCACATGCTGTAGATCGACCTGTGCTAGTCGGTCTCGCTCTACCTAGTCGAGCGTGGCTATGTCATCCCTCAGCCCCCGTATTTCCACTCCCGACTCTTTAGTAATCCCCTCTGCAAAACAAACAATAAAACAATAAAATTCATTAATAAACCAATTATTAAAATCAATTAAATGCAATTCAAACAAGCTTAATTTCATAAAAATGATGATATCGTCCACCATTGGATGATATCATCCTAAATTGGGTAAAATCATCCTTTGTAGGACGAAATCATCTCCTATTTCGCAACTTGGGGATCGCCCCTTGTTGGACGGGATCGCCCCTAGTTCGTCGATTTCGCCCTCAGACGAAATCGACGATCTAGGGACGATTTCGACGAAATAGGGACGATTTCGTCCCGACGTCGTCGACGGCCTAAAAACGGCCGCGATGCCCCAAAATAGTCAAAATTTAAAACAAAAAATTGCACAAATCAAATTCAAACATAATTCACTAGGTTTAGATCCTTACCCGTAGCCCGCGTCGGACCTCTGTCGATCGGTGTGTTGTCTCAACCATTTTTGTCTACAGAGCTCTAAAACAGTAAAAATGAATTAGGGTTTTACCCTATTTTTCTTAATTTTATTTAAAAACAACATTTTTTTAATTTTGCTTTTCCGTGCTTTTACCTCAAACGTTCGATTTGGGTAAAAACATGGAGGGGGCACCATAGTCAGCAGTCGTACGATTCGACCTAGAATCGTCGTCTAGAAAATTGAGTAAATTTTTGCTTTCTCGTAAAACGGGAAGAACTCGTCTTTAACGCATTTTCTTCAAAAAATTCGCTAAAGAGGGGGCAAAATGTAGCACCCTAAAATTGGCACAGTTAAACCTTAGTAAAAAGATAAAAATTTGAATTTTAACCCAAAACCGCCCGTTAACCACTGTTACCCGCTCCCCTTGTTTTCCATGCCATTTTTAGGATTTGTTTTGACCGTTGGACGATATCATCGCCGATCAGACGAAATCGTCCCAGATCTGACGAATTCATCTAGAACAGAACGTCCAGACGATTTCGTCCCAAAACCAAATTTTCATAATTAGCTTCTGTTTCAACAACTTCTCTAACTTGGGCAGAAAGCGTGTCTACGTAGTTAGAGTCTCCCCCGTTGGAGATCTCCCAAATTGGGATGATCTCCAACCTCCTAACCTCTCCCTAATCCTATATAAACTAGGATTTTCTTAGTTTATCCCCCTGAACCCCCTGGCTGACTGATTTCCCTGCAACTTTAGTTTCTTGTGCATTAGAACACCCTCGCACCTTCGTTTGCATTGCGTATTTCAAGTTTTCTTGCAGGAATTTTACTATTTTTCAGCCGGAGCAAGCTCGGATCGTCGCAGGCGATTCCAGACGATTTCGGATGATCCTGTCGAGGATCGGCGATGATCTCGTACGATTGGAGGCGATCTCGACTGTAGTCCAGATTGGGGGCAATCAGAGCCCGAAGTTTGCATTTTTTTTATCTTCTCTCTTCATTTCCTTATGCATTAACTTAGTTTATTCTATTTCTGCATCCTGGAGTTCACCTCATTTAGCATAGATGCATGATAAAGTTAAAATAAATTATTAAATTAATGCATTTCCTTTAATTGTTATCTGGATCTATCATTTAGGCAAATTTACTATCATTTCTATCATTTCCCCTTGCTTTTGCAGTTGCATTTTTGGTTTTTGGTATCTGTTTCTGTGATTGCAGGTTTCTGACGAATTCGTCTGACGAATTCGTCAGATCGACGATGATCTCGTCTCGATGATCGACTGACGATCTGAGATGATTCTTGAGAATTTCAGATGATTACGTATGATTTGAGATGATTTGGACTTCTACAAACCTCAGAATCTTCATCAGACATCCGGAATCAGGTATATTCTATCTTATTTAGCATACTTTCTGTGTTTAGCACTTATTCATGTTTTTTGTATTCATATAAATCAGCATTGGCATATAGAATAGCTTAGATTCATCTTGGCCAAACCTAGGAATTGAATGATTAAAGTACAAAATGAACACATCAAACCTACTCTCAACCTAGGCATGGAAACCGCCACTCAAAAGTTTCCTGGTGAACCCACCATCCATCAAAAATTCACCCTTATACCCCTCCCCCGAGAGGCGCGACCTTCAAAGGGCCTCTCAGTCCGAGGTATTGTCCCATCCTTCTCGCATCCCCCTTTCGGGCGCGGATCCTATAGCCTGAAGGTAAGGATGCAAAAAATTTGGAGCGATATAGGAAGAATATCACAAAATTTGAGGAGAGGAAGAGGAGGATCTTCTTAGGATCTAAGCCAATCTAGGTAGTGGAGTGTTGAAGCTAGACCCTAAGGGGAAATTATTGAAAATTCCAATAAAGAGGTGGAAAATCTCATAGCTAAGGTTTCCTTATTACAAGAATAGATAGAACAGTAAAGGGAATAGATGAACCAACAAAAGCAATTACTGGAGACTATAGTTAATCAAGGTTACCATAACATAAACTTTGAGGATAGATAGGAGGAGGATACTACTATAGAGTACCAATTAGTTTGAGCTAGCAAGAGGCTGGGATAACTAAGGACATGAAAAATATTAAAGAGTCCAAGTTCTCGAGTAAAGGAAGTGGTGATTTGATAAAGTCATGGTTGGAGGAATTAGAAACATATTTCTCCATGAAGACCTACTATTTAGTAACCCAAACCAAATGGGCTACTCTTCATTTGCAATATGAAGTCTTAGAATGGTGGAATACCTTCAAGGTAGGCCAAAAGAGTTAGGTAGTGAATCTTTAGTGGTATGGTTTTGTTAAAGCTTTAAAGGAAATTTTCTTTTCAGACCAATATTATGTAGAGAAATTTAAGGAATTCTCTACACTTCACCAAGGAATATGAATGGCGGAGATATATTATTGTGAACTTATTAAAATATGTACTATAATATGAGGTAAATGAGCATATGGAGATACATAAGTTCATCTTAGAAGTGGATTCTAATATTATAATAATGAAAAACTTGCACAAACCTAATACATTGAAAAAGGCATATGACTTGGGTCACCAAGAAGAAGCCAACCTATAGATAAATAAATCTTTCTTCAACTATGTTGAGTTGATAGAGGAATATAGATAGACACTTAGAAAGAGAAAAAGTGTTGGGTTCATGAATTGAAACCAAGAGAAAAATAATAGGAACAAGAGAACCCAAAGTTTAAGAAGAAGAATGTCGAGGAACAAGGATATTAATAAAAAATTCAACATAAAAATAATAATACTAGACCTCAACGTCAAAGGTAAAATAGAATAGCTCAAAAAGAGAGAACATGGGAGAAGAGACTAGAAGGACCTCAAGCACCCAAGAGATGTTGTTTCACTTTTGGGGGTCCACATTATGCGAACAAGTGTCCTCAATGACCAAAACCAAGTAACAAAGACAAGGAACAACCACATCAAATTTATGCAACTTAGAGGGATTTGAAAAAATTTCAAGGAAGTTGTCAATCATCAAAAGATATTTGTTGATCTAAAAGGATATCCAATATAATTATCTATGGGAGACAAATTGAAGAAGACACTCTTATACTAAGAGGGGGGAGAACAATATAGCACCCACTTTTTATTTTCTTTCAAACCAATATAAATTAATGTCCTTAATTGCAATAATCAAATATAGCAGTGTGCATTAATAACTCAAATAGAAATAGTAACCAAGAGCACAAGTCACCACACACAATTCAGACATAATATTTAACGTGGTTCCCCCAATGTGGGGTACTCCACAAGATAATATCCTTATAATATTTCACACAAAAATAATGATCCTTATCCAATACAATGATTACTTTGATCTGCTCAAAGCTAGAAAATACACTGATCTACTCAAGTAGGCAATCCACTAATCTGCTCAACTAGGCAACACACTGATCTACTTAGGTAGGCAATCCTTGATTTGCTCAGCTAGGCAACACACTAATTTTCTCAGGTAGGCAATCCACTAATCTGCTTAGCTAGGCAACACACCGATCTACTCAAGTAGGCAATCCACTTATCTTGTTAGCTAGGCAACACACTGATCTACTCAGGTAGGTAATCCATTGATCTGCTCAGCTAGGCAACACACTAATCTTCTTAGGTAAGCAATCCACTGATCTGCTCAGCTAGGAAACACACTGATCTGATCAGGTAGGCAATCCACTAATCTACTCAACAAGCTCACCTAGAACTTGTACAAATCTTCTCAACAAGCTCACACAAAACTTGTCAAAATTTGCTCAACAAGCTCACACAAAACTTGTCCAAATTTGATCAACAAGCTCATACAGAAATTTTCCAAATCTGCTCAACAAGCTCACACAAAACTTTTCCAAATCTTCTCAACAAGCTCACACAGAACTTGTCCAAATCTACTCAACAAGCTCACACAGAAGTTATCCAAATATGCTCAACAAGCTCACACAAAACTTGTCTAAATATATCCCAAAAACTATCCATAAATCTGTCCAGAAATATATCCCAAAAGCCTTCTCAAAGACTCAATCAATCATACTCAAGTAGTACTCAAATATCATCCATAAATCTTATGAAGGCAAGGCTCAAAGATGAACTCAACAATGAATGGTAATACACTCTTCAAAGGATGACAACTATGATCCATAATGATCTCAACTCAAATCAATCTCATAGAAGCATAAAGAGAATTTTTAGAGACTCAATATGTTCTATACTCAAATCCAATATCTTTCTCAACTCAAAGCAATCTCATAAAAGCATAAAGAGAATTGTTAGAGACTCAATATGTTCTATCCTCAAATCTCAATCTCAACTTAAATACAAAATAAAGAATAATTTATTTCATGGAACTTGAACAACCACTTCACACAATCACTTGACTAGGCTCAAACAAATCTTCTCAACCAACTACCACAAGTAACAACTCTTTCTTGCAAACCCTAGTCCAAGCATGTATCAACCAACTTAAATGTTTCCAACAATGCTCAACCATAAATATCACATAACAATGATACTCATGTTCTTCTCAAGTTAAAGTTTTTTACATAACCAATGGGCTTCAACAACAATGCTAATAAAACATTCTTCACATAACAATGATACTCATGTTATTTTCAAGTTCTTTGCATAACCAATGGGCTTTAACAACTATGCTTATAAAACAAGGTTTAACCACAACTCTCAAACTAGAAAAACTTGAAGCATTCAACAAACCACTTTTGAAAAGGAAACCACAATCAATCCTTTTCTCTCCAATGATATTTCAGAAATCAACCACCATAATCAATCAATAGGATAATTACCCATACCTTTTATGAAGATGAAGAAACCCCTTTGGAAATCTACCACACTCAACACACTTTGAAAAAGAACAAAACAACTTTCACTTTGAACCCCTTTATAAAAACCAAAATATCTCTTTACATACACCTTATTTCTCCATCTAATCAAGTTAATCAAATAGCCCTCAAAATAAGCTTTCCAACGATATATAATATGGTATACTTCTAAAAGAGGAAAACACCAGAAATTTCTCTCTTTTTTTTATTTGTGGAAAACATCCCAAAAGGGATGCCACTTTCGGGTAAGACCCAAGGAGGCAGGGGTATCCATTCCGCAAAAAATGCCCGGGACTCGGACTTGGCCTACCACCTTTGACATACTCAAGGAGCAAACAAACACACAAAACCAATTTAAAAATAAGTAAATAACAACAAAAATAATAAAATAAAATAAAAAACATGCTCCTTGAGTGTGTCAAAAACAAAAGCACAACCAAACACGCACAATAAGATAAAAGAAACCACAACACAAACCACATAGAAAAACACAAGAACCACATAACAAAACACAAACAAGACAAAAACAACAAAACACTACAAAGACATAACCCAAAAAAAACATGAAAAATAAACACAACCAAAACCTAAAAAATTAAAAAATTAAAAATAAAAAATAAAATAAAATAAAAACCAACAACAGAAAATAAACAAAAACAAAAAATATAGAAAACACTCACACATAAAAACACGAAATAACACAAACAAAGATAAACCCAAGAACAAGAACAAAAAAAACACAAGAACAATAACAAAAAACATAAAAAAAAAAACAAAACAACAAAAACACAAGAACAACAAAAAACAACACAAAGAACACAAAAACAAAACAAAACAAAGGAACCCACCCACCTTAAAAAACTAAACAAAAAAATAAAAAATAAAAATGAAAAAAAAATGAACAAAACAATGACCTATCTAGACCAGAAGACTATTAAGGCAAGAATCAACAGAGGAAACAAAATAAAGAATAGAATGAGCTAGGGAACTAAAAAAACTGAATGAACCAAAGAGAAGCAAAAAAAAAAAACAAGAAGAAACTAGGTACCTTCAGAACTGGAGCCATCCAAAGAAATGATAGAAAGAAGAGCTTCCCTAATTTGAGAAGCCCACCATATAGGAGGGTGGCCATAACAAGTAAGATCACATTTTTCCAAAGCCCAATTAGCTAAAGCATCAACACTCTTGTTTTGATCTCTAACCACATGATTGTAATCAACTTTCAAAAATCCCATCTGGATTAACTGAATCTTCTCAATAATTCTTTTTATTCTCCAATCCACCTTATGATTCTTAGAAGGGGTCTTCAAGAGATTAATCATAAGTTGAGAGTCGAGACTCAACTAACACCTTTTCCCATCCAACCTTAGTAGCCTCCTAAAGGCCTCTGAGGATACCATACCCCTCAGCAAGGTTATTGGAAAGAATACCCAAATTCTCAGCAAAAGTAAAAACCAGGGAGCCATATGAAAGTCTACCAATTCCTCCCACACTGGCTTTTCCAGGGTTCCCTCTAGAGGCTCCATCAGTATTGACTTTTCCAAAATCCTTAGGAGGAGGTTTCCAATTTCTAGTCCTATCCATCTTACTAATACTCACATTCCCTTTAAGTTGGTTGCCCTTAGAAGATTTAATCTTCAATCTTTGCATCACTTGATCCCATATTTGGTGGGAGTTTTGGGGGTGATTAAGGAGTTGATGGACTGATTCAACTAAGTTGGCTATGGTCTTTTGCCAAATATAGTGAATATCCTTCCTATCTTGATTAAAAATTTGCCTATTCCTTTCATTCCAAATATTCCAAAGAAGAATGGTAGAACCCATCCAAACTAACTGCCTAATAAAATGATCAACACCCTCTTGATTAGGCCAATCCCTCCAAAGTTGTTCAAAAGTAAAAAAATTGGACCACTGTAAGCCAAGTAAAGTGGCCATTCTCCTCCATAGCTCAGAGGCTAAAGTACACTCAATAAAAAGATGGTTGATATTTTCTACATTCTCTTCACACATTTCACATCTAAAAGGGCCATGAAAACCACACTTCATAAGTTGCTCACTAGTAAGCACCCTACGATGCAATAAAATCCAATTAAAGAACCTCACCTTAGGCCAAAGCTTTTGAGCCCACAATCAAGAAAATATGTCAGAAGAATGGTTGGGATTATTATGGCATAAGGTCAAATAACCTTGAGCAACTAAATACTCACCCTTAGTAGTGTTGTTCCATCCAAAACAATCTTTTTCATGGGACCAAGAGAGGGATCTCATATGAAGGATGCCTTGGATATCTTGTCTTTGCATTTTTGGGATTTGAATAGGCCAGTCCTCAATAGGGATCCAATATCTACCAACCTTTGAATTACCAGTATGGTACCGATAGTAATTAGCCACCTTTATCCAATTAGCTCGGTGAAGCTCCTCCATCCAAGGCCTCCAATCGAGAAACTGAGTTATCAAAGGCTTGTGACCATCCCAAGAATCTATCCAAAAATTTGCATGTTGACCATTATGAATGATCCAAAATAATTTTTTCTTTATCAAATCCTCACTAGTATTAAGAACTTCTAAAATGGGAGAACCTTTGGTAGGAAGTTGATAGCGAACAAGGTCTTCAGGACTTTTGTTCTCAGCATATTTAGCATGGAGATTATTGGCCCAAAGAGCATTGGGGTTATGCAACATCCTCCAATATAATTTAGCAACTAAAGCTTTGTTGTTATTAATTGAAGACCAGAATCCTAACCCCCCTTCACTCTTAGGAAGACATAAAGTATCCCATTTCACCAAGGCCCATTTTCTTTTCTCCTTAGTACCACTCCAAAGGAAACGATGACTGATTTGATCCAATTCTCGAAGAACAGCCTTTGGGATATTCAAAACGGAAGAAACATAAATAGGAATAGCTTGAAGGACTGATTTTACCAAGGTGATTCTACCCCCAGAAGAAAGCCACTTGTTGGTCCACTTTCCAATTTTCTTCTTGACTTTGTCCAACAACCAATTCCAATCTTTATTTTTCTGCCTTTGAATATTTGTGGGAATACCTAAATAAGTGATTGGAAGAGAGGTCTTCTTATATCTTAATTTATCCAAGACCATGGATTCCTGTCTAGCAGAGCAGTGAAAGAAAATAACTTTAGATTTGTCTTCATTGATCAACTGCCCGATAGCCTTAGAAAAATAGCTAATGATTTGCTTAATATTAGAAGCTTCCTTAACTGTAGCTTTACCTAAAATAGTAGAGTCATCCACAAATTGAAGATGAGATATAGGTCTAGCTCCATGAGCAATGGTAACTCCCTCAAGGGTTTTGTTTTCCCTCTTTTTGGTTATAGTCCTACCAAAGCATTCAACAAGAATGATGAATAAATAAGGGGATAGTGGGTCACCTTGCCTAATACCTCTAGAAGTTGGGAAAGACTGAGAAGGCCTGCCATTGATAAGAACTAAGTAGGAAACTAAAGAGATACATCCCATAATCCAATCCATCCAATCCTTAGAGAAACCAAATTGCCTCAAAACTTTGATAAGGAAGTGCCAATCCACTCTGTCATAAGCTTTGGATAAGTCTAACCAAATGAACATGGAAGGAGAATTTTGCATATCCATGGAATGGATGGATTCCTGAGCAAGAACTATCTCATCTACTATTTGATGTCCTTCCACATAACCCCCTTGCTCTTGGGAAATAATCTTATGCAAAAGAGGCTTCAACCTTTCTGCCATGATTTTAGTAATGATTTTGAGAAGAACATTACATAAAGCAATAGGTCTAAAAGCTGAGATATGATCAACCTCTTGAGCTTTTGGAACAAGAGTAATATAAGTTTTATTGATAACCTTCAAAATTTCTTTGGCTTTCCTGGCTTCTTCCACCACCTCTAATAAATCAACATGAAGGATATCCCAGAACTCTTGGTAGAACTCAATGGGAAAACCATTAGGACCTGGGGTTTTCCTTTTTTGCATTTTAAAAACTACTTGTTGAAGCTCATTGATAGTAACAGGAGTAGTCAAAATAGAGTTCTCCTCAGAAGTGATAAGAGAAGGGATTGCTTGAAGAAAATTTTGTTGTGAAGCTGAGTCAAGAGGAGTAGCAACAAAAATATTGGAAAAGTAATCAACAACAATAGAGTTCATGCCATCCCAAGTATAAACAACATCTCCAAAATCTGATTTTAAGGAAGAAATAAAGTTGTGAGATCTTCGAGCTAGAAGATATTTGTGGAAGAAATTTGTGTTTCGATCTCCTTATTTGAGCCATTGAATTCTAGATTTTTGCTTCCATAATATTTCTTCTCTTTTTTACCATTCCTCTAACTGAGTTGTGAGTTTAATTTCATCTGCACTTCTCTTCTCTATGAGGCCATCTAAATGGATTTTCTTATTCAAATTTTCAAGATGAGCAATAACTTCATTTTTTTTTAATGAACATCCCAAAACTCTTTCCAGTTCCAAGTCTTGATTTTGGATTTAATGTATTGCAGTATTTTGGCAAAACTAGAACATCTTAGTCCCATGCCTAGGTTTACCTTCCTTCCACCATTGTTGCACATGAGGTCTGAAGGAAATGTCTCTAAGCCACATTAATTGAAAAAAAAAAGGAGAGAAACTCACATTGGTTTTCCACATTTCCACCATGACTAGCCAATGATCCGAACCAACATTATTAAGAGTCTTCACTTTAGGAATGTGACCATGGATTAAGAAATTTTTAGAGAGCAAAAACCTATCCAATATCTCCATTATACAAGCTAAGCCTTGCCTTCTGTTAGACCAAGTCATAAGGCCATTATCTGGTTGGATATCCACAAGATGGAGGTTTGCAATATATTCGCTCATGAGGTCAGTTATTTTGTCCAAATTTCTATTTCCCCCCTTTTCTCATCCAGAGAGAGGATGGTATTGAAATATCCTCCGATCAAGATCCAAGCTTTAGGAAAATGAGAGATAATATGAGTAATATCCTTCCATTGTCTTCTTTTTTCCTCCAAAGAATTCAGAGCATAAATAGTAATGCAGAGCATAATCTAGTTGGAATGTCTACTTTGAATAGCTATAGCCAACAAACCCCAACTGCCAACCATATGGTGAATAACTACCTCTTTTGGGTCCCAAAGACAAGCAATGCCACCCAAAGTCCCTTGGGAACTGAGGGAAACCACTTTTCTAGCTGGCCAAATTTTACTAGCAATTAAGTCCATATCCTCCATTGACATCTTTGTTTCTTGAAGGAAATCAAGATGTGGATGATTTATCTAAATCATTCTTCTAATTTCATTTTGTTTTGAAAGACTCCCTTTGAGTCCTCTAATATTCCAAGTGATGATCTTCATTAATACGAGGGCTAAAAAATTTGGGAAGGGCATTAATCTTACCTTCCTCTACAAGATTTTCACATTCTTTTACCATATGATATTGATTGGTCTTGCGACCTACTTTTTGATTAGAATCCATATTCAATTTTTTTTCCCTATTTCTTGACTTATTCCAATTGAATCTGATATGGCTTCTAACCTTGAATAATGCTCGTACACAGCCAAAATTTTACTAGATGGTTCAACGGAGTTTATATTGGGACCTGCATTATTTGAAGTTTTGACATTTGAAATATTGTTTTTCTTGTGTAAATTTTCTCCTTTTTTTCTATTGAAAACCTTTGATTTGTTGGTTTGTCTCTGAGTTCTTTGACCACACACAAAGCACTATTCTCTTTCACCTTCTATTACAAGGAATAGATGTTCTTCCTTTTCATCATCCGACTTGTATTTATCACTGTGATTTGAGCTATCACTTGATTCTACAATGTAGTAAGATTTCTTTACCTTACAAAAAAATTTCTTCTTCTCATACCTATTTTTCTTGTATCTATCATATTTGTCATGCTTATGCTTTCCATATTCTTTTCTTTTGTGACCCTATTTTTCATCATAATTGTTTTCTTCATGTGGAAACTTGTGTGCATAGTGACCAAGATCACCACACTTGTAGCATTTGACTTTCCTCATATCCCTGAAATTCCTTAAGTCCTTATTCTTTTTTATGAAGTTAGATTCCTCATAATTAACTAGATCTCTATATATCTCTAGAAACTTCCCTTTATATTTATATGAAGCCTTGAATGCAATCTCTTTTATTGTAACTTGATGCTTACTCACCTTCATCTCATAAGCTGTGAGAGTTCCTTGTATTTCTTCCATTGTTAGCTTGTTGATATCCATTGTTTCTTCTATTGTTGAAACCTTTGCATTATACTTCATGGGAAGTGATCTCAAAACATTTTGAGTAACTTCTTATTCTTTCATATCAAATCCTAGGCCTCTCATGGTGTTAGTAATATCATCAACTCGAATTAAAAACTTTGCAATATCTTCAAAATATTCCATTTTCAATTCCTCAAATATTTTTCTATGAGTTTGTAGTTTTGACAACTTTACCTTGGAATATCCTTCATAAGTATTCCACAACTTGGTCCACATTTCATTAGCTGAATTACATACCATGACCTTTGCAAAATTTGTCTCACGTAGCCCACTCAAAATAAAATTGATTGCCCTTGCATTGATCTCAACCAATTTTCTAATAGTCTTATCTACCTTGAGATCACCTTCAACCTTATACTCTTTTTCAACCATTTGCCATACCTCATATCCCTATTATATCAAGTAGTTATTCATTATCATGCTCCATAAAGCATAATTGTTACCTTCAAACAGTGGTGTCTTATTTGTAGATGATCCATTCTATGAAGCCATACGTGTTCTTGTAGAATCTGCACTCAAGCTGTTAGCCTTTTTGAAGGAAACATCTTTGATACCAATTGAAGAACATAAGTTTATATTGTGAGGGGTTTGAACAGTATAGTGCCCACTTTTTACTTTATTTCAAACCAATATCAATTAATATCCTTAATTGCAATAATAAAATATAGCAGTGTGCATTAATTACTCATATAACAATAGTAAGCAAGAGCACAAGTCACCACACACAATTGAGACACAAGATTTAATATGGTTCCCCCAATGTGGGGTACTCCACAAGATAATATCCTTATAATATTTCACATAGAAATAAGGATCCTTATCCAATACAATGATTACTTTGATATGCTCAAATCTAGGCAATACATTGATCTGCTCAAGTAGGCAATCCACTGATCTACTCAACTAGGCAACACACTAATCTACTCAACTAGGCAATCCATTGATATGCTTAGCTAGGCAACATATTGATCTTATTAGGTAGGCAATCCACTAATCTACTCAAGTAGGCAATACACTGATCTGCTTAGGTAGGCAATCCATTGATCTGCTCATCTAGGCAACACACTAATCTACTCAGGTAGGCAATCCACTAATATGCTCATCTAGGCAACACATTGATCTGCTCAAGTAGGCAATCCACTGATCTTCTTAGCTAGGCAACATACTAATTTTCTCAAGTAGGAAATCCACTGATCTGCTCAACAAGCTCACACAAAACTTGTCCAAATCTACTCAACAAGATCACACATAACTTTTCAAAATCTGCTCAACAAGCTCACATAGAACTTGTCCAAATCTACTCAACAAGATCACACAGAACTTGTCCAAATCTGATCAACAAGCTCACATAGAACTTGTCCAAATATATCCCAAAAACTATCCACAAAGTTCTCCAAAAATCTATCCCAAAAGCCTTCTCAAAGGCTCAATCAATCATACTCGAGTAGTACTCAAATCTCATCCACAAATCTTATAAAGGCAAGGCTCAAAGATGAACTCCATAATGAATGGTAATACACTCTTCAAAGGATGAAAAATATGATCCATAATGATCTCAACTCAAATCAATCTCATAGAAGCATAAAGAGAATTTTTAGAGACTCAATATGTTCTATACTCAAATCCAATATCTTTCTCAACTCAAGGTAATCTCATAGAAGCATAAAGAGAATTGTTAGAGACTCAATATGTTCTATCCTCAAATCTCAATCTCAACTTAAATCCAGAATATAGAATATTTTGTTTCATGGAACTTGAACAACCACTTCACACAATCACTTGACTAGGCTCAAACAACTCTTCTCAACCAACTACCACAAGGAACAACTCTTTCTTACAAAACCTAGTCCAAGCATGTATCAACCAACTTAAATATTTCCAACAATGCTCAACCACAAATATCACATAACAATGATACTCATGTTCTTCTCAAGTTCAAGTTCTTTGCATAACCAATGGGCTTCAAAAACAATGCTAATAAAACATTCTTCACATAACAATGATATTCATGTTCTTTTCAAGTTCTTTGCATAACCAATGGGTTTTAACAACTATGATTATAAAACAAGGTTTAACCACAAATCTCAAACTAGAAAACCTTGAAGCATTCAACCAACCACTATCGAAAAGGAAACCACAATCAATAATTTTATCTCCAATGATATTTCATAAGTAAACCACCATAGTCAATCAATATGAGAATGTGCCCATACCTTTTATGAAGATGAAGAAACCCCTTTGGAAATCTGCCACACTCAACACAATTTGAAAAAGAACAAAACAACCTTAACTTTGAACCCCTTTAAAAAAACTAAAATATCTCTTTACATACACCTTATTTCTCCATCTAATCAACTTAATAAAATAGCCCTCAAAATAAGCTTTCCAACGATATATAATATGGTATACTTCTAAAAGAGGAAAACACTAGAAATTTCTCTTTTTCTAAAAGTGCATTTCAACCCTTATATCTTGCCTTCCAAGTAAATAAAAAATTAATCAAACATTATTCCCTTAGCATCACCTTATTCCTCCAACATTAGGCAATAATAAAAAATATTCAATAAAATGTTTACTTACCTCTTAGAGGAAATCGAACCCTTGTCACTGCCCACTCAACACCACAACCACGGCACCAAAGACCACGTGAGCTATCTGCTCACATAGGATAGAGAGTAAAAATGCTCCCTATATTTTGTTGCCCTTTCTCATGCCAAAAATGTATGCCAAATGCTCTTCTTCCACACTCTATGAAAATTGAACCCCAGTGGGAATCGAACGCATGCCCTATCGCAACCAAAAACTCCATGCTTCCCAAGCTCACCGTTGGACCACACTATCACATCAAAGGATTTCAATGTTTCCACTTTTTGTTCTCTTCGTTCGATGCTTAGTATTTTGAATCGAAAGCCTTTGCATATATATATGCAACCTTCCTTTAATTTCACATATGTCGGAACCTTTAATTATTAATTTCCTTTTGATTGCGTGGTTTTTATGACATCGGTGATGACTTTAATTTTAATTTTAAAATTTTAATTTTAATTTTAAATAATTAAAATTTAAACTAAATATTTAAAATTAAATATCTCCATCATCGGGGCACCTTTTTTGATGAAACGAAAGGCCAACTTGGGTTTTAATAAAAACCTATTTCAAATCTTCCATCCATACTTTTAAATAAAACATTTTATTTTTCCTGCCTTGGTTTTCACAAAAACCCTGTATATATCCATGCTTTCCAAAATATCATAAATGCTTATTTATGAAATACTTTGGCCACCAAAACTCAATGTGATCCATGTGACATCAATGATCCATGTGATATCGATGACAACATAAAAATACCTCAAATTTGCAACACAAATACTTCTTGAGGATAAGACCCATGAAAAGTATCATCAAGTCAACTAGGTTGGACCCTTGTTTTGTATGCTTTTTTAAAAATTATTGATAATATTTGTAGGATTGCTCAACTAACCATGAAATTTAGAATACAAGAAATCAAAATAGGATCCAAATATCTCAAAAGAAATCACATAAGCTTTCAAATGAAAAATGGAAGAATATAACTATGCTCATATATCTTACACCCAACCTCTAAAATGGAAGAGGAAGGTCTACATATATAGACTTGAGTATCATCATGCAATGGATACTTGGAGTGAAAAAAAAAATATGGTAACTTGGAGTGCAACACCAATATGGCAACTTGGAGTGCAACACAAATATGGAAACTTGGAGTGCAACAAAGACCAATATGGCAGCTTTGGAGTGCAACATAAAAATGGCAACTTGGAGTGCAAAAAAGTCCAATATGGAATATTTGAAGTGCAACAACTTCTAATATGGTAGCTTTGTAGTACAACACCAACATAACAACTTTGACTACAATAAAATCCAATATGACAGCTTATAGTGCATCCCAAACATAACAACTTGGATTGCAACAAAATCCAATATGGTAGCTTTGGAGTGTATCCCAAACATAGCAACTTGGACTGTAGAAAAATCCAATATGGAAGCTTGGAGTGCAGCCCAGAAAAAACAACATGGAGTGCAAAAAAATCCAATATGGTAGCTTTGGAGTGCATCCCAAACATAGCAACTTGGAGTGCAACAAAATCCAATATGGTAGCTTGGAGTGCAGCCCAAACATAGAAACTTGGAGTGTAGAAAAATCTAATATGGTAGCTTGGAGTGCATCCCAAACATAGCAACTTGGATTGCAACAAAATCCAATATGGTATATTGGAATGCAACCCAAATATAATAACTTACTAACTCAACTAGAGTAGACTAACCTAAGAAAGCTAATCATAGGTGCACTAATAATGCAATAAAATAAATATATGCACCAACACCCCCCATAAGCATAGCTTATATGAGTATGTATTCCTATTCTCTCATAAATTACCCATGTACAATAGCTATATCAAAATAAAAACCATAGGAAAAAATTTCCCCCCCAAAAGAGAGAACAAAGAGAAGACTGAAAGTCCCCCCCTAAGTAGTAATCTCCTTCACCCCTAATAAAGCTCATAGTTGAAGAAAAATAATTTTTTGAAAGGTTTAGTAAATATGATAGTCTACTCAATTGTAGAACAATACTAAAGATAAATTATCCATTCCTAAATCAACTCCCTGATGTAGTGCATGTGAATCTCTATGTGCTTAGTCCTATGATGGTGAACCAAGTTCCTAGTGATGGCAATCATGCTATGGTTGTCACAAAAAATGATAGATGGCCAATGAAATGCAATACCAAACTTAGTAAGGATATGCTAAAACCATATGGTATCAATGGTGATATTAAAAATCCCATGATACTTTGCCTTAGTGGATGACAAATCAATAGCATGCTACTTCTTGCTTGACCAATAAATAGGACTAGAGTCCAAGTGGAAATTGTAACTAGAAGTGGACTTATGATCCTCAAAATCACCAACCCAATCAGAATATGTATACCCTACTAAATCAATATTAATGCTTGTAGTGTAGTGGATGCCATATTATAGATTTCCCTAAATATAGTGAAGTATCCATTTGGTAGCCTTCCAATGAAGCTCATGTGGTTCTTGCATGAAGTGAGAAACCATACCAACGGAGTAAGCAATATCTAGATGTGTGTGAGTTAAATAAATGAGACTCCCAACAAGTTGATGGTATAATGTAGCATCTACTAATGAAGTGGAGCAATGAGTCTCAAGCTTGAATCCAAAAAGAAAAGGAGTCAAAGTTGGCTTGCAATCAACCATATGAAACCTAATAAGTAGATCATGTGCATACTTGGTCTATGCAATACAAATCCCTAATGTAGACTGAGTGATCTCAATCCCAAGAAAATAATGCAAGAGATCCAAGTATATCATAGAAAAGTGATCCCAAAGAGCATATTTAACTACCTAGATGGTGGATGATGAGCTCCTAGTGATGATCAAGTCATTGACATATAACACAAGGAGTAAGAGAGCATCACCCTATTGCAAGATATAAACATTGGAATCAAAATGATAATATGAGAATCCAATAGTCAAGAGGAAGGAGTCCATCTTGGCATACCAAGCCCAAGGGGCCTGCTTGAGGCCATAGATAGACTTCCTAAGTATGCATACCAAGGAAGAATCTTGAACGAATCCCTATGGCTACTCCATGTAAATCTCCTCCTATAGATCCCCATGAAGAAAAGCACTCTTCACGTCCAACTGATGAATCTCCCAATGGTGTGTAACTCTAATTAACAATGGTAAGGTATATTGAAGTCATCTTGGCCATGGGTGCAAAGGTCTTAGAGTAGTCAATACCTACCACCTATGAAAAATCCTTTGCAACTAAGCATACCTTGTACTTGTCCACCGTGTCATCTACTACATACTTGGTGTGATATATCCACTTACATCGTACCAACTTTCTTCCTTTAGGAAGTGGAACTAAATCCCAAGTGTGATTTCTAAGTAAGGAATCATGCTCTTCCTTCATAGTTGAATCTCATTTAGCTATACCTGAAGCCTCATGAAATGATTATGGATCTAAGGCTATGGCTATGAAAGCATGTGGGTGATCATGCATCTGTGCTCTAGTCCTCCTAGAATTAGAAGGATCCCCAACTAAATCACCTTTTAACTAAAGTGTTTAATGAGCCCATAAAGGTGTAGAGGTAGGTAAGGAAGGAGAACCAAGAGGTGAATCCTCTCCCTCATAATGGTTTGAAGTGGAGGAAATAGAATCCTCTAAGTCACTACTAGAAGAAGTCTCTAAGTCTGAACTATCCTAGGAAGAATCAGAGTCACTAGAATAGATCACTAAATCCACTATCATGGAAGGTGTAGAAGAAGTATCTAAGGGAGGATCAGGTGAAATCTCCTCAAATAAACACTCCTCACTATAGTAAGATCATGTGTGCAAGGATGAAGAAGTCTATACCCTTTTATGCCTTCAGGATATCCAACAAAAATACAAGGCCTACTCTAAGGTTGAATGGCTTTGCATTTTTTTTGGGATGTGGGCCTAGGTGGGAGACCCAAACACTTGAAAGTGGGTCACTTTGGTTTTCCTACCAAGCCAGGCTTCAAAAGGTGTAACTTCCCTCAATGCCTTGTGAGGCACATGGTTTTGGATATAATTTGCACAGTTAATGGCTTCTACCCAATACTATGTTGCAAGTGATTGAGCTTGTATCATACAATTTACCATTTCCTTAAGTGATCAATTCTTGCACTCTGCCACACCATTCTATTGAGGAGTGTAGGCCACTGTGTGCTATAACTAAATCCCCTTTGAAGTGCAATACTGTTGAAGTTGATGGTTGACATACTCACCATTGTTGTCTATGCAAAGAATTTGAACAACCTTTCCTGATTGTTTCTTTGTAAGGGCTTTGAAGTCTTGGAAATGTTCAAAGACTTCACTCTTATTTCAAAGAAAATAAACCCAAGTAAAGTGAGAGAAATCATCAATAAAGGTTAAGGTATATCTAGCCTTGTTAAAGGACAAGACTGGAAATGGACCCATAAGATCACTATGTATCAACTGCAAAATGTGTGAAGCTCTCCATGTTGTGCCTTTGTCAAACTTTTCTTTAGGATGTTTTCCAAGGATGCATCCATGACAAATTCCATCTAAAAAATTAACAAGAGGTAATCCAAAAACCATACCCTTCATGTTGAGCTATCAAAGGTAGCAGTAGTTCAAGTGATCAAATCGCTCATATCATAACCTGCTCACATTGTCAGTGTGATTCAAAAGTGCCAACAATGGAGAATGTAGTGTAAAGTGTTTAAATGTATACAATCTTATCTATTGATCTATTATCCTATGTGAAATTTTGGCATCACAATATAATTCTTAAAAAATTATTGAATTGGGATAAAACTCAACACTCTTCCTTATTCCTATATGCATGATCTGATAGATAGATAGGATATAAGTTAAAAATGAAGGAACATGAAGTACATCCTCAAATATTCCCTCACTCATTTCAATAGACCCTCCCTTTATAACATTAATGGAACTATTGTTACTGTTGGGTAAAAAACATTGGTTAAGTTTACACTATTTTTGTCACAACCCTTTCATTTAATTTTTCAACCCAAGGAAACTCGTAAGCTTATGAAGTACCAAATTGAGATGGTTTACAACACCATTGATATGAGTCCACTAATTATTTAGTTTGGGGGGTTTGTTGTTGTATAGGATTTAGTTCATCCAAACTAATTAACTTATAGAAAGTAAAGTACATAAATGAAAGCACACCACACATTGCAAAAATAAAAGAAAACAAGAAAATAAATGAGCTTGTAGAAACAAACAAACTACAAAAATAAAATGCAGCATAAAATAATCTAACTAGAAAGCAAGGGAGAAGGGGAGGAATAATGGCTAAGAGTGGGCCCATGCTCCAACAGATTCCACCTAGTTAAACTATGAAAGCTGAATGCAAATGTAAGACTCTCGAATGAATCTTTATTGATAAAAGTGCAGTACAATATATGATTTCTCCCTCTATCCTTCTATATACTTATCAGAGAAGTCCTGTGTATTTATATAAGACACAAGGCTTTCTATTACAACATTGTTATAACAAAAATATCTGTTTCACCCTTAGTTAAGACATTTTGGGTGCGCATTAATAGATACATGCTAAAAACAATCAATAACTCATTTGTCACTTTTTGGGAATGATAAATATTTCGGTTCTATTCTCATCAATGCCCGTGTTCTGCTTCAACAAGTGGTTACTCTATTTCCTCCTATAAAAATAAGATAACTAATATATTTCAGTAGCTATCTAAATTCAGTATATGACATGGAGTTAACGGTCAACTCTGGTCAACGCCAGCAAGGTAAAGTATTTGTTGGGAGCAAGGCACCTTCTTGTGGGATCAAGTCACCTTCTACCAAGCGGGATCAAGGCACCTTCCACCAAGAGGGATCAATGTGCCTTCCACCAAGTAGGATCAAGGCACCTTCTACCAAGTGGGATCAAGGTGCCTTCCTCCATACATGATCAAGGTGCCTTCCGTCAAGCGGTATCAAGGTGCCTTCCTCCATATGGGATCAAGGTGCCTTCTACCAAGCAGGATCAAGGCACCTTCCTCCATATGGGGTCAAAGCACATTCTTCCAAGGAGGATCAAGGTACCTTTCTCTATATGGGATCAAAAAATCTTCTCCCAAGTGGGATCAAGGTACCTTCCTCCATATGGGATCAAGGCACCTTCCACCAAGTGGGATCAAGGCACCTTCATCCATAATGCACCTTGGGTTCCTTGAAGATGAAATATGCCAGGTCCATGTAGGACCTCGATGATTACATAAAAGATAAAAAAATTAGATAAAATCTATGCAAAACACACTTCACACACAAGTTAGGCAATGCACATAATTTCCAT
Organism: Wollemia nobilis; assembly: GCA_028583015.1. Taxonomy (NCBI): domain Eukaryota; kingdom Viridiplantae; phylum Streptophyta; class Pinopsida; order Araucariales; family Araucariaceae; genus Wollemia; species Wollemia nobilis. The sequence goes on along the minus strand of JAQPPZ010016414.1, from coordinate 4,640,656 downwards.
TAAATATATATATATATTCATATAATATATACAGCTCTGATAATATTGCCACACAAAAATGTTAGATACTCATGCAAAAATATGAGCATTTCTGGTGCTCATCATCCCCCATGCCTATCAAGTGTCACATCCTTGTGGTACCTAAAACTGATAGTCCCCAGTTCTGTCGACCCCTTCCCAATAAGCCTTGTTCTGCTATTTCCTTTTCTAGGAAGTGACCCTAGCTTTGCCCTTATCTCTAGGTTTATGACCTAGTTGAGGGGTGTTAGTTTCTTACTGTAGTCTTTGGTTGCATTGATTGTGCTTACCTATTCTGGTGGGCCTTTCATATTTGCTGGGTGATTCTATAACATAATCTATTTTTCTTCCCAACCTCTTTGTGTAGTAGCCAGTAAAGGTGGGTTCCCCTTTCTGAAATGTAGATTCGACCTCCTTCCAAGATCAGTATGTTGAGGTCAAAGCTCTGCTAGCGAGATATCTGAGTCATCCCGTTCCCATTTTACTACCTTGGCTTTAAATAACTAGGCTACCTCTAGAGAGAGACCAACATTTTCCTCTGCTATTATCGCAACCTCTACTTCTGGCCCATATACTTCTTTCCTTTCTACATATTTCCTCATTCTCGAGGGTTGCCCTTGGACTGATCCGTATATCCATAAAAATTGCTTCTGTGAAGTGGGGTCAAATAAAATATCTGGCCCTCTTTCAACCCTCTTGAAGGCCTTCCTTGCTGATTTGACCTCTGTGTATTCTTATCAAAGCCTTTTGAACTGCTCTTGCTAGTTTGAAAATCGCTATAGTCCTTCTACCCATTCCTCATCTAAACTAACAGTTGGTTGGGCCCCTTTAGCCTTCTTCTTTGGTCTCCATTGTAGTGCCCTTGCTACTTCCTTATTAGGATTCAATGAGGCTATGGGTGCAATAGAATGAGAGGGGATATCCCCCTCTACCATAGGTGATTTCTCCAACCCTTTTTCATCTGTAGCCATCTCCCATTTTCTTTGTTCATATTCCAATTCTTCCATAGATGATTGGTCTAGTGGCCCCTCTGCAGAGTGCACCGATTGTTGGTGCATTGGTGTCTCTACCTTGATGCTCTATTCCTCACCCTATTGCTAGATGGGGGTTGGTTGCTCTTCTTCATCATCAAAAAATTTGATTACAGAGGGCTCTATCCATAGAACAGAGTTCCCCTATTCCTCAACTATTATTCTAGCTAATATGGAGGAGCAATTTCCATATTTAGCCTTGGCATTTCCTGCATCTGATCTGAATGGACCAAAAAAAGTGATTATTTCTAAGGAATATAGAGAATTTATGGGCACCTCTATTGCCCAGTCTATTTGGGTGCCTGCATCCATTTTTCCTTTCTGCCCAACTTTCATCTATTGGTTATCCTTAGTGAGTTGTTGCACTATGTGTTGTAGCTGCAATATTTTTTGCTCGAGCTCCTACTACTTCTTAGAAGCTACCTCCTTGAATCTCCTGAAGAGTGTTTGTTCTTCTTAGTATTTGTTTTCCTAGGTAAAAACTTTCTGCAATATCAAATCTAGTTACTCTTGTAGGTCTCCTAGGGTTTGCTAGTGTAGTGGACTCTCGGTGGCCAAATTTTGTAGCACTTGGGCTGCAAACCCTTCTTCAGCATCATCCTCTACTTATTTATCCTCACTGGATAGAATCAGGTACCTTAGTTGCTTCATACTTCTTCGAGGCTCTACCTGGTGGGTTGTGCGGTCAAGGCTAGATATCCCTATCCTGGCTGCTAGGTTGAGGCTAGAAATATCCTACCCAATTATTGCAATTGTTCATGGAGATTGGGGCAATGAATTTTCCCTTCCTCTCTCTCAACTGTTCCAATGGCCATATCTTGCTCATTAGGCTCCTTCTCCTACTTTGGCTCATCAATAACTAATTGAGCCTACATATTTGAAGCCTTGACCCTATCCTCTCTTGCTACTAGGGCCTCCCTGTGTGCTTTTGCATATTGAACTAGGGCTGAAATTAGCCCATGGTGAGCTAGGGTAGTGGCCGCTCCAACCTGATAATGCCTTACTTCATATTTTAGGATGCTTTTCTAGGTAAAATGGGATGTTAATTTACCTTCCCTATAGAAAATGGCCTATAAATTTCATGTGGTTTACGTTTAGATGGGTGTATTTACCTATGCAAGTGAAAAACCTTACCACCTGATCGAAGAGCTACTGCTAGATCCCTGGGAGTTTCTATATTTGAAATCCTATGCACTCCAGGCCTATGGATACCTACCCTAGGAGTTGCTCTATGCATCTGGCTGGTGCTCCTTCCTTGTAGATGCATTCTCCTATGATGGGGATGCTAGTGATGGTCATGATGAATTTGGCCATGACTGGAATTTCTAGTCCATGTAGCCGAGTGACTCCTTCCCTTATTGATGCAGTAAATTCCCTTGTCATTTTAGGGTCCTAGTTTTAGCTAACTAGGGTACAATAATTTATCCACCCAGTTGCCTCAAACTAGGCCCTAACCTCTTCGCTCATTCCTCTTGTATTATAGGGCTCACTCTTTTTCTGGCCATGGTTTCTCGACTTACTCCCCATCGTGAATTCTCTAAATTCTTTTGGCTTCTTTCTTCCTTCCAGACTGGTTTTGCTACAATGCCTTGCCTTCTTGCATAGGAAGGTGCCTACTTATGAAGGTAGGTGCATATCCAACAAATCATTTATGTGTTAAGGGCTATGAGGATATATTTTTTGAATTGATGATTGTCTCAACATATTAGCCAAGGTGGATGGGTAGTGATTGGTTGATTCATTCATGATGACACTATTTTTTAGAGGAGTATCAATTATGAAATTTATACAACTATTTAATAAAAAAATTATGTACATACCTCATTGGTGATTCATGTTCTTGGAGCATGCCGATTTGGTAGTCTATGATAAGGGCAATGGTGTATTTCCCATGTGGGCTATTTGATAGTTCTCCTTTGTTACTACAACTTTGTACATTTGAGGCCTCATGCAAAAAATTAGGAAATTTGGTTGGCTCACATGGGAGGTCACTCATCCATTTTTTGGTTGCCTTGGGATGTGCTAAAATTTGTTTGTATGATTGTTTAATAAATCCCATTGTGATTTTAAATTTCCATCATGTGAAGTGATGACATGGCTTTCTATTCTCCTCTATGTCATCGAATTACGTAGGTACTTCAAGGTGCCTCCCTCTGGTAGATCAAGGTGCCTAGATGTATGGTATCAAGGTGCCTTCCTTCGAATGGGATCAAGGCACCTCAAATGTATGGGATCAAGGTGCCTTCCTTCAGATGGGATCAAGGATGCCTCAAATGTATGGGATCAAGGCACCTTCCTTTGGATGGGATCAAGGCACCTCAAATGTATGGGATCAAGGCACCTTCCTCCAAATGGGATCAAGGTGCCTTCCTTCAGATGGGATCAAGGTGCCTTCATTAGGATGGGATCAAGGCATCTCAAATGTATGGGATCAAGGTGTCTTCCTTTAGATGGGATCAAGGCACCTCAAATGTATGGGATCAAGGCACCTCTTTTTTTTTTTTGACTCTTCAATAGTACCCTTAATGGGATCAAGGTGTATTCCATCAAAGAGAGCAAGGTGCCTCCTATCAATGGAAGCAAGGCGCCTTCTATTAATGGTAGCAAGGCACCTTCCTTCAAACGGGAGCAAGGTACCTTCTATCAATGGGATCAAGGCGCCTCTTATCAATGGGAGCAAGGCACCTTCCATAAATGGGAGCAAGGCACCTCCTATCAATGGGAGCAAGGCACCTTTCATCAATGGGATCAAGGTGCCTTCCATCTATTGAAAAGTCAGTAGTTGGTGACTATTTTGTCAACACACAGAAGTGGGTATTATTTTCCTTTATAGGGAATTAACACCCACATTCATCCCCAAATGGTGACTATATCCTTCTAGTGGAAATAGACAAGATACTACCTCCTAAACTAAAAATGTGCAGGTTTATGGATTTTGTGCCGATTCGACCTAGGTTTCCTAGATCGCCTACTTTGTGCATTCAGGGCATTTCACCTGCAAAAGCAAAAGAAATAAACTAAAATTAGTAAAATGTAGTTTAATGGGGTCTATGCCTATTAGGCCTAGGTTTCCCATGCTGCCTATAGCTTGCATCCAGAGCACCGTACCTACAAAACAAAAACACAAGGGAAGAAGAGAAAAAGAATACATTTTTTTTTTTGAGTGGACATCCTGTGTCCACTATTTTGCTAAAACATTTCTAAAAAACATTAATCGGATGGGGTCTCCCCCATTCCTATCTTGGAATCCATCGCAATATTTTTGGATACATGGTATGATCATAGTCGATGATCATTAACTATCAATATGGTGTTGTTGATATCTATTGTCTTAATATGCACAATGCCATTATTGATTAGCTTGATCACTTCATAGGGTCCCATCCATATCTGCATCAAATTGTCCTTCTGTTCCTGGTATATGGAGTCATATAGTAGCACCCATGCTCCTATTTTGAACTACTTCAATTTGATGTGGTGGTCATGCCACTATTTCCTCTATTTTTGGGTGACTTCTATTCTATGTAGGGCATCCAATCATATTCATCCAATTGATTCAGCTATTGAATCCTTTTTTTTTGTGCATCATCCAGACTTAGGTTTAACTCAGTTACAGTCTTGAGAGTTTTGATATCAAACTCAATGGGCATCATTGTGTTCTTTACATATACTAGTTGGAATGGTGTGAAGCTCATGGTCATTTTCCATGTGGTTCTATAGGTCCACACTATGTCTGGTAGTCTCATAGCCCAATACTTTCTATGCTATTACATGGTACTTGTAAGGATGTTCTCCAACTCTCTGTTGGTAACTTCTACCTATCCATTCACCTGCATATGGTAGAGGGTGGTTTTATTATGTTTGAATCTATATTGTTGCATCAATTCCTAAATTAGTCTTGAAGTGAATTGAGGAACCTGATCTATGGTGATCTCCCTGGGTACCCCAAACCTTGTGAAGATATGTGAAAACAAGAAATATGCTACCATTTTCTCCTTAGAATATTTTAGTGCCTGCACTTCAACCCACTTGGTTACATAGTCAGTGTAGACCAAAATATACCTTTTTTGGCTTATGGTGGGTTGATCGGCCCTACAAAGTCCATCCTCCATTTGTTGAATGGTTCAATGTGGACGTGTGGTTGGAGAGGTATCTCATCCCTAAAGGTTGGTCTTCCCATTATTTGGCATTCATCACATTAATTTACGTATTTGACTACATCTTTAAATAATGAAATCCAATAGTATCTGATCTATAATATTTTGAATGAATGCCTCTTTCCTAAAAAATATCCACCACAGGTTTTGTTATGGCAGGCTTTGAGAATTTTTGGAAATTTGTGTTCAACAACACATCTCCTAATTATTTTATCTGGTCCTATTTTAAACAAGTAATCATCAATCCAAGAGAAGGTTATGCTCTTCTCTATTAATTTTTGCTTTTCATGGGGTGAAAGAGTAGGGGATACTCTACCAGTGGCCATGTAATTGGCCATATCTACATACCACGATGTTTGCTCACTCAGAGAGAAAATATGTTCATACGAGAATTGGTCTTCCATGGTTGCATGGTCTGGTGGTGTTAACCTGGACAAAAAGTTAGCAACCACGTTATATTTACCTGGTTTATCCATAATGGTGATATCAAACTCTTGTAGGAGTAAGAGCCATCAGATTATTCATCCATTGATTGCTAGTTTTTCATTAGATACTTGATGGTCACATGGTCTGTGTGCATGAAGACTTTATATCCTGTAATGTAGTGGTAAAATTTATTGATGGTGTGGATAATTGTAAGGAACTCTTTCTTAGTTACCATGTAATTGAACTCATCCCCAGCTAAGTGTTTACTAACATAATATATGGTGTAAAATTATTTGCCATATTTCTACCCTAGAACTGCTCTGATCGCATTGTTGGATGCATCTGAGTAAATGTGAAATGGAATGGCCCAAATTGGGCCTCGTAGCACCGAAGTAGTGATCAACTTCTCTTTCAATATTTGGAAGGATTATTCACAGTATTCTATCCAGATAAACTCCACATTATTTGATAGCAGTGTGTGTAGGGGTCTAGTGAATTTGCTAAAGTCTACTATGAACCTCCTGTAATATCCAGTGGAGCCAAGAAAACTCCTAACATCTCTCTACATCATCGAACTAGGTAGGTCCTTGATGAATTCAATTTTTTTTGTCCACCTTTATCCCTTCTACTGAGATGTGGTGTCCCAGAACTATCCCCTCTTGCATCATCATGAAGTATTTTGTATTGCTCAGGGGATAGGTTGTTCTCTTCACACTACTAGAGTGCTTGCTCTAGATTCATCATAGCTTCTTTGCAAGTTTCTCCATAGATAGTGAAATCATCCATGTATACTTCCACTACCTCCCCCATCATGTCTAAAAAAATGCTTAGCACTACCCTTTGAAATGTGGTTGGTGAGTTGCATAGTTTGAAGGGTAGAACTCTGTATGTGAATGTACCCCATGGATAAGTAAATGTTATCTTGTCCTGATATTCTTCTCTGATTTGGATCTGATTATACCCACTAAATCCATCCAAAAAGGAGAAGTACTTCCTTCCTACTAAAGTATCAAGCACCTGGTCGACAAAGGGCAATGGGAAGTGATATTTTTTAGTCGCTTTATTCAACAACCTATAGTCAATGCATATTCTCAATTTCCCATTCTTCTTGGGTACTACCACAAGTGGTGACACCCATTCACTATCGGATATGGGATAGATGAATCCTATTGATAGGAGTTTCTATAGTTCCTCTTTGACTATTTATTTCATGGTGGGGTTCATTCTTCGCTGTGGCTATCTAATCGGACTTGCTTGTTCTTTGAGGTAAATATGATGGGTGCAAATTTTTGGAGTGATTCCCTTCATATTCGAGTAATCCTAGGCGAAATATTTCTGATGCCTGGTTAGTATTTCTCTTAATACAGTCATTTGCATAGGTTTCAACCCGTTATGATATTCATCATTCTTCCAAGCTGAATTTTGATCTATCTAAGGTGATCTTGGCTGCACACTAATGGTGACTTTGGAATATCATGGGAGGATTCTCCATGGAGGAATTTTGTAATGATGCTATATTCATCATATTCATCCTCTAACTCATCCAATGTCATTATAGGTTGTATCATTGCCATCATTCCTTCAGTGTGTTCATCCCACATGGGTCCAAATGCATCTACAGACTATGCTGGTGGAGAGATAGTCAATATTTTGATATTCTAACCATCTGAGATTATCATTTGTCCATATCGGTAGATTATATAAGTGTCTACTATTGCCATCCAAGGTCTTCCTAGGATGTGTGGTTAGCCTCCCAATCTAGACTTGGATTGTAGTACAAAAAATTCTACCAGGTACTCCCATGCATCCATCATCACCGTGATGTCTTCCAAAATCTCTTTGAGTGATACCGTCGATATTTTGACTAGTTGGAGCATAGTTTTGGTGGTATTTAGGCCTATGAGCCTGATTTTTTACATGGTCTCTTTTGATATGATGTTAATGTTTACTCCTAAATAAACTAGGTTGTTGGCAAATGAGTGACCACCTATATTTATGGTCAGGACTAGACTTTTAGGGTCTATGTACTTGGGGTGGCTTGTATTTCCCAGCATTAAATTAGCCAAATTCCCCACCACATTTATGGTCTAGGTTGTTCTATATCCTAGCCATCTCATACATAGTTCTTTAATCACCTTGGTGTAAATTGGGATTTCTCTTATCACTTGAAATAATGGAATGATTACTGTTAAATTCTTCAAGCTTGAAAGGATGTCGAACTCCAGTTGTATTGGCTTTTTCTACTCTTTTAGCCTCTTGGGAAATGGAGGAGCTTCTTTCTTAGTTTTCTCAACATCTGGTTCTTCTTCAACCTCTTCTATTAGAGGTGATTCTTCTACAATATCCTCCTCTTCTATTAAGGTGGGAGCCTCTACTCCTATTTATCTACTCGATCGTAGTTGTACATGATTACAACTTCTAATATTGTACATAGGAAACATCTCACCTTCCAGTTGATATGCGGGTTGGTTCATCTTGTTGTTGGGGTTGACCATTGGCTATGCTAGGAGTTTCATAGGCCTTACTATAGGGGGATTTTGTAGGATTTGCTATGGTGGGGCTTGCATTACATTTTGTGGATCTGAATTCCATGTATCGTAGTTCCTCCATTGCTACCCAAATTGTTGGTATGGCATCCATGGGTGCTAGTTGGAAAATGAGGCTCCTTGAGGGGCATTAATCCAAGGTGGTGGTCCCCACCATCCCATGTTGGGTGGTTGGACCTACCCTTGTGGCATATAATTCCCTCCCCCATAGGGCGGCATTCCAGTTGGCATATTCCCCATAGGGGGTTGTTTCCAATTTCTTCTATTACCCATGAAGTAAACTTCTAAAGCTTCAATGTTTTCTTTAGTAGTCGGTAGTTATAGACATAGTCTGGTCTTGTGATTTTCCTAAAAAACTGTACACATCCTAATTTTTTCTTTGGACATGCATTCCTAGCATGCTTCCCTCTACACTTCGGATAGTAGTGGGCTAATGCAGCTTTGTTCTCTTGTTTCTTATTTTCTAGTAGGAGAGTATCCATATGCAATGCTAGGAAGGAAAGCATTTTGATTTTTAAATCCTCTAGAATTTTTTCTATCTCCATATTTATGATTTAGGTGGTTGCTTTCATGGTTCTAGAAGTCAGTTTACCTTTTCTTCAAGAGTAGTTCCAATACAACTGTCAGATGTCTAACATTTGATGTTGATACACATCCCCTCTCGAGATCATGTTCAAGGCTTCCAAATATTTATTGGTAAGTCCTATCAATAATATGCTTCTGAGGGACTTATCGCTCAACTTCGTGTGAGGGGATACCTATAGGTTAAAATTAAATCTATCCCAATATTCCTCTAAGGATTCACCCTCCTTTTGCGTCATGTTTAAGACCTCTTCCCTAGAGTCCCATGCTCTACAAAAATCTTGGTACTGCTCTAAGAAGAGCCTTTTCATTTCTTCCCATGTGTTGATATGTTTTTTCCCTAAGCTAATGAACCATCGTAGGGCCAAATCATCTAATATTGAAGGAAAGAGCTTCAACTTATGAGTGTCTAACTTGTAATCGATGGACCTGCATAAGACATCAAACTTAAATAAAAATAGGTCAAGGTCTTCTGTTGGGTATCCTTTGAAGGTAGGAATATGGGCAGGGGATATGTTCTTCATTTTTGTATCTCCCCTACCTTCTTCTATTGGGAAACTAAAGTTAGTTGATGTATCTTCTACCTCAGCCATGTTTTTAGGTAATGTGGTCTCTAAAATAGTTTCTAGGGCCTTGTGGTCATTTTGAACTTTCTACACAAGAGCCTATAAATTAGCTGGTGAAATGGTTTTATTCTCAATAGCTCTCCATAGCAGATCCTCTTTGGATGGGGTTCTTTTGAATAAAGGATTCTGAATGATCCACTCTTCCCTTTATTGATGAGATGTGGAAGAGCCTTGTGCAAAGATCAAATGTTCAGTCCAATGCATGGCTAGAGGAGACTACGGGGATTCTAATTCAAGTTTAGAATTTATAGCTGGCTCAAGATTTTCTTGTGGGCTATTTCTTATGAAACGACCATCTGGTCCTCTATTTCTCGATGGACTCATACAAAATCAGATGGAAATATTCTGCAAATTAGAACAAGGTATTTCTATGGTATCTACAATTGGCACTTCCTCAACAATGATACCAAAATGTTGGGGCAAAAATATTGGTTAAATTCTACACTATTTTTGTCACAGCCCTTTCACTTAATTTGTCAACCCAGGAAAACTCGTAAGCTTGTGAAGTACCAAATTGAGACGGTTTACAACACCATTGAGATGAGTCCACTAATTATTTAGTTTGGGGGTTTGTTGTTGTATAGGATTTAGTTCATCCAAACTAATTAACTTACAAAAAGTAAAGTACATAAATGAAAGCACACCACACATTGTAAAAATAAAAGAAAATAGGAAAATAAATGAGCTTGCAGAAATAAACAATCTACAAAAATAAAATATAGCATAAAATAATATAACTAGAAATCAAGGGAGAAGGGGAGGAATAATGGCTAAGAGTGGGCCCATGCTTCAAAATATTCTACCCAGTTAAACTATGAAAGTTGAACGCAAATGTAAAACTCTCAAATGAATCTTTATTGATAAAAGTGCAGTACAATATATGATTTCTCCCTCTATCCTTCTATATACTTTCATAGAAGTCCTGTGTGTTTATATAACACATAGGGATTTTTGTTACAACATTGTTATAACAAAAAGATCTATTGCACCCTTAGTTAAGATATTTTGGGTGTGTAGTAATAGATATGTGCTAAAAACTATCAATAAATCGTTTATCATTTTTTGGGAATGATAAATATTTCGATTTTATTCTTGTTTCCACCCATGTTCTACTTTAGCAAGTGGTTACCATGTTTCCTCCTATAAAAAGAAGATAGCTAATGTATTTTGATAGCTATCTAAAGTTGGTATATGACATAGAATTAACATTCAACTCTGGTCAATGCCAACAAGGTAAAGTCTTTATTGGGAGCAAGGTACCTTCTCATAGGATCAAGGCACCTTCCACCAAGTGGGATCAAGGTGCCTTCATCCATATGGGAGCAAGGCACCTTCTACAAATCGGGATCAAGGTGCCTCCCACCAAGCAGGATCAAGGCACCTTCCACCAAGCGTAATCAAGGTACCTTCCACCAAGCAGGATCAAGGTGCCTTCCACCAAGTGGTATCAAGGTGCCTTCCTCCATATGGGATCAAGGTGCCTTCCACCAAGTGGGATCAAGGCACCTTCCTCCATATGGGATCAAGGCACCTTCCACCAAGTGGGATCAAGGTGCCTTCCTCTATATGGGATCAAGGCACCTTCCACCAAGTGAGATCAAGGCACCTTCCTCCATAATGCACCTTGGGTTCCTTGAAGCTAAAATATGCTAGGTCCATGTAGGACCTCAACGATTACATAGAAGATGATAAAAATCAGATAAAATCTATGCAAAAACACACTTCACACACAATTTAGGCAATGCACATAATTTCCATTAAATATATATATATATATATATATATATATATATATATATATATATATATATATATATATATATATATATATATATATATATTCACATAATATATATAACTCTGATAATATTACTGCACAAAAACATTAGATACTCAAGTGAAAATATGAGCATTTCTGGTGCTCATTAGTTACCCATCAAAATTTGAGGTATTGCACATGGATCCAAAGAAGAAAACTCTTCAAAAGATGATGCCATGTGATGAGAAGCACCCGAATCTAAAACCCAAGTGTTGGATGTTGGAGTTTGTACTGCTACAAGTGCTTTACCCTTAGCTTTATCTTTCTTTGACAATGATGATTCTTTCATGCTATGTGAAGGTGTGTTAATGTCATTCTTGTGAAGAAGCTCCTTTATCTAATCAATATCTTTCTTCATACACTTAGACTCATCATGGTTATTCTTATAATAATCATAAATCACCTTTGCTCTCCTTGGTCTTTTAAATTTTAAGGCAGAGGTATCAAAACTTTCCGTAGGAGCACTAGAGGATTGTTGTTTATGTGTGCCAAAAATATTTGTTCTTTTAGATTTGTTATTATTTCCATCTTTTCTACAATTCTTCTTATCTTTAGTGCTTTGGTTAGCAACCAAGGCATGAGACTTCGAAGATTTGATAACACTCATTTGGACAAGTTTATCTTGCTCCTTATATAGCTCCAGTGAAAAAGAACTAAAATAAGGCATGGTGTAAGTTGTCCCCATGGCTGCCCTTGTAGCATGAAAAGTAGACACAAAAATTGAAAAATTAGGTCCAAGCTTTGAGAGCACACTAATAACCAACTAAGAGTCCTCTATGTTGCAATCCCTAAGTTGAGTTATGAGATGGTTGAATTTTGTAATATACTCATGAATGTTGTCAAAATAACTAGGATTTAGACTTATCAACTCATTTTCTAACAAGTGACTTTCAATTTCATCTTGTTTTCCAAACAAGCCTTCTAAGGTGTCCCATGCTTCTTTCAGAGTATCAAGTGTTACCACATGAAATATGAGTTCTGGAGACATGCAACTACAAAGAAAACCTAATGCCATGTCATATTTATTCAACCATTTAGTCTTTAATGGTTCATCTTTTGGTTTGAGATCCAGTCCTTGAATTATCCTTTGAAACCCTTTTTCCCTTAGTTTACCCAAAACATCTATTTTCCACTGAAAATAATTATAAGGGGTTAAAATGGGAAGTGTGGACTCCATAATGTAGAATAAATCAAGATAAACCACAATTACAACCCTCCCTTTGATTACTAAATTTTGTACCCCCCAAATGTTCTAAATGGTACTTTACAAGTAGTTTGTATATAGTAATTAACCTACAATTTTGATGACAAATAGGCTTATAAAAAAATATATAAATTCACCAATGTAAAGCTCATGAATAAACAACCATAGTAAAAAACATTCACTACAATTGGAGCTATAACAAGGAAGAAACAACTATTTGAAAAACAATAATAAATTCAAGCTTCTTCAATGGTGAAGGCAAGCTCAAATTTATGGAAAACAACCCTTGTGAAAAAAATTCACATTTTTGGAGGCTTTCTTGGGGTTTGGAGCAGCATTGTAACCAAAGGCTAGGTCAAAAAATGGCCCTAAATGCTCTAAAACCAAGGTTTTCAAAAATTCTAATATGCTTGAAGCTCTTCACTCCCTTAACTAAAACCAACAAACAACACACAAAATGATCCTTGAAAGGATTGATGCTTAAACCTACAACAATCCAGAATCATAATTCTCCATAAATCTAAATTGAAACACAAGGATTAGATTAAGACATAACCAACTTTGGTACCATGTAGGATTGCTCAACTAACCATGAAAGTTAGAATACAAGCAATCAAACCAGGATCCAAATATCTCAAAAGAAATCACATAAGCTTTCAAATGAAAAATGGAAGAATATAACTATGCTCATATATCTTACACCCAACCTCTAAAACAAAAGAGGAAGGTCTACATATATAGACTTGAGTGTCATCATGCAATGGACACTTGGAGTGCAACACCAATTTGTAACTTAGAGTACAAAAAAGACCAATATGGCAGCTTTGGATTGTAGCATAAAAATGGAAACTTGGAGTGTAGCAAAGTCCAATATGGTAGCTTTGGAATGTATCCCAAACATAGGAACTTGGATTGCAGTAAAATCCAATATGGCAGCTTGGAGTGCATCCCAAACATAGCAACTTGGAGTGCAACAAAATCCAATATAGAAGCTTTGGAGTGTAGCCCAAACATAGCAACTTGGACTGCAAAAAAATATAATATGGCATATTGAAGTGCAGCCCAAAAATAACAACTTGAAGTGTAAAAAAATCCAATATGGTAGATTTGGAGTGCAGGCCAAACATAGCAACTTGGACTGTGACAAAATCCAATATGGTAGCTTGGAGTGCAACCCAAACATAGCAACTTGGAGTGCAGCAAAATCCAATATGGTAGCTTGGAGTGCAACCCAAACATAGCAACTTGGAGTGTAGCAAAATAAAATATGACAGCTTGGAGTGCAGCCCAAACATAGCAACTTACTAACTCAACTAGAGTAGACTAACCTAAGCAAGCTAATCATAGGTGCACTAATAATGCAATAAAATAAATGTAAAAATAAATATATACACCAGAAAGATTAGCCTATAGGCTTTCATTACCTTCCAACCTATCAAAAAAAAAATTTCCTACTTGTTAAAATGTTGGAGGATTTGAGAAAACTATTTTCTTATTTGTTTGAATGAAAACATATATTTGAACTTTACTGCAAGTAAGATATAGAGGACTGTGTTTAGGCCAAGGGGGAGAGTATGTCATGACCCTCCTTGGTAGAACTCATTAATATCACAGATTATGTGTTAATATATTATTATTCAATGCTTAATATTAAATGCATTATGGATGGTTAATTGCTATTACTATTTTGGTTATATTATATGAGAATATGGTACTATTGATATTATGTATGGTTGTAGGACTAGGTACTCTCGTGGGTGGGGAAGAAAGTTGACCACCGAGAATGAGAGATCAAACTAAGAGAAATGATGGCCATACTATAAATTCCATGATAGTTCTTATGTGCTTGCATCTTCATACTTGCATGTTTGAAAGTAATCATACCATCGACAAGGAAGTTGCTACAAATAATGGAGTCATATTTAGTTAGAAGTTGATAACCTAGAAGTTATAAAAAATATTCTACATATATGGTTGACAAATACTTGTTTTGGTTTGTTTGTGTTTGATTAATGTTTATCTTCATTGCATATAAGTTGGATGCACAAAGAAGTAAGATAAATATTCTCTTCGATGGTATACCATATTTCAATATTTGTTTATAAGCATTTGAAGTTATATGTGTTGGTTTATATTTTGGAATGGATCTAGCAAAGGAATCCACCAAAAAAAGGAATTATTAAGTAAGAGGACTTAATAATACCTATATACTAATATCATGGCTAATAATAAATATTAGCTTGTGATATTGATAAAATTTATTAGAAAGCAATAAATTAATTTAATTATTTTTTAATGTTAATAGTTAACATTGGAAAAAATAATAATTATAAATTAATGTTGGTGTTTTTGCTTTATGAGAAATAAAGGGTATTATGAACTTTATATTTGAAAATATTACTTTTAAATTTAAGGAATAAATTTTATTTCTTTTATTAAATGAATAAAATTTGGGAAGCTTATTGTTATAAAGTTGGAAAAATTTAGTTTTATTTGAGAAGCTTATTGTTAGAAAGTTGGTGGGAAACTTTAGTTTCTTTGGGAAGCTTATTGTTAGAAAGTTATTGGGAAAACCAGATATTTCCTTTTTCTTTTAAAACACAAGAAGGATTTGGAACATAGCAGCACAGACAAAGATCTTCGGAGAGATGCCTTGCATGTGTGAAAAAAATGGAGACACCTTCCAAAGCAATAAGCTTAGAAGCATTTGCATTTGCCTTTGGAGATAAATATATTAGGTTGGATTTGAAACCACATTCTACTTGTATTTGCTTTCATCGAATGCTTTTAGTTGTAAGAATTTTTATATTGTCCTTAAAAACATATGGCTACATATGTTTATTGATGATATTTTCATTTGCATTAAAACATCAGCGATTAAATGTAATATCTTCATAATTGCGATGTGCATGTGAAACTAAGCTAGTTTAGTCAAGTTTATCATGTAGAAGTACTTTGTTTCCTCTACTAGACTCTACTCAAAATTCAACCTCTAGAATCCCTTTATTAGAGTAAGGCAGGTTTCTTTCTGCATTGAAGGCTATGCACTTTTCTCTATATTAGTTTTTTGGACAAAGAGACATCTAAGTGATATATTTAACTAGTTTCCTTTTGAAATCATTACCTTTACCTTAAAGGGAATTTGTTTTATGTATTTTAAATAGCTTCGTTTTTGCTATGCACCCAGTCTATGTTTCCAAGTTGGCCATTCCAGTTTTATTTATTGAAATACTATCACGTTCTATTTCTGATTTTAAGGGGTCGTATTCGCTAAAATGTGATGTCTTTTGCGATGTTTTTTAATTGTCAACCAAACCCATATATGAAGAGATATCATAATGTTGCCTTAATTAGTTGTAATCCTAAGATATCTGATTGAGTGCTTAATTTTTATTTATAAATTAATAGGATATGCTTCTTCAGATAAAATATTTTGTAATGAATAAACTACTACTGAATAACCTGAGATAACAACAATGCTTGTTAATTAGATATTAGATTACATGTTGGTCGATTCATGCATAGGTTTGAAATCTGTATATTATTCTGACTGTGATGTTTATAAGTCACTAATATCTTTATGCTAAGGTTGATTTATTAATTTATAAATTTTTTAAGGAAAACCTATCTTTGTATAATCCAATAAGTAGGTTAAATTTCCTTCCACTAAGTTATGTACGAGGATAGTTGCATGTTTGATCTACTACCTTGATGTTTTAATTACATTGCAATGTGCATGTTTAAGGTTTTTAACCAATGAAGTAATTTGACTAGTAGATGCTTTTATGATATTCATTATTATATTAGCTATGATGTTAAAGAAAAAATATATTATGTTTATGTTGAAGTATATTTTTTGGGGTTTTAAATAGAAGAAACATTTGGTTATTGGGGTAAATGGATTTGGTTCTTAAGTGGGGCATGCATTTTTATTTTAATGATGAAAAATAAATTATTTGTTAAGTTAAAGGAGGAAATCAAAGTTGTTTTAATTTTGAGATGTAAATTTAAATTTTTTTTTATTAAGTTTGAATATTAATATTTTATGGAATGGAGTCCATTTATAGTGAGAATACTATGGGGCATCTCACATGTTCTTTTTGGATGGACATGAATTCCATTAATAAGAAGGAAAATATGGGGTTTCCTCATATGTTCTTTTTAAAAGAAGAAATAGATTTAGAAATGTATATGGTCATTTCTATATGAATATTTTAGATGCACTTTGAAAGAGCATTTAGGTATGCATTCTTCATGAAAATAAGCTATCCTAATCCCTTGCTCCAACCACTTTGCCATGGAGATTAAGGAAGAAAATAATTTGTTAGAATGTTCTATCATGTTGAATAAGATGTAATGTGAACTTCTTGAAGAAAGAGGGTATATTGTAAGGATATTTTATATTGACTAAGTATAGTGAAGGATGATTATATAAATTTTTTAATAAATACATTGTAAAGTGAGGACTTTATATGAATGGGTATACTAGTAGATGCCTTAGATGATTGGCTATGTATACTTTCATTTTATTAAAAAAAAAATCATAAGTGTTGTTAATAAAGGAAGATAATTGTTTATGCTTTTCAATATGGAATTAATGGTATTATTGGGTTATGAAATATAAATAGAGGAATTTTTATTTATTCAACAATATTTAATTATTTCTGAAATTTATAGTTTCATTTCCTTAATGAGAGAGTTTTGTTATAGTTTTAAAAGTGTTATTTTCTTTGGTTGTGAAGGGTATTTTGGGAGGGTAAGGTTATAAGTAACCTTATTAGTACCCTTGTTAATATAAATTTCAATATTTGGTTAGTTGCAAGTAGGCAATATTCAAATCGGTTACAACAATTACATCTTGAGTGGTGTAGCTCAGATGTATTCCAAAAAGCATGGAACTTTTGAGGAAGGTTTTTAAGTGTGGAACTTGAACCACAATTTCTACTGTGGAGACTAGGAAATCATTCACAATATGGTGTGTTGATAAATAAGGATCAAGTGACCATGTGTATTATCATGCGGAGTGATAATATCCTTAATTATCCCATCGTAGAGATGTGGTAATTAAGCACTAAGTACTAGTTTGTCTCATATCGAATATGAGATAACTAGACTTTAAGGCATTATGCTAGATAGCACCTACATAGACTGACTTATGTATGGTGAGGAAAATGATGTCCCCTTTTGATGTATTAAAAAGGATAATCCCTATAATGTGGTTAAATTGCTTTATACTTGGGGAGAGTATAATGAATGTGGGGAAACCACTAAAGGTATTTTTTCTAACTATAGAGGTTTAGTGATAAGGAACTAAAAATCAAGATAATATTTAATAATTGAATGCTTAATATTAAAAAAAATGGGTGCTTAAATAAGCACATAGTACAAACTGTAACCCTAGGATTATGTGATAAAGGCTGA
This sequence comes from Wollemia nobilis, assembly GCA_028583015.1. Taxonomy (NCBI): domain Eukaryota; kingdom Viridiplantae; phylum Streptophyta; class Pinopsida; order Araucariales; family Araucariaceae; genus Wollemia; species Wollemia nobilis. The sequence continues at coordinate 4,622,826 of JAQPPZ010016414.1, read as the reverse complement.
CTCCATAATACAAGTGATAAGGAGAAAGTTGATTATTTATGAAACAGAAGACACCTAGACTTAGACCAAACATAAGCGACAAAAGTGACTCACATGGATAATTATTTTCTAGACTAAGTCTAATAATCATCAACCTAAGGTTGATGAAATAAATGACCCATATCATTCCTCCTATAAAATGAAGCATTGGACTCCAATGCTTATACAAAGAATTTGGGAGAGAAGATATTACAAAAAGAAGTACCGAGAAATCAATGCATAATATCCATGTACCATATTTCTCCAACACAAGAAATATAGGTGAAGCACAAGGAGAAGTGCTCATTTTTATGAAACCTTTAGCCAATAAATAATGAATTTGTCTTTTAATTTCTTCCATTTACACTATTTATTGTCTATACATTGAAGTATTTGGAAGGAGGACAACAAAAATAATCTCAATGTTATGATTAATCTATCTTTCAGGTGGAAGGTTTGAAGATTCTTTGAAAACACCATAATATGATTGAAGCAATGAATTAACTAAATATTACCAATTATGTGAATTCTTAGGTGTTTGATTCTCTTATTTTGTTGGTATGATGTTGATCATGTGCTTCAAATTGCACATTTGGCATCATCTATGAAGGTCCTCGACTCATCCATGAACAATAGAGTAGTCAAAGTAGTTCTCCACCATGGTCCACTGGTGTAGGTACTGGTGATCTGCACATTCTATAGTTGTTGACTGTGGACAATCAGGGCTAAGTCGGTGACCTCCTATCACTAGTAAATTTATGTCCCGTAGAGTGATATGGACCAAGAGGGCCTAAACTCATCGAAATTAGATACGGTGATCTCTTGTTGCTAATTTTTGTCAGCCTCAAAATGGCTAATGATGGATCACACACTGAAAGGCGATATCACAGTCACCTAGGAAAAGGAGCCTCCTGCTCCTTTAGAGGATGCAATATCTCTTGACAAGCTTGAATACATTTCATATGAATTGTTGTAGGAGATCAGCCTACAAATATATATATAGATATATTAAAAATATGCACTAATTGACAAGAAGTTCTATCATGATAATAATTGAAAGCAACAATTTATTATTGCAGCAAAAATGAATTGATGCTATAATATTTTAGCAACAATAATAAAAACAACAGAAAAATCAATCGCAACACCAAATTTCCAAAATGAACATCATCTTGAAATCACATTTGTAAATTAAAAAAAAATGATCAAAGGAAAGAGGTAAGAGTGGGAGTTTCTATGAGGGAAGTTCCCCCTTACAGGTTAGGAGCCACAAGGCTCTGATACCAATGATAAGGAACTAAAACTCAAGATAAGATTTAATTCCTTAATGCTTAATATTACAATAAATCGGTGCTTAAATAAGTACAAAGTACAAATTGTAACCCTGGGATTACGTGATAAAGGTTAACTCCATAATACAAGCGATAAGGAGAAAGTTGATTATTTATGAAACAAAAGATACCTAGACTTAAATCAAACTATCATGAGAGATAAAAGTGACTCATATGGACAATTATTTCCTAGACTAATTCTAATAATCATCAACCTAAAGTTGATGAAATAAATGACCCATATCATTTAGAAAAGTTATCTCTAAAAATAGTTATAGGATGTTCGCCTATCCTATCCACTTGAGTGTTGTTGGCAGCAAAATCATCTCAAATATGGTTGTATTTATTATGCCAAACCAAAGAGTATAGGAATATCTTTGTTGTGAACCTTACTTGCAAACCTATTGAAAAAATTACTCTCTCTTGGTTGGTTAGAAATGGGTTGTTACAGAAAGTTGACTGCAGGTTTCTAAAAAATATGAAAAACAAGCATGTACTTCACAAAATGAATGGAATAGAATGTTGTTTTGCATTCCAAAAAAACTCAAAAGTATTACAAAACTTTTTCTACAATCTTCTCTAGGTATTTTACACTATTGTACATTTTTAAGAGAGAAAATGATGTTACAACCCTTCATTTCACATTCTAGAAGTCCAACAATCATAGTGACTCTTCATGGCCTATAGAAAATTTTGTGTTTGTTCAAATTCATGGGAGAACTTTTGGGTTTATCTTTTCTTAGTTAGCATCAATCTCCAACAATAATATGACATACAATCTATTAGAAATATTGATAAATAATATTCTACTCTAAAAAGGAAATAGTTATGCAAGACATCACAAGAATGGATTGAAGCTCAAAAGGTTGATTGATTATTCCATGTGATCAACTGATTGATTATCCATGGGATCAATTTTTTATAAGTAGTAAAGTTGATCAATGTGAGTCATTGGATTACAACAACTCAACTGATCTAAGCTAGTCTAAACTGGGAGTTCACCTACCTCATGGAAGAGTGGTAACTCAAGTTTACATTATCCTAGTAGAACTTAAGAGAACAAAGATTTATTCTAACACCCCCCCTTGAGTGATACTAGGGGTGAATTAACAACAGGAGATGAGTCCTGGTAACAAGGCCTGATGAGGTACTCATGAAAAATGAACTAAAATTTTCTAAGAATAAGAAGAAGAGGAATGTCTTCAGATGGTGAATATTTTCCTCTATTGAACATAAAAAAAATGAGTCCTGACAAAAAATCCTAATGAGGTACTCATGTACAATGTACTTATAAATAGGAGAGATGGTGAAGAACCACATGGTAAAAAACCATATACCAGAAGAGAAAGAGTCAAAGTAGGTGCAGTAGTCGAAATGGTGATGAAACCAATTTATCAGCTCCAATAGAGTGGGGTTAAATATGAAAGAGCTCCCCCTTTTCAAAAGGAATTGTAAAAAATAATTCTTGCAACAAGAACACAATTAAGATGCAGATGAAAAATAAAGATACGAATTTCAATGAAGCAACAATAATAATAGAAAAAAATGGCTAAGTGATGGCTAGAGTTGGACCAAGTAAGTTGTAAAACTCACCAAAGAGTATCCAAGAGAAACCATCAGAGAGACCAAATTTACACTAATGCAATGAATCAAATCTAAAAAATAGCTTCAATAAAAAATTGAATGCTTGTAAAAAAAACTATCCTAGCTCTGATACCATGTTAGAAATATTGATAAACAATATTCTACTCTGAAAATGAAATAGTTATGTAATACATAAAAAGAATGGATTAAAGCTCAAAATACTGATTGATTATTCTATGGGATCACTAATTGATTATTCCATGGGATCAACTTTGTATAAATAGTAAAGTTGATCAATGTGAGTCGTTGGATTACAACAACTCAATAGATCTGAGCTAGTCTAAACTGGGAGTTCACCTAACTCATGGAAGAGTGGTAACTCAAGTTTAGACTATCCTAATAGAACTTAAGAGAAAAAATATTTATTCTAACACAATCACTATGCTTGGTATGTTGTCTTTTCTCCCCCAACTTTATGGATGGCATGTTCTCCTCCAAACTTGAAAGAAAAACTATTTGTTTTTCTTTTTTTCTTCTCTTTTTTTGTTTTTGTTTTTTTTTTTTTTAAATAGTGGGGGTTAGAAAAGTACCTTCATGGCATTAATAATTAGAATGAATATCAAAATATTTTCAATGCTTGTGGAGTGTAAACAAATTTTGATGCATCAACCAATGACATTTTTAAATGTTGATTATGCAAGGTACTCCATAGTAAAATGTGTTGTATGTTTAATGTGGACTAGATGTAATTATACATAATATTAAAACTAGACAATAATGAAAATAAAAATGCATACCTTGTTATCATAGATGGCTTGATGCTCCTCCAAGGTAGCTTTAAACATTGTCATCATGAAGTTGGCCATAAAAGCAAGACTCCTAGAACAATTGATGGGGAGCCAAATCGCTCACGCCAATTCTATATTCTCATTCAACAAATTGAAAAATGATTACAGTAATGACAACAGTCTGCCATTAAAACCCTTTTATCCTGAAAGATAGTTTCTATTACAATATCTTCTGCCTGGAAGAAAAATAGCCTAACAGGTCCAAAATGGCCCTCTTGCCTTCATGTCTGCAACTCTATCTCCATAGTTTTTTGACCCCTCTGCATGCCTTTGCTTCCTCCTTTTAAACTTTTTGGTGTGACTCTTCATTTCATCTCCCATGCCTCTTCGTTTTTCTAGCTTTCGAAACGTTCTGACTATTGGTCTTCATCTGCTTTCACTACACCTTGGTGCCACGTGCTTGTCCAGTGCTGCCATTTTAGACTCTGTCCACTTGTCAACCCATGATGACGTTCGGGATACCCATCATTCAAAAATTTCTTCTATAACGGCCCCTGTAACCGCCTGCCTTTCCTTTCCTTTTGTTTGGTCATGAAAATGACACTTTTGCTTTTCGGCCTTCCTGCCCCTTGCAAGTTGCGATAATGCGACATGTCGTGATATCATGACACTTTTTGCTTTTTGGCCTTCCTGCCCCTTGCGAGTCGTGAAAATGCAACATGTTGTGATATTGCGACACTTTTTCTCTCCTGCACCTCCTCTCGCCTTTTGGCCACGATAATGCGACATGTCACGATATCACGACACTTTTCTCTCCTACGCCTTCCCTTGCCTTTTGGTCATGAAAAATGTGACATGTCGCGATATCATGACACTTTTTCTCCTTTGCGCTTTCTTTCATCCTTTGGTCACGAAAAGGCGACATGTCGCGATATCGCGACATATTTCCTTTCTGGCTCCTCTTTCTCCATTTTAGTCACAAAATTGTGACATTGTCACGATATCGCAACACCTTTCCTTTCTGACTCCTCGCCTTTCGGGTCACGAAATCATGACATGTCGCGATATCGCGACAACTTTGCTCTCTGCCTTCTTTCTCTGTTTTGGGTCACGAAAACACGACATGTCGTGATATCGTGACAGTTTCCTTCCTTGCCTTCTTTCTGCTTCATCGGTCGCAATTTCGTGACATGTCGCGAAATCGTGACATTTTCTTCTCTAGCCCTTCTAGTCTTCTTTCAGTCGCGATTTCACGACATGTCACAAAATTGTGACATTTTTGCTTCGCGTCTTCTCTTTCCTTCTCGAGTCGCAAAAATGCGACATGTCGCGATATCGCGACATTTTTGCTCCAACTTTCTCTCTCCTTCCTGAGTCGCGAAAATGCGACATGTCGTGATATCACGACACTTTTCTCTCTTGCTCTTCTTCATCTCTTTTAGTCGCGATAATGCGACATGTCGTGATATCGTGACATTTTCTCTCTTGTACCTTCTCTCATTTTTTGGTCACGAAAATGCAACATGTCGCGATATCGCGACACTTTTCCTTCTCAAGCCTTCTCTTGGCTTTTGGTCGCGATTTTGTGACAATATTTTCTTCTCGACCGACATGTCACGATATTGCGACACTTTTCTACTTTGTTGTATTTTGCCTTTCGTTGGATGCTCCTGCATCAACAATGATGGGACTATCATCACTAGTTGGCTTGTGTATAATTGGAGTTTTTGTTTTTACAAAAGAGGTCACCATTTCTAGTTTTCAACCATAGTCTACTCCAATTGCATCAATAAGATATTTTTACAACCAATTTTTTTTTAAAGATAAACATGTCAAAATTTGATTTTTATGCAAACCTTGTTCTAGTAGCACCTCAAATAGGTTTTCACCACAAAATTTTTTTTTCCTCTATTTTGCATGAGCTATAATGAGAGATAATATCTCTCATATTTATTTGGGTAAGAACAATCCTTATTTTCCAAAAACCACATCTATTTTTTCCTTTTGCATGAAAACAACAAAAAACATCAACCTTTTCTTCAGCATAAGCAATAAGAATCCTCTTCATATTTTCCTACCATGTGGAACAAGCTAAAAAATGTAGATTTTATCATTTTTTAGCTTATTTTTTTGACACATTTTTTAGCACCAATTTTGAGACATATTTTGACAACAAAATATTCCAACGTATTTCAACAACAAACTGTACCAGTGCATTGTAGAAGTAGTTTGTTTGAGAATATTTTTACAATAGGTTGTTTTGGCACAATTATATTATTCTAGCATATTTTGGTAGTAGATTTTTTTGGTGCATTTTTTTGGTATTGATCTCATTTATCCTCCCAAACTAAAATTGATGCATGTCCTCGTGTCTCTTTTATTGGATATTTGAGGTAATTTGAGGCATTTTATGTTGTCATTGATGTCACATGGATCACATTTGGTTTTGGTGGCCAAAATATTTCATAAATAAGCATTTATGATATTTTGGAAAGCATGGCTATTTATAGGATTTTTATGAAAAAAAAAGGCCAAAAAAATAAAAGGTTTTATTTAAAACCATGGTGGGCTTATGTGGAAAGGGATTTTCTTAAAAGCCAAGGTGGAATTTTGTTTCATCGAAAAAGGACCTCCGATGATGAAGATATTAAAGTTTAAAGTTAAGTTTAAATTAATGGAGGGCAGACCCATGTGAAATTAATGGAGGTTGGCATATATATATATATTATTATATATATATATATATATATATATATATATATTATTTGTAAATGTTTCAATTTATTTTGGAAATGGGGCATATTATATATCGTCAAAAATATTATTTCGAGGGCTATTTGAATAACTTATTTAGAAGGAGAAATAAGGTGTGTGTAAAGAGATATTTTTGATTTTGCAAAGGGGTTCCAAAAGTGAAGTTTACCTTGTTATTTTTCAAGAGGATTAATTCTTTCATGAGGTAACAAGTGGTTTTAGGAGAGATAAGGAAGTTGTGCAATTAAAGGCCTTGGTGATGATTATTGAAAAGTGGAGTAATGTTGATTATTTTGTGATCTACTAACCCTTGTGAAGATTGGCAAAAGAATTTTGTGATTGTGGTAGATTTACAAAGAGGTTTTTTTCATCTTCATAAAAGGTATGGGCACATTCTCCTATTGATTGTTTATGGTGGTTGATTTCTGAAATATCATTGGAGGAAAAAGGATTGTTTGTGGTTTCCTTTTTGAAAGTGGTTGATTGAATACTTCAAGGTTTTCTGAATTAAGAGTTGTGTCTAAACCTTGTTTGATAAGCATAGTTGTTGAAGCCCATTGGTTGTGAAATAACTTGAGTTAGAAAAGAACATGAGTATCATTTTTATGTGAGATTTGTGGTTGAGTATTGTTGGAAACATTTGAGTTGGTTGATACATACTTGGACTAGGGTTGTGTGAGAAAGAGTTGTCCCTTGTGATGATTGGTTGAGTTGAGTTGATTGAGCCTAGTCAAGTGATGTGTGAAGTGATTATTCAATTTCTATGAAATAAACTATTCGATAATTCTATGTTGATTTGAGATTAAGGTTAGAACATATTGAGTCTCTGACAATTCTCTTTATGGTTCTATAATACTTGAGTTGAGTTGAGGTTGACTTGAATTGAGTTGAGGTTGATTTGAGTTGAAAGTGAGATTAGAACATATTGAGTCTCTAACAATTCTCTTTATGCTTCTATGAGATTGACTTGAGTTGAGTTAAGATTGATTTGAGTTGAGTTGAGTTGAGATTGAGATTAGAACATATTGAGTCTCTAAAAATTCTCTTTATGCTTCTATGAGTTGAGTTGAGTTGAGATCATTGTGTATCATTGTTGTCATCTATTGAAGAGTACATTTCCATTCATTATTGAGTTCATATTTGAGATTTGCCTTGATAGATTTATGGATGAGTTTTGTTGAGTGGTGTTTTAACCCGATTGTGAAAACACACTCTCCTGTAGGATCCGAGTCCTAAATCCTCTGCTTGCAAAGAAAAACGATTTCTCCAAGGTTCTTATTATGCTAATTATTGATTATCAAGGATGTTGTTTAAAATGAAATGCTAAGAACACCTTAGGGTTTGCAAGTGGATGTTAACAAGGGGCACTGTGGTTTATTAATTTTGAACTTTCAATGGACTCAAAATGAATAAAATCTGTTTTAACCTTTAATTCTGATGGATTTTCAGTGATTTATTCAAACACAGTAATTAAACTGCTGAAAATAAAATATGGGTTTGAAAAGCAAAGACAAAAGTAAACAAAAGTAACAATAAGAATAGATTACAGTCAGAAAGTTGTCATTAATCTGATGAAACCGAAGATACTGAGGCTTTCTACATGCAACCTAACCTAATGAACCTGCACTTTCACACAATCCAAATAGGCCAGGTGCGAGTCTCGAGGGTTTCTATGGTAATTCCAGAAAACAGGCATTCGCATGAAGCAACCAAGAGATCTTGCATTAACTTCACCTAAAAACCTAAGAAATCTGGAAGGGAAAGATAGACATTAAATCATGCATGCAAAAGTAACTCCTTCTTTCTCATCCAATAAGATGCCAACTCTCTCGTATTTTGTATTTAAATGATATCTCGATTACATTCAAAAATGTTCCAGGTGCAAAAGAAAATCCCGGAACAAAAAGAAGGAAATTGCCCAAGTACGGGCCCGAGAATAGCACAAAGCTCTCGTCTCCCGCAACTCCGTATTCGGCAATTTCCAACCCCTTCTTCGATTTGCAATTCTGGTCTTATAATGTTTGACGCGGCTCTTCGATCTTCTCTCGTCGCTTCATTTCACCTTCCCGCACATGACCCCTCAAATTCCTGCTTTTTCCCGCTTTGATTCACGCTCAAATTTGAAAACGCTTCGAAATTCATCTCTCGCATGTAACGCCTCTCGCAAGTTTGACACCCGTGCGCCACGTGTCCCGCCTTTCTCCGCGTCCTGTGTAACGCTTACTGCAAAAAAAAATGACAAAACTGCAAGTCTGCCTGTTCATCTTCTTAGCCGCGATATGGCGACATGTCGCGAAATCGTGACATGTCGCGATATCGCTACATGCTTCCCGGCCGTACGCCTTCATCAGCTCCCCGTAGCGATGTCGCGACCGTTTTTCATTTGTCTACCTCCGGCAACTTCTCGTAGCGATATCGCTACCCTTTTAACATTTTGAGCCCTCCTCTTCGAATGGTAGCGATATCGCTACCACTTTCTAACTTTGAGCCCTTTTCAAAATGTGGTAGCGATATCGCTACCACCTTGGCCTTGCAACGTCCCTTTGAAATGTGGTAGCGATTCGCTACCACTTTCGTTTCAAGCCTTCTCCTTGTGACATGGTAGCGATTCGCTACCATTTTTGTTTCAAGCCCTCTCTCACTAAACTTGTAGCGCTATCGCTACCCTCTGACTTTGAGACTGGCCTTTATGAAATTTGTAGCGATATCGCTACCGTTTTGAACTTTGAGTCTTCTTTCCGCAAGGCGTAGCGAAATCGCTACCGTTTCTCTGTCGGGCCTGATTTTCATTTCCGTCACGATTTCGCGACATCTTCCTTGTACCGTACAACTTTGCCAAAATGCGTCGCGAAATCGCGACACCTTTCTGTTGCCACCTCGTCGCGATTTCGCGACATCTTTTCTGTTTTGTTGTCGTTGACCGCGTTGACCGTGATTTTCCGACACGTCACGATTTCGCTACCGTTTTTCGGCTTCGGTCGCGATTTCGCGACATGTCGCGATTTCGCTACCTGTCGCGATTTCGCGACCCCTTTCTACACTTGGGCATTTTTTTCTCTTTTCTTCAATTTTAGCATCTGGGTCACCGAGATTCTTCTCTGCAAGCCTGCAAAAAGGTGGGTCCCCAATTTTGGGGTGTGTTGTGGATCAACCACAACAAATGGCGACTTCATTGTCAAATGCTCTTGAGCATTTTAGTAAGAACCCAACCTGAAACATATCACAAACTCGCAAATATATGTTAGCACATAAGCAAAATAACAAATGCCCAAAGATCCGAAGTACATGAATCATCGGAATCATCAAGTATTAGCTCAGTGTGTGCAATGTGTTTTCATTCCCTATCGTTTGAAATTGATCAACATTCCATTATCGGTTTTGCATGAATGCATATATGGGATGGTGAATGATTTGTGTACCCTAATGAATGTGCAAGGAGATTTGCTTCCATAAAGGGCATGGTACTTCTTCTAATACTATGTACAAGCATTCAAGATTGCCAAACCCTCTTAGGATCCACTAGTTCATTATCTTATTGTATCCCAAAGTTGGTTATGAGTCCCTACTATCTAGAACCCATGTGCAAGTGAATGTGAAATCAGAACTTTGGGGAATCGGACTCCCAACCAACCGAGATGAGAGTTTAACCTTATCCTTACTATTCTGATTTAGAGTTCATTACCTCACTTTAAGCAAAATAATTAAACCAGTTATGGAAGAAATGGTCATGCTAGTCTAACCCTCTAGACAATCGGTGGTCTTGTTTTTTAGGCAAGACATGATGCCATGCATGGGCATATCTAACCCCACAATCCAAAACTTATCTCCATTTCTTTGGACCTTGGGGATGACTACCCATCCCTTGCAGAGGACAAGTAGTACGATCCTTACAATCCAAAATAAAGATGAGATGGGAAAAATTTATTTATTTATTTATTTCTTGGACCTTGGGGACGACTACCCATCCTGGTTAGGGACAAGTAGTACGATCCTTACAATCCAAACCTTAGATATAAATCATTAATTTTGTTGCTTAAACCTTGGGGATGACTACCCATCCTTTGCAGAGGACAAATAGTACGATCCTTACAATCCAAGACTGATGAGAATGGAAAATATTAATTTTATTACTTAGACCTTGGGGATGACTACCCATCCTTTGCGAGAGGACAATTAGTACGATCCTTACAATCCAAGACTAATTATGAAATGAAAATATAGGAGCTTTGGGGAATCGGATTCTCAACCAACCGAGATGAGAATTTACACCCTATCCTTACTACTCCATGTGGGCTTTAAGTTCTATGGAAGTGGTCAAAACCACTGTTTTTAGGATCATGTTGCATAATAGGATAGACATGAAAACCACTTTCGCTCAACCTTTTCCTCCAAGCTAGGTTTTGATCATTTTGCTCAAGATCCTTTTTAATTTATGAGACGTGCTTGGTTCTAGATACCTCAAGACTCAGTTTCCAACCTTAGGATTCACTTACATTTATGTTATAACATAACCCTAAGAGAATTTGACGTACTTTCATGGCTTGTACATAAGATGCATATGTAACTAAAATGAAATGTATGTGAGGTGAGATGGAATATGAATGCCTTATCTTTGCAAATGAAATGATATGTCATGCAAAACCGATTCTTTCATGTATCACAAAATCAAACAATATAACTTAATATGCTTTATGTTACTTGTGGAGCTTTTACAAGACAATTCCAATATTTCATATTCTCCTAATCCTTAAGCATAAGTTGACATCTCAAATTTCTTTTCATCATTTTTTTTTTTTTTTTATATATAGACAAATAAAATAAACACACAACTGTAAATTAAAACTTGTTCAATCCAAAACCAAACTGCAATCCCAAAATGAAACTTTGAAAACACAAACCAAAATCCAAAAAACCAAAATCTATATACAAATGTACAATATAATACAGGATGATGCAAAGCTTGGATTATCATTTTCCCGGATCCCAAACATGATAAGAACATATCAAAAAACATATGACACAATATACATGCCAAATTTTATAGGAATCCAACAACAATAAGATCAGACCAAGCAATGCAACACACCTCAACTTGCCATGTTCATCCTTCAACTTTGATTTAGTTCTATTACCAACATCATAGGTGAGATTCAAGTCAAATTGATTAGACAATAGTTGATATTCAATTTTATCTTGTCTATTCTTTAAAGTGCAAGCTTCATCGTTCCCTTCATGATTTAGAAGTAGGCTATCCTTTTCAAATGTGAGATGTTGCAAACAAGAGCCTATCTCTAAAAATCTTGACTTCAACTCATTTTCCAGGATTTTAAAACCATCAAGCATCATTCAACACTTGATAAACATCAACGAAATTTGGCATTTCCTCATTAATGTTGTTAGCATCCAAAAGGACATTATGTAACCCATCACTTGAGATTTTTGTAGCTACTACCAAAGGTAAAGATTTCCCCTTATCATCCATACTCAACCCATCATGATTAAAATTTATCATAACTTGATGAGTATTAGTAGCCTTTTCTTTTTTCTCGTTGTCTTCTTCATCGCCCAATACCTGTTCAAAAACACCAAAGTTAGGCACCCAATCAAACATGCGTCCATATTTTTCAAAACAAGAGCCTAAATTTTCAAGATATGTGTCACGTGACACCTTTCCATGATCAATGGCTTGAGTCGTCACCAAATCCATATTTTCATTAAGATCATCAATATCATCCAACCCACACCACCTAGGCTTTGTAATTTCAACATCTTGAGATGGCATAGACATTGTAGAAACAAAAGGTGGATCAAACTTCCTAATTTCTTGCCCCCCAAGAGGAACAAAAACAATCGACTCTCCTTCTTCATCCATGGTAGTAGAATTATTATTCTTCTCAAACCCTTGATGAGATTCCAATCCTTCTTCCAAAACATTTTCAGATTGCACAGGACTCGTAATATCCTCATGTGAAAGGGCAATTGTATCATCCTCGCATATCAATAGGCACACAAATTTCGTTAGAAGGTTTGGGGTGAGCATATTCTTCCCAAGAATCATGATGATCATCTTTCAAAATCAAATTGTGATGCTCAACCATTTCTTCTTCATCCTTTAATTCATCAACATGCTTCTCATCAAATTTATATTCACCTTCCTTAAATGGTTCAATTTCTTCCAAAATTGGGTTATTGCTTGTATTCAAATCGATAAGGCTATCATAATCCACATGTGTAACCCATGATTCAATTTTATCACAATTTGGAAGGTGTGGATCTCCTAGGCCATTGCTTTCAACAATGTCTTCCAATGTGTCATCCGAATCAGATTCATCCTCATATAATTCATCTTTTGGTGAGTCAAGGGTTTCCAATCTATCCCATGCTTCCCTACTAGTTGGATTTAGTATTCCTCCCTTGCCTAGAATCATATTCCTATGAAAATCATTGAAATTGATTTTAGCAACATCTTTTGAATCAAGATGAGGATTTTGAAGTTGATTCATACTTAAGAAAGACGGTTGATGTTGCATGGTAGGTTGAGGATTTCGAATTTGATTGAAGCTTGGGAATGATTGTTGGCTCTGAAATTGACTCACACTTGAACTTGGTTGAGGTGGATAAATCATTGGGTGGGTAAAGGAGGTATTAAATGGTTGAAGATTACATGATCCGAAACCCACACCAAAATTTTGACAACTCAATTGCTGCTCAATTGCCATTGCTTGAGTATAGGCTTGTGACAAAGATGTGATTTGAGGCATCCCTCGCAAATATGTGGACATGGGTGAATCAAGAGCATTGATGTATATTTGGAGGGCCACTTCTTCGTGAAGAACATAAAATGTCACTAATTGAGCATATAATCCAAAGAATCTCTCAGAAAATGACTTCACATTTTCACTTGGCCCTTTTCTAATATAGGCGAACTGATTGTACATGAGGATTGGGTCAACTTGCTTTTTGTTGAATTGATTGAGAAATGCTGCCTCTAGCTGAGCCCAAGAAGTGATAGACCCTAAAGGCAGACTGGTGAACCAATCATACGCCACTTTGTCCAAGGTGTAAAGGAACATTCTACAAGCGACATCGTCATACCAACTTGTTAAGTGGTTCACAACAAATTTAAATGCTTGAATGTGTCCTTCTGCGGTGTTTGTCCCATTAGACACAAAATGAGGAAGACATCTCTCAAAACCGACGGGCAAATAATGCTGAACTCCCGGTATATTTAATGGGCTACCTGTCATCCACGGTGCAAACATAGCCATTAGTGAATTTTGAAGAAGATAACTTTAATAGCCAAAAGTTCCTTTCTCTTTTTTTTTTTATTATTATTATTATTATTATTATTTATTTTTATATATATATATTTTTTATATTCATTTTAATTTTTTTTTATTTTATCTTTTATATTTTTTTATTATTATTTTTTTTAAAGTCAAATCAAATCGTATTACTCCTGCATGAACAGTCAAAACGTTAAGAACAGTGCCTAGCCCTCACGATAACATAAACCGCTTCGGCTCTCCTTGGCTAAACTCTCGATTATCACGAAGAATACCTGCAACCGAAAAACAAATGCCGCAGTTTAGCCGTCTATGAGATTTAAGAGATATGATTTCAAAATTTATATCAAAAACGTACTATTCAAATATGAAACATCAAAGTAGAATAAACCAATTCGGCCCTCCTTCTAGCGCCAATCTGTTGAGTGGTGTTTTAACCCGATTGTGAAAACACACTCTCCTGTAGGATCCGAGTCCTAAATCCTCTGCTTGCAAAGAAAAACGATTTCTCCAAGGTTCTTATTATGCTAATTATTGATTATCAAGGATGTTGTTTAAAATGAAATGCTAAGAACACCTTAGGGTTTGCAAGTGGATGTTAACAAGGGGCACTGTGGTTTATTAATTTTGAACTTTCAATGGACTCAAAATGAATAAAATCTGTTTTAACCTTTAATTCTGATGGATTTTCAGTGATTTATTCAAACACAGTAATTAAACTGCTGAAAATAAAATATGGGTTTGAAAAGCAAAGACAAAAGTAAACAAAAGTAACAATAAGAATAGATTACAGTCGTAAAGTTGTCATTAATCTGATGAAACCGAAGATACCGAGGCTTTCTACATGCAACCTAACCTAATGAACCCGCACTTTCACACAATCCAAATAGGCCAAGTGCGAGTCTCGAGGGTTTCTATGGTAATTCCAGAAAATAGGTATTCGCATGAAGCAACCAAGAGATCTTGCATTAACTTCACCTAAAAACCTAAGAAATCTGGAAGGGAAAGATAGACATTAAATCATGCATGCAAAAGTAACTCCTTCTTTCTCATCCAAAAGATGCCAACTCTCTATATTTTGTATTTAAAGGATATTTCGATTACATTCAAAAATGTTCCAGTGTAAAAGAAAATCCCGGAACAAAAAGAAGGAAATTGCCCAAGTACGGGCCCATAATAGCACAAAGCTCTCGTCTCTCGCAACTCCGTATTCGGCAATTTCCAACCCCTTCTTCGATTTGCAATTCTGGTCTTATAATGTTTGACGCGGCTCTTCGATCTTCTCTGTCGCTTCATTTCACCTTCCTGCACATGACCCCTCAAATTCCTGCTTTTTCTCGCTTTGATTCACGCTCAAATTTGAAAACGCTTCGAAATTCATCTCCGCATGTAACGCCTCTGCAAGTTTGACACCCGTGCGCCACGTGTCCCGCTTTTCCTGCGTCCCGTGTAACGCTTACTCGCAAAAAAAATGACAAAACCGCAAGTCCGCCCGTTCATCTTCTTAGCCGCGATATGGCGACATGTCGCGAAATCGTGACATGTCGCGATATCGCTACATGCTTCCCGGCCGTACGCCTTTAGCAGCTCCCCGTAGCGATGTCGCGACCGTTTTTCATTTGTCTACCTCCGGCAACTTCTCGTAGCGATATCGCTACCCTTTTAACATTTTGAGCCCTCCTCTTCGAATGGTAGCGATATCGCTACCACTTTCTAACTTTGAGCCCTTTTCAAAATGTGGTAGCGATATCGCTACCACCTTGGCCTTGCAGCGTCCCTTTGAAATGTGGTAGCGATTCGCTACCACTTTCGTTTCAAGCCTTCTCCTTGTGACATGGTAGCGATTCGCTACCATTTTTGTTTCAAGCCCTCTCTCACTAAACTTGTAGCGCTATCGCTACCCTCTGACTTTGAGACTGGCCTTTATGAAATTTGTAGCGATATCGCTACCGTTTTGAACTTTGAGTCTTCTTTTCGCAAGGCGTAGCGAAATCGCTACCGTTTCTCCGTCGGGCCTGATTTTCATTTCCGTCGCGATTTCGCGACATCTTCCTTGTACCGTACAACTTTGCCAAAATGCGTCGCGAAATCGCGACACCTTTCTGTTGCCACCTCGTCGCGATTTCGCGACATCTTTTCTGTTTTGTTGCCGTTGACCGCGTTGACCATGATTTTCCGACACGTCACGATTTCGCTACCGTTTTCGGCTTCGGTCGCGATTTCGCGACATGTCGCGATTTCGCGACATGTCGCGATTTCGCTACCTGTCGCGATTTCGCGACCCCTTTCTACACTTGGGCATTTTTTTCTCTTTTCTTCAATTTTAGCATCTGGGTCACCGAGATTCTTCTCTGCAAGCCTGCAAAAAGGTGGGTCCCCAATTTTGGGGTGTGTTGTGGATCAACCACAACAAGTTTTAAGGACTACTTGAGCATTATTGGTTGAGCCTTTGAGAAGGCTTTTGGGATAGATTTCTCGACAAAATTGTGGAAGTTTTGTGCATGATTGATTGAGCCTTTGAGAAGGCCTTTGGTACAAAGTTAAGGATAGTTTTGGGAAACTTCTTGGTGAGCTTGCTAGAGCATATTTGGGCAAGTTCTTGGTGAGCTTGCTAGAGCATATTTGGACAAGTTCTATGTCAGCTTGTTATTCAGTTTTTGACAAGTTCTGTGTGAGCTTGTTATTCAATTTTGGACAAGTTCTGTGTGAGCTTGTTATTCAGTTTTGAACAAGTTCTATGTGATCTTGTTAAGAAGGTTCTGTGTGAGACTATTGAGCATGTTCTTAGTGAGCCTATTAACAAATATTTGGAGGTGACAGAGTACATAGGATACAGTCTTAGTGGATAGAGATCCAACAACAGCATAGTTGAAGATAGATTTGAGTGAGTAGTCTTCAAGTGGAGAGAGGTCCACCATTTAGTGCAATAGAGAGATAGAGTCTTCTAGAAGATCACATAGCCAAATCAGAAGAGGAAAGAGTTCTCTTGTAGAAGAGATCCATGAACTTGAGATTAGGGGATCAACATCTCCTTTGGATAAATATCCATAAACATTGTAAATGGGATTTATTCCCAAAGATATTGATTGAGAAAGTTTTAGTAAAATATTTTCCCCATGGAGTAGCCCACATTGGGTGAACCACATAAATTGTGACGTCTCTATTGTGTATGGTTTTTGTGCATTGCTTTGATTACTGGTATTGATACTACTATCTTTACACAAAATAATATTGAATTGGAATAAAAAGTAAAAAGTGGGATTATATTGTTCACCCCCCTCTTAGTATAAGCTTGTGTTATTCATCTTTATTTTATAGGACATGCCTTACCAAATGTAGAAGAAAAACATGGCCTTATGCTACAACTTTTTTTCCAAGAGAGGCCATCATTTCTATTTTCCATCCATATTCTATCTAGATTGTGTCCATAAATAATTTTCACAATCAAGATTTTTTGTAGATACAAGTATTTCTTGGTGCACCAATGCCTCAAATTTTATTTTGATGCATTAGTGCTTCAACATTTTTGAACACCATGGATTATCTGCTTACTTCTTTATATCTTTGAGTCTGCATCACACACTAGAAAAGTCAAACATGCATATATATATGTATGATATTAAACTAAAAAATAACAAAATGCATACTTAAGTATATCATGATGGTTTATGCATGTTCATCATTGAAAAATAAGATTTAGTCATTAAAAGCTAAACTTTTCATGAATGTTCTAACTTGCAATTATTCTTCTTTTTTAAGTAATATTTATTGCATATATTTTACTACAGTTTTCAACCTACTTTCATTTTTGTTGTTTTATCTATGCAATTTTGTTTCTATTTTTTCTTGCATAGTATTTCTCAGCATAGTTTCCTATGCATTTTCCTACATAGTATTTTTACACAAATTACTATGCAATTTTCTATGTAGATTTTTGCATAGATTTTAGCAAAGTTTTTCAATAATTTTTGTCCATTTTTTTTTATGTGAGCACTTGTATGGGAAGAGGAGATATTTTCACAATGTGTAGATTTGTTCATGTTTTTAAATTTTGAATATATAGACAAATTATGTCTATCTACTATTATTCAGACATAGGTTGTGTAAAGAATAGAGGTTGTCTTGTCTATTGTATCTAAGGATTTAGGAGTAGATAAGAACAATCTTAATCATGGGTGACAAAGTGCATTAAATTTAAACAAGGATTGATCAAGATAATTCCATGCTAAATTTTAGCAATACAAATAATAAAATGGTCTTTATATGGGCTTATACCTCAAAATCTAACCAAATTGAATTTGTAAATATTTTAGTTTCATTGTCATTTTGTTTAATAATTTTTGTGTTACTTTGTCCTCCTACCATAATGTTTTCCAAAAAATGTTATGTATTTTCTTTGAAACATGGGAAGATAGAATATGCTTGAGTGGGTGATTTGGTTTATCATTGTGGGGAACTTAACAAAGGGTGTTGGTTGTGGCCAACTTGGGTATTATTCTCATTCCCTCTTGCGAATACACAAAAAATCCATTCCTCATTGGTTGTGGCTAGGGGTCTAAGGGTTTCTTTGGTGTCATTTTCACCACTAACCAATTTTTTATCCATATGAGTGGGTGAATTTTTTTATCACTATGGGGAACTTAATAAAGGGTGTTGGTTGTGGTCGATATAGGTATGATTCCCACTCTCTCTTGCAGATACACAAAAAATTCATTCCTCACTAGTTGTGGTCGGGGGTCTAAGGGTTTGTTTGGTGATGTTTTCACCACTAACCAAAGTTTTCACTCAGAGGTATCAAAACCTAAAGGTATAAAGAATAAAACTAGGATTTTAGAGGCTAGGGCAGAGGCCTAGAGAATATTTTCATGCAAAAACACCATCAAAGAGGATAAATATTATTGGAAGATCTTTCAATGGTATGAATCATAACCAAGAATTAAAGACATAGGTACTTCGGTACCAAATCCTCCAAAATAAGGAATCTCATACTGGGAGAAGCTATGTAGCACCCAAGATAGATTCAGTGAATATTAAACATAGGCAAGGAAAATCATAAACACCATGCGAAAGTGATAAAAGGAAGATTCTCTATCAGGAAGGATGAATTGATGTTTACCATAAGCAAAGGAAATACTAGTATTGGAAATAGCTAAGGACTAGATAGTTGAGGATATAATTTATAAGACAAAACACAACCTAATAGGCAAATACATTGTTTTTATACCGTCTATGCACTTCCTTCACATGTGGATAAGGAAATAATGACATTTTTAAGGATAATACAAAATTCTAACTCTCCTAAATGGATATTTTTTTGTAGAGTTCACATCAGTGGCAGATCAACAAAAAGTATTTGAGGGAGGGTCGTATCATCACAAGCTAGAAATACTATTCCTACAACCATGGAATATGGGATTCAACCCGAGGGTGGAACTGACTATGGTACAAATATGGGTAAGATTATTTGCCCTTCCCATTGAATTTTGGAAAGAGGAGGTACTTGAGGTAATAGGCAACTTACTAGGTCATTATCAAGGTAGATCAAGAGAAATAGTTTTAGGAGGATCAATAATGTTTGCTAGGGTTTGTGTAGAAATGGACCTCAGTAAACCTCTTCCAATAGAGATAGACCTAAAAATATGATATTTTATCTAGCACCAATAGCTGGATTATGAGGCTATTCCATTTAGATATCGGTGTACCACGCTCATGGACATCTAGCTAGAATGTGTCCAATATCATCAATTTGAATAAGAGGGGACAAGAGAAAATATTAACATGGTGGGTCAATATCCTCAAAATAAGGTAAATTAGAAGGAATTAAAAGGCCCAATAGACTCTAAGGGATTCCAAAAATTAATCAAAAAACCAAAAAAAATAAATCAACACAGTAATAAAAGACAAGGAGAAAAAGCAAGAAGAAAAAATAATAGATATGAGATATTCAAACAACTAGGAAATATTGGAAATAGAAGGGGATTTTCAAATGGAATGATTAGAGGAGGATACCTAGAAAGTCACACCAGTATATCATGAACAATACTCTAATATAGTGTCATGAAATAAGCAAGGAGTAGAAATAGATACAACCTCTCTCATGGAAGAGGAGATTCAACCCATGAGGGAGACCAAAGAAGAGGAAATGGAGTAGGGGATATTTTCAACTTAGGAAATAGATATGAAAGAAGGAAATAAAAATAAAGATAGCCCTACTTTAAGTATTCATCAAGTGGATAAGAAAAAAAAATTGAATCAATCTATATGGAGTAAGTCAAGCAAGGAAAATATGGAGGAACAAGGAAGATATTTGACCCAAAATGGAAAGGTAAAATCGATGGCTAATTTTTTCCCTCCTAATTCTCAATGATATTAATTATGTGGAATGTGAGGGGTTTAGGTAGTCACCCCAGATAAAATATAGTTAAAAAATATCATAGATATGAGTATAGATATAGTTTTGTTACAGGAAACCAAAATGCAAGGAGAAGACTTACAAAAAATAAATAGGAGGATATGGCAAAAAAGAGAGATTCTTACTCAATATACATAGGGAAAATCAGGTGGATTGGCTACTATGTGGAATCACCAACTGTTCCTGGTGATAAGGGGTCCTCTATGAGAGGGGTGTTGATCGTCCAGTTACAAAATATGAAAAGTGGAAAAAATTGAACTATAGTTAATTTTTATGGAGCATAGACATCCAGAGCACAAAGGGATCAATGGGAAGGCATCCATTGGAGTCTTCTCCCAATGGATTGTGGGAGAAGACTCCAATGCAAAGCTTAGACTATAGGAACAACAAGGAGGTAGATACATGTTGGAGGAAAAGGATAGGCTTTTTTCATCAATAAAATGTCAAATAAATCTAATAGATATCCCAACTATGCATAGCTCCATGACCTAGAAAAATAGAATAAAGGAAGGGGATATAGTTAAATGTTTCTTGGATTGTTTATTCATGGGAGAGGAACTATACTTGCATACCAAACATCAATCAAGGGTCATGGATAGGCTTTCTTCAAATAATTTTCCAGTAAGCCTTACCATTGTAGAAGATAATCATAAAGTTGTAGGAACTTTTAAATTTGAGTTATGGTCACTGAAATATGAGGAGTTGGGGGACCACATAAAGAAGTGGTGGAAATTAGGGAAACCAAGATATGGGACATCCCAATTCAAACTTCACAAACAATTGAAATATGTTAAGACCCAACTAAATGAGTGGAGTAAACATAAGAAGGAAATCACTAGAATCCAAAAGAATTAAATCAAGTATCATAAGGAGAATATTGCTTAGGAGATAAGAAACTATTACGAAATATCTATTGCAATGTGAGGCATAAATTATTAGGAGAGAGGAATATTTTGAGGAATAATAAGATATCTACTGGAGGCAAAGATCCAAAGTTACATGGTTAAAGGAGGGAGATCAAAACACAACTTTCTTTCATAAGATAGCAACAACTAGAAGACAAAAAAATAGAATTATAGGTCTTACAGATATGATGGATTAGGTATAAACCAATGGAAGTGAAATGAAAACTATAGCAAATAAGTACTTCCATACTCTTTTTAGTAGAAATAAAAATTTGAATGCAATATGGTAGGAGAAGATACTAGAGGCAATTCCGCAATTAGTCAAACTAGAACATAATAAATTATTAATTGAGGAAATTTCTCTAGAAGAAACATCGCAAATCATACAAAAAATGCAAATAGGAAATACCCCATGACTATATGGATTCCCCATTGAATTTTATCAAAAAATTTGGGAAATTGTGGGCCAAGTAGTTGTGGAGGAACTAGAGAAAATCAGATAGAGAAAGCAAGTGTTAAAAGCCTTGAATAATACTTTTATTACATTAATTACTATGATCTCACCTAGGGAGATAATTAGTAATTATAGGCCTATTTCACTATGTAATGTAGTATAGAAGAGCTTAACAAAGCGTATGGCTTAGAGGTTAAAATCTTTTATACCAAATCTGATTTCAAGTGAGCAAGATGGTTTTATTGAAGGCGGTCAAATTTTAGGTGAAATAGTAGTTGCCCAAAGAGGTGATACACATAATTTTCAAGAAAAAGTAACCAGGTTTATTTATTAAATTGCATCTTTTTGTAGCCTATGACAGAGTATATTGGACATTTATGCAAAGGATTTTAGAAAAATGGGTTTTAGAGAGGGGTGGAGAGATTGGGTAAAAGCATGTTCATAGACGACATCATTCTTAGCTGTAGTAAATGATAGTACCTCTCCCATGTTCATAGTAGGAAAGAGGCTGATGCAAGGGGATCCTATTTCTCCTTATCTTTTTATCCTTTATGCAGAGGATTTATGAAGACTGTTATAAAAAGGGAGACAAGAGGGAAGGATGAGGGGTCTAAAAATAATCACTTGAATTGAGATAAATCACCTCTAGTTTGTGGATGATACTACTCTTATTAGTCAAGAAAAAATCCTAGTAGCATAAACATAAAATAAATTTTAGATGGGTATCCTCAAGTTACTGGCAAAAATTTAAATGAAAAAAAAAGTCCCAAAGAGCTTTTTTCAACACAATGGAGAGGGTGAGAGATAAAATTATACAACTATTGAACTTCATGGAAACTCCTTTACCCATAGAGTATCTAGGAGTACCTTTATATCCAAATAAAATAAAAATCAAGGAGCAAAAATGGTTGATTGACAGACTACAATCTAAGTTGCGCAATTGGATGCACAAATGGCAAGATTTGGAGGAAGGCTTACAATTATTAAATTTGTGCTACAAGCCCTCCGAGTTTATAAATTTTTCATACTTCAACCTCTAAAAGGATTTGGAAAATATATTGATAAACACAAAAGAAAGTTGTGTGGTTAGGCATAAGGGGAGAACAAAAATTAGCAATGGTTGAGTGGGAGAAGATATAGCAACCAAAAGATAAGATAAGATTGTGGATATAAACAACATCCCAAAGAAGAAAGGTACTAGTAGGGAAGTTATATTGGAGATGGATTACAACTACTGGGGGCTTATGGAGTAGACTATTACAAGATAAATATTACCCAAGAGTGGCTAAGAAAGACATCCCAAGACATAGAGTGGAAGGAGAGGGATCTATAATATGGAGAATAATAGAAGTAGACCAGGAATTAATAAAGTCATACCTATATTGGTAGTTAGGGTATGGAAAGAAAGGCCTATTTTAGGAGGATTCATGGAATCAATATCAACCAATTATTCATATATTCCTAGATATGGAGAGTTGTAAAGCAAATCTCCAAAATGTAGGGTGGTGGAAAGCCTCTTTCTATATGAAATCATGGAACCAATATGTGCTAGAATTACTACAATGGAAACATCCTCGAGAATGGTCAGTGAGGAGGATAGAGGAACTAACCAAAAAACTATGGACACATCTCCAAAGACACCCAATTTAGGATGGTTCTATGAGGGATATGCTTGGATGGGGAGGAAGCAATTTGGGAATCTATAAGGCAAAGGAGGGATACAAGGTAGTTTATGGATATGAGATTACCCCAACACCACTTCCATGGATATTTTTTTATCAAAAGGAAGGATGGCCAAAAATTAATATTTTCTCATGGTTGATTAATTGTATAAAGTGCTTTACATTTGATAATCTAAGAAAAAGAGGCTTCTACAGGCCTTCCAAATGTATTATGTGTGAAAAAATAGAGGATACCTTGAATCACCTCTTTTTTGGATGTTCTTTTGCTAAATATATATGGATCAGTTGGTGGAGGTAGATGAGACAACATTGGGAGATTTTTGAGATCCAAGAAATATTTTATGAGAAATGGAAATAGTGCAACTTTAAGACTAAAACAATGAAAATGGCATGGAAGCTAGGGCTTAGCTTCATATGGTGGTTGTTATGGCTAGAATGAAATGCACACATATTTAGATCAGAGCATATAATAATGGATCAAGTATGGGAGAGGATTATGATTAAGGTAATGGAAATATTATCTATTAGCTTACATTAGGAAACAAACATAGAAATGGAGGAAGTGACTATTTTACGAAGCTTTGGAATAACTGTAAAAGAAAAACAATTAAGGGTTGGATGAGTAGGTCATATCTCCTCAAATAATATAGAGTGGAGACCTCCTCCCAAAGAGTGGGTGAAGGCAAACACAATTGAATATTCTACTAAATATCTTGGAAAACTTGGTTTTGGCATTATCATACAAAATTAGAAAGGAAAATAAATGTATTGGAGAGAAGAAGGTATGTGGGAGACAACAAATAATGAAGCAGAAGGATAGGTGATCCTATCAATATCAATGATAGTTGTAAAATTACATTTACATAAGCTATAGATAGATACAAACTCTTAGATATGGGCTGAAATCTTGGATCCTATAAGACCCTTCTAGGTGCTAGGAATTGGTGAGAGAAGGAAGGTGGAAGTAGTTCAAAATATTTGGAAGGTTTTTCAGAATGTTTTTATTACACATATCAAGTGAGAGGGAAATAGAGTGGCATATTATTTATCAAAATGGGGAAAATAACCGGAGGAAGGGAAATATGTGAACTATCAAATGGAAGACTAGATAAGCTGGTACTAAAGAACCCAAGGGATGCGAAAGGTGGTACAAACATATAGCATAATAGGAAAAGTAGCTAGTGATTCTAATGAGTTTATCACATTAGACCACTGAGTGAAACAACATGAAGATAGAGGGATGGGTAATTTTTGAGCCAAGATTTAATGGTGGAGGATTTTTTTTCTCATGTATTTCCTATCAAGCTCATTTTAATTTGTATTACAATTTCTATGAATATATATTTTTCATTTTTTTTTAAACATGGGAAGATGGTGTCTTGCATGGACTTGGTAGGGAAAAACTACTCAATTTTCCTCCTCAATTTTGAAGCTCTAGAAATTCAAAATCTGGTGATGGTTGTTTTCTTCTAAAGCTTTCTCCTATGTTTGTCTCAGCTACAAACAATTCATTGTTTTGATCAACCTCTTAACATTGATGTTTATTTTCTATGGCTAATTGGGGTTTCTGGTTGATAATGGTATCTTTCTAGTTCTAAATCTATATATGAAAGCACAACCATTAATCCTTAATAGATTTAATACCTTAACTTGCTCCTTGACAACACAACTATTCTTACGTAAAATATTATTTTAGTCTTCCTAATTTTCCTTAAAAATAATAGAATCATCTTGGTATCATAGATCACTAATCTGATAGGAAGATAATTTTTAGGACCACCTAGAGAAAAATAAAATTTTGTTTTAGAGGTAACAATAGATCAACTATAATCAATGTGGGCTATGAATAGGGAAATGTGGGCTATGAATATGGAGATGTGGTTTAGCACTTTGTCTACCAGGTCATTAATAATGATAACATTGTTATAGGATCACATTTTTTTGTGACAATAAATCAACCACAATTGATAAATATAAGGAGATATGGTTTAGCACATGTCTCTATGGTTTGACTAAAACAAGATTTATTTTTGACAAATATTGATAATGAATGACCATTAAAACTCTCCAGCAATGTTATGTCCTTAAAAACAATGCCAAAATGATGAGTGTTGTTAATTTTCATCATTTAATATTATCAATTTAGGATGGCATCCAAATGCTATAAGCGCTATAAATCAAGTAAGTGTGTCTTGGTATAAAGTATTTTAAGGTTTTCTATTTGCTGAAATGAAATCACGATTGCAAAAAAATTAAAAGTACACTTATAGAAAATAAATTCAAGAACTGAAACTACATTGGTAGAAATTAAAATCACACTTGCATAAATTAAAATCTAACTTGTAAAAAATTAATTCACACTTGTAGAAATTGAAATCACAGTTGCATAAATTAAAATCTAATTTACAGGAAATTAAATTGAACTTGTAGAAATTAAAATCACTCTTGTATAAATTAAAATATAACTCGCAAAAAATTAAATCACGCTTGCAAAAATGGAAATCTAATCTAGTAGTTGCATAAAAATAACCCAGGAAATAAATAATCAAACCAATTTATAAATTAATTACAAATAAAAATAATGTACAAATTAATTACAAATTAAAATACTATAAAAAAAATAGATAAAATCCATTAATTATTTTACAAACATATCCACTGATGGAGTGGGCCCTTACTCCTTAGCCCAATGGAAAGTAATTATTAAATCAAAATATAATTAAAATACATACATGTGAGAAAAGAACAAAAATCAAATAAGAGGGAATTACCTCTTGACAAAATCTTCAATTCAAATCATTCTCCCTTTATTTTATTCTTTGTCCTCCTCTAGAAAAATACATAAGCTAGGCACACCTTTTTATATAAGTGAAACCTAACCATATTTCTATTTTATTGAAAATATCCCTACACATCTTTAACAATTTTTTAATAATTGACATAATATGTACACACTCCTAAACTATTAGAAATTTCCTACACTTCCTCAACCATTTTCTAATAGCAAGACAAGTGACACCCTATATTCCTCTTATTATGGAAGCATCTTAACCACTTGCTTAGAATAAGAATAAACAAGACAAGTGGTACCTTATATTCCTCTTATCTTGGGAGCATCTCAACCACTTGCTTAGAGTAAGCATAAACAAGACAAGTGGCACCTTATATTCTACTTGTATTTGGGAGGAATCTTTCTCTTATCTTGGAATTACTATTCTCCATATATTATCCAAAAACAAATAAATTACAACACATTTTTAACCTAAGATTTGATGAGAAATTACAACATTATTATAGTCATATTTTCAAGGAGAAATTATAGGCTATTTTTTAGGGAGGCAAGTTATTCAAACTAACAACATGATTTCATCCCTATTTTTAAGGAGAAATTTAAAACTATTTTTAGGGAGGCCAAATTATTCAATCCATAAAATTCTTCACTTTATTTCCATGTGCAAGCTCCATCTCACATTGCATTTTCATCTTTTTGGGTCCCCACTTTTTTGGCTTATTCTGGTTTGGCTTATTTTGGTACAATACTAATCTAATGCACTATCATATTTTCAATGTAGTAGCATTTTGAGACTTGCAAGATATCATCTTTCTATCTAGTTTTGTTAGTCTCATGATTATAAACCAAATAATCATGACTAAATGTAAAACTAAATCCAAAATCACATAAAACCTATCTAAAATAACATAGTAATGTATTTTACCTATTCACTATGTCTAATCACAATATTAATATAAATTATAGCCTAGTCCACACTTAATTATTCATTATCAACACATTAAAGGAGTCAAAAATGGTTGTTTTAAGTACAAAAATGAAATATTTTAATGTTTCACAATTCATCATTAAAAATAATATGCATTAGTTGCACATGCCCAACTCAATCAACAAAAAAAAAAATTATTCCAAAATATAAGGTATTCAACTAGACACATGACAAAAACAAAATTGTTCCAAAATATAAGGTATTCAAGACCTACAAGAAAAGTTTCTCTTGGGGATGACACATCATATGAGATAAAAGGTGCAAGTGATATAAAGTTATGAATTAGATCATAAAAATCTAGAGTCATAGAAGTTCTATATGTTCTAGGACTCAAAAAATCTATTCTCCATCAATAAACTACTTGACCATAAGTCAAAGATTGAGTTTAATAAGCAACAAGGATCCAAGTTTTGCATAATTCATGATAAAACTAAAAATATCAAAATTATTGCATATGGAAAAGGAAAGTACAATATGTTTGAACTTAAGACAATGCATCATAAAAACTTAGCATTATTTGTCAACTCCAAAGTATATGCATCACTTTGGCATCAAATATATTGTCATTTGAGCTATGGGGATCTTGTTTCATTACAAAACATAAAAATGGTTGATGGTCTTCCTCCTTTATAGAAATATATAGATATTTTTCAATGTTTCTTAGTTGGGAATCAACATCAGGCTCCTTTTAGAACTATAGAATACCATACCAAGGCATCTCTTGATTTGATTCATGTTGATTTGTATGGACCCATAGCTCCAATTTACAATAGGATCAAGTATTTTCACCTCTGTTGAACAAGGTACAGCAAGAGTATTGTCATTGTTGTCAACACAGACAGCAATTGATGCAGTTGAAGCAATGGACAAGAATTCTGAAGTCAGTCAGATCAAGTACGATAAATTTGCGGGAAAACAGAAGTCACCAAGATTCAAAAAATTGCAGAAAAGACCAAGTAAGAAAAGCGTCGCGATATCGCGACAAGTTTTCTGTCGCGATATCGCGACAGGTTGAGAGGTCCGTTAGCAGAAAGAAAAATTGTCGCGATTTCGCGACATAACCGAGGAGAGAGAAAATGCACGCCAAATGGTCACGATTTCGCGACATGTCCGAGGAGAGAGAAGATGCAAGCAAATTTGTCACGATTTCGTGACATGTGGGCAGAGAAGGAAGCAAGGTGAAAAGATGTCACGATTTCGTGACATGTTGGAGGAAAATGCACTAAGTCAAGGAAGTGTAGCGATTTCGCTACAAGTTTGAAAGTCAAGGCGAAAGAGTGCAGCGATTTCGTTGCATGTTGAAATGAAGGGCAAAGAAGGTGTAGCGATTTCGCTACAAGTTTGAAAGTCAAGGCGAAAGAGTGCAGCGATTTCGTTGCATGTTGAAATGAAGGGCAAAGAAGGTGTAGCGATTTCGCTACAAGTGAAAAAGCACAAACAAGAAGGTGTAGCGATTTCGTTGCATGACAAAATGCATGGAAACAAAGGTGTAGCGATTTCGCTACCATTCAAAGTTGCAAAAATTAAAGATGTAACAAGTCAAAAGCACAAGGCACAAAGTTGTAGCGATTTCGCTACTGCATGAAGCAAAGAGTGTACGAAAGCCCAAAGTGTCACGATTTCATGACATGTTCCATTTTTTGTTGTTGGCAAAGGAGAGTGTACGGAAGCCAGAAGCGTCATGATTTCGTGACAAGAAGGATGATGACGTCAGCAAAAGCAAAGCGTCGCGATTTCGTGACAAGAATGATGATGACGTCAGCAAAGTCAGAAAGTGTCACGATTTCGTGATAGGGTGCAAGGAAAGTGTGGAAGCCGAAAGTGTCACGATTTCGTACAAGAAGGATGACGTCGGCAAAGTTCTAAGTGTCGCGATATCGCGACATGAACAGAGGGAAAGCTTTCAAAGCCAAAATGGTCATGATTTTGTGACAACATACAGGATGACGTCAGCAAAAGTTCTAAGTGTCGCGATATCGCGACATGAACAGAGGGAAAGCTTTCAAAGCCAAAATGGTCACGATTTCGTGACAGCAAGGGCATGAAGTGTACGGCTTCAAAAAGTGTCACGATATCGTGACAGGTAATAGTATCGCGAGGTAAAACCCGTAGGAGCATGCAAGGTGACACGTGTCGGAAAAAGCATACAGAAAATCATGCAACCTATTACGTAAAAAGTAACTGATGTCAGATCGATAGTTACACGTTGACAGGTGTCAGACATGCATGGGAACAAGATGTATATTCTTGATTGAAAAAGCATTCGATGCATCACATATGCAGTTTCGAAAAAGCATTCGAAAAGCCGTATTTGAAGAAATTGAAAAGCCGTATTTGAAGAAATTGAACAGCCGAATATGAAGGATCAGAAAAGCTTTCAAAAAGATGTATTTGTAGCATTTAAAACAGCCGTATTGCAAGGAATCGAACCACCGTATTGCAGGGTTTCGAACGAGCCATGGAATCCAAGCAGACTGGATTCAAGGTATTGGGGTTTCGAACAGTCGAAGTGCATGGAATCGAACAGCCGTATTGCATGGATTCAACAGCCGTATTACAGGGTTTCGAACAGTCGAAGTGCATGGAATCGAACAGTCGTATTGCATGGATTCGAACAGTCAGAGTATGTGATTCGACTGCATGCAGGATTGATAGGTTATAAAAGAATAGTCGTACAAAGAAGATGTT
Source organism: Wollemia nobilis (assembly GCA_028583015.1). Lineage (NCBI taxonomy): Eukaryota > Viridiplantae > Streptophyta > Pinopsida > Araucariales > Araucariaceae > Wollemia > Wollemia nobilis. Next base: position 4,593,145 of record JAQPPZ010016414.1, on the reverse strand, counting down.
GCTGCTGTTAGAGAGAAATTGCTGTAAAAGGAGGGTTAGAAAAGAGTCAAGAGAAAAATTAGCAGAGCCGTGAGAGTGTGCAGAGTTGGGTTAATTGCAGACCAGTCAGGGTCGTGCATGAAGTGAAGACATTTTTATGTCATTCTAAATTGATCAGAATTGCAGTCCAAGTTGGTGCTTGGTACTAGGGGTTGGTGCTCCATCTGTTGCAGCGAGAAAATTAAGGGGGTTGGTGCTCCTTCCAGTAGATCTTTGGTAAAGTATTTGTAAAATTGATATTTTGCAAAGAGCTGGATTTGGATTGAAGTCCAAGCGAGTCAATTTTTGAGGAGTAGCCAAATTGGTGAACCTCGGTATATTGAGTGTTGTGGTGTGCTCTCTTGTTCAATCTGCTTTTCTTGTTTTAAAGTTCTCTTTACTTCAGTTATTGAATGCTTGTAGATATGAATTTTAAAATAGCTACTACTGATTCACCCCCCCTCTCGGTGTCATTGTGTGAATATCAATTGGTATCAGAGCCAGGTTCCTTGTACAAGCTTAATCGGCTAAGGAGATCTTGGAAGAAATAATGGCAGGCGATGAAGGATTCTCATCCAACAAAGCCCCCTTATTTGATGGAACAAATTACACTTTTTGGAAACTCGGGATGCAAACATATCTGAGTGCATTGAGATATGATATTTGGGATTTTGTAGATAGTGGATACACGGCACCCACTACCCCTCCAACAGATACTCTTGAGAAGAAAAAATTTGAGAACAACTCCAAAGCTAAGAATGCTATAATGTGTGGGCTTGTTGACAGTGAACTGATAAGAGTCATGAGCTGTAAATCAGCAAAAGACATGTGGGATAAACTGAAGAGCATCCATGAAGGAGACAGCAAGATCAAGGAAGCAAAACTGCAAACTCATCGAGCACAGTTCGAAGCACTGCAAATGAATGAAGATGAGAACATAGAGGCTTATATTTTGAGAGTCAACGGAATCATTAATGCAATCGAGAGGACTCGGTGAAGAAATTGATGATGCAGTTGTTGTGAAAAAGGTTCTCAGAACACTGCACAAAAGATTTAACTCCAAAGTTTCTGCAATAGAAGAGGCAAAAGATCTGAACAACTTCAGCTTGGATGAGATGCATGGTTCTCTGACAGCATATGAAATGAGAATAGGACAAACCAAGTCTATAGACAGAGAAGCAACTTTTAAAGCACACAAGAATATAAAAGCTGAACATGAATCTGAGGATGAAGAGACTCTGGATGAAACAGAAGCTAATTTTGTTCGAAAACTCACAAAAGGAAAAGGAAAATATAGAGGAAAGCTACCTTTCAAATGCTTCAACTGTGGAGGAGTCGGTCATTTTGCAGCCAAATGTCCAATGCAGGAGAAAACCAAAAATGGTGAAGGCTCACACCAAGAAAAAGGTGACTGGAAGAAGAAACAAAATTTCAGAAAGAACAACTTCAAGAAGAAAAGCTTCATATCCAAGAATGTCGGCACTTCGAAGAAAGCTCGGATGAGGATTACGAAGAAGAAAAAGGTGAAGCTCTGTTCATGGCACTTGAAGAGGAAAGAACGAGAAGAAAATCGGGAAAGTGATGAAAACTTTAAAGATGAAGGTGAAGTTTATCTGGAAGGAGAATTGGTTGCTTGCACTTGAAGAGTTGAGTGTTGAAAGGAAAAAGAACAAAAAGTTTTCAAGAAAACTAGAAGATGCCACTGACATAATAAACAGTTTAAAAATACAGACGAGAGGAATTCAAGAAAATGTACGAAGTTCTTGATGAACAATTAAGCTGTAAAGACAGGTTGAATGCGACAAGCTAGAGGAAGACATGGTTAAGTTAAGAATACGGTTAGAGGAGATGAATAGAAAATTAAACTATTTTCATAAGTTTGAAGAAAGTACTGTAAAGCAGGATAAAATGTTAAATAACCAAAGGCCTTCCAGCATCAAATTTGGTTTAGGCTTCGATGAAGGAGAATCATCAAAGGGTTCAAAGGCCTCGAATGTAGAACCCATAAAGAAAGAAGAAAAGATCAGGGTTGATCTAGAAAAAACAAAACATGCCCAAGAAAGCAATAATGCCAGACTCAAGAAGAGTATTGACAAAGATGGCTTCATAAAAGTCACACATCCAAGAAGGAAAAGATTTATGGCTCCTACTTCAAACTGGCAAAGACCGGCACCCAGGTTTAATCATTCCTTTTTTGGTTACTGTTTTAAATGCAATGCTTATGGCCATAAAATTTTAGATTGTAGGAGGCATAAGTATCTCAAAGGAATTTCACAAGCAAAAATGTTTTTTCTCCTTTAATGAATTATGCAGTTGAATGTTATAATTGTCATAATTTTGGACATATTGCTAGAAACTGTAGAAGCACTTTTGCAGCAAATAATTATCAGGGTAGAAAATCTCAACCAAGTGAGTTGAAACAAAACAAGAAATTTCTTGAAAAACAAGTACATGCTAATGAGAAGACAAAGGCAAAACAAGTAGCCAAATCTGTCATCAAACCAGAATGGAAAGAAAAGGAATCTTTAATTGTTCAGACTGCCTTTAAAGCTCAGAACAAATCTGCACCTTGGATACTTGACAGTGGGTGTTCCAGTCACATGACAGGTGACAAGCAAAAATTTGAGAATTTGCAGAATTATGAAGGTGGTTCTGTGAAATTTGGAAATAATGATGGAGCAAAGATTGTTGGAAAGGGATCAGTCAAGATCAGTGATGGCAATATAAAATCAAAAGAAGTCTTGTTTGTGATTGGTCTGAAGCATAACTTACTGAGTGTAAGTCAAATCTGTGATAGAGGCCATGATGTAATCTTCAAGAAGGAGGGCTGTGAAGTAAGAAAGACAAAAAATGGAAAGATAATAGCCATTGGATTGAGAACTTCTAGAAATATGTATACACTTTTAGAGACTTCAGAAGGAGCTTGCTTGGTTGGTCAGGAAGAAGAAAACTGGTTGTGGCACAAGAGACTCGGTCACATAAGCTTTGATAATCTGGTAAAAATCAGCTCAAAAGGGGCAGTAAGAGACATACCAACTATTGGTAAACCTTCAAACAGTATTTGTGAGTCATGCCAAAAGGGAAAACAAACCAGAGCCACTTTCAAAGCAAAAGAATATTTCACAAGCAAGCCATTAGAATTAATTCACACTGATTTATGTGGACCCATGAGAACTGAAAGCATAAATGGACACAAATATTTTATGTTGTGTATAGATGATTACTCAAGAATGACATGGGTACTATTTTTGAAACTTAAATCAGAAGCCTTTGAGATGTTTAAAACCTTCAAAAATCTTGTTGAGAATCAATCAGGGAAAAGAATTAAATGCCTAAGATCAGACGAGAGGAGGAGAGTTTATTTCGGAAGAATTTGCAGAATACTGTCAAAAATATGGGATAAGAAGACAGTTTTCAGCAGCTAGAACACCTCAGCAAAATGGTGTTGTAGAAAGGAAAAATAGGACAGTGCAGGAAATGGCAAGGACAATGCTGGCTGAAAACAAAATAGCTGACAGATTTTGGAAAGAGGCAGTACATACTGCAGTTTACATTCAAAACAGGTGCATGCTAAGACCACATGAAAGCAAAACACCTTATGAGCTGTGGTTTGGCAGAAAGGCAACAGCAAGACATTTCAAAGTATTTGGCAGCAAGTGCTATATAAAACGGACTGAAGATAACCTCGGTAAATTTGAAGATAGAGCTGATGAAGGTATCTTTCTTGGTTACTCAACAAAAAGCAAAGCCTACACATGTTATAACAAGAGGCTAAAGAAAATTGTTGAGAGTGCTTGATGTGAAAGTTGATGAAGGTAGAGAACAAGAAACTACTTATCAAGAAAACTACCCTATATATGAAGAAGTCATTGAAGGTGATGATGAAAAGGAAGCAGAGATAAGAATCAGAAAATTGATCCGGATGGTGTAAAAGCTGAATCGAAGAAGAAGAAAACAGGAAATTTAAAGCAGAGCAGCTGGCGAGAAAAATCATCCAAGTGAACAGATTATTGGGGATCCCACAGATGGTATTCAGACAAGAAGAGCAGCAGTGCGGAACTATTCTCTGTTATCTAGCATTGAACCTAAAAATGTTGCTGAAGCAAGCAATGATGAAAGTTGGTTGAAGGCAATTAATGAAGAACTAGATCAGATTGAGAAAAACAATACCTAGGAATTAGTACCTAGACCAACAAATAAAAACATAATTGGCACTAAATGGGTTTTTCGAAATAAATTAAATGAAGATGGACAGGTTGTCGAGAAATAAGGCAAGATTGGTGCAGTAAAGGCTATGCTCGAGGTTGAAGGCATTGATTTTGAGGAAACTTTTGCACGGTAGCAGGACTAGAGGCAATCGAGAATGTTTACGGCATTAGCGAGTTCATAAAAACTTCAAAGTATATCAAATGGATGTAAAATCAGCATTTTTGAATGGAAAAGCTGGAAGAAGAGGTTTACATTGAACGACCGGATGGCTTTCAACTTGGTGAAAACCCAGATTTTGTTTTGCGAGGTTAAAGAAAGCATTATATGGTTTGAAACAGGCACCCAGAGCATGGTATGCAAGAGTTTGGATAATTATCTAATTAAACAAGGGTTCAAGAAAGGTTTGGTGGACAACAACTTATATGTCAAAGCGAGAGAAGGGCCATCTTATTGTTCTTGTTGTTTATGTAGATGATATAATATTTGGCAGCAGCATGGATGAATACTGCAAAGACATATCAACTAAAATGAAGAAAGAATTTGAGATGTCTATGATTGGTGAACTTTCTTATTTTCTAGGACTGCAGGTCAATCAAAATGAAAAAGGCATTTTTATTTCTCAAGTTAAATATGTAAAAGAAATGCTGAAAAAGTTCACAATGGAAGACAGTAAACCGGTTAGCACTCCCATGACAACGAGTGCCAAGTTGAGCAAGGATGATAAATCCCCGAGATGTAGATCAAACTATGTACGGGTCTATGATTGGAAGCCTACTTGTATTTAACGGCCACTAGACCGAGGATATATTACAAGCGGTATGCATGGTTGCAAGATTTCAGGCCAGTCCCAAAGAAACTCATGTAACAGTTGTAAAGAGGATCTTCAGATATCTCAAGGGCACTATGGATTATGGGTTGTGGTACCCAAAAGGTAAATATTTCACTTTGATTGCATATTACGATGCTGATTGGGCAGGATGTATTGATGACAGAAAGAGCACAAGTGGAGGGGCATTTTATCTTGGAGACAGGCTGGTAGCATGGCACAGCAAGAAACAAGAATCGGTATCTCTATCCACTGCAGAGGCGAGAATACATTGCGGCAACAACATGCTTGTACTCGGATATTATGGATGAGACAAACGTTGAAAGATCTTGGTATTCATTTCAAAGAGCCAATTTCAATTAAATGTGATAACACTAGTGCTATCAACATATCCAAGAATCCAATAATGCATTCAAGAACCAAACATATTGCAATCCGATATCATTTCTTGAAGGATAAAGTTGCAGGAGAGGTAAAATTGGACTTTGTTCCAACTACGGAGCAAGTAGCTGATATATTCACAAAACCATTGCCCAAGGATGTTTTTGAGTATCTTCGGAATAAGTTGGGAGTGGTCACACTTCCCAAGAAGCGACTATCTTTTGGGATCACATTCTCAAGAGGTGCATTTATGCCTATACTTATAGTTTTGCTTATACTTATGATTTTTGCTAACTATAACAACATTTGTCACGAGAATGGTGTGCGAGAGACTCGGGGGAGTGCAACAGTGACCCTTTGGTATTATTGTCAAAGGGGGAGAAGAATTACGAGGAAAGTGCATGAGTGTTGCCAACAATTCCAAAGGGGGAGATTGTTGAACAAGGTACAACAAGAGTATTGTCATTGTTGTCAACACAGACAACAATTGATGCAGTTGAAGCAATGGACAAGAATTCTGAAGTCAGTCAGATCAAGTACGGTAAATTTGCAGGAAAACAGAAGTCACCAAGATTCAAAAAATTGCAGAAAAGACCAAGTAAGAAAAGCTGTCGCGATATCGCGACAAGTTTTGTCGCGATATCGCGACAGGTTGAGAGGTCCGTTAGCAGAAAGAAAAATTGTCGCGATTTCGCGACATAACCGAGGAGAGAGAAAATGCACGCCAAATGGTCACGATTTCGCGACATGTCTGAGGAGAGAGAAGATGCAAGCAAATTTGTCGCGATTTCGCGACATGTGGGCAGAGAAGGAAGCAAGGTGAAAAGATGTCACGATTTCGTGACATGTTGGAGGAAAATGCACTAAGTCAAGGAAGTGTAGCGATTTCGCTACAAGTTTGAAAGTCAAGGCGAAAGAGTGCAGCGATTTTGCTACATGTTAAAATGAAGGGCAAAGAAGGTGTAGCGATTTCGCTACAAGTTTGAAAGTCAAGGCGAAAGAGTGACGCGATTTGTTGCATGTTGAAATGAAGGGCAAAGAAGGTGTAGCGATTTTGCTACAAGTGAAAAAGCACAAACAAGAAGGTGTAGCGATTTCGCTGCATGACAAAATGCATGGAAACAAAGGTGTAGCGATTTCGCTACCATTCAAAGTTGCAAAAATTAAAGATGTAACAAGTCAAAAGCACAAGGCACAAAGTTGTAGCGATTTCGCTACTGCATGAAGCAAAGAGTGTACGGAAGCCCAAAGTGTCGCGATTTCGTGACATGTTCCATTTTCGCTGTTGTTGGCAAAGGAGAGTGTACGAAAGCCAGAAGCGTCATGATTTCGTGACAAGAAGGATGATGACGTCAGCAAAAGCTGAAAGCGTCGCGATTTCGTGACAAGAATGATGATGACGTCAGCAAAGTTAGAAAGTGTCACGATTTCATGACAGGGTGCAAGGAAAGCTGCTGGAAGCTGAAAGTGTCACGATTTTGCGACAACATATAGGATGACGTCAGCAAAAGTTCTAAGTGTCGCGATATCGTGACATGAATAGAGGGAAAGCTTTCAAAGCCAAAGTGATTCGACAATATAGGATGACGATCGGCAAATGTTTTAAGTGTCGCGATATCGTGACATGAGCAGAGGAAAGCTTTCAAAGCCAAAATGGTCACGATTTCGTGACAACAAGGGCATGAAGTGTACGGCTTCAAAAAGTGTCGCGATATCGCGACAAGTAACAGTCTAGCAGGTAAAACCCGCAAGAGCATGCAAGGTGACACGTGTCAGAAAAAGCATACAGAAAATCATGCGACTGATTACGTAAAAAGTAGCGATGTCGGATCGACGATTACACGTTGACGAGTGTCGGACATGCATGGGAACAGATGTATATTCTTGATTGAAAAAGCATTCGATGCATCACATATGCAGTTTCGAAAAAGCATTCGAAAAGCCGTATTTGAAGAAATTGAAAAGCCGTATTTGAAGAAATTGAACAGCCGAATATGAAGGATCAGAAAAGCTTTCAAAAAGATGTATTTGCAGCATTTAAAATAGTCGTATTGCAAGGAATCGAACCGCCGTATTACAGGGTTTCGAACAGTCGAAGTGCATGGAATCGAACAGCCGTATTGCATGGATTCAACTATGTAGCGGTTTGAAGTCGAAGTGCATGGAGATCGAACGAGGTCGTATTGCATGGATTCGAACAGTCGGAGTATGTGATTCGACTTGCATGCGGGATTGATAGGTTATAAAAGAATAGTCGTACAAAGAAGATGTTGCTTTGTTAGAGAGAAATTGTTTGTAAAAGGAGGGTTAGAAAAGAGTCAAGAGAAAAATTAGCAGAGCCGTGAGAGTGTGCAGAGTTGGGTTAATTGCAGACCAGTCAGGGTCGTGCATGAAGTGAAGACATTTTTATGTCATTCTAAATTGATCAAAATTGCAGTCCAAGTTGGTGCTTGGTACTAGGGGTTGGTGCTCCATTTGTTGCAGCAGAAAATTACAGGGGTTGGTGCTCCTTCCAGTAAATGCTGGTAAAGAATTTGTAAAATTGGTATTTTGCAAAGACTGGATTTGGATTGAAGTCCAAGTAGTCAATTTTGAGGAGTAGCCAAATTGGTGAACCTCGTTATATTGTGTGTTGTGGTGTGCTCTCATGTTCAATTTGCTTTTCTAGTTTTAAAGTTCTCTGTGCTTCAGTTTTTGAATGCTGTTGTTTTGAATTTTAAAATAACTACACTGATTCACCCCCCCTCTCAGTGTCATTGTGTGAATATCAACCTCTATTTTGATGATCAAACCTAAAAATATGGGTATATTGTTTGAAGAGCAAATATGAAGAATTTTTTTACTTTCAACAATTTAAGACCCAAGTAGAAACCTTCATAGGAAGAAATATCCATGTCCTCCACTCAAATCAAGGGGAAAATTTACCAACAATAATTTTCTAGATTTTTTGAATAAATAGGGCATTCAATAATAGCTAAAAATATCCTAATAACCACAATATAGAACATAGAAATAGAACAATCATGGAAATTATATGGAGTATTTTGAAGAACTCACAACTTAGACACTCATTTTGGATAGAAGTTGTGCATATAATAATTTACTTACTCAAGTGAGCACCCCCTGCATCACTTGAACATATCACTCTAGAAGAATCATGGAGTGGACACAAACTATAAACCTCTCATATTTGAGTATTTAGGTGTACAACATACATGCACATCCCAAAAGAAAAAAGACATAAATTGGATAAAACATCTTAGTAGTGTGTCTTACTATGATACAATGATAAATTAAAATCTTGTAGACTATTTGATCTAGATTAAAAAAAAGTATACATTAGTCATGATTTTACTTTTAATGAAGAATAAAAAACACCTTTGTCACCTTCACATGAATCTTCATCTAACTCGACTCCAATAATGATTGAAAGTTATGAAGAAACTACAAATGAAGAGTTGTTCAGTGATATCAATGATGAAGAAAATCTATCTACTCCACCACAACATACAAGGAGAATTCCTAAATGGTATACTAGTATATTGGAAGCATATGGGATAAATGGAATTCTAGAAACCTCTTTTATAATATCAATATCACAAAGCATGACTCGTAATTAAAGAACAAGACTTGGGATCTTGTTAATCTTCCACAAAAAAAAAGGCTATTGGATGCAAATGGATCTTCAGAGTCAAATATAATTTAGATGGAATTATTAATAAATGTAAAGCAATACTTGTAGCAAATGAATATGCACAAAATTAAGCCATATATAATTAAGAAACTTTTCCCTTGACAATGAAAATAAAATCCACCAGAATTATCTTTTCTCTAGCCACACAATTTGGATGAAAAATTCATCAAATAGATGTGAAAAGTGGTTTTCTCAATGGGGATCTAAATGAGGAAGACTATATGACTCAATTAGAAGGATTAATAATACCTAGAAAATAAAAAAAAGTATGCAAATTGATACAATCTCTTTATGATCTCAAACAAGCTCCTTGAGCATAGTATATAAAAATAGAAGAACATTTTGGAAGGCATGGGTTTAAAAGGAACCCATATGATCCAAGTATGTATCACAAAGAAAAAAGGGTAGAGATCATATTCATCAATGTGTATGTATATAATATAGTCATCATAATAAGTTTTGAAAATATGATTCTTGCTACAAAATAATACTTGAAGAAACTTTTGACATGACCAATCTCATATTATTATATTATGGCCTAGGATTGGAAGTAAAACAAGACCACCATCACATATTTTCTTCATAAAGAAAATATTCTAAGAACCTCGATAAATATCATATGGAATATTTTAAACTTTTAGAAACTACTATAGAATCAAGTCTATAACTCTCATGCTTTAATTTCTCTCTTCCAGTGGATTCAACACTTTATCAATAGTTATTTTGTAGACTCATCTACCTAACTTACACAAGAACAATTATTATTTTTGTAGTAATATATCTCTCATATTTCATTTAGGAATCAAATATAACACATTGAAAGGAAATAAAGAGAGTTTTTAAATATATACAGGGCACTACTAAATATGATTTAGAATTCAAAAGAAGTGATTAGTTCCTCTTAATAGGTTATATAGATGCAAATTATGTAGGTTGAATTGATGATCAAAAATCCACCTCTAGCTATGTATTCTTTATAGTATCTACACTTATATCATGAGTAATCAAGAGAAAAAAATATTTGCTTGTTCTTCCACTAAAATTAAATATCATGCAGTAGGGGGAGCTATCTATGAAGCAATATGGTTGAAACATATGCTGAAAAATATGGGAGTACAACAAGATAAACCTACAATTATGCATTATGATAACTAAGGCATAATAAAACTTATTTGTAATCCAATTTTCCATGAAATTACCAAGCACATAAACATGGAGTATAAATTAATCCATAAACATATTCAATAGTAAAGTATCCAACTCAAATTTTGTCCTACTCAGGAACAACAAGGAGACAACTTCACAAAAACACTAGCATGAGTCAATTTTGAAGAATTCCAAATTTCTCTCTCTATAATGTAATAAGGAGGTAAAATTAGAATTTATTACATCATGTCGAATGTGAATGTAAGTTGAGTAACCAGCCAACACATGGTTTATAAGGTTCACTGGGGTACAAGGATAGTTATAGGATGCTATGCCATATTTGGGCATCTATTGCAATTAAATATCCTTGTATTTTTTTATTGTTGGAAGGGGTTTTTTAAATGGACCCCAAACATTTTTTTTTTAACATGGTGGAATCGGTAGCCACCATGAATCCGAGCAAGTTTTCTAGTTTTTATGGCCGCCACAATATTCTACAATGTCTACCCTAGAATATGCCACACAGATCTTCGTGTAGTCCACCCCTATAACCGACATGCCACAATCATTTTAAACCTTTTACATCGCTGAAAGCACTAGGAAAGGGATAATCTTTTAGTCTGGTGAGGCCCGATATTTGAACCTTGGACCTTCGCCCCCCTTATGGGGTTTTGATGAACCAATTGGTCTACACCTTAGACCTAGACCCCAAACCTTTTACAAATCTAATAGAAGCTAAAAATGGAGGCCATGCATGGGGTACCACATAGAGAATAAAAAAATATAGGTCTTAAGAGAAGAGGGACATGGACAGAACACCCTTAGAGAAGCACACAAACTAGCAACAAAAAAGAAAACAAAAAAATATAAGACCAAACTAGATATTATCCCAGGGTGATCTACATACAATTATGTCATCTTGGAGGATGCCACCTAGGGACTCCGATGGTATTGTTATCATGATTAGTGTGTTGGAATTTTCTCATGTCAAACATCAGATTAAGGTTTAGCATGGGAAGGTTTGCCCATCATCTATGATTATGTTTGCACTTGCTGATGTTTAAATTGAAAAACCCTTGTAGCAAAGTCTATCACCATAAAAATTGTGACCTCTCTCGAGCTCATGCAATCTCCACGTAACCTAGGCTAACACATAATAAATAGGAGACTTGGAAGATATGGTGAAGTATAATCTAAGTTGTAGCCACTACAAATGAAGAGAGGCCCAAGAATACGATGTAAAAATTAGAAAAATTCTAAACAACACCACTATCCTCTCGATGTTCCCTTGAGTAGACCAATACAAGTAGTGATTCTGAGGTATCAAAACAAAAACAACCTATTATTGGTTCAAGTTTTTATAGTGTCATTCAGGTCCTTGAAGCTCCAGAAGCTAATTTTGAGATGGGTAATCCACTCTTTCACAAAAATCAGTGACTTCATGGGGAAATTATTCAATCCACACTCTGAGGCCATTTGGAATCAACCCAATATTAGACATAACATTGGCCACACCATTCCCCTATCTAAACATGTGTTGGATGATGGATATCTCAAGCCTCTTGATCAATATTTTGGATTTGTTAATCAAATTGGCTATATCCCAAGTAGGAGGTTGGGACCCCTTGATATAATTAACTGTGTTAAGGGATTCCTCCTCAACAATGAGACTTCAAATGCAGAGGTCGTCTGCAAGAGATAAACCTTTGAATAAGGCTCTGGACTTGGTAAGATTATTGGAGTAGGTCCTAATAGATTTAGCAAACACAAGGATGATTTTCCCTTGATCATCTCTTATGATTGTCTTTGGTAGCTATATCAAAATTGAGCTTTAGCCAACTAATGGGAGGAGGGGACCAGCAAACCTTGGATCTATCAACTTTAGGAAACACAGGAGGGGTCAAGCCAACCAAAATCTTGAAGTAACAAATGATATTGGCTTCAAGGCCATGACTATGATTATCAAGATAAGGGATAAGGTTGTCATTATTGGATATTAGCAAAAGGATTCTAGAAAAAACTGAGACAAGATCTCTAGAAGAATCGTTGAAGGCTCTACCATTCCTTTTGAGACAAATCTACCATAGAAAATGAGGGAGGCAAAAATATCAAAGGGATTAAGGTGCACATGATGAAAGAGATTCAGCCATTGGGTGCAGAGGTCAGAAGAAAATGTAGGTAAGATCCAAGAAATATGAAACTATGAAAGGAGTAAGGAAATAATAGTGAAAGAGAACAAACATTTGATTAAGAGGTGGAATATTGATTCCTAGGTGGATAAATAAAGGTAGCAACAATTGGGGATGATAAGGTCATAAGAAAATAGATCATCCAGGGTAAGAAATCTATTTTGGACCACAAGCAAGAAAATATAGGTAACCTTAAGTATAAGGTGATGAAGCCAGATGATATTAGCAAGAAAACAATTGGGCTATGAATCTTTGTAGAGGAAATAAATAGACTTGATAGTGAAGAGGCCTTAGTCATTGGCTTTCCATAGGATATAATCTTGGATGGAAACACTCAAAATAACAAATGTTTTTAGTAAAGAGATGATAAATTATGCAACAACCTTCTGGTATGGATTAAGGTCCAAAGTAGGGATGGGTTTCCAGGAAGGGTGGCATGGATTGGCAAGCAAGATGAAATATTGGACTAGACTACCAAAAAGGATATCATATATGGGCTTGAGGACATAGAGGGAGGGATTAGAAATGATAGGTTGGTTTGAGACCCAGGATTCCTCCCAAAAATAGATACGTGATCCATTGCCCCAACGCCATTTGAGTCCTCTAGAAATAATATTTTTAGTCTTGTTGACAAATTTTTAGAACACATAACTATCCATGTAGAGATTGTATTCCAAAAAGTAATAACTTTGGAGGTATATTCTTTTGATGATTTTGATTCAGGTGATACTGGTGTTGGTCATAATATTCCATCCTTGTTTGCTAAGTAAAACCATATTCATGGAAGAAATTTTTCTAAAACTGAGCCCTCCCTAGGAATTTTTAGAATAGAATTTGTCCCAAGCCACCAATGGATATCTGAATCTATTTTCTAGACCAAACAAAAGATTGTTTTTTGAATTTTCTCAATTTGAGAGCACACCTTGGATGATAGGAAAAAAAAAGTATGCTTTGATGTAGGCCTGGACCAATGTAGCTTTGGTGGCTTGGCTTAGGATATTCCATTTCCATCCTGCTAAATTTTTCATAATGTGCTGAATGACATTGTTCCACATTCCTTTAGTGGGTTTTCCATGGAAGAGAGGAAGGCCAAGGTAAGTGGCAGGTAGGCTAGCAATGTTGCAGCCCAACATTTGAGCAATTTTGACCTTTCTATCCTGGGGAGTGTTGATGAAGAATATGTTACTTTTGAGAAAATTTATCTTTTGACCAGTGGCTTCTTCATACAAATTGAGGATGCATTTGATATTCTTGGCTTCGGGAATGAAGGAATGAGAGGCCAGGATGGTGTCATCAAACAATTGGTGGTGGGATATGGGGGTGAGCCTAGAGGAAGCCTTGATTCCAGAGATGAGGCCAAAGGTGCAAGAAGCTTTTAAAAATATCCCTAAAGACTTAGCAAGGATGATGAAAAGATACAAAGATAGCAAATTACCTTACCTAAGATCTTTGAATCTTCTGAATTAACCTATAGTAGATTTTTTAATGAGAACAAAAAACCAGGATGAGGATAGGCATTCTTTGATGAGGCTAATCCAATCCTCATGAAAGCCAAACTTGGATAGAATAGCTAGGATTTAGAACCTCATAATGTTATATTCATCAAATCAAATTACAAATTTAATATAGGCATTGATAGCCAAACTAAGCACTAACAAATCAACTCAAAATAACCTATGTTTAGAATAGACTTAGCTAAATTCGCTAACAAACCCTCCAATAATAACACGTTCTAAAAATGCTATGATAATAATAATCCTAACAACGTAATATTCTAACATTCTCCCCCTTGATGCTAAAGGAACTCATTCAGTGAGTTCTTAAGCATCACTTAATTTGGAAGAAATACAATCTCTTACATTTCCTCCAATCTATCACCAAAAAATCACAAAATGCAAAATGAGGTCTTGGCCACTCCTCCCATCATTTGTGTGGGATCTCCTTCATCTTTGTTGTTGCTCCTTCAAAGTAACTAAGTGCCTCATTTTTATGAGCTACTCCCCCTTCATCAAAATCTTCTTCAATAGATGGCATTCCCATAATACCACAAGTATTGGTTCTCACTAACCAATCTAGCACATTTTTGTCATCATTCTTTCTATGATCTTCAAACCATATTTTAGCTCCTAATACTCCTCCTCAGTATGTACAATGCATCATCTTATGTATATGATTTTACCATATTACAATTTCACATACCTCTACATGGATTTTCAAACAAAATATAGCTATGCAATAGCTAGTTACAAATGCAACAAACAATTGTTGCTTCTCACACAATGTTTCACTCTTTACTATGGCTTTACATGATTCCTCCCAAGGAATTTTAAACACAAAATACAACCAGCACAAAATACATTCTCCTCCATTATTCAAATACCTATTCACAAAAAACAAATAATTAATCACAAAAAATTACCTCTAGTGTGATTAGATTTGATTCTCCCCATAAAGGTATTTTGTGGTATTTATTCGTCATTGTATGTTGCTTCAAGAGCAACCATCAACTCTTCACTAATAGTTCTCCTCATTTGTTCAATCCATGTTGGTGTGTTGAAACACCAATCATTCAAACAATCATACATTATTTCCTTTTCAAGACAACTCTTTTCCTTTAATGTCGACACTCCACGTGAGTGATCTTCATTCATGAGTGATGTTTCCTTGGCCATTACAACAAGAAAATCAACAATCTCATTTTTATTTTCTATTTCTATCTCTTTTGCTTTCTCACTTTCCACATCACAAATGAGATAATCATTTGTGTTGTTTTATTCACACAAATAATTTTCTTCTTTAAGATTCACAAAATATCTCTTCACACAAACTTCTTGGGTTGATGGAAAAGAAGCATCTCTATTTGTCACTCTTGATGAGTGATATCTATGAAGCATGGAGCTAATAGCTCTCATCTCTTCTTCATCAATATCCCATATTGCATATTCAAGACAATTATCCTTCACTCCAATTGAGTGAGTTTTTACATCTTCATTTTCTCTTTCAAGAGAGCACACATCCATTCCAAGTGAATGGTCTTCATCAAAAATAAGCCAATAGTCTTCCATGAACATTGCTTCTTCATCATTCTCCTTCATGATAATATTAGGTGCATTCTCCATAATGCACTCTTCATGTGTGAGACATTCTCCATCATACACCATCTCATCATCTAGGTGGTCTTCAATAAAGGAACACTTCAATGTGAGTGTTTCTCTTCCTTCATCTTAAAATTCTTCTTCCACTTTGGAGTGGTCTACACACCAAGGTCTTTGAGCAATTGTATCTCCATTGAGACATCCATCCTATTTGCCATCAATATGAATGCTTTCCAAGCATGCCCTTCCTACAAAAAAATCATTAGTACGATTTATCTTTTCATATTTTTCATTTTTTTCTCCTCCTAAAATAAATAATTGACTATTACAACTTTCCATGCCTTTACAAGACATATCTTCAACTATGGGTGTCTCACAATAATATTTTCCATGACTCTCTCCAATGAGAGCTGAACTAGGCTCCTCCTACTCACCCTCTTATCCATGAAGGAATTCCTTATATGCTTCTTTCTTCTCTTCAAGAAGAAGTTCATCATCACAAGACTCCTCAAGGATGCAAGGCTTCTCCTTACTCTTACATAGTATCTCACAAAAGTTCCCATAAACTTGTAATCTTTGCCATGCTTGTCTAGCTAATTTGCAACTAGCAATGAGTGGAAAGGTGTTCTCCATCATACTCTTCCAAATCTCCAAGAGGGATAAGCAATTTTGATATTGCTCGTCCTTTTTCTTACTTCTTTCTTCTCCCACAAGGCAACACCATCTCTCAGGTTTGTTGTAACCATATTTAATGGTGTCCCAAAGTCCATTGGAAATCAAGAATATCCTCATATTGACATTCCAAAATATATGTTCTTCTCCAAAAAATCTTGGAGCTTGCAACTCATAGTTGTTGTTGGTCATCATACCAAGGCAACAAGCAATTATCTTTGTAGATATTTCATTAATCTTATATCTCTATCAGCAGTAATTCTAAACAACACCAAAAAAAATCAATTCAGCAGTCTTCAGCAAGTTTAAAAATGATAATACCTCTCTCTTTATCAACAACAAAACAATAGGAGAAAACTAAAATATCACTGAACAACAACTTCTCCTTACTCCCCAACAATGTGATATTCTCCTCATAGTACTCAATACTACTATCTTCACAATATGAACAACAATGTGAACAACTGCACATCTCTTACTGTTCTGAGCTACCAACCACACACAGTATTTCATGTATCTTTAGGACATCATTTGAAATATAAGCAAGGGAGAATTTTTCAAACTTACGCGTCAGAGAGAATAATATTACATCAAATGTCTTTCATGTTCTTCAAGCATAATACTCATTGTTGACTATAAAGTAAATTGCGCAGATATTTTCAATGTGTAGCAATAGTGCAGGCTATGCAAACAAAGGTCTTTCATTGACAGCAAGACACTTCCAACACATAGTTTAAAAATAGACCTTTTGTTATGCAGCACATCCTTCACATAGCTTGGTCTGTCTCCAGCACATGGTCTTGCAAATTGTGAGCTTTTTTTGATCAAAAAACTCATGTGCAAAGTTGTATACATTCCATAAGAGGACCTTCATTTCTAATATTTGTATGAGTATTTCTTCCCCCCCCTTCCCTTCAGCTTGGGGGGGTTTGCCATTTTAATTCCACCTTGGAAATAAATGAGTCTGACAACTCAAGATATGGGGATAGAAGGGTAGATTGGTTTTCGTTGGCAATGGCATCTTTAATCTCTTTCGTCCTTCTATTTTAAATAGATGGTATTCCTTTTTTATTTTCCACACCCACATTAGCTAGAAGCTTGGATGGGCTCAAAGAATTGAGAAAGAGGGGCAAGTAGTTTTACCATGAGTAGAAGAGTGGAGAATATTGGATAGCGGAGATTGGAAGGCTCACCGTGAGAGGGGGATTTGAAAAAATTTTAAGGAGAATGAGTAGAGTCGATACAAAGAGGAACAAGAGGTTGGGAAGGACCTAACTTAAAGAGGATAAAGGTGACTCAGAATTGGGAAAGTTAACAAAGTGGGATGCGGTGAATTCTTTAGCAGGAAGAGTTTGGGTGGAAGGTTCAATATACTCTAGAATAGGAGAGAAAATAAGATTGACCTGGTTACAGTTGAAAACAATGGGATTCAAGGGGTTGTCTAAGATATCCTTCGATTCAAATAAAATAGAAAATAAATTTAGGTAGGCAAAGGGAGAGCTTACCTATTTAGGGTTAGGTATCAAATCTGACAGAGCGAGAAGAGACTTGCTAGGAAGGGTGTCTACTCTAGAGGAGGCTCTTGAGGAGGGGACCTTGTTCACAATATCTGAAGAAGGTTGGGGCTTCTTATCAGAAATATCTTAAGAATTTGTTGTGGCTACTTCTCCCATAGGATCACTATTTTTGCTTTGGTAGAAATAATCTTTCTTTGGTCCTTTCTTAAAATATGGGTAATGAGATCTTATGTGGCCTTGAATCTGAAATTCAACATAGAATACTGGCTTGTTCTCATAGTCAAACTCTTGCCACCATCTATAGGAGCCTAATACCAAGTTGATATAAGTAGGTAGCTTTGATTCAAGGTTGGAACTGATGTAGAAATGGTCATAGGGCATTCTATATTGGGCTTTGGATGTTGGGTCTAGAGCCACAAGATATCCAATAGATTGAGCGGTGCTAGATGTCTTCTCTCAAAAAATGAACTGGGAGATCTGAAATTCTCACCCAAATGGGTGCCATATTGATTCTCTAGGTTTTTATATTGAAATCAGAGTCACAATGTCTAAGGAAAATACTGTGATGCCTAAAGAACCCTGGGCTTCCCATGAGAATATAGCTTGTATCACTAGGGTTATTCAACCTAATGAGGAAGGAACCCTTGGAGAGGGTGACCAGGTCCATGTGTCCAGTCGGGCACCATTTACCTAGGGCCCAATTCCTAATAGTTTCCATGTTCTTTCTCAAACCCACAAACTTACCCACTAAATATAGGGAGTTATGGGAGACTATGGAAGCCAAAACTTTTGATAAAATGTCAAGCTGGTGCTAATCGATCGAGAGGGATACATTTTTGAGCATTGACAAGGAATAGAAAGAGGACAAGCCTCTCTTCAAGGTTTCAACATAGGAAACTATTTTAGGGTGGGGTGGACCATTCTTAGGGGGCCCCACAATGCTTATCATTTTTAGTCTCCCATCCACATCATTAATATTCTGTGGTGCTGCTCTTGAGACAACATTTGCTATAGTGCTAGGTCGGTGGTCCACAAAAACTCGTTCTGGAGTTCCTTTTCCATTCTTTCCATGAGCACTTTCAAAATTTTGAGGTGACCCTGTATTGCACTTTGGTTTCTCTACATTCTCTGCACTCATCTCTTATTATTATTAAAAAATATTATATTCTATACTAATGCATTTTAATTTTCAATACCCTTGTACTTTCATAATGCAAAAATTTAGAAGTTTAAGTTCTAACAAATCTAGGGTTAAGCTATTTAAAATAATAGATTATGTAAATCAAAGGGAACTAGTATTTATGAGGATCAATTAGTTATTGTCATCCTTCTTATCCAAATCCAATATATTTAAATAAATAATGTCATCATAGGACACACTATCATGAAGTATAGCTTCATGTTTTCTAGAAGAAGATCAAAGAAAATAAAGGGGTTGACTGTAGTTAAGGATATAACCTATCTCATGCATCCTATATAGGCTTTGGTTTGTAGGGTATATTTATTTCCTTGCTCATATAGGCTTAGTCCTTTACCTTGATATCACATATTAGAAAGTATATGCTTAGGAATGGAATACATGTTTGACAATAAGCATGAAGTAGATTATCATTCACCTTAAAAAGTTTTAATGCCATGGATTTTCTTATCATTGTTAGTACCAATATAAATAGAAATAAATTTCTATTTGCATTGTTTTACCCTTGCCATTAGAAGGAAAGCCTAAGGTTTGAGGGAATAGATGAATCTCTTCTAGGTCTAGAAAAGGTTGATTATTATCTTGATTATTAATATTGACATTGATTAGATTAGATGCTTGACCTTTAGATTCATTGATAGGTGAATTAATTAAGGTGAGAAACCTTAATGCATCATTGATTGGAAATTGGGAAGAAGAAGGTGACTCAAGATATGAGTTGATAGAAGGAAAAATATGATCCTCAGGGTTCTTAATATTGATCAACTAGTAGTAGGTGTAGGGTTTAAGTTCAACTAGAATATGATAAGTATTTTTCCTTTTTTCATGTTTAATACACTGATGAAGATTTTATGGCACATCCTATATCTCATGGATCCATTGACTCCCAAGAATAATATTGTAGGTTAATTAATAAGGCATGATGTAGAAAAGAGTATTGGGAATATGGGGATTGATTTTAAGGGTTAAGACTATGGTGCCACTAGTTTCATGCTTCCCATTATGAAATGCTCTAATAATAAGATAAAATTTCTCCAAATCTTGTTTAGTTAGTGTAAAATCATTAATGAATATTAGGTAATAGAAATTAAGAATAAAATCACCATTGACTAGGATTCACATGATATATTTATAATTTATATGGTCTATGATGTACAATGGTAAATCTATGACCATAGAGTATTGAGGGATATCATCCTCATGGAATTTTAAAACTGGATGGTTAACTCCAATGGAATCCACCATAGAAGTGAGATCATTTGGGTTGAGGTATTGAGAAACAAATTGTTCACCAATGTTTTTGGTACAAAGAGGCCCTAAGAAGCTCGAGAAGGGTTATTTTGGGTAGGTTACTCTCAATTTTATGGAGAAAATTAAAATTACCCTTAGCTTTATCTCCTGATTAGATGATTAATGGAAGTCCTTTAGAAGGAGAAGATATTTTTTCATGAAGGACCAAAGGAGTTCTTAAATGTTAATAAAATAAAGGATTGTTATGTTATTTTCTAGTTATACCACAATAATGATTTTTCCCAACCATTATTTTTCTTGTATGTGGGACATTATTATAGTGAATATTATTTGAAATTTCTTGAGGTGGAGAGATAAAAATATAAATAGCAATAAAACAATTATGATATAAGACAAAATGAACATTAATGGAGCATGGATATCACTAAAAATTGGTCTAGGATTATTTAGTGATTAAGATAAACCAACTATTAATATCAAATGATGAAATATCCTTAACAAAAAGCTCCAATATCAGCAAACTATGTTGCTAGTCCAAACCAGAAAATTAGATCTAGAATTGAAAAAAACACAAAAAAACTTTAAAAAGGCTCCACAATAGTGCACCCAATGTGTGATATAAAAACTTCATATTCTTATATATTAAAAATGAGTCCAATTACAATGCATATAATTATCACTAAGTCTTGATCAACTAAAAAAACTAAAACAACTCAATTTTTTTTTTAAAAACTAGCTTTTATCATGGCCACCTTGTATGGTGTTTTTTATAGTTAACTAAAATTCTTACTTGGCATAAAATAAAGCACCCAATTTGAGATATTTTTTCATGTGCTTTATTTTAGTTACAACTCACTTAACTAGCCTTGATTTGAGGCACCCTCTTCATGAAGATAACTTGCCTAGAAATTAACTCCCTATTGGCCCTATTTTCTAGGAATAAATCTAGAACTTGACTTTAACTCAATCTAACTATCCAATCTGATATAGATTGACTTATTAACTGATTCTAGACAAAAATAACATCTCTTAAAAAACATAACACTAATTTAATAATTATGGGTGACTTTTGACATCACCCTCAACAATCCCACGTTTTATGTCAAAGGAAGAAATTTCCAACATTTCTTTAAGTCTCCCATGAGTCACCTTCAAAAAATCCTTTGTAAGTATATCAAAAAATTGATCCTCACTCTTAAGATAATGAAAAAATATTTATCATATATCAAGTCTCTAATAACAATGGTCCTTCAACTTTATGTGTTTGGTCCTTGCATAGAAAATTGGATTCTTGGATAATTGTATTGCCCCAATGTTATCACAAAATATTTTGGTAGGCTCATATTGAGTCTTACAAAATCCTTAAAAATTATCCTTAGCCAAATCCCTTGTGTAAAATCTAAAGTAAGGTCTGCATATTCAGCTTCGGTGGAAGACAAAACCACTATACTTTTCTTCTTAGATGACCAAGAAATCAACCTTCCCAAGGTGAAACAATGCCTTGTAGTGGATTTTCAATCATCAATAGAACCTCCATAATATAAATAAATACACCCAACCATACTTGAAGCTCTTTCTGATATTAAGTGTATTCCATAATAAAATGTTCCCTTCACATATCTAAAGATTCATTTCACCGCTTGCATATACCTTTGAGTCGGCAAGCTCAGAAATCGAGAAACTAGTAAAATTACATAGGTAATGTTGGGTCTTATTGATGTAAGGTACATAAATCGACCCACCATACTCCTTAAGTTATTTTCTTTAAAAATAGGACTTCCATCATATTTTATAATTTGCTCCCCACTAGTAACAGAAGTATCAACTGCCTTGTGGTGTAGAAGTGAAAATTTCTTCAACATGCATTGGGTATACTTGGCTTGGCATATGAAGATATCATATTCCTTTTGTTGTACTTACATGCCAAGAAGGCATTTAATTTTTCCAAGATCATTCATCTCAAAATCACTTTTCATGCTCTCCTTAAAGTCTTGCATCATATATTTGGAATTTCCTGTAAAAATTCGATCATCAACATAAATATGAACATATGACATTTTAGTGTAAAAACAATTCATGTAAAGAGATGGTTCCTTTTAGCTCCTTTCAAAGAAATTTTTAGAGAATCATCCATCTATATATGATTACCAAGCTCATGTATCTTGTTTCAACCCATAAATTTCCTTTTACAACTTGTATACCAAATCCTCCTTACCCTTTATTTCATAACCTTGTGACTACTCCACATATACCTCTTCTTCATTATCACCATTCAAGAATGAACTCTTTGACATCCATTTGGTAAACTTCCCATACTTTTTGAGTAGAAAATGAAAGCATCAATCTAATATTATCTTGGTGAGTCATAGGATAAAAGGTCTCCTCATAGTCTATACCATATATTTGTGCATACCCTTTTGCTACTAGTCTAGCTTTATGTTTATCTATTGTTCCATCACTATGGAACTTGGTCTTGTAGACCCATTTTTTACCTATGAAATCCATTTCATTAGTAGGTTGAATGAAATTCCATGTCTCAATTCTCTCAATGGTCTCCATATCAACATTCATGGACTTAACCCATTCTTTCCTTCTACTAGCCTCTACATAGTTCCTAGGTTCACTAGAAATGCATGATAAGACAAAGTAAGTCATTTCATCTTCAATATATTCAAGATTATTTCCTATATAATTTTGAATTATTTTTTTTTCCTTTGATATTTCTGATCCAACTTTTGACTAGCTGGATGTGGAAGCAACAACCTATTATTTTTTACTTGTGTTGAAGTTGGTGGTAAACTAGTCTCTTGGGAAGAACAAGTATTGTTGTCATTAACACTAGGAACTTCTGGAGGGTATTTATTGACCTCCATATATCCATAAAAAATATTCCTCCATTAACTAATAACCTATGCACTCTTCTATTTATTATCAGCAAACACATCATTTCCAAAAAAAATTATAATCCCTACAAACAATAGTTTCCTTACAGGATTGAAAATATTGTAAGCCTTACTACCATCACTATAACCTATAAAATTGTGAGGTTTACTCTTGGGATATAATTGTACTATTTTAGAATAATTAGTGTGAAAAATTCTAAACAACCAAATATTCTAAGATGAGCCACCATGGCCTTCTTACCATACCATGCTTCATAGGTTGCCTTGTTTTTCACTATCATTGTAGAACTTCTATTCAGGATGTAGATTATCATTTGCATTGCTTTGGCACAAAAATTACTCTCTAAATTCTTGTTATCCAATATGGTTCTTTCTAAACCCATTATGGTCTTGTTCTTCCTCAATAAAATATAGTTTTTTGTGGTGTGTAGGGCGTGGTAAAATACTATTTTATTTTGTGTGAAGAGCAAAAATCTATAAATTCCTGTGAATAGAATTCCCCACCCCTATCATTTATTAACACCTTGATAGAACAAATTTATTAATTTTCATCCAATTACTTTAATTTATTAAATGGTAATAATACTCCATATTGGTCTTAAAGAATAAAACCCACATTATTCTATTAGCCTCAATAATAAAGGAAATAAAATATAATTTTTTGCCTATGTTAGGACAAGACATGGGCCCACACAAAGTTGAATGTACCAATTCCATTTTTTTGGTAAATCTCCATTTTCTAGTTGGAAATATTCATCTATGGTGTTTATCAAGTATACATTCCTTACATTCTTCCTTAAATTGGGATTCAATCCTTGGAATACCATCAATCATTTTGTTCTTAAAAGAACATGCAAACTCTTGAAATTTAAATGACCATATCTAGAGTGCCAAAACATGCTTGATTACTCAATGGTAGAAAAGAAAAATTCTGAATCAACATATTTATTATCACTAGAAATATTCTATTTTTTATGTAATAGATTTTCCAATCAATTTTTTACCTTTCTTCTTGGCGATATCATACATTATCCATTGTCAAAAAGTAGCTTGAATATTTTCTCTACTAGTTGTCCAATACTCATGAGATTGTGTTTCATGCTAGGATCCAAATAAATATTGCTGATATCACCCTTACCATACTTTGTGGTGATAGGTATACTCACTTTCCCTTCTATATGAATCACCTTACCATCTCCTAAGTAATATTGGATTTTGAATGAACCATCTAGCTTGTCAAAAAAATCCTTAAAACATGATATATGGTTAGAACATCCTAAATAAAAGAACCACAAATATTTGTTATCATCCAAACCTGAATTACATGAAATTAAATAACTAATTTTATCATAATTATTCTCAACTTGGTAGGCCTTTTTTTCACCCCATATTGGTTTTAATTTGTTTGGTTTTTAGTTGCTAGTTTACTATAGTCTTTTATCATGTGACCAAGTTTCTTACAATAATGACAAATGATGACCTTCTTACCCTTCCTCTTTGAGTTTGATTGGTTTTTCCCTTTCTGATCTGAAGTTCAAGAAAAAATTACATTCTAATTTTAGGGCTTTGAATTTGGTTTTAAAACCCATACTTTGGTCTTTAGTGCATGATTCAAGTTGTTTAAGTAAATATTCATTTTATACTCATGGAACAATAAAGAATCCACTAATTCTTCAACATTAATTTGGTCCATATCTTTACACTCCTCAAGTGTAATGATAATATGAATCCACTTTGGGAATAGGAATCTCAAAATATTTCTTACTACTACTTTATCTTCCATGTCTTCACCATACACTCTCATTCTAATAACTATGTCATTTACTCTAATACAATAGTCTCCAACATTCTCATAATCATGCATTTTCATATTTTTAAAAATGATTCTTAATGTGGAGATATTTTTTTATCTTACCTTTTATGAGCCTTGATATGATGTATCCAAGGTTGTCCATGCCTCATGGGCATTCTCACAACTAGTTTTTCTTGGATAGATTCTTGGATCTATTGCACTCTACAAGTAGAAGAAATTTTGAGCATCACTCTTTTCTTCTTCTTCCAATGTCTTGTTTTGATTTTGAGGAAGAGCACTCAAATAATCAGGAGTATATGACTGAACTATACTTTTCCAAACTCCCTTCAATACAAATATCCTCATTTAATCTCTCCAATAGTTAAATTTATCTCCTTTGAATGTAGGTATATTTAAGGATGTACTATTTATTTGCATGATAGCAAACGAATAGCCACAAGTATTTCTGATCCAAACTATTGTAAGATATGAGGGAATCAAAATATTCACCATATTTTTTAGTAGCTTCAACTGTATATAATAAAATCACACACAAAAATCTACCTTATTCATGCCCTTGATGCATTAAAGAAGGTAAGAAAACAAAACTCCCAACTTAAGATTCAATTTCAAGAATGTGATGAAGAGAAAGGAAAACTTATAGAGGATCTAAACAAGTCAATGGCTAAGACAAGGAAGTTCAAATATAAGTTAGAAGCAAAGGTCTTAGAATGTGAAAGGTTAGATCATGAAGTAGCTTCACTAAGGAAGGAAGTAAAAGAGTCTAAGGATAGGTTACACAGGTTTGGAAGAAACTCAAAGAATTTGGATAAGATTATCAAGACACAAAAACCTACATAAAGCAAGACGGGTCTTGGTTTTGAATAGGTATAAAATAAACAAGGTGAGGAGCCAACCTTAAGTTCTGAAGAAGAAGAAAAATCAGAAGAAGAGAGTGCAAGAGAGAGTGAGACTTTGGAGGATGAGTTGGACAATAGAAATTTCAACAAGGAAAGGAACAATGCACAAATGAGGAACATATGGAACAGAAACCAGCACAGGGTAAAAGAAACTAAAATACCAATGAGGTCATGGCAAGGTAGTTTCAATGGATGATGCTTCTCATGCCACAGGTTTGGGTATAAATCTTCACAATGTAGGACACATGGAAAATAAGAATATGTAAGGTTCAGCAATAGGCAGCTTTTTCAAGGGTATTGCTACTCTTGTAATCGGTTTGGTCACAAGAAAATGAATTACAAGGTTCATGACAGGAATATATATGGCTTCACGAGGAGAAATCATAAGACATTTACACCTCCAAAGAATAATAACATTAAGTGTTATAAGTGCAATAATGATGGACATACAACAAATTGGTGTAGAGCATAAATTCCAAAGACAAGCAGGAACATAAATGGTCAGAGGAATCAGAAGGATCAGATAAGGAGGAAAGTTGACAAAGGTAAATATTAGTGCTTGTTGGGAGTAGAAATACTCCCACCCTAGAATTAACCACTTCAAGAGGAAGTGGGGGAGGGTCTAAGCTAAGAGTTTCATTCTTAGCCCTGAGCCCCAAATGTGACCCTTTGCCATTGTTGATAAAGGAATAGAGATTTGAGTAAGGGGGAGAGATTTGAGTTAGGATAAAAGCATTCAGTTAGGGGGAGCAATTTCTTAGGAGGAGCAGAATAGAAAAAGATTAAAAAATTGTAAAAGGTAAATGGGTTACCATCAATGACAAAGGGGGAGATTTTTGGAAATATGAGCAAGTTTTGTTGTCATTTATGTCAAAGGAATACTAAGCAAATATCAAAGGAATGTTTCATGATTTATTTTCTAGGAGGTAAGGATATAATATTTAATTCAAATATTATATGGCCAAAGCAAAAAAAAGAGAAGAAAGAAGGATAGCAATATTATAATATTTGGGCAAAAGAAAAAGTTTGAAAGGATATATCTGTTCCATGGTGGTTGAAAGAAAATAATAAGGTTATTTTGCTAAGGTGAAAATGGCAAAACGTTTTCCTAAAAAACCTAAGGAAGATTATATTTAAAAAGGCCCAAAGGACATTTAAATATTTAATTATAATATTTAAATTCATTCTAAATTTAAAATTATTATAATTAAATTATTATTTTTGAAGTTCAAAGCATTCTCCTTGAAAAGAGCAAGTGAGAAAGTTTTAAAAATATTAAAGGAGACAAAGGTTAAATAATTTTAATTAAAATATTTTAATATTTTGGTTAAAATTTTAATTCAAATTATTCTTAAAACCAAAGTTCTTTTTGAAAATGTGACAAATTGAAATAAGGGTCGACGTCTCCACATTTACCATATTGCATATAAAGAGGGGTAAATTATTTCCCCAAAGGTTAATGCATTTGTTGATTGAGCAAAATATATATTTCATGCATGCACTTCAAGGGAGAATCTTCGTGCTATTCAAAAGGGACAAAAGAGTGTGTGTTGAAATCAAAGTGGGTGTGAAGTTCCTACATGATGTGTTGGGTAGTGCAGATGGTAGTCAAGGTTGAGTTAAGGCATTTGTTGGGGACAGGTCATGGGTTCAAGTCACGATCGTATTTTTGAAAGGGAGAAAGGAAGGGCCTTTTACATTCAATGTATTTGGTGCAGAAGAAAAGGATAAAAGCAATATTGTGTGCTTTTGTTTCAATTGGGTGTGTAGCCCACATGGCAATCCTAGTGTTTGCTAGGGTACGGGACTGGAAGTGAGGTTTTGGGTTCGAATTCATGTGTAGGCAGTTTATGTGGTGCACAAAATATTTTTGGTGCATGTTCTAAGGTATGAAAAATTAATTTAATTTTTGCAATGCCTATATTATGATAAAGGGTGTTTTGAAGCATACATATTATTAAGAGGGTAGTGTTTAAAATAGGGAGATACAAGGATTAAAATAGTTTATTTTAATTCATTGATGCATTGGAAATTAATTTGAAAGTGGAGTTAAAAGGTGAAAAAGGAATTTATTTTTATTTTGCTTTATAAAAAAGGAGAAAAATAATTTGTCAATGCTTTGGGATATTTTGAAGTGGTGATTATTTTTCTATTAACGCATTAAGATCTAGAGGGAGTGATAAGGTGTATTTGTGACATCTAACCTTTGTGATTGGCAAAGAGAATGGTTATAATTAAGACAGGTTTTTAAGGACAATTCTTCATCAAACAAAAGGTATGGGCACATCTTCCTTGTGAGTGATTGTTGGATGTTGTGAATGCTAAGTTGGAGAGAAAAGGATTGTTTGATAAGCATTATTGATTTTGGTTTTTCTAGAATGAAATTTGATTCTAGTGTTTGAAAAGCATTTTTGGAAATATTGAGTAAGCTTTCATATGCTTGAACTAGGGTTTGTGAAAGAACATGAGTATCATTGTTATGTGAAGTTGTGAACTATCTTGAACTAGGGTTTATGAAAGAACTTTAGTATCATTTTTATGTGATATTATTATATAAGCATTGTTGGATATAATTGAGTGAGTGTTCATATACTTGTACTAGGGTTTGTAAGCAAGGAGTGCTTTATTGAGTGAGTGACTGAGAGAAGTTGATTTAGCCTAGTCAAGTGGAAGTGTTGAAGTGGTAGTTCAATTTCTATGAAACAAATTGTTCCATATTCTATTTTGATTAAAGAAAGAGATTGAAAGTGTTTGAGCATTGTTGTGAGTGAAGCATATTGAGTCTCTAATAATTCTCTATATGGTTCTATGAGATTGGACAAATTCTAGTGAGGACTTGTTGAGCATATTTGAGGTAAGTCTTGGTGAAGACTTGTTGAGCATATTGGATAAGTTCTAGAAGAGGACTTGTGGACAGATTAGTGTGAGATTTTGTGGAAGATTACAAGGTAAATTTGAGATAATTATTTGAGAAGACTTGATAGCAGAGTTGATTGATTTGTTAAAACCTTGGGTTAAGGTTTGGGGTAGATCTAGTATGTTTGGTGTATATTTAAGGGCAGGTTTGTGCCAGACCAGATACAGAGATTGAGTAGATTTGTGATAGATTGAAGGACTATATTTATTACAGATCAAAGATAGAAATTGATCAAATTTATGTTAGAATGAAGGACTATGTGTAGTACAAATTAGAGATATATATTGAGTATATTTGTGCTAGATTGAAGGACTATGTTTAGTGTAGATCAGAGATAGATATTGAGTATATTGGTGCTTGACCGAAGGATCATGTTTAGTACTAAGAGCTAGCTTTGGAGGTGACAGAGTATAGAGGATGATAATATCTAGTGGATAGAGATCCATTAGCCAGGGCAGTGAGGACAGGTCTTCTAAGTGAGGGCAAGAGTCTTTAGTGGATAGAGATCCATAAGCCAGTGTAGTAGAGGTAGCAGTTCTTCTATAATATCATTATCCATAACATAGGATAAGGAGTTCTCCTATGGATGGATATCCATAAACTTGATTATGAGATTGGTATCTCCTTTGGATAGAGGTTCATAAATATTGTAATAGGGAAATGTTTTCCAAGATATTTGTTGAGAAAATTTTAGTGAAATATTTTCTTCGTGGAGTAGCCCACATTGGGTGAACAACATGAACTTGGTGTCTCTATTATGTGTGGTGATTTGTGCATTGCTTTGATACCTACTATTGATATTTCTATTGATATACTGCATAATATTGATTGGGAAAGAAAAGTAAAAAGTGGTCTTATATTGTTCACCCCCTCTCAATATAAGGTTATGTTCTTCAGAAGGAAGAAAATAAAGCATCATCTAGGAATAAATTCCATCACAGAAATAGCAATGATAGAACCATGTAACAATATCCTCCAAACCAATCAGATAGGTTTCAATATTGCTTCCATGGTTATTATTTTTCATGTCACCAAATTAGTCATAAATCTATAAATTGTAGGGTTCGTGCTAAGAATAATTTTGGCTTCACCAAAAGGAATTTCAATTCATTTTCACCTCTCATGGACTACAACATCATATGTTACAAATGTAATAATTTTTGGCATACATTTAGATGGTGCAAAACAATGTTCCCTAAAATTTCAAAGTCGAGAAAAAAGGAGGATAGTCAAAATGTTCAAAAGGGTATGTCCTCTAAAGTTTGGAGAAATAAA
This sequence comes from Wollemia nobilis, assembly GCA_028583015.1. Lineage (NCBI taxonomy): Eukaryota > Viridiplantae > Streptophyta > Pinopsida > Araucariales > Araucariaceae > Wollemia > Wollemia nobilis. Next base: position 4,563,142 of record JAQPPZ010016414.1, on the reverse strand, counting down.
ATAGAACAAGAAGAGGAGCATAGTAATTTGGTAGTTTTACTCCCATCTCATAATTGAACATGTCAATAAGAGTAGGGAGTAGGGGGTATTTTCAAGTATCTTATCTTACAGTCCCAAGGAGCCTTTTCCATTGATGTTAAAGGAGGAGAATTTTAGTAAGGGGGAGCAGCTTGTGATCATGTTGAAATAAAGGACATTTTCATTGTAGGTTGCCATCAATGACAAAGGTGGATATTTTTAGCAATATTAAATTGTCATTGATGTCAAAGGTAGAAAATAGATTCAAGGTTGAAACGATGATTTTTCATTGATTTTCAAGGCAAACATCTTCAAAGGTGATTTTATATGCTTAAATATTTAAATGAAATATTCAAATATTAAATTGGGAGGTGTATATTTAAATCAAATTATTTAAATATAATTTAAATATTTAAAGGTTTAATTATTATAATGGGTCAACCTCCTTTAACACACCATGCAAGAGAAATTGAAATTCAAATATTTAAATGTTGGGTCGACTTCCTTGGGCGTTAATGGAAAGCATATAAATATGAGGCACTAATTCACTTTGGTGGAAATGCAAGACTCAAATATCCATTATGGAGAGAGTGGCAATGAGTAGAAGACAAAGGAGGAGAGGAGTGCAAGTTTAGCAGTGTAGCAGAAGAAGGTATTAACTATTTGATTGTACCACTTTAATCTCAACCAGGTGGCTAGCCTAGTCGGTTTCCTGGATCGTGCTAGAGCATTGCAATTCAGAAGGTTATAGGGTCGAATATCTTCGATACCTATTTTACTATTTTTTTTCCTTCAAGATAGCATGATGAAGGAGGTAAATATCTTTGTGTACCCCTTTGGTTTCATCCACTGGGATAGCCCAGTCAGTTGTCTGGCCTATATTAGGATGCTGCAGTACAGAAGGTTTACAGATTGAATCTCCTCAGCATCAATTTTTGTTGTGGTTTTATTGATTTACATAGTGCAATAAAGACATCAAGTATTTCATCATGCTTCATGGTTTCATCCATCTCATTAGCTCAAGCGGTCTCAAGCCCGTGTTAAGGCACTACGCTTCTAGAGATCAATTGATCGAATCTCATCCGTGGTTGTGAGGTAAGGGAAAAGTTTTTTTAATTAATTTGATATAAGGGAGATATAAGGAGTCTTATGGTTATTATAAGGTTTTTAATTAATTTGATATAAGGGAGATATAAGAAGTCTTGTGGTTATTATAAAGTTTTTAATTTGATATAAGGGAGATATAAGGAGTCTTGTGGTTTTTATTATGTTTTATTTTGCAAGTTATTAAAAGGAGATATAAGGAGTTAGTTTATTGCTACTATAAAGTTTTATTTTGTAAATTTGATAAAAGGGAGATGTAAGGTATCATGTTGTGTTTTTAAAGTTATATTTTTGTAAATTATAGAAAGGGAGATATAAGAGTCATGTTGTTATAAAGTTTTATTTTATTTTTCCAAAAGAAGATCATTGTTATTAAGGCAAATTTGGAAGAGGAAAATCATTTTGTCAAGGCAGATTTGGAAAGCACATGTAAAAGGAAGATCATCATTATTGAGGCAGATTTGGAGGGCACATATTTGAAACAAGTCAAGGCTTCAAGGAATAAAGTAAGAGGATTAAGTGCACATATTCACCCAAGTATTCAATTGACAAGGAAGGACAATTAAGTCATTTCAAGAAGGAAATATACACATGATAGTGGAATAAGAGCAAAGTATTAGCATCTCCAAGTCAACACACAAGTTATCTAAGCTAGACTTGAGCTACCTTCAAAATATAATAAATGTGAGATATGTGGAAGCGACAGACTTAATGAATGTGGAGAACATATTAGCCATTTAAAGCTTACTACATTAGGGCATATAATTCTCTATATGTTCATGAAGATAAAATAATTATGGATAGAATATGTCTGAATTGCTTTTAGTAGTAGAAAGCAAACTCAGAAAAAGGTGAAGAAATTGATGCCATTATCAAGCAAGTTTTGGAGTATATTTGAGCAGGTTTTGTAAGTAGGTTTTGGAGAAGATTTGAGAAAATTTTGTGAGTAGGTTTTGGAGCATATTTGATTAGGTTTTGTAAGTATATTTGAGCAAGTTTTGGAGCATATTTGAGCATATTTTGTGAGCATGTTTTGGAGTAGATTTGATCAAATTTTGTGAGCACATTTTAGAGAAAATTTGATCAGGTTTTGTGTATTGGTGTCCATAAACTTGAGCAAGGGTATTGGTGTATCCTATGGATTGGTTTTCATGAAATTGAGCAAGGGTATTGGTGTCTCTTGTGGATTGGTGTCCATGAACTTGAGCAAGGGGATTGGTGTCTCTTATGGATTGGTATCCACGAACTTGAGCAAGAGGATTGGTGTCTCCTATGTATTGGTGTCCATGAACTTGAGCAAGGGGATTGGTGTATCCTTTGGATTAGTTTCCATGAACTTGAGCAAGGGGATTTTTGTCTCCTCTAGATCGTTGTCCATGAACTTGAGAAAAGAGATTGGTATCTCCTGTGGATTGGTGTCCATGAACTTGTATAGGGGATTGGTGTCTCTTGTGTATTGATATCTCTTGAGGGTTGGAGCCTACAAAAGTTATTGAAGAAATTTATAAGCAATATTTTGCCATGGTTTTCTCCCAAGAAGGTGTTTCCACATAAAATATGTCTCTTATGTGTATGGTGATTTGTGCATTGTTTCATTATTGCATTGATATTATTTGAAGTTATTACTTTGGAAAGAAAAGAGAAAAGTTTTAGCTTATATTTTTCACCCCTCCCTCTCAGTATAATATTGTGTTCTTCAATTTTGATGCTATGAAAGAGCTTTATATTGATGATATGGAGTTTAGGGAAGCTTGGGAAGCTTGCAATGATCTTACTATAAGATATAGAAAAATATGGCTAGATTATTTTATCCAAGAAGGATTTTTTTTTCTAGGGGTAGTAGTTATGCATACCATATAGTTTAATGAGAAGGAAATTGATAAGAGAAAAATATAGTGGAGTATTAGCTGGATATTTTAGAATTGATAAAACTTTGAAATAGCATTGTGAAATTTATTATTGGCCTATAATAAGCATATATGTGCAAATATTTGTGCAAAGTCATTAAGTCTATCAACATGCAAAAGGAAAAATATAAAACATTGGGTTATATCAGCCACTACTAATACCAAAAATACCATGGGAGGACATAAGTATGGACTTTATCCTTGGATTTCCTCAAGTACAAAAGGGGAATGATTCAATTTTTGTTGTTGTTGATAGATTTTTGAAGATGGCACATTGCATACCTTGCAAGATGCTACAAAAATTTATTCTTATTAACAAAAATCATTTACAAATATGCAAAAACATCAAATCATTCATCCACAATTAGTTATCCAAAATAGCAATCCACACAATGAGACAAATATATATAATACCCTCAAGGTAGGGTAACACCAATAATACTCCTTAAGAAAGGAATAACTCTGCAAGATCTCCTAAGATGAGAGTGCCACTTAGAGAGGGTAAAGTCATATAAGCCACTTCATGGGAAAATACAATTACATATAATTGATCTCCATGATTATTACAATGACAAATATCCCTTCTTTATATACCCATATTCTAATTCTACTTTAGGGAGCTGACTACTAATATTATATTCTATTATATTATATTAAAATATAATGGACCTTGGGTTATGTGTGGCCCATGCCAACCCTTATACAATATAATATCATATCCCCATATACCTATTCCTAGGTACCCTAACATTCCACCCTCCTTAAAAATATTTCATCCTTGAAATATATGAAGAAATAAAATAATATGATTTGCTAAGCAATATTAACAACTGGTACAAATCTTGATCATCCATCCATCCTAGTGAAACTCTGATTATTGGTGGTCTATGTTGATGTTGGTATATCATTTTTCCACTTGAGTATCCAAAATCACTTCATTTGCTCCATGTGTAGGCACCCAAAAGTCACAAATTTCTATTTTAGCATATCTATAGGTGATTCTAGACATCCCTAGGCTATTGTAGACTATTGTAGTCATGTGTAGACATGCGTAGACATGCGCAGACTTCTATAAGTTAACCATAGTAATGTGTAGACTTCCACAAATGGATTTCACATCCAAAACCCTAATAAGCCCTCAAACCACATCTTATGCATCGATATACCTTCAGACGGTAACCCAAGGTGATGCATAGCCCATTTGCACTCAATTAACACCCCCATAGGGTATTAATTGGTAAAATTAATTAAAATTCAATTATCAAATTCTAATTTAATGTTGACTTCACTTAAGCCCTTTTTTAGGGCAAAATTGTATTAATTAACTCTTAATTCATAATTAGTGTTAATCAAATCCTCCCACATGTGCCAATTTAGGGTTTCCTAGGGTTTTCTTTTAATCCTCCCCTAAACATGCTTAAGGCCTAAGTAGGATTAGAACTAATCCTTCCTCACACGTGTGAGGATAGGATATTTCCTACTTAGAATGTGATGTTTACACATAGCATTTCTTAACCTAACCCTATTCAGAATCAAACCTAGGTTTAGTCTATCTAACCCCCCTTGCACCTTGCATTTGAATATAAATAATGGGTCCCAAACCCCAAATTAAATCTAATTCCCATATTCAAAAAAATATAGTTACTATGTAGAAATGGAAAGCCAATAGTACACAGTCCATTCTCGATGCATATAGATGGATTCTGTCAACATATAGAGGCACCCCAGCTGCCTGAGGACCAATCTACCGAAGATATTTTACCAGAGGAGCATCACAACTTAATTCATAGTCTACCCTAATTCAGCCCCAATTAGTGACCCAGGTCAAGAAGTGCATCTACAAGCCCCAAATCATTCCATATTTGGGTGGTAAGCTCTATTTTTCCATGTTATTATCTTCTTCATATTTCATTTTAGTTTCTGTTATAGTTTTACAGTCATTTTCATCTTCCTAAATATGGGGCCTGACTAAGGCAAGCCCTCCAACATATTGACCCTCTCTTGCAAGTTTCTTTTAGGTTATTCAACAGATTTTAAGGAGAGGTGCACCAACAAAAAACAATCCATCGGTGGCCCGCATACAAAGAAGCCCACCTACACTAAGGGACATCAGGAGGAATAAGGCCTATATTGCTTATTCATGAAAATAAAGAAAATGGGAAACTCTCCCTATTTGTAAACTATACAAAATTGATAATGAATAAAGCATATATTTTTGAGTGACTTGTGTTATTACTTGTTGGTAGATCAAATGTCAACTTCTAGTCATTTCATTCTGGCATGCCCAATGGGACCCCCACAAGATACATTTTTCTTATAAATATGATATTATCCTCTATTTTTGTGTCTTACATGTACCAAACTTATGTTTCACTAAAGCCTCAAAAGCCCTAGGAATCAGCCTAGGCTGTCAGATCTCTGATTTGAAGCCTGTAAACCTAATTCGTGACCCACCCTACGATTTAGGCCAAATTTGTGACCCGAGTCGCAATTTGAGCACAAACACCTCAAAAACCTCAAAATTAGATGGGGTGATCATTTCAAGGGCCAAGAAAACCCCCCTTAGCATCATAATGTAAGTATTTTCATTTTTACTGCCTCTTTTGCAAACTTTGGGAAGTAGAAACACATTTACTAGTTGAATGACCATTACTAGGCCTAGTTTTGGGTTCATTGCAAAGTAGTTAAAGCATTAGGGTTTTCTAAAATTTTTAGGACCTGCAACTTTCCAGCAAGTGTATAAAATTTATTTCTCAAATAAATTTACATTTGTCTTTTGTTTTTACATATGGCATAAGCCTAAGTTGTTCTTCCTTCGTTCATAGCTTCCATTGCTAAAAGGAACTTTACATTATAAAGTGAAATCAGGGTTTCTAATCCCCTCTTACATTTTTAAAATAATATTACATTCTGAAAGTTCAAGTTAGGGTTTCATAATATCCTTTTATTCCACACACATTTGGATTGCATGTTTCTATGTTTTGTAAAGTAGATTAGTTTACTTCACAAAGGCATTTAGACTAGCTCATTTCTTTACAAAGATCTTAAGCTATCTAATCATTTGCTTTCAAAAAGGCATTAGGGTTAGTTTCATTTGAAAAGGCAATTAGTTAGTTTCTTATCTTGTAAAAATTGGTAGTAAAACACAAATCCACACACACTCACGTGGTATCTTAAACAAGTTGTGATATTGGACTTCATCCCCAATCCATCGCTCGAGACTGGTGTGGATCGAGTTTCACTCTCCATCAGCTCACCCCCTAGAAACCTAGCAGCCCCACAGGAGCAGTTTTCTAGATTTCATCATCAAAAAATACCCCACTTTTGTGATTGGGATCTGGATTTCATCACCAGTGGTTACCTACGAAGTGGGATAGGATTAGAGCCTTCATACACAAGGCTTATATAATTTGTGGAATTGGTAACTGTCATTCTTGACTAATCCTACCTGAGGGTGAAGCGAAAGCATGGGTATGTCGATAGTAGGTCTCATATAGTGCCACCTCTTCTCATGAGAAGATATTAGTAGACTCGCTTCAGCATAGTGAGTTCCACCCCTTTAGGATACCATTTTACTACACCTTCCATACAGGTCACCATTCGCACGTTGCGGTACCATTCTATCCTGTGCATATTTGGGTGTTGCAGGAGGTTTTTTATTGATGACATTCTTGATTTGCTAGAGTATTCACTCCATTACCTATGATTCTACATAGGGAATATCAATATTATAACACACAAAATGAACATAAAAAATTTTCTTTCTCAACATTTAAAATTGATTTCGGTCTATCATTGTTTGCATGATCATAGACTAGTCTCAGTACTATATATTATTTTGCTACACACAGCATGTCACTTACTTCAGACCCATAGTAGACACACTTGAGTCTACATCATACAGGGTTTATTCTTAAAAACCCCCTTTGACACATGCTACTATGCCTATGGTCACCCGTAGTAGAGCGCGTGAGCAATCACGCTCTATGGAGGAATGGCCTCCCCCTTCCTCTAGTCAATCCACTCTTACTCCTTCGATCATGAAGGAGAGGATTATAGACACATCCGATTCATGCTTAGAATTTGATGCATAGTTCACACACAGGATACCTCATGAGAAGACGTCAACTTTGAGTGAAATTCTTGCTACTTCACTCATAGAGGATTACCCGCTCTTTTTAGCCCCATCCTCACCTAATCCGCCGACCAAGTTCTGTGACCATGTAATCTACACAACACCAAGACAATATCCTTTAGCCTTCACCATAGATGAGGAGGTCATGCCTAGGTCACCCACCTTTGCACACCCCTTTTTCTAGAATCTATCTCAATCCCTGTTTGAGAATGATTCCTCCCTTCTAAATTTTACCCATCCCAAGATCGCATCATTCACCCCTACCATAGGAATGGTTTCTGACCCATAATCATCCATTATATGAAGCCAAAATCCATCCTTCTAAACTACACAATAGATCCCTACCCAGTAGGAACCACAAGTATTTCCTCAAACCTCATACTCGTACTCTTCATAAGAGTATCAACCATCCTCTTCTCAAGATCTGTTCTTCACCATATCTGAGGGTACTTTCCAACAACCTCTTTAGGAGAAAGAGGTGCAAACCAAAGTAGGAGTGTACACCTACACTTTTACCTCAACCCAAGCTTTTACCTTGATAGCTTATCCCACATTTTTAGTAGCTTTCCCTCCTATCTCCTAGGTATCCAGAGTGCATGACGCCCAACCCTCAAAGCCACCTTTGCCTATGATGAAATTTAGGATACCGCCACCTATTCCTTTTTAGGATCCCACTGCCCATCTCCATCCTACCTATGGACCAACACCAGTAGAGTATGTACCTACTCAACCAAATTATTCCACACATTTTAGCTTCCCTACTTCCTACCCTTCAGGGCAGAGATAGATCCCGTCTTTTGGTACCTCGTCTCGACCACCCCTAGAACCAGTAGCACCGACACCTATGCTACCACCAGATACACCTAGCTTCTTTATGCCTCCTCCATTTTGGTCATCACCACCCATGATCCAACCAGTACAGTAGGCTTCAAACCAATAAGTACCCATGCCACAACCGCATGTTGCCCAGTCATAGTACTATTATCCTCAATAGACACCTTCCCCACAACCTAGTGTACCTATAGACATGATAGCACACATCACCTAGTACCTACCTTATCATGATCAGGCACAATAGTATTCTCCATAGTATTTTGAAGAACAAAAATACCAATACCCACAACATCCACAAGGTCAGCCTATCATAGCCCAACCTTCAACTCCTATGACACCCAAACTTTAACTCTTGCGAGATGAATTCAAAATGTTGAACCTACGCACCTCTAGCTACAAGCAAAAAAAAACTTTCTATGATGAACTGTGCAATGAGAAAGTACATCCATTAGTCCCTATCCCTCCTTATCCCTATCACTTTGAAATACCAAAATTCAACAAGTATAAAGGTAAGAAAGATCCTAGAGAACATGTGAGCAACTACCGCTCGTCCTATTACCAACTTTATAGTAGTAATCCCCTTATGTTGCGTACCTTCTCCCTATCCCTCATTGGACCAGCATTGGATTGGTACAACATGTTATCGCACCATAGTTTATACACCTTTGAACAGTTGGACAATTTCTTCTTAGAGCACTTTTCCATCAACATCAAGAAAAATACCACATTTTTTTATGTCTATGCCTTACGACAGGCAGATGATGAACCCATTACTGAGTTTATCACCATATGGATAGTGATTATTCATGATCTCACCTATAGCCTCCCCACCTTGAATTTGGTGACACTCTTTTCCAAGAGCTTCCACAGACACATTTCCACATTCCTTCAACTTCACCAAAGTCATACTTTTGAAGATGCTATATCACAAGAAAAAGTGATCGAAGATATTAAGATGCAATTTGGGAAGATTAAGTTGAGAGCTAAAACCAACTATAACTCCAAATTCTACTTCAATAGACCCACACCGAATCAACCTTACCCACGACCACAACAAACCAACCAAGTCACAGCTGCCACTCTAGCACTAGCATTGACTCCTCTACCCTATACACCGCAACTGCAAGTGCTCCAAGCTAATGCGCCTACCCCACCTTGACCATAGAAATACCATGAAATGCACCCACAAGATCCATCACACAACTTTACACCCTTATCCAAATAATTACCATCCCTATTCCATAGATTGTACATGGGAAACCACGTCGTTATACCTGATATCTACCCATTGGATCCAAATGCACCTAAATCTTGTGACTACAATGAGCAATTATTTTGTCCCTTTCATAGGCAGCATGGCCATAATATCGATTCATTTCACTCCTTTCGAGGGCAAGTTCAAGACCTAATCGATAGGGGCACTATTCAGGTAGCAAACCCTTTAGCCTCAAAAACCAAAACCTAGGAATTTTCCAAAACCCTTTATCTGATCACAGAGGACCCAATCCCCTTAGACCTCCAAAAAATCCTCCAATGCCCCCTCGCCAAGTCAACAATGTCCAGTATGATCCTCCATCATGTGGAGTAGTAGGCATGATCAACCTTACTACGAGAAACCAATAATACCTATCACCCTAGAAAATACCTATTGTTTAACCCCTTGTCCAGTTTATGTCCCTGCAAACACCCCAAAGGCCTAACACCATACCACCACCACCTCAAAATGTGATTACCATTTGTGGTAGTCTAACTTATCAACTATGCAATGCCCCTGTGTAGCTATCCATATTTGACCTCCTATAGCAATATCAATCCCATCATGAGGCATTGAATGACATCCTATGTTTTGTTGGCTTAGAGATACATGACACAAATGCTTTTTTCAATTTTTTAGGGAACATCCCACGATGCCTTCAACCTTCAATTAGCTTTCATGACCATGAGATAACGGAACTCATTGGTGAAGGAGACGACCCTCCCCTCCACATACAAGCTAATATCAATGATATTACCTACAAGTGGGTACTTTTTGACATGATCTCATCCATCAATATCATGTCCACAATAGCCCTGCATCACGTACACCTCCCTCTAGCACACTTTGCCACACCTTCCCTAGACCTGTGATCTTTTAATAGTTCCATGAGACCTACCATAGGATCTATAGTTCTACCCATTCACATAGGCATTTTTACGATGCCCATCCTCTTCCACATCATTCAAGGAGAAATACAATACAATATTCTCCTTCGTCACCCTTGGATCAGATACATGCAGTGTGTCCCATCCACATTGCATTATTGTCTCAAGTATGTACACAACGGACTTGTTCACTATGTCCCAGCTGATGGAGACTCCTTTAAGTTTTATAATGTCATAGACCTTCCCCCTATGCCTTCATTCTCATCTTCCCAAATGTTCCATGTATCATCTCACCAGTCAGTAGGAGGATCGGTATCCTCTCCAATTTCCACCCCAACACCTAAGTGCTCATCAACAACACAAGCCTCAATATCTGCACCATTAGCATCATCTGTTGGGGGACCCAAAATTCATACCATGCCTTCCTCACCACCATTCTCATTGCCTCCATAACCCTCTCAACCTCTACCATTCCAATTTCCACCCACGGTGTCACAACCACCATTGCCACCCATCACACAACCAACTACATTACCTCCTTCCCCCTTCCATATGGAAGCCCCTATCCTTCCTACACCGCAGACACCACCTCTTCCCTTCTAAAAAAAACCTAAGACATTCATGTCTCCATGCATACCTTCACCTGTATTGATGCCATAACCTATGCAAAACAAATAGCTTGTTCAATCCACAACAACCAAACATCTTGAACCCAAACAACCAAAACCCAGCTGGAGTGAACCTTCATACCCTTCAGCTACCACCATCAGGGAATCCCAACTTTCACCTTCTTTGTCTGACTCGAATATGACACCCCAGTAGCCAGAGCATGCCACACCACGTGTAGGCCTAAAATTTTTGCACTCCTTTCCTCTAGGCTAATGGATTTGTGCCTCATAGGGGAATGGAAAATGATAGAGCTACACCTCAAAAGAGAGGCACTTGATCGTGCCTTCTTGTGGTGATTTTTTGACGAATTGTGGGTTCACCATGAAACTTTTGATGGTAGTTTCCACACCTAGGTTGATAATGACGTTTAATATGTTCATTTTTGAATAACTCATACAAACACCTAAGGTTGGCCTTTGAAATGCAACTAACCTATCTATGATGCGATTTTTCTTTACTTTTTTGATGAAAACAACAGACAGGAATAGAAATGACAAATGCAGTTGCTAATTCTATGCTTAAAAGAAAATAAAAACATACCTAAATTGAGATGTCTAATGAAGATTCTAATTTTTTGATGTAGAGTAGGATCACTGCTATTTTTACAGAATTGTTGTTGTTCTAGGCAAAATCACTCAACAATTGCAAGCGATTTCTGGCACAAATATGATTCAAAATTTGATATGTTTCCTATTTAAGAATTTCTTTTCAACTAAATAAAAGATAGAAAAGGTTTGTAATAGATGTAAGTATAAGAGTCTAAATGTTCATGAATTTTATGTAAACAAAATGCAGATTTAAATTAAAAATTGATTAACATGATGGTGAATACCCGAGATGCATTGCTGAATTAATGAAAATATAATTAAATAACTAAAAAAAATGGAAGAGAAGGAAGAAGAACAAATAGAATAAATGTTTTTAGCCCCAGATGATCTATGATAAAAATCGTTGCCAAGTCAACAGGATCGCTACTATTTTATGCGAAATCGTATACCTACTCCGCCTGCTCGCAGCACGATTCTATCGATTGTTCTGTGATTTCACCATTCGCTGTGCAATTTTGACTACAACCTACAAGTGAAAATTTGCTAAATAGGGTAATGGGACGATGATGGATTTTAGGCAAATATGAGCAAATTGAATATGGGAAGATTATACTAATGGCTTCTCAATTCTGCTATCTGCTTAGGGGATCACTTAGCATGCTTTGCAATCAGGAAGTCTGCCTCAAAAAATGAATTAGAGGGGAATTAAATAGGATTAGGGGTAAATCTAGGAAATCAGGAGGTTAGGCCAAAATAGGGAGGGAGTTGGGATCCCTCCTATGTTTTCCCCCTACCTAATCTCGCCAAAATCTGTCGTTACAACCTCTTTCCAAACTCAAAAACGCGGTTTGAAATGGATTTTTGGCATTTTGTAAACTTGGGGAAAAAAAAAAATTGAGAAAAATCGCTTGACAATTTTTCTAACTGCTCAAGAGAATTTGCTGAAAGTCAGGAAATTTTTCCCAACGATCAAAACAACATTGGTTTGAGGGTGCAAAAATCGAGGCAAATGGATTTTTGCTAATTTTGAATGATTTTCGGGTAGACTTAGGTAAATTTGATGTTTTTATCAATTTTAATGTTTTTACTAAGTTAATCAATTTAAGTGCGTCAAAAGGTGCTACATTTTGCCCCCTCTTTGGCAAATTTTTGAAATTATCCTTAAAGATGAAATGACACGTTTTTCGATGTAGTTGAAAAAAAACATTGTATGCATTTTTAGTTCATTGTTTTAACTTTGTTATTTTGACGTCTTATTATGCTGCCCCATTCGATTTTTGCACTAATTCGACAAATTAATGAAAATTCAAAAAAAAGGAAATTTTTAGGTTGACTTAAATAGAGAAACAAAATAAGAAATTTTATTTTCATTTTTACTGTTCACTTTCCAGAGAGAAAAAGAGCTCTGAGTGCACGATGGTAGGATTGACACATAGAGCAGATCTAGGGCATGGAGAAGAGAGGGTCCTCCTGGAGGTGACGATGCACAAAGCACCAAGGGTGTTGGACAGTCATGAGGATTGAACTTTTGATGATGTATTGATGATGTATTTTTGGATGACTGAGTATGCCGATGATGGCTATTATGGCATACCAATCTACTATTGTATATATACTTTTTTGATGATATATATATAGATTTTGATCTTTTGCCTTATGTGTCAATGTGTTTGATGATTAATTTTGCATTTTGATTTTAAAGAGTTGTATTTTAAATTTGATAAAATGATTTGATGTAAAATTGCATTAAGATGTGTAAAATGGTTTTGTTGTTTCTAAAAATAGGAAATGTGAATCTAGTAATAAACCTCGAAGGATGTGGCACTGTTATGTGATTGTTGTGGAGATCTAATCTCATTAATTCACGAAGTTGATCCTGTTATGAGATGTATTTTGATATTGCTAAATGAAATGGTTGGGTGCTTAAGAAAATTCTTAAGGCTTTTTGATAGGATGAGATGTATTGATTGTTGATAAAAAATATGTAAGTTTGGGCATACAAATGTCGAACGATGGATTTTTCTAAGCAAGGAATCGCTAATTACTTAGGAATAATACTATCATCGCAAAAAGTCATCATGAAAATGCAGGATAAAAAATATTTTTGTAAAATGCAAAATTAATGTTGTTTAAATCATTGTATCACATATGCAAAAGGTTTTATAGATGCTTACGATGAATTTTTGGGCATGAAAAATTAGAAGGATGGTTTTCGCTAGGTAAGGAATTCCTAGTCGCTTAGGAATAATACCATCATCGTAGTAAAACCAAAATGCAATGCAGGATGAATATGTAACTTTAGATATAATATTTTTGAGTTATTTGGAATATTTTGTTAACATGACAAATTTATGAAGATGGTTTTCGCTAGGCAAGGAATCCCTAATTGCTTAGGAATAATACGATCATTACGAAAAAGATATTTTTTTTTGAATTTTTGTAATTTTAAGTTTGATATGTAGAAATTTAATAAAATATCAATGCAATATTTTAATTTATCTCAAAAACAAAAATTCAAATTTATCTAGAACCCTTGTGTGTGAAGTGCATTTATTTCCATTTTGATGCTATCATAATGATACAAAATCTCTCAAATAGCAAATGTGTGTACCTTTTGTAAAGTTCATTTACTGATTTTAAGTAAATAAATGATGGAGCAAACTTAATGAAACCAATGTGTGTGCAAGTGAAATGTTCTTTAACCATGATTTTGTGCATGCATTAGGAATGAACTGCTATGTGATTCAAATTGCCATAAATCTATCTAATCCACAAGCGGACATTGGTTTGTACAAAAGAAGGTCGCTAATGTGACAGACATGTCGCCACACGAAAAGGAATAACCCAATGTCAAGAAATTTGGGCACAAATCACCTATTATGGGGATTAAATTCATGATTTTTGACTAAATGAGAAATTCCATGGATTCAAGTTTCGTATTCCTTCTTTTCTTCACTCTCAAGGGGTAGGGATTTTGTTCATTTTGTTTTGAACAAGGGGATTTTATTGCTTTTCTTTTTATCTTTTTTTTTTTTTTCTTTTGGGATACTTGCTCAGCTTAGATGTGGAGCAAGGGATTTTTATTTGGGTAGGATGGAATCTTGTCCTTTTGCCAATTTCTCATTCATTCTAGATCATGCACATGAGAGGATAGTAGGGAAATTTTTTTACTTAAAGCATTAAAACTCACTATGTAGTACCATTATTTGAATATTGCAATAAATCATCTTTAATGTGTAACGTGTGGGTGTTGGTTCCAAAAAGTAGCAACATCATTCATAAACAGAAAATTTATTTAGTGAAAATAGTGTTCTTTGATTAAAGATAACAGATATCAAAAATTATTTAATTTTACGAATTTCTAAGTGCGTGGTTCAAGATAACTTCTAAATTCAATCCTAGATAAAGGAAAATATTACTTGTTATTTTAGCAAAATTTGATTAAAGCTTTTGGGAATATTTTTGTATTTTTCTTATTTTGTAATTTGTTTGGCTATTTTGAGGAACATTTTTTAAAGTGCATGATAAACCTATTTACAAATATGTACAAAGATGAATATTTGGATCTATGAATAATATCGTTTGAGGTGCATAATATTCATGGGTTCCTTGAGATATTTTCCTTCCAAGGTAGCTAATCTATATGCACCTGACCCAAATTTAACAGTGTTGATAAATGGTCCCAGCCAGTTGGGCTGGAATTTTTCTTTAAGGTATTTTCTTGCATTAGTATTCCTATGATTTTCTTTTAAAACTAAATCTCCAATTTCAAATGATCTGTTATGAACTTTTTTATCATATGATCTTTTAAGTTTGTCTTGGTAAGCACGAAGGTGATCTAAAGCATGAATGTGTTTTTTATCCAGAAGTTCTAGTTGACTAAGTCTGCTAGTACGATATTCATCTCCTACTTCAGCAGCTTGAAGTAAAAGTGATAGGGATGGAACTTCTAATTGAAAGGGAAAATTTGTTTCAGCACCATATACCAAGACAAAAGGTGTAGCACCAGTGGGAGTACAAACGCTAGTTCTATAAGCCCACAAAGTAGGATATAATTGGATGTGCCAGTCATGGCCTATTTTATTAACCATTCCTTTTAAGATTTTGATTAAGGTTTTGTTATATGCTTTGGCTTGGCCATTTCCTTGTGGATAGTAATAATTGGACCATCTATGTTGGATTTTATACTTTAGACACAATTTCTTAATATCTTTATTTTTAAAACATGTTCCATTATCAGAAATAAGATTATATGGAATTCCAAATCTGTAGATGATTTAATTAAATATAAATTTTGAGACTTGTATTCCTGTGAAAGAATCTAAAGGCATAGCTTCGACCCACTTTGTAAAATATTCAGTTGCAGTTATGAACTTATGACCATCAGATGAAACATGGTTGATTTTACCAATAATGTCTAAACCCCATTTAGAGAAAGGCCAAGGGGATGCTATGGTTTGGAGTTCTTGGGCAGGAGCATGGACAAGATCAGAATGCCTTTGGCATTTTTCACATTGATTCACATAATCATTTGCATCTTTCTCCATTGAAGGCCAAAAATAACCTATTCTAAGAAGTTTTCTAGAAATACCACTTCCACTAAAATGTCCTCCACAAGACCCATCATGAGCTTCACTTAGGGTTTTCTTAGAATCTTCAAAATTTATACACCTTAATAAGATACCTTCAAAGGATCTCCTATAAATGGTATTACCAATTATTACGAAGTGAACAGCTTTCTTGCGTAACAATCTACATTGGTTTCTATCAAATCCTTCAGGGAAGGTTCCATTTTATAAGAAATTAAAAATGTCGATGTACCACAGTTTTGGGGTAACTTCATTAATCAAAAAATCATCTAATGGTTCCATACATGACTTAGTAGAAGCAGGTTCTTAGAGTTTTCTAATGATAATAGTAGCATATTCATCGTCCAACTCCAAAGGCAACAAAGAAGCTGCTGCAACCATAGCATCGACAGTGCGGTTACTAGTTCTAGGAACAGCTTCTAAAGTTACTTTATTAAACAATGATATAATTTTTAACACATATTCCTTATAAGGATAAATTTTCTCATCTTGTGTTTGATAAACTTCATTAATTTGATTTATGATGAGCTGAGAATCTCCAAAAACTAATAATGTTTTTACCTTTAGTGCTAAAGCGACTCATAATCCAAGGATTACAGTTTCATATTCTATGGTGTTATTAGTACAAGCAAATTTTAATTTAAATGATAAATGGATTAGGTGCTTTTGAGGATATTTTAATATAATACCTACACCTGCTCCACTCTTACATCTAGCTCCATAAAAAATAATGTCCAAGTTTTCGAGTGATCCTCTTCCAAGTTGAGGCATTCATCAGGAAATTCGATGCTCATAAGCTTAGTAGATTCCATAGGAGAAGTAGCTAATTGATCTGCTATAACTTGAAATTTT
The DNA here is from genome assembly GCA_028583015.1 of Wollemia nobilis. Classification (NCBI taxonomy): domain Eukaryota; kingdom Viridiplantae; phylum Streptophyta; class Pinopsida; order Araucariales; family Araucariaceae; genus Wollemia; species Wollemia nobilis. The sequence goes on along the minus strand of JAQPPZ010016414.1, from coordinate 4,546,344 downwards.
ATAGATTTTTGGCCGATAAATATGAGTTCAAACTCACTAAGAGCAAGAACCCATTTAGCTGTGCATCTTGACAGATATGGTCTACTCATTAAATATCTTAATGGATCATATTTAGCAATGACATATGTCATTTGACTTAACATATAATGGCACAATTTTTGCATTGAATATACTACTGCTAAACATAATTTTTCCAATGGAGTATACCTTGTCTCATAATTTATTAAAGTCCTACTTATATAATATGTTGCTCGTTCTTTCTTTTCTTTATCAATTTGAGCTAACATAGCTCCAAGTGCAAGTTTTGAAGTCAAAATATACAAAATAAAATGTTGGTCTGGTTTAGGCAGAACAAGCATTGGAGGATTAAGAAGGTATTGCTTAATGCTATCAAAATATTCTTGACACTCTTTATCCCACTGAAAGGATACATTCTTCTTAAGCAATTTAAGGAAAGGTTATGTCCTATCTACCAACTTATCTATGAAGCGGCAAATAGCTTGTAAGTTTCCTTGCAAACTTCTTAATTCTGATATATTCTTAGGAGATGGCATATCATGAATAGATTTAGTTTATAGAGGACCTATTTCTATACCTCTTATATAAATGGTAACTCTTAATAACTTGCCATATTTCACCCCAAATAAATATTTATCTGGATTTAAGCGTATTAGATACTTTCTTAGTCTATTAAATACTTTCCTTAAATCTCTAATGTGATCATCTTCTTCATTGGATCTAGATATGATGTCATCAACATAATCATGTAGAATATCATACATCATATCATGAAAGATATACGTCATGGCTCTTTTATAGTTTGCTCCAGCATTCTTTAAACCAAAAGGCATAACTTTCCAACAAAAAGTTCCCCAAGGTGTGATGAAAGCCATTTTTGCTTGGTATTCAAGAGCAGTTCTGATTTGGTTGTATCCAGAAAAACCATCCATAAGAGATAATATTCCACTCCCTGTTAGAGTAAATCACTATATAAACTATAGAAAAGCAATTATAGTGTTTCAAACTTTAACAGCAGAATTAAAGAAAAATAAGACAAACACACACAGAAGAAGAGACAATGATTTTAACGTGGTTCACCCAATGTGGGTTACATCCACCGAGAATTTTTAGTCCTTCCTTTCTCAATCCAAGCAATAGAGGGTTACAACCTACAGCCAACATCTGTTGTAATTTCCTCTCTATTTTTCCAAGGAATCAACATAGTAATTTTCATTGTCATAGTCATCTATGTTTTTCCTCACAACTATATATAAGAAAAAAATAGAAAAAACAAACTGCTTTTCTTAATACATTCCAAGATTAACATTGAGTTCCCAGCATCTAATTTTGGGATAAAAACAAAAAAAACTTTCCCTGGCTGTCCTATTGTAAATCTGAAAACTTCCTCTGGTAGACTAACAGACTGTAAATCTAGAAACTTTCCCTGCCCGTACTGCAATAAATCTAGAAACTTTCTCTATTTAGTCTCCTCATAATTAGGCTCCATTCCTAACAATCTCCCACTTGGAGACTAATTCCATTGCACCATACTTGCAACCAAGGACTGAAAAATTCTCATCATGGCCTCTTATTCCTTAAGGCCAACCGAAGTTGAGCAAAAGCTCAACTTGTCTCTTGACACCACTTTTGTAAGCATGTCAACAGGATTTTGTGATGTGTGAACCTTCCCTAATTTCAAAGATCCATCTTCCACTACTGATCTAATGAAATGATACCTGAGTTTGATGTGTTTAGTTTTTGAATGGAATGTCGAATTCTTCGCATGGTGTATAGCACTCTGGCTATCACTTCACAACCTATTATCCTCTTGCTTCTTCCCCAGTTCTTCCATTAGTCTTTGCAACCAAACCATCTCTTTGCTTGCTTTTGTAGCAGCAACATATTCAGCTTCAGTGGTTGAAAGGGCAACTACGTGTTAGAGTTTAGAAATCCAACTAACCGCTCCTCCTCCTATAGTAAAGATGTAGCCAGTAGTGCTCCTTCCACCATCAAGATCACCTGCCATATCAGAATCTACAAAACCTTTCAAGCATATATTAGAGCCTCCAAAATTCAAAGAATAATTTGAAGTTCCTCTCAAGTACTTGAGTATCCATTTTATTGCTTGCCAATGTCCTTTTCTCGGATTACTCATAAATCTACTCACTACTCCCACTGCATGGGCAATATCTGGTCTTTTACAAACCATTGCATACATCAAGCTTCCAACTGCTGATGCATAGGGAACCTTAGCCATATGCTCTTGTTCCTTTTGTGTCTTGAGACACAAATCTTTGGTGAGTTTGAAATGCTTTGCCAATGGAGTAGCAACAGACTTTGCATTGTTCATGTTGAATCTCTTAAGCACTTTTTCAATGTATTTTTCTTGTGATAATTTCAGAGTATGACTCTCCTTGTCTCTTGTTATCCTCATACCAAGGATTTTTTTGGCTTCTCCCAAATCCTTCATGGCAAAGGATTTAGCCAACTTCTTCTTGAGCATGTTTATATCTTGCATATTTGTTCCTGCAACTAACATGTCATCCACATACAATAGCAAAATAACATAGTTACCATTTCCAGTTTGCTTAAAATATACACAATGATCACTTTGACATCTTTCAAACCTTTGATTAGCCATGAACTTATCAAATTTTAAATACCACTGTCTAGGAGCTTGTTTTAACCCATACAAGCTCTTTTTCAGTTTACATACCCAATCCTCTTTACCTTTCACCTGAAAGCCTTTTGGTTGGTGCATATAAATTTCCTCCTTAAATCACCATGAACAAATGTTGTCTTCACATCCAATTGCTCTAGAAACAAATTTTCTATAGCTACAAGACTCAAAATAGCTCTAATAGAGGTCATTTTTACAACTGGAGAAAAAATCTCATCAAAATCAATACCTTTTTTTTGAGTGAATCCCTTGACCACTAGTCTTGCTTTGTATCTCTTATGCCCTTCATTCTCCTCTTTAATCCTGTACACCCATTTATTGGTCAACGCTCTTTTACCTTTGGGTAGCTCAACCAAATCCCAAGTTTGGTTGTGGAATAAAGAGTCAATTTCTTCATTCATTGCAAGCTCCCACTTATTCCTCGGTATCCATCCGTAATGCTTCCCGAAAACATTCCCGCTCACCGACATCGATATACAAAACATAATTAGAGAAACATTGAGGAATTTTACTTATCCTGGTAGATCGTCTAGCAACACTTTCTGGAGATTGAGGTGCTTGTTGTTGCTGCTATACATTTTGATATTCTACCACTTTTGGAGTGACCTTTTCTATGTGTCCATCAAGGTCTATATATTTAGCAATTTCCTCTTTCTGTTTCTTTCCCTGCAACCGATATTTATACAAGTTTTTTTCATTAAATATGACATCCCTACTTCTAATGACTTTTCGGTTATCACAATCCCATAATTTGTAACCCAAGCCATCAATACCATAACCAATAAAATAGCACTTTTGGGCCTTAGCATCTAACTTATTTCAGTTCTCTTTGTCTATATGCATAAAAGCCTCACATCCAAATACCTCAAGGAAAGAATAATTTACTGGTTTACCTGTCCAAAGCTCTTCCGGAATTCCTCCATCCAAGGCACTAGACGGTCCTCTATTAATCAGATATATTGTAGTATCAATAGCATGAGCCCATAAAAATAATGGTAAGCCTACATGTATTCTCATGCTCCTAGCACGCTCCATGATGGTTCTATTCATTCTTTCTGCAACCCCATTTTCTTGAGGTGTTCTTGGAACTACCTTGATTCTTCTAATTCCATTTTTAGAACAAAACACATCAAATTCTCTACTGCAATATTCTCCACCATTATTTGACTTTAGACACTTTAACCTTTTTCCAGTTTCATTTTCAACTAATGTTTTCCAATTCTTAAAGGTATTAAAAACATCAATTTTATTCTTAATGCAATATATCCATGTTTTCCTTGTTGCATCATCAATAAAAAGTACATAGTAAGAGGAACCTCCAAGAGAAGTTACCTGAGCTGGGTCCCAAACATCTGAGTGCACAAGCTCCAATTTCTCTTTCTTCCTTTCCTTGCCATCCTTGAGAAATCTAACTCTCTTTGTTTTACCATAAACACAATCCTCACTAAAATTCCAAATCAATCTCTTTTAACTTAGGCAATAACTTTCTTGAATGTAAAATTTCCATACCTTTTCCACTCATATGGCCAAGTCTTTGGTGCCACAAAGATGCACTCTCACCTGTAGAAACTAAATTCATGGAGCAATGAGAAAAATCAGTAAGTAAATAAAGAGTACCCACCAATTTACCTCTAGCTACTATCAATGAACCTTTAGTAACTTTCCAAGCATTTTCTCTGAATGCAATTGTGTATCCTTCACCATCAAGCTTACTTGTCGATATAAGATTTCTCTTTAAATATGGTATGTGTCTCACCTCTGTAAGAGCCCATTGACATCCATTTGGGGATTTAATCAAAATCTTTCCAATACCCATGATTTTACATGGTTGGTCATTTCCCAATAGAACCTGTCCATAATCTCCGGAAACATAATCTATGAAGTATTCCTTATGTGAGGTAGCATGGAATGAAGCACCACTATCAATTACCCAATAATCACTATTTCTATCAAGAGATAAGATTAAAGCATCTTATAGAATTTTTCCAGTAATATTGGCTTCTGAAGTGTTACCATTATTATCATTACCTTCATTTCCATCACCCTTTCTTTGCCAACAGTCCTTGAGATGACCCTTTTTGCCATAGTGCCAACACTGTAGCTTTCCTTTTCCATGTGATTTGGATCTGCCTTTTGATTTGCCATGATGTGAACTCTTGCCTCTTTCTCTTCCTCTTTCTCTATTCTCAACAGTTAAGGCGGTGCTAGATGATTCTCCTGTGGTTTTTCTTCTCATGTCCTCACTGAGTATCACACCAACCACATCATCAAATTCTAATTTATTTGAACTCGAAGCAGAGTTACTTACCACCATTACCAAATTGTTCCAACTTTCTAGAAGAGAGCATAAGATTAATAAGGCCCTAAGATCATCATCAAAATCCAATCCTACTTAATGCAGTTGATTAGTGACAGTATTAAATTCATTTAAATGATCATGCACAAATCCTCCTTCACTCATTTTCATGTTAAATAACCCTTTCATTAAGAATACCTTATTTGATGCTAATGGTTTCTCATACATCTTGGCCAACTTATCCATGACTCCCTTGGTAGTCTTTTCATCAGATATGTTGAAGGCTACGGTGGCTCCCAAACACAGCCTCACAATACCCAATGCCTTTCTATCAAGGAGACTCCACTCCTCATCAGAAATAGATGAAGGTCTCTCTGTTTCCCCCTCAAGAGGTAAGTAAATATCCTTCTGGTACAAGTAATCCTCCATTTGCATCTTCTAGAATTGAAAATTGTGGCCATTGAATTTTTGAACTCTAAACCTCCCTTCTTTCGCCATTGCTCCCACTTGATCCAAAAATTCTCCTTCTGTCAAGTGCACCCAACAAAAAAACTACTCTGATACCACTTGTTAGAGTAAATCACTATATAAACTATAGAAAAGCAATTATAGTGTTTCAAACTTTAACAGCAAAATTAAATAAAAATAATACAAACACACATAGAAGAAGAGACAACGATTTTAACGTGGTTCACCCAATGTGAGTTACATCCACCGAGAATTTTTAGTCCTTCCTTTCTCAATCCAAGCAATAGAGGGTTACAACCTACAGCCAACATCTGTTGTAATTTCCTCTCTATTCTTCCAAGGAATCAACATAGTAATTTTCATTGTCATAGTCATCTCTATTTTTCCTCACAACTATATATAAGAAAAAAAAAAGAAAAAACAAACTGCTTTTCTTAATACATTCCAATATTAACATTGAGTTCCCAGCATCTAATTTTGGGATAAAAACAAAAACTTTCCCTGGCTGTCCTATTGTAAATCCGAAAACTTCCTCCGATAGACTAACAGACTGTAAATCTGGAAACTTTCCCTGTCCGTCCTGTAGTAAATCCAAAAAAATTCTCTGTTTAGCCTCCTCATAATTAGGCTCCATTCCTAACACTCCCAACTGTAAATTCTATGATTTGATCCATATTAGGAAGAGGAAAGTCATCTTTAGGGCATGCTGCATTAATATCTCTAAAGTCTATGCAAACCCTAATTTTTATGGCTTCTTTCTTAGTGACTGGAACAACATTAGAAATCCATTCTGCATAATCAATTGCTTGTATAAAAATGATGTTTAAGAGCTTTTATAATTCACCTTTGACTAATAGTGTGACTTTAGGATGCATCTTTCTTAATTTTTGCTTTACTGGTTTAGCATCAGGGTGCACTACTAGATGATTCATGACTATAGAAGGATCTAAGCTAGGCATATCTGCATATGTCCATGCAAAGACATGAATATTCTATGAGAAATTCTATGTATAATATTTGTTTTTCTTCACTCAATTCGGATCCAGTTTTGACCATATGAGGATTTTCTTCTGTACCAATGTTAACTTTTAGAAAATTTTCTACAACAATGTTCAAGTCTCTTTCAAAATTTGGTGGTGCAGGAGATACACCCATTTCTTGTAATTCTTCCAAAGTGCATTTAGCTAATTTCTCTTGACGATTACATTCTTCTATATGGGTTAAGCATGGCATGGATCTATCAAAGAAATATTGGTTTTGAAAAATTTCTTCTAAAGACACATCATGATATATGTCCCCTTCTAAATATTCATCCATAGAAGCAATCATGTCTAGATATACTAATTTTAACATGTTACATGTGTGCACTTTTCTAGAAATTGCTTTTAATTCTATGTATTCTTGATATGTCATGAGATTGTCATCATCCTTGTATGGAAATGGCTCAGCTTTTGTGGGGATGAGTCCAAGACCACATCAGTCCGACCATTCAATAACTTCTAAAGGTTCTCTTATACCCTTTTGATAAGGTCCTAAGCCTTTACCTATATATCCCAAATTGCACATTATTTATTTTGGTATTACATATTTATCAAAAAAATAGCATTTGGCAAATTCATTTTGATCAATTGAAATTTGTAATATTGAATACTTTCCAAAATCATATCTTGCAGATATAAATATAGAGCTCCCAATATGACAAATGCTCCCTTTCTTAGGTACTCCAAAAGTGTGGGGAGATGACAAAGACTCAGATAATATCTTAAAATCTTGCGTAGCTAGATTAACTTCTTCAATTGGTGCCAAAATTGAGGATAAATACACTAATCCTTCATCGTAAACTGCATATGAGGTAGATGGCTTATGTTCTTTATATTTTTTTTTTTTAAAGCGAAAAACCCCTTATGGAGCTGCCTTGGTCTGAGAGACCATGAACAGGGGGTTCTACACTATCAAAGTCACCTGGGAGTCACACTCGACCCTACCCGCACCAACATTATCAATTGGATTTTGGATACCCAATTCAACTTTTTGGTAGGATGGAGATTTGAACCTAGGACCTCCCTTGGAGGATTGCCCTCTCCTATCCAACTCACCTAAAACACCTGGGTAGCTTATGTTATTTATCATTTTCCTTAGATCTTGAAAATTTAAACTCTGTAGGGTCTATAGGTAATTCAGTCACTACAGATTTTGGAAAAGGATTAGATATTCCTTTAGAAGAGGATGGTTCTTTTATTTTTATTTATACTTTATCACATGCTTTAGGTGATGGTGATTTAGAATGTGATTTAGGCTTATAGTGCTTTATGGGTGTATTTGAATTCTAAGGGATAGAAGTCATGGTCGTACAAAATGGAACTCCTATGGGTTCTGCCAGAGCACACATGTCAAAAGATCTAGGATCTCCATGGATGATAACCAATTGATTTTTAAATTCAAATTTTATACATTGATGTAATGTGGAAGGAACTGTTCTTCCAAAAGAATGTTGTATGATGCAAATTAGGGTACAACAAAAATAGTCGTATCCAAAATTTGTGGACCAACTTGCAATGGGATTTTCATTACTCCACATGTTTCTTGAGTCTCATAATTAAATGCCTTAATAAGCATCTCAGTTTTTTGCATGTCTTCTTTCTTAAACCCAAATATTTGAAAAAAATCATAAGTGCATATATTCAATGAATATCCATTGTCTATTAGAACTCTTTTAACTCCTACATCTCCAATCATTGTTGTAATATATAAAGGATTATCTCCAAACATACTTTGAGGAGGTATTTCCTTATCTTTGAAATCTATTAAGTTTACTTCATTTAAAGTTACAGCATTTACTATAGCGATTGGTTCAATATCTTTTGGAACCATCATTTTGTTTAGAGTTTTTATTAATTCATCTCTATGAGTGGGAGAAGTTCTCAAAATGTCTAGAATAGAAATTCTCGTTCTAATGGTAGATAATTGTTCATTAATATCATAGGGTGTTCTCTATTGCGAACCAAATGCATTATTTCCTTTGTTAGGATTTTTTAGAATAAATGGATTTGCTTTATCACTTTGGTCTTGTGAATTCTGGTTTTGGTCTTGTTACCTTATAACCACTCCTATAGTCCCCACAAAATTGCTACGAGGTCTTGCATTTTGCTCTTGTTCATTTGAGAGCCACTGTTGTGACGATGGTCTAGTGGTCACTCTTCTTGGAAATGGTTCTTCTGGAACCATCTGATCTGTAATAGGAGTGATTGCTTCAGATTCATCTTCTGAACTATTTGAATTATTTGAAGTGATATCCATTTCACTTTCATCATCACTTCCTTCACTATTCCCTTCATTACTATCTACAGTTGTTATTTGACAATCTCTTAAGGGTTTGACAGTCATCTAAGATGTCGTAGTAGCATATGGCTTTTGTAAATTTTGATGAGGCATAAAACCACTAATAGTTCCCACATATCTAGTTGGATGGGGAACATTATGTTGTTCTACTTGATTTATAGCTTCTTTACCGTGTTTTGGTAAAGGATGTTGAAAAATATCCAGATTTTGATTTGCATTCTATTTTTGGGGTTGTTTTTTAGCATCATTTTGGACATTTCTAGGAGGAAATTTCTCTACCTCCATATATCCTTTATCAATTAAATCTTGAATCATATGCTTTAACCTTTTACACGAATTTGTTGAATGTCCATCAACTCTATGAAAATTACAGTGCAAATCAGCTCTAAACCCCGCTACAGTTGTATCGGGTTGTCTTATTTCAGGCAACCGAATTAAGCCTTGTTCTAATAACTGAGGTAAAATCATATGTAATGGTTGATTTAATCTGGTAAAATCTCTTGGAGTTTTATTAGGAGATTTTAGTATGAACTTCTTCACAACTTCAATAAGGTTGATATTCTGATTATTCCTACTATCGGTAACTCCGTCATCGACTACTTGCTTGTTCTTATACTGATTTTTAGAATTCTTATCTTCATATTTATTTTTATATTGACCTCTTCTAATAAGGGCGCTCTCTACCCTTCTCCCTAGGTCAATAGCTTGGTCAAAATATGTTATAGTAGCCGTGGAAAGTCATAGGACAATTGTTCTTGCAAATTATTTATGAATATGTCTAGCATTTCTCTTTGTGGTAAAGCAAAATGCAACTTGCTTAAAAGTTATCTCCACTTAGTTAGGAATTCTGCAAAACTTTCATCTTTACCTTGCTTAAGATTGTACAAATCTTTAATAGTCACATGCCTCTCTATGTAGGCACTAAATTGATGTACAAACATCTCAGTTGTTTCTTCAAAATTCCTTAAGGAGTTGTTAGGAATTTGATAGTACCATTCCAAGGCTATGCCTCCTAAAATTTTAGGAAACATCTTAAGCATCAGTAAATCATCATGCGAGACATCATGACATGCTATTCTAAACATGCGTAAATGCTCGATGGGATCTTCGGTTCCCTTATATATAGTGAACACTGGCATAGGGAAATGCTTAGGGTAAGGTTGAGCTATTACGATGGGATCCAAGGGTTGACTACACATCTCTTGATAGTTGTATGAGGGATGGTAAGGATCTATTTGGTCTAAGCGAGAAGCCAATTGCTTTACCATTGCTTCCAACCCTTGATGTCCACCAAACTGGTTTGGTTGCATCGTATCATTATATCCTTGATAATAATTAGGTGCAACTGTATTAGGATTTCCCATTGAGACAAGTGTTATGCAAAGTATTTCTTGGTGGAACTATCTTTTGATAATTATTCTTTTGCACTTGTTTGCCCTTCCATTGTTGATTAAGGGCTTGGGAAAGTATAGAAGCAAAGGTCTGTTGCTTAGCATTTGTTCTAACATTATTAAGAGGAATCTTAGAGGCTTGAGTTGTTTGTTTTCGAGGCCTCTGATTTATATGTATCATATTTTGTCTTGGTGTTTCATCTTGATCCTCACTAGATTCTATGTAATGTAAGGGGTTGGTATGCACTTTAAGTGTGGCTGTAAAAGCATCTGCTAGGTTTCCTTTTCCTTGCTTCTCTACTTCTATTGCTTGATTAAGATCATCCATATTATCTCTCATAAAAGATATAAAATTTTCAATGGATTCAAACTTAAGATTGCCTTTAGAATTTAATTTAGGTTGATTAAGTTCTACATCCTCACTGTCATTGTCATGATCTAAAGAAACATATTCTTCTTCAGACCGAGTTTCTTCATTATTATTTTGTTCTCGGTATGGTTCTCGTTCTTGCTCTAGTTTTTGATCTTCTATTTCATTCTCAGTTTCTTTACCATTCCTTAATTTAGGTATTTTGAATTAAGTTGATTTCACGATATATATGTTATATATATGTGCTAGGTTTGTGGGGTATATATATTATTTATATATACCTAACTAATTAAAAAATACTATTTTTAGATTGATTTTTTTTTGTTTATCTAGGACACGTAGAGCAAGCAATTAAACACACAAATAATCACACGCTAGGTAATAGTAGATTTTAATCTTCTTGAAATAATTTATGTATATCATTAATGGGCTCCAATTGATCAGGTGTCATGTAATGCTCTTCTTCAAATGTGAAGTTGTCTTGTAGGAACCTTATGAATTGTGCTAAGGTAATGCAATCTACTTCTAGGTTAGACCTATAAAAATATAGCTTGTGACAATACTCTCTATAGAATACAACTCTAGGGACGGTATTAAGCCTTCTCTTATCATCTAGGATTATTTCTTGACTTTCTACGTGAGCTAAAAACTTATGTGTCGCTACGACGTCGTCTAGGTAGGTTTCAAAGGAGTAGAAATTAGGTGAAATCAAGGCTCTCTTATTAGTCAACCACCTTTCACAAGATCTTTGAAGGTCAAAATAGGCAGGTTCTCTATAAGGATCCAGGATTCTAGCCAAGTCTATCCTACGGATTTGTTTAAGTTCTTCTTGTCTACTTTCAATAATGTCTAGTCTTCTATCTAATTCAATCCAGGACTCTCCAGATGTTATATTTTCACTTTCATTAAAGTATGAGACTTCTTGAATTGCTAAGATTGTAGTAACATTAAGACGAATAGCTCTCCTATAATTATAATCTACCATCTAAAATGCAAATGCAATTTAACTATTGTTTTTTTTTGTTTTGATTTTGATTTTAATATTTAATTTAAGAATCAGAAGATAATCTAATGTTTCACGTCGGGTTCACCAAAGAATGTAGGCCTAAAATTTTTGCACTCCTTTCCTCTAGGCTGATGGATCCATGCCTCAGAGGGGAATGGAAAATGATAGAGCTACACCTCGAAAGAGAGGCACTTGATCGTGCCTTCTTGTGGTGATTTTTTGATGAATTGTGGGTTCACCAGGAAAATTTTGATGGTAGTTTCTGCACCTAGGTTGAGAATGAGGTTTAATATGTTCATTTTTGGATCACTCATACAAACACCTAAGGTTGGCCTTTGAAATGCAACTAACCTATCTATGATGCGATTTTTTTTTACTTTTTTGATGAAAACAACAGACAGGAATAGAAATGACAAATGCAGTTGCTAATTCTATGCTTAAAAGAAATTCAAAACATACCTGAATCGAGATGTCTGATGAAGATTCTGATTTTTTGATGTAGAGTAGGATCGCTGCTATTTTGGCAGAATCGTTGTTGTTCCAGGCAAAATCGCTCAACAATTTGCTGAAATCGCAAGCGATTTCATTGCAATTTTGTAGCAACAAAACACAAGACACAAAATGGTTTTCTGGCACAAATATGATTCAAACTTTGATATGTTTCCTATTTAAGCATTCCTTTTCAACTAAATGAAATATAGAAAAGGTTTGTAATAGATGTAAGTACAAGATTCTAAATGTTCATGAATTTTATGTAAGCAAAATGTAGATTTAAATTAAAAATTGATTAACATGATGGTGAATACCCGAGATGCATTGCTGAATTAATGAAAATATAATTAAATAACTAAATAAAATGGAAGATAAGGAAGAAGAACAAACAAAATAAAGGTTTTTGCCCCTAGATGATCTGTGAGCAAAATCGCTGCCAAGTCAGCAGGATCGTTGCTATTTTCTGTGAAATCGCACACCTACTCTGCCTGCTCACAGCATGATTTTGTCGATTGTTCTGCGATTTCGTCGTTCGCTGTGCGATTTTGACTGCAACCTGCAAGTGAAAATTTGCTAAAGAGGGTAATGGGACAATGATGGATTTTAGGCAAATACGGGTAAATTGAAGATGGGAAGATTATACTAATGGCTTCTCAATTCTGCTATCTACTCAGGGGATCACTTAGCACGCTTTGCAATCAGGGAGTCAGCCTCAAAAAATGAATTAGAGGGGGATTAAATAGGATTAGGGGTAAATCTAGGAAATCAGGAGGTTAGGCCAAAATAGGGAGGGAGTTGGGATCCCTCCTATGTTTGCCCCCTGCCTAATCTCGCCAGAATCCGTCGTTACAACCTCTTTCCAAACTCAAAAACACGGTTTGAAATGGATTTTTGGCATTTTGCAAACTTGGGAAAATTCTATTTTTGAGAAAAATCGCTTGACGATTTTGCTAGCCGCTCAAGCGATTTTGCTGAAAGTCAAGCGATTTTGCCCAACGGTCAAAACAACATTGGTTTGAGGGCACAAAAATTGAGGCAAATGGATTTTTGCTAATTTTGAATGATTTTCGGGTAGACTTAGGTAAATTTGATGTTTTTATCAATTTTAATGTTTTTACTGAGTTAATCAATTTAAGTGCATCAAATTTAAGGTGCTACACCACACATATCCATCTTCATGACAAATGATGGCTTAAGAGACTATAACATATGTGACACCCGCGTATGTGATACCCCTATCCAATATACCCAAGATTTTGGCCATCCCTCAGCCTTAGTGTTGACAATAGGAACCGTCATACAGTTAGAAAGTCCTAGAAACCACACCAACTTTGTGTATGCAGGAGTAGACTCTTCAATCCCCTCACCAAATTTTTCACCACCATAATCTAGCTCTGGTGATGCAATTACACACCTAGCCAACCCTCAATTTCCCTTGCGCTACCTACAGTGCTTTCATTGGCATGGGTTTGGGTTAGGTCATTATGAACAAGGCCTAAGTACACCCATTAACCCTCATGTCCACTCACCTACTGACAAAATTGGTCTAGGTTATCGCCCAAATACCATCTATACATTAGAAGATGATATCCAAGGCCTCTCCTTGCATCCTCCTCCACCTCCAACACATACCTTTGAAGATTACATTGACATGGACATGCTAGAAGACATGCCTTCACCCACATCAACCATTACCATCCCCCATGATTTCTTCCAAGAATATCCTACGCTCGATACCTCCTTGTTCTGTGATGTTCAAATATTGGCAGAACACTTTGCTACCTTATCTCTGGCTACACCACCATAGAGGTGGATGCACTCCTGCATGATCCACCACCTATAGAGACAAACCTGATGCTGCCTGACCCACCACCGATAAACCTGCCTATATTTTTGCTTATACATAGACAGTTACAGAGAGCAACCTCTTCTCCTCATTAACCACCAATCATCCTGTAGCCTCCCTTGAACCTCTTAGGATGCACACAACCTATCCAACCTCCATAATCAAATTCTACACCACCTACTTCACCTACAACATCGATTAACATGGTTGAGGTAGATTTACGTTCTCCCCTCCATTAAAACCACCAATGGATTTGAGACGATATCCCAAATATAAACTTTATCGATCTCGCACACATCTCACACATACCAGCACCTAGAGACTTTCTTCTCTCTCCTCATGTCTTGCAGGTAAAAAATGCCCTTGCCTCATCTACATTACCCCAAACTCCTCAAGTCTATCACATAAGAATTTATGTAGATGATGAATTCAAGTTTAGTGAAGCCATCGATGACTTCAATCTCATTCTTATCTTTGAATAGTTGTGCAATGGATCTCACATGCTCATAGAGGACACGATCGACATAGACATTGATGACGATCCAAAAAATCTATACATCCTCAAATTAGCCACTAGCCTCTCACCCGAGGAGTGCATCACTTTCATAAAATTCCTACGCAAGTATATAAAAGTGTTCGCATGGTCTTACAAAGACATGCTGGAACTTGACCCTACCATAGTAGCACATAATATTATACTAGAACCAGTGAGACAGAAGTTGCAACGCATGTATCCAACTATCACATTGATAGTAAAATCCAAGCTTCAAAAACTCTTAGATATGGACTTCATAATACTCATTGACTATCTTGAATGGGTATCCAGCATGGTCCCTGTCCCCAAACCATCTAGTGATGTTCATGTTTGCACAGACTTTCACAACCTAAACAAAGCTTATCCCAAGGACAACTTCCCTTTACCCAACATTGATTCCCTTTTTGACTCCATCACAGGTCACGAGATGATTTCCCTCATGGATGGATTTTTTGGATATAATCAAATTAGGATCAACCTTGCCGATCAACACAAAAATTCCTTCACAACACCCTGGAGGACTTTTTTCTACAAAGTCATGCCCTTTGGCCTTAAAAATGCTGGGGAAACCTATCAACGAGCCATGACCTACATCTTTCACAACCTAATACACAAAAATATGGAGGACTATGTAGATGACCTTATATCCAAATCAAAGAAATGTGTCACTCATCTCGAAGATCTCTGTCAAATTTTTGATCAACTACTAGAACACAATGTGTGCCTCAATCCAAAAAAGTGCGTGTTCGGTGTTACATATAGAAAAATACTAGGATTCATTATCTCCCAATGAGGAATTGAAGAAGATCCTAGTAAGGTGAAATCCATCATCTATATGCCTCCTCCTACCACCTTAAAGCAATTACACAGCGTACAGGAAAATATTATCTCTATTCGTAGATTTATAGCGCAATTATCAAACAAATTCCAACCATTCAATCATCTCCTACAAAAAGGAGTACACTTTAAATGGGATGAAAAATATCAAGTTGCATTTGACGCTATTAAAACTTACCTTACGTCATCGCTGGTCATGTCACCACTGCACCCATAATTACCACTGACTCTATACATCTCAGCCATAGAGCTTGCCCTAGGTACACTCCTAGCTCAAAAGAACACTCTCGACAAAGAGCGGGCTATCTACTACATCATTCGCACACTAGTTAGTTAAAAAATAAGATATAGATACATGGAGAAACTATGCTTAGTAGTAGTATTCACCACCTAGAATTTAAGACACTATATGTTAAACCACACAACTTTTGTCATAGTCCAAGAAAATCCCGTACGATATATAATGAACAAAAGTTATCACAACTCCCACATAGCTAAATGGATTATGCTCCTAACCGAGTTTGATCTAGAATTCATATCTCAAAATTCTATCAAATGGAAAGTCATTATTGACCAACTGGTTGAAGCCCCTAAAACTAACAATCAACCTCTACTCATTCAACTTCCTGATGATTCCATATTTCACATAACTGAAGATGAGGAATACATCGAACTGGAATTCATGGCTGACCTCACCATATTCTTTGATGGGTCTAGGTGTCTCCACACTGGGGATGCAGACATTGTTTTCTTTACACCTAAAGGATAACCACTCCCATTTTCATTCAAACTTGATTTTCCTTGTACCAATAACAATGCAAAGTACTAAGCCCTAATCCTAGGACTGAAACAAGCACATGCTATGCATAGGTGATTTACTTTTATTTTTAATCAAGTGCAAGAACTTTAGCTATGTAATTGCCTAGTTCTTTAGCAATACAAGAAGATCGCCCAACAACTCCTATCCCAATTTGAATGGCATTACCTCAAAGCTGCACCATGCTCATCAAATTGTTTTGCAGACACCATGGCCTACTTAGGGTCCCTTATCCCACAAAATTCAATGTCCAGCACAACATCTGTATCCATTCATACACTTACACAATATACTATATCACCCACACCTCCCACAGATGATGGTGGTGTATATGTGGTAAACACCAAATATCACGACCCATGATTCTCACAGATCAAGGAATACATCAAACTAGATTTCCTACCATGTGATTTGCCCCATGCACAATGTTGAACCTTTAAACAAAGAGTGATCCCTTACACCTTTTTGGGGGACATCCTTTACTACCACAACTATGATGGTATACACTTGCGTTACTTAGAACCGTAAGAATCATAACGGGTTGCATAATAAACCCATGATGGCACTTGTGGTGGCCATTTTAGTGGCATGGCGATTACCAAATATATTCTCCGTATGGGCTACTACTGGTCTAAAATGGAGCAAGATTGTTGCGACTATGTCAAACATTGCATCAAATGCCAACAACATGCAAACTTAACATATTTACCATCCCAAGCACTTCAACTAATCCAGTCCATGTGGCCCTTCTCCCAATGGGGCCTAGATCCAATTGGAAAAATTACACCTACATCCTCTAGCAATCATAAATTTATCATTACAACAACAAAATATTTTACAAAATGGGTCGAATCCATCCCACTGGTCCAAACTATAGGAGCCAAAATTGTAACATTCATCATAGAGCATGTCATATGCCGCTTTGGAATTCCCTCCCAAATTATTTCAGATAATGGGAAATATTTCAAAAACAAAATTTTCTGAGCTCTATGCAACATATTTCACATACATCATAGCTTTTCGACCCCATATTACCCTTAAGGAAATGGCCAGGTCGAATCCACTAACAAAACCATCTGTTCTATTCTCTATAAAACTATAGCATAATCTCACGAGGACTGGCATAATAAAATATCCCTAGCCTTGTGGGCATATCGTACGAGCATTCATAATCCCACTAGGGCAACACCTTTTTCACTTGTCTATGGGGTAGAAGCTATCATGCCTCTTGAGCTGGAGATACCCTCTTTATGGATATCCATGAAATATTTCAATGACGATGACACTCCTCACCAAGCTCATCTAGATCAAATAACACTCCTTGATGAACGTTGCATCCATGCCATTGAGCACACACGAGTATATCAAGATCACCTTCGTC
The DNA here is from genome assembly GCA_028583015.1 of Wollemia nobilis. NCBI lineage: Eukaryota > Viridiplantae > Streptophyta > Pinopsida > Araucariales > Araucariaceae > Wollemia > Wollemia nobilis. Next base: position 4,528,886 of record JAQPPZ010016414.1, on the reverse strand, counting down.
GTGCCTAAAATAGTAAGGTACATCAATGTGAATATTAGATTGATGACTTGGTTCTCAAGGAGAACTAACAAATCACAAGTCAACCCCACCACTAGTAGTGTGATAAATTCACCCCAAACTGGTTGGGACAATTTATTATCACACACAAATACGGTTCAGGATGGTAAATCTTGAAGGCCTTAATGATCCTTAACCCATCAATATCTTGCACCTTCATGCTTTCAATGCATGATTCATAAATAGTCACCATCATGAGTGTCACATAGTGTTAGAAATAAATCATCAAGCACATCACTGTATGAATCTATTATTTTTGCTATTATTTCTCTATACATGTGCATTTAACCTTTCTTCCATTTTTATTTTTAGGGTATTTATTTTTCCTTTTGCAGGACTTACGTCATTAGTAGGAGAGCTCTATAGCAGCCTCACCTACCACCATGCAGGATCATCTATAACCATAGCAAAAACCCATTACACCAATCAATCTCACCCGACCACCAACTGCCCTTCATACCAAGCGCTTCTTGTACTCATCCCATTTAGGTCACCACACTTCACCTCGATACCATTCTCCTTGCCAATGAGGTTCATCCTATTCACCATACTCTAGTGATAACTAGATCACCATGTCCTCTTTCAATGACAAAGAGGAATCCACCCAAATGCAAGCACAAGGATCATCCTCCCATCCGTCTGATGATCTTAGACATCACTATTCACCTCCAAGTCATCTATAGCATCCCATAGGATTTTACCGCCCATCTAATAGGTAATACACACCTCATCAACCTCACCCTACATTTCTACCTAATCCCCTTCCCAATGGTGAGTCTATATATACCTAGGCTTTGCAAGCCCATGTGGCCCAAGATACTCAAGATGGTTGCAAAATCATCCCTCTTTCTCATTCGCATCGCCGCCTAGGGCCATCGCCTATGCCACTGGTCCTCAAGACACCACCTTCACCATTGTGAGGCTTACTGCCCTAGCAAATATTATGATCACCACAATCATTTCACTCTACTGCTTCCTCATCGCAGCCCTATCCTTTTTCTACCACACATCGAGCCATTCCATTCACCTTGGAATCTCACTCATCCCCTTCCCCAATACCATCACCGCCACACTATGATATATAGCATATCATCTCCTGTATTTAAGCTTTGGAGTTATAGATGAGCCACTACCATTGCCATGTTCACCCATGGTAGTCTCCCATGACCTGTCCATCCTCATCACCACGTAGATCCCTTCCCTAACCCTGGAATCGACCCATGCTAGAACCCAAACCCATGCCTTCATTACCAGATCGTCTTTCACCCAGACCTCACTCACCTCCAGCAAAGCCATACATCTATCATATGCCTATTACACATATACCCCTTTCTGAAATGTTCCATTATCTCATGCATCAGGGTCTTATTGACCTACCTGATATTCAACATAGTGATCCCTCGTATCCTAAATCACGTAATTACAATGAGAATCAATTTTACATCTACCATCGCCAGTCAGGTCACAATATCAAATAGTGCAGATCATTCAAAACCCTGGTGGACAACATGTTGCATGGTGAGCGTACCCCATCACCAGAGTGTTCTTTTCTATTTAGCCAACTTTTTAGTCCTTCACCTCACAGCACTCCTAGGACTTTACCACCCTGCAATACCCTAACAGTGCCCACCCACTATATTCATAATATTTCCAACTATGGCTCCAACCATAGTTCTATCCATGTCATCACTTCACCATCCCGCTCTCACCCAGATCTATGCCATTTCGCTCGATAGTAGTTTTAGTTACTCGTCTTATTCTATCTCATTCTTTTACTTCTTACATATGTTGATTCATTTCTTCTCTTCTATCATTGTCAGCCGTTGGTGATCCCCTTTCCTTGATTTGTTACCAATGCCTATTTATTCTCACTTATTCCACTTGTACATTCTACTATCACATCGTCCTTATCCTTGGTGGCTATTGTATACACATATAGCTCATAGCTTATACATATACTATACACACACATCCCACATGTTGGGACAACCATGATCACAGCATCACACTTTTTTTTTGTCACCCTTACATACTTTACTCATTTGCAAATAGGTTCTTCTAAAATTTTCCTTCTACACAACATAACTTTCTTCTTGTAAATATCACATTCCTTCACTTGCATCACTTATAGTTATATTCATTGCACATATTCATATGCTTTATAGTTAAAATTTTAATTCATGTTTGTACATTCTCCCCCAAAATGCGCCTCAACAGGAATAATACATGCACTTGTTAGTATCACCACCTGGATGTCCATTCCCCCTTTTTCAGGATCAGGGTATACATATGTGTCATGTTTAATTTTGACTACTTTGTAGTTTAGGCAATCAAGTGTCACCCATAGCTACTGAGTTTTATACATTCTTCTTATGATATTTTAGGTTGGTTCAATCTCTCTCATGAATCATGCATAATAGGTTACACATTAACAATTTTGAGCCTAGGAAAGAGGACATCTTGAGTAGATATCGCCATCTAGCAAAAGGTATCCCCTACTCATCCTATCGCCTGCATGGTCAACATACGACCTGGGGATTAAAAAATGGATAAAGCATAAGCAAAATTAAATAACTGGGTTGAAAATAAACTTCATCGCCCATACAAAAAGAGCAAAAAAAAAAAAAAGTAAAGAAATGAAAAGAGCACTACCATAATAAGATAGGTCAACACTAGAACAGGGGTAGAAAACAAAAGGAAACACCTCTTGATATCACACATGTTATGTTTATTGTCTTTGGTACTTAGGTTTAACATAACACTATGGGATAATTCCAAAAACCTACATACCAGTGGAATAATATTACAAGTGACAACACATCTCTTACATTAGCATCTTGTTTTTGTAGAAATCACTGTTGTGTATGGATGAGCTAGCTAGTATGATAACATCTACAATGGGTTAATCCTACCTCCCTAAAAAAGGATAAATGAACATTACACATTCACACACATAGGTCCAAGACAGACTTTGAACCAGCCCGATCATGTTATAAGTTGCCACAAAACTTGCATAGTGTTGAGTGGTATTTTCACCCAGTTGTGAAAACACACTCTCCGGTAGGATTTGGGTTCTAAATCCTCTGCTTGCAAAGAAATTAAACAAGTAACTTCTCCAAGGTTCCTGTTATGTTAGCATTTTGCATCTGTGTATTAATGATCTCAAATGAAGATATTCAATTAAAATGCTTGGAACACCTTAGTGGTTGCAAGTAACTGAAAACAAGGGGCACTGTGGTTTATTTTACTGTGAAAATTTAGTGATTGTTCATTGAACCCGAATAAAGCAAATATGATTTGATCTTTATATGACCATGCTGTAACCTCAAAATGAAATTTGATGAAATGCCATAAATGATGGAATTATTTATGGATTTTGAAGTTTTTTAATTTTTTTATTTTATTTTAATGCTTGAAAAATAAAGTTGGAACTTCTGAAAAATAAAGTGCAGCAAAAAGAAAATAAAATGCAAAAGAAAAGAAATTAAAATTGCATTCAGTTTGATGCTATCCCGTCCTGGCAAAACCGAAGATGTGAGGTTTCCATGCATGCAACCTAACCTATTGGACCTGCAAACACGCACAATCCCGATAAGCTAAGTGTTGATTCAAAGGGTTTTGAAATAAAATTCAAATTTCAAAAATTCACCTAATGCAACCCACAAAAGTGGCATTTAACATTATCTATAAATCAGAAATCTGAAAAATGAAAGAATAAACATTAAATCTATAGCATGCACAGAAGATCTCCTTCTTTCTTGCCCACAAGATGCAAATTTTTGAACACTCCTGCATTAAAAATAAATCATGTTACAATAGCAGAATCTGCTGGTTTCCCCAAACCCAGATATGGGAAGAAAAACACTCCAAGCAGGCCCGAATGACCCTCGCCTTTACCCCTCACACTTCCTTTGCTCCAACTCGCTCGTAGCGGTTTTTGACCCTCGTACCAGTCTCGTGCTTCTGCTTTTAAAGTTTTGGTAAATTGCTTCTCCTTCCATGATGGTTCGTTTCATCTTCCAAATTGCTTCGTTTCATATTCCCGCCTTTTGAATTGCTTTTGACTTTATGCTCGAAGACGCTTGATCTTCTCTATGAATTGTAATGCCTCTGTAGCCTTTACACATGTACGCCACGTGTTTCACACTTTTTTGCATGTTTCGTAATGGCCCCATGTAAATCGTGACAAAAAATAGCATGTCGCGATATCGCGACGTTTTTATGCATGTCACAAAAATGCGAAATGTCACGATATCACGACGTTTTCCTTCTTGCCTTCATGCACAGCGAAATGGCCACATGTCGCGATATCGTGACAATTTTCATTCGTACACTTTGTTGTTTCTGTCGTGAAATCGTGACATTTTCATCTTCGTCCCTTGCTTCTGTCGTGAAATCATGACGTTTTCATTTGGACTATCTTGCGTTTTCGTGAAATCAGAGACTTTTCACTTGTTCTTCGCTTTCGTCGTGAAATCAACGTTTTTCATTGCTTCTTGCCTTCCGAAATCGCTTTTTTCTTTTTGTTTTCGTGATTCGCTTTTTTGTGCCCTTTTGTTTTGTCGCAAAATCGCGACGCTTTTAGTGCCTTGCCCTGTTTGACTGGTCTTGACCGTGATTTTGTGACATGTCACGATTTCGACAATTTTCCATTCTTTCTCTCTCCTCTCTGCGAGAGCAACATGTCGATTGTGACACTTTTCATTTTCGGGATGCAACATGTCGCGATTTCGTGACACTTTTCATTTTTGGCCGCGACGGAGCAACATGTCGCGATTTCGTGACACTTTTTCATTTTCGGCCGCGACGGAGCAACATGTCACGATTTCGTGACACTTTTTCATTTTCGGCCGCGATGGAGCAACATGTCGCGATTTCGCGACACTTTTTCATTCTTGTGCAATTTTGCCTTTTTCTTGATTTTTAGCATCTGGGTCACTGAGATCTTCTTTGAAAGCATGCAAAAAAGGTGGGTCCCCAATTTTGGGGTGTGTTGTGGATCAGCCACAACAAATGGTGACTCTGCTATCAAATGCTCCTGAGCATTTTGTGAGAACCCAACCTGGAAGTATACAAACTTGGAAACCAGCATTAGCACATAAGAAATATAAACAAATGCCCATAGATCAGAAATACATGAATCATCAGAATCATTAAGTATCAGCTCGGTGTGTGCAATGTGTTTCATTCCCTATCGTTTGAAATTGATCAACATTCCATCGTCAGTTTTACATGAATGCATATGTGAGATTGTGAATGATTTGTGTAACCTAATAAATATGCTAAGAGATTTTGCTTTTATAAAAGGCATAGTCTTTCTTCTAGTATCATACACAAACATTCAAGATTATCAAACCCTCTTAGGATCAACTATATGTATAATGAATTGCTTTATTAGATCCCAAAGTTGGTTATGAGTCCCTACTATCTTGAACCCATGTGTAAGTGAAAGTGAAATCAGAGCTTTGGGAAATCAGACTCCCAACCTAATCGAGATGGGAGTTTAACCCTATTCTTACTACTCTGATTTGGAATTCATTACCTCACTTTGAGCAAAATAATTTAACCAATTATGGAAGAAATGGTCATGCTAGTCTAACCCTTTGAACAATCAGTGGTCTTGTTTTTTAGACAAGACATGTTGCCATGCATGGGCATACTTAACCCCATAATCCATGACTTACCTTCATTTCTTTGGACCTTGGGGATGACTACCCATCCTTTGCAGAGGACAAGTAGTACGATCCTTCCAATCCAATATAAATATGAGATGGGAAAAATTAATTTTTTACTTCTTGGACCTTGGGGATGACTACCCATCCTTGCTAGGGACATGTAGTACGATCCTTCCAATCCAAGCTTTAGATGAAAATGGAGAATATTAATTTTATTGCTTAGACCTTGGGGATGACTACCCATCCTTTGCAGAGGACAAGTAGTACGATCCTTCCAATCCAAGATTTATCATGAAATGAGACATAGGAGCTTTGGGGAATCAGATTCTCAACCTAAGCGAGATGAGAATTTATGCCCTATCCTTACTACTCCATGTAGGTCAAATCAAAGCTTTGGGGAGTTGGATCCTCAACCTAAGTTCGATGAGGATTTAGCCCTATCCTTACTACTCTGATTTTAGGCTTTAAGCTTTATGGAAGTGGTCAAAACCACTGTTTTAAGGATCATGTTGCATAATAGGATAGACATGAAATACTTCTTTCGCCCAACCTTTTCTTCCAAGCAAGGTTTTGATCATTTTGCTCAAGATCCTTTTTAATGTGTATAAAATGTGCTTGGTTCTAGATATCTCAAGACTCAGTTCCCAACCTTAGGATTTTCTTCTTATTTATGTGATAGCATAACCTTAAGAGGATTTGACACACTTTAATGATTTGTATTTGAAATGCATTTGCAACTAAGATGGCATGTATGTGCAAAGTGAGATGTAATATGAATGCATTGTCTTTTGAAATGCAGATGAAATATTGCCATATAAAACTTGACTACTTCATGCATCACAAGTTTCAAACGATATTATTAAATTGTTTGTATTTCTTGCGGAGCTTTCTACCACATAATTCCAATGTTCCATATTTCCCCGATCTAGAACATAAGTTAGCATCTCAAGGCAACTTTTTCATCATTTTTTTTTTTATATAGACAAACAAAACATGTCAAATAAACACACAACTTTAAATTAAAACTTATTCAATCCAAAACCAAACTGCAATCCCAAAAATGAAAATTTGAAAACACAAACCAAAAACCAAAAACCAAAATCTATATACAAATGTACACTATAATACAAGATGATGCAAAGCTTGGATTATCACTTTCCTGGATCCCAAACATGATTAGAACATTTCAACAAAAATATAACATGATATGCATGCCAAATGTTGTGGGAATCCCACAAAAACAAGACTAGACCAAACAATGCAACAAATTTCCACTTGCCATGCTCACCATACCAATTTGATTTAGTTCCAATAATACTCCCATAGGTGAGCATCAAATTACTAAAATGATTAGACAATAAATGATTTTCAATTTTATCATGTCTATTCTTTAAAACGTAAACTTCATAATTCCTTCCTTGATTTAGAATTAGGCTATCCTCTTCCAATATGCAATTTTGTAAGTAGGAGCCTATTTCTACAAATTTCAAAGCCAAATCATTTTCCAAATTTGTAGGCCAATCAAATTTGTGTAACAATTTACAAGCATCTAGGATATTTACTAAATTAGGATCATTAAAAGTTTTTATCCTAGATTCAATTAGTAATTGTTGATGAATTTGGTTTAACAATTCAAGTGCATCAACTTCTTTTCCATTCATTAAAACAATGTTATTAAAGGTGTGATTAAAAATTATACCTTGTTTTTCATTTACCTTTAATGACATTTCACCATAAACATTATTTAAATTCAAAATATGGTCATCCTTTTCAATCCTCAAACATTCTTGGTCAAAGTGTATGTCCCATGACTCATCTTGATGATCCTTCATTTGAGTTGCTTCCAATTGATCAATCTCTTTGTCATTTGGTTCCAATTCTTTGTTCACTATCCATGGTATCTCTTCATTTGAATCCTCCAAATCATCATGCAAACTTGCATCCACACCTTCAATGAATTTATATTCAACATGATCAAATTTTGTCACCTTTTCAAATCTTGTGAATATGAGATCTTCGTATGATGTAGAAGGTTCAACATCCTGCATATCAAGTGAAATATGAGTTTCATTTATAGGGATGTGAGAAAAGAATGCATTATCATATCTCCCCCAACCATTGTAAAAATTGTCATCCAAATCCATGGAATGAAATTCCATGATGTTTGTGACATGATCTTTTGATTCATTCATCAATTCTTTTTCTTCTTTGTCCTTGGCAATAGGATCATTATAATCTTCCAAAATTTGATGAGATTTGAAACCCTCTTCCAAAACATCCTCAAATTGTACAGGAGTTGTAATATCTTCCTTCGAGTAGGCGATTATGTTGTCCTGTATATCAATTGGCACACAAGTTTCATTAGTAGTTTTGGATTGAGTGTAGTCTTCCCACTTCTTCCAAGCATCATAATAATCATCTTTCAAAATCAAGTGGTGACGTTCAACTACTTCTTCAACATCTTCCAATTCATCAATGTGTTTCTCATCAAATTCATCTTCACCTTCCTTAGATGGTTCAATTATTTCCAAAAGTGGGTTATTTCTTGAATTCAAATTTATAAGGCTATCATCGTCCAAATTAGTAACCCATGATTCAATTTTATCATAATTTGGAGGGTGAAGAATTTCTTGATCTTTAATTTTACACATCTCATCAATAGTATCTTCCAAGAACAAGTGGTGAAACTCTATCATGTCTTCAAATTCATTTATTGGTTTTCTCCCAATTTCACTTTCAACCACTTCATTTAATTCTATGGTGGGTTCCATCCTATCACATATATCAAACATTGTTGAATTTAGAACCCCTTCATCTAGATAATCGTGTATCTCTATGAATGAGATCATTTCTGCATAATCCTCACTAGTGGATGTTGGCTTATCAATTTGCACCTCCTCGTGGACTACATCTAAGGTGGTTGTAAGATTTGGATATTCAAATTCATCCCCTTGATCATTCACCTTAGGTATCATTGGAGTGGAGGGTGCTATGTTTGATGGTTGGTGTAGGTTGGCATCAAAAGAACAATCTCTCATGTGAACATGTTGTGCCTTTTCTTCTTCAAGACCTTGTCGTTCTATCTCTTCTAAGACCTCATGGATTTTCTCTAGAGACAAACCACTCAGCTTTTCCTCAATGAGTGAAGCAAGTGTGGGGTGTATGGCTCCTAGGTATACTTCCATGGCTTCCTCTTCTAATGTGTTAAAATTTTCCCACATTTGGGAGTGCAACTCACGAAATCTTCCATTGAATTGACTCAAGGATTCATTAGGCTCTTTACATATGGAGGTAAACTGATTTTTCAAGATTTCTAAGTCAACCCGATTACCAAAATGATAAAGATAGGCTGCTTCTAGTTGTATCCAAGAAGTCCTAACCTCCATGGGTAGTTGGCTATACCAAAAGAATGGTTTATCATCCAAAATGTATGCAAATAACTTACAAGCCACCTCCTCATAGAAAATCTGGAATTTACATAATGTATCCTTGTAGACATGCAGTTTTTGCAAGTATCCTAGTGGCACCTCTTGATTAAAACACCGTAAAAAATCCAATAACATTTTAGGAATTTGATAGGGTACCACAGGTATAGATAAACCCTTATAATGATCCTCTATCATTGATACCATTCTCTCTCTTAGAGACACTATTTCAGCTCTCAGGGATACCATTTGCTCCTCAAGTGTTGCCATTAGTGAAACTTAAAATGTAATTTTAGAACCAAATCTGTTGAATATTCAACTCGCAATGTAAAAAAAAATCAAGTTAGCATCAACTAAGAGATGTACTTATTAAAATCAAATGTCAAGTAATTGCATGAGACCAAAATTTTCAAAATTAAATCAAATCACATATTTCTGTATGAACAATCAGAAAAGTGTTAGAATAATATACAACATACCTGAATTACTTAAAATAGAACAAGTAAATAAATTCAGGCCATCCTTTTACAATCTGTTGAGTGTTAGAGGACTAAAGCATAAAAAATTTAAATTTAAATAACACTAAAATAAACCCGTTCGGCCCTCCTAGCACCAATCCGTTGAGTGGTGTTAGAGGCCGAAGATGCTAATCAAATGGACTTGAAATATTTAGCAATGTAAAGCTCTTAAACAATTATAAACCCATAGCATCTAAAATCACGATAAAATAAACCTCATCATGCCCTCCTTCTAGCGCCAATCTGTTGAGTGGTATTTTCACCCAATTGTGAAAACACACTCTCCGATAGGATTTGGGTTCTAAATCCTCTGCTTGCAAAGAAATTAAACAAGTAACTTCTCCAAGGTTCCTGTTATGTTAGCATTTTGCATCTGTGTATTAATGATCTCAAATGAAGATATTCAATTAAAATGCTTGGAACACCTTAGTGGTTGCAAGTAATCGAAAACAAGGGGCACTGTGGTTTATTTTACTGTGAAACTTTAATGATTGTTCATTGAACCCGAATAAAGCAAATATGATTTGATCTTTATATGACCATGCTGTAACTTCAAAATGAAATTTGATGAAATGCCATAAATGATGGAATTATTTATGGATTTTGAAGTTTTTTAATTTTTTTATTTTATTTTAATGCTTGAAAAATAAAGTTGGAACTTCTGAAAAATAAAGTGCAGCAAAAAGAAAATAAAATGCAAAAGAAAAGAAATTAAAATTGCATTCAGCTTGATGCTATCCCGTCCTGGCAAAACCGAAGATGTGAGGTTTCCATGCATGCAACCTAACCTATTGGACCTGCAAACACGCACAATCCCGATAAGCTAAGTGCTGATTCAAAGGGTTTTGAAATAAAATTCAAATTTCGAATATTCGCCTAATGCAACCCACAAAAGTGGCATTTAACATTATCTATAAATCCAAAATCTGAAAAATGAAAGAATAAACATTAAATCTATAGCATGCATAAAAGATCTCCTTCTTTCTTGCCCACAAGATGCAAATTTTTGAACACTCCTGCATTAAAAATAAATCATGTTACAATAGCAGAATCTGCTGGTTTCCCCAAACCTAGTCTATGGAAGGAAAACAACCTCAAAGCAGGCCCAGAATGACCCTTAAAAAAAAAGGGAAAGAAAAACACTCCCAAGCATGCCCAGAATGGCTTCTTGCCTTTGGCATTGCAACTCTGCTCGTAGCGGTTTTCGACCCCTGTACCTGTCCTGTGCTTCTACTTTTAAAGTTTTGGTAAATTGCTTCTCCTTCCATGACGGTTCGTTTCATCTTCCAGATTGCTTCGTTTCATATTCCTCGCCTTTCGAATTGCTTTTGACTTTATGCTCGACATTGAGATGCTTGATCTTCTCTGTGAACTGTAATGCCCCTGTAGCCTTTACACATGTACGCCACGTGTTCCACACTTTTTTGCATGTTCTGTAATGGCCCCATGTAAATCATGACCAAAAATAGCATGTCGCGATATCGCGATGTTTTTATGCATGCAACTTTGCTCCTTTACTTTCATCGTGAAAATGCGACATGTCGCGATATCGCGACATTTTCCTGCCAAACCTTTCGCCTTCATGCACAAAAAGTGACATGTCGCGATATCGTCGACAACTTTTCTTTCCTTTTGTTTTTTGTCTGACTTTTCTTTGTCCCTTTTCAGAAATCGTGACACTTTTCTTTCCGTACCCTCTTTCTGTCGTGAAATCGTGACGCTTTTCATTTGGACTATCTTCGCTTTGTCAGAAATCGTACGCTTTTTCACTTGGACTATCTTGCGTTTCGAAATCGTGACTTTTCATTTTTCGTGACGTTTTTCTTTGTTATCGTTTCCGCTTCGTGCCCCTTTGTCGCTTTTTGTCGCGAAATCGCGACGCTTTTAGTGCCTTGCCCTGTTTGACTGGTTTGACCACGATTTTGTGACATGTCATGATTTCGCGACAATTTTACATTCTGTCTTTCTCTCTCCTCTCTGGACCACGACGGAGCAACATGTCACGATATCGCGACACTTTTTCATTTTCGGCCGCGACGGAGCAACATGTCGCGATTTCGCGACACTTTTTCATTTTCGGCCGCGACGGAGCAACATGTCACGATTTCGTGACACTTTTTCATTTTTGGCCGCGACGGAGCAACATGTCGCGATTTCGCGACACTTTTTCATTTTCGGCCGCGACGGAGCAACATGTCGCGATTTCGCGACACTTTTTCATTTTTGTGCAATTTTGCCTTTTTCTTGATTTTTAGCATCTGGGTCATTGAGATCTTCTTTGAAAGCATGCAAAAAAGGTGGGTCCCCAATTTTGGGGTGTGTTGTGGATCAGCCACAACACATAGCTAAGGGTTTGAGATTTTATTATCATAACTATATTAGTCAAAACCATTACACATGCCTTATAGTATCCACCAACCCTAAAATAATGGAATGGATAGCATCCATACAGGTAAATGTAATGATACAAGTGCTTCCTTGGCTCATTTCAGTAAGTCCATACATGCATACATGCATCTATGTTAGATACATTTGATACACATTATAGTATTGCATTCATCCTACATGCATTTCATATCAAATTACATTTATTGCATTCATCCCATATGCATTTCAAAATTGAGTCACAACATCGCACTTACTCTACATACATTCATTACAAAATCATATTTGATAGCACATCATGTCGCATTGGAAATACAATCATAACACTATTCTACAATCCATTTATACCACAACACGATAATAGATCTAAACCATGTCATACATGTATATCTATTCATTAGACATATCTACAAATTATGTTATGCTAATCCATGCAAACATAAGCAAGAACACATTTCAAACCATCAAAATAACACATGTATATATAATAGCCAAAATCAACAAAGTATATATATATATATATATATATATATATATATATATATATATATATAATATAACATCCATACAAAATGCTCGAAGGCTACAACCTGGGATCATGCCCATCATCATATATCATCAATACAAAATGCCCATAGGCTACAATCAGCAATAGATATCCTAACTCCCACTAGGAGTCTCCCCGTGGCCCTCATGGCTCACTCGCATCCCTACAGCCTGGCTCGACTCTACCCTGAAACCCTAGAATAGGATCCATAGTAGGTTGATCCTGCACCTCAGCCCTAGCACCTCTCTGTCCCATCGTAGTAGCACTACATTGACTCTGATGCGATGGCACCCACACCTATGACTATGATCCAGACTGCACCACAATCCTACCATAATCGGGTAGAGGAATCTCGTGCACCAACAAAGCAGTCTCGCACATCATCTTCTTAGCAGCCTCGACCACCAACTGACTAGTCAGAGTATCGATCACCTGCTCCTACCTAGACATAGCAACCCTTATCTCCACCATGCCTACCTCCAACTACTGAATCCAATCATGCAATCCCTATACATCCTCTATAACTGGCCTCTCCAAAATATCATTGGGAATCTATTGTGCTATATCAACAAATACCCCAATATCAATGGTATCATCGATACCACCCATACCGGCCACCCCACCTCCCTCAGCCTGAGCTCCAATGGTCTACTCTATCCTAGCATCTACACCCACATCCACCTCCTCTACCCTCACATCTTGGGTACTCATTAAAGCACCTACGTGATATCATGACCATCATGGAGGAACCTCCTCCTTAGTAGCAGTCATACTCGCTACCCTAGCTCGAGTCCTCCTACTCGCTCTCCTCTCTAGCGGAGGTGTCCCAATAGCAGGTGCCACCCATCGATCCACCACACCTCTCCCAGGCTCCCAAGACTGTAGTACCCACCAGGCATCAAACTTTGGTGTCTTCCCTACATCCTCTACATCCAGGATATCCATAGGAGGGTCCATCTCCCCAACCCAAGGTGGTACAATAGGGTGCTCTCCTCTGTCTCCCTATCACCTAAAGTAGATAACAGGAGTCCCTAGAACATCCTATCACAAACCAAACTGGCACTGTACCCAATAAAACTAAAAGTACTCAATCTATCGAGTATATCTCCCCACCAACCATCTACCTTATCATATAGCCCATAGTTGCTCATCATCCTCCTTCCAACTCACCCCATCCAACCATGGTCTCCACCTTATGTCATCCGACGTCAGCTCCCCAAACTTAATCCTCCACAAAACTGGATCACCCTCATGAGGCCTCTTCATACCCTACTTAGCATTTGTACTCCACCTCAAGGCGTAAGGATACTCCTTACCCTCCACATGTATAGGGTGAGGTAACAAAGAGGGCCTCTCAATGGCTATATGCTCCCATGCCCATACTTGCAACAAGGGAATCACACTCAATCCGATCCACCTACCCCAAACCACATCATGCAACTCATGGTATACTTGGGCCAATAGTGCAGGCGCCCATGCAAACACAACCTTGTGCTCCACCAGATCACTAACTATATCCAACATGTTCCAGGTAAACAACACCCCAGAACTATCAGGAAGGGCATATGTAGAGATCATCATCATCGCCACACATTGCCTATCCAAGATCTTCTTCTGCAGCCACAACCACTCATAATCCATCTTGGAGATATTGATCTCTCTCCACCTAGCCCCAAAGAATCTCTCCAACACCATGTCCTTCCTCCCATATTCGGCTGCCCTCACAGGAACACCCTCAATTGGCAGTCGGTAGATGCGATACATGTCCTCCAATGTCATGGTCATTTCCCCCATAGGGAAATGAAATGTGTTCCTATCTACATCCCACCGCTCACATAAGGCAGACACATATGCCCTATTGGTGAAGATGCTCTTACACTCCCACACACCATGGAAGTGTATGTCATCCAACCACTGCAGCTCCTCCTCAGTCTTCATCAGCCTCTCAAAACCCTTCTTAAACTTCCTCACCCGATGACGGGGCTCAAGCGCCTTCACCTATTCAACACATAACACAACATGCATCAGTAACCTACATAACAAATCAATCAAAATTCAACTTCATTACGCAAAATTTACAAATTGAAAATATTTAATTTGGCACACATCTCGAGACAAATTAATGTACAAACAAAATGACAAAACACATCAACAACACAGTCACATATTTGGATACCCATTTTGTCATTTCATGGCAAAATTCCAAGCACATACGACATACAGTACACATTGGTCGCCCAACAACCAATAACAAACTCAACTGTACAACTACTATGGCACGCAATCCAAAACTTGATCAATTAATATGACATACAAAAACAAATCACATTTTTGGATACCCATTTGCCCACTTAATGGTAAATGTGTCGACAAAATTCAGAAACAAAGCACCAATCAACACAGATCTAACAATCAAATCTGTCCTAAAAACACCAAAATCGAACACATATCCAGGCACACAATCTAAAAATAATAGTCACATTTTTAGATACCCATTTGCCCATTTAGTGGTGGAAGTTCAAACTGACATCAAGTATAGTCTACATCGGGCTCCCTATAGCTCATTTTTAGTTTACTACTATCTACACCATGGCACGCAAATCAAAGGCATGTCAAATGAAGTCAACTACCAAAACAACCAATATTTTTGGACACCCATTTTGCCCTTCTATGATGAAAGTGTCATTAGTTTTTAGAGATTCTACCTCTAACATGGCAGATCTAATGCCCTAGAGTTCACACATTACACCTCAAACCATCGAATACCAAAATCACATCAAACGAAATCAAAAAAATAAAACAGTCACATAATGGAATACCCATTTCCTACTTTAGTAGACAAAGTGCAAAAACATATCAATGTCAGTACACCATTACCTCAAAAACTGATAGTCAAACTTCACACCTACTCTACCCATTACCCGATCAAATTGGTGACAAAACAAACCCAATTGAAAAACCGACCGCACTTTTGGGTACCCATTTGGCCCGTTTATCACTACGTGTTCAAATTTTACTTAAAAGTTACAAATTTTTTTAAATCGGGACGAAAACCTCCCCCCTCATTCACATTTACCCAGAAAAATAAGAAAACAAATAAAATAAGGTAGACAATCACTTATCGATGGGTCCCCATGCTTGATGCCAGCTGATCTGTGTCCTTTCGTCATTGTCACCCTCACGATCATCAACGCACTCCTTTCATGTTATCAATTGCTCTCCCAAACCACTTTCCAAAGTCATGCATCGTGCAAATGAGCCCCCCATGCAATTTTGGGCTTAAATATGCTTTAAACCCTGATTCGTGACCCGGGTCATGAGTTAGGTCAAAATCGCTACCCAGGTCACGAATTGAGCCAGAATACCTCAAAACATCTCCAAAACCCTAGGAAAGCAAGGAAATGCCCTCTAAAACCCTAGGAGCCTCAAAAACTTACCTTTTAACACCACTTGCAAACACACATTGCATTTTACCAACAAACTTGTCACATTCATACTTTTGGACCATGTTGATCTGGTCGCAAAAGCACAACAGACAAACGTTGTCGTTCTCAAGCAACTAGTATGGCATCGTAAATGTCATACGGACTCAACAAAAACATAGCATTGCATTCGCAATCATCCATTTCATTTTACCAGCATTGCTTTTTATTTCTTTCCTCTTCTTCTTCTTTCCTTCTTCTCTTCTCCCCCTGGCTATCCAGTCAATGTTGTATGGTCACGCTTCGAGCGGCTACATACCTTTGATTAGATCCCATTATTTTCCCTTCTCCTTCTTGGCTATCCAATCAATGTTGTATGGTCACGCTTCGAGCGGCTACATACCTTTGATTAGATCCCATTCTTTTCCCTTCTCCTTCTTGGTTATCCAGTCAATGTTGTATGGTCACGCTTCGAGCGGCTACATACCTTTGATTAGATCCCATTATTTTTCCTTCTCCTTCTTGGCTATCCAAGTCAATGTTGTATGGTCATGCTTCGAGCGGCTACATACCTTTGATTAGATCCCATTCTTTTCTCTTCTTACTAGCAATCATATTCATCATGCATTGGTATCTTTATCAATCACTGCATCATCAAATCACCACATTCCATTCACCTCATTGTTGATTCCTCGTTTGAGGGGGTATTCATATCCAAAGTCAGCTTTGCATGCAACCACAACATCAAAAATCCAAAAGCATGGTTAGCGCATTTGTCTATGAAATTTTTTGCTAAAGATTATCATACGATTATAATCTCAATCCCAAACAGACATGGGTTACATCAGGAGAGTTACGCGTTACCATGGAGAAGTCAATCTAGCATTCATGTACGTCGAGTACACAATGGATGATACATTTGATCAATCCTAGCGCAACATTTGGAAATGGACTTCGCGACCACGCTGATATGGTCATGAGTTGATGATCCAAATGTTAAACTAACTCAAATGGTTTGACACTTGTTGCCATGTTCTCATCAATCAATCAACAACAAATATTTAGTTAGGCTTTTGTCCTAATCATACTTTTGGACCACGCTGATCTGGTCGCAAAAGCAAAGCAGTCAAAAGTTGTCATTCTCAAGCAACTGGTATGGCATCGTAAATGTCATACGGACTCAGCAAAATCACATCATTGCATTCATAATCATTCATTTTCCCTTACTAGCATTATTTTTATCTCTTTCCTCTTTTCCTTCTTTCCTTCCTCTCTTCTTCCCCTATGGACATCCAATTGATGTTGTATGGTCACGCTTCGAGCGGCTACATACCTTCGATTAGATTCCATTCTTTCTCTTCTTTTCCCTGGATACCCGATTGATTTGTATGGTCACACTTCGAGCAGCTACATACCCTTTGATTGGATTCCATTCCCCTTCTATCCCTTTTCCTTCTGCACAAACCCTTCATATTTTTGTATTAAACTATGTTCTACATAGTATAGTACAAAAAGGGGTAAAATGTAGACACCCAAAAGTCACACATTGCTATTTTTACATATCTATAGGTGATTCCAGACATCCCTAGGCTATTGTAGACTATTGTAGTCATGCGTAGACATGCGTAGACATGCGTAGACTTCCATAAGTTCACCATAGTAATGTGTAGACTTCCACAAATGGCTTTCAGGTCCAAAACCCTAATAAGCCCTCAAAACCACATCTTATGCATCGAGATACCTTCAAACGGCAACCCGAGGTGATGCATAGCCCATTTGCACTCAATTGACACCCCCACGGGGTATTAATTGGCAAAATCAATTAAAAGTCAATTATCAAATTCTAATTTAATGTTGACTTCACTTAAGCCCCTTTTTAGGGCAAAATTGGATTAATTAACTCTTAATTCATAATTAGTGTTAATCAAATCCTCCCACATGTGCCAATTTAGGGTTTCCTAGGGTTTTCTTTTAATCCTCCCCTAAACATGCTTAAGGCCTAATTAGGATTAGCACTAATCCTTCCTCACACATGTGTGAGGATAGGATATTTCCTACTTAGAATGTGATGTTGCCACATAGCATTTCTTAACCTAACCCTAGTCAGAATCAAACCTAGGTTTAGTCTATCTAACCCCCCCTACACCTTGCATTTGCCTATAAATAATGGGTCCCAAACCCCAAATTAAGTCTGATTCCCATATTCAACAAAGTATAGTTACTCTGCAAAAATGGAAAGCCAATAGTACACAGTCCATTCCCGATGCATACAAATGGATTCTGACAGCATACAAAGGCACCCCAGCTACCTTAGGATCGATCTACCGAAGATATTTTACCAGAAGAGCATCACAGCTCAATTCGCAGCCTGCCCTACGAATTCGGCCCCAATTAGCGACCCAGGTCGTGAAGTGCATCTGCAAGCCCCAAATCACCCCAAATTTGGGTGGTAAGCTCTATTTTGCCATGTTATTATCTTCTACATATTTCATTTTAGTTTATGTTATAGTTTTACAATCATTTTCATCTTCCTAAATATGGGGCCTGACTAAGGCAAGCCCCCCAACGTATTGACCCTTTCTTGCAAGTTTCTTTCAGGTTATTCAATAGATTTGAAGGAGAGGAACACCAAAAAACAACAACCCAATGGTGGCCCGCATACAAAGAAGCCCACCTACACTGAGGGACATCAGAAGGAGGCATCAGGCCTATATTTCTTATTCATGAAAAGAAAGAAAAGGGGAAACTCTCCCTATTTGTAACCTATACAAAATTGATAATGAATAAAGCATATGTTTCTGAATGACTTGTGTTATTACTTGTTGTTAGATCAAATGTCAACTTCTAGTTGTTTCACCATGCTTCTACTGCTCTATTATGATAATTTTAATGATGGGTCCATTTTTCCTTGATGTTGTTGCTCTACTTTGAAAACTAGGATCGTTATGCTTTCTCTGCCAAGCACTACCATACATATTTTCCTTTTGATTCCATGTAAAACCCTAATATTTTTGCCCTAAGTCATACCTCAAATATTATTGCTACTCCTAGTGGTGTGGATGTTGATATGTTGTAAGCTTAACCTAATGTTCTATCTTCTTTGACTCTTCAATATTTGGCTCCACTATTTTAAATTATTTCGCATGTTATTCTTTAATGTGCTCTTCATTTGGTGTGTCCTTATGCTCATCTATAAAATATTTCTTGGACTCTACTACTATAATTTCCATGGACTTTTTTTCTACTGCTTCTTTTATGGAATCTATTATTTCTACTTCCTTCTTGGATTTTGTTTCATGTTCTTTTATTTTTTTCTCTATGATAAATTCTTATTTTTCCTTGGATCCTTGCTCCTTAATCTTAAAAATATCCTATAGTGTTATGTTCTTTTTCATTTACAATAACTTCATAAAGTTCTTTTGAATATTAATGTTAATAGTATTGAAAGAATCTAACCAATGATAACCAAGAAAAATATCCACTTTATCCATCTCAATAGCATGAAAATCTAAATGTAAAATATATTTATCCATGTTGATTTTCAAATCTTCAAAAATCTAAACATTCTCACCCTCAAGTTGTATGACCCTTTTTTAGTTTAAACCTGCAACCTCTTAGCCAAAGCAATATTAATGAAATTATATTTGTTACTAGGGTTAATGGAAACAATAACCTTTTCCTTTTGAATGCATCCATGAACCTACAAAATAGACTTTTTAGATTCAAACAAATATCTTTGTCCACTTTTTAATGTATCTACTACCAAAGGTGTGGTTTCTTCCATTTATACACTAACAGTTTTTACATTCTATTGCTTCTTTGAAATTTTCTAGCTCTCTTTTTAATTTGATTTGTTATTTTTAAACTATGTTGAGCATATCCTTAAACTAGCTATCTTTTTATATGGGTCCCATTGAATCAAGAATGCTTTCTCTATTTCATCCCAAGTTAGTTCATAATTATGGGTGCTATAAAAACTATCAAACCAAGAGAAATCCTCTCCTCCAAGACAAATATGAAGAACAATGTGCCAAGTATAATAATTAGTAGAATACAAGTATTTAAATAGTCTCCACCATTCTCTAACATCAATATCATCTTCTCTAGAAAACTTTTGGACCTTAGAAAACTTTTGTAGCTCCATAGTTCATGTTGCAACAAAAAGACAATGCAAATGAGGGTTTCATAAAAATATATCTCCTTATTGATTTGAAGCTAAAATTCCATATAAACAATGATATCCACAACTTTTCTTCAAAACAAAATAACCTACAAGTGATTTGCTTACCCCAATTAATAAATTTTATTTTTTGAAAAAATCATGATTTGAAAAGTCGTAAAATAAATTTTGTTTTTTGTCTCCATATGATTTATCTCCATGATGATTACAATGACAAATATACCTTCTTTATATACCCATATTCTAATTCTACTTTGGGGAATCGACTACTAATATTTTATTATATTATAATATTATATTATATTATAATATTATATTATATTATAATATTATATTATAATATAATTCTTCAACATTTGGCTCCACTATTTTAAATTATTTCGCATTTTATTCTTTCATGTGCTATATGCTCATCTATCAAAGCTTCCTTGGACTCTGCTACTATCATTTCCATGGACTTTGTTGCTACTACTTTCATGGAATCTAATGTTTTTACTTCCTTCTTGGATTTTGTTTCATGTTCTTTTTTTTTGTTTCTCTATGATCAATTTTTATTTTTCCTTGGATCCTTGCTCCTTAATCTGAGAAATATCCTATAATTTTATCTTCTTTTTATTGTACCATAACTTCATAAATTTATTTTGAATATTAATTTTAATAGTACCAAAATACTGTAACCAATAATAACCTATAACAATATCCACATTATCCATCTCAATAGCATGAAAATCTAAATGTAAAACATATTTATCCATGGTGATTTTCAAATCTTCAAAAATCTAAACATTCTCACGCTTAAGTTGTATGCCCTTATTTTTTTGTCTAAACCTACAAACCTCTTAGCCAAAGCAATATTAATGAAATTATATTTGTTACTAGGGTTACTATGGTTATGTTTACCCTTATTTTGAATGCATCCATGAACCTGCAAAATAGAATTTTTAGATTCAAACAAATGCTTTTGTCCACTTTTTAATTTATTTGCTGCCAAAGGTGTGGTTTCTTCCATTTATACACTGATGGTTTTTACCTTCTGCCACTTCTTTAAAATTTTCTAGATCTCTTTTTAATTTATTTTGTTCTTTTTAAAGTATGTTAAGTGTATCCTTAAAACTAGCTATCTTTGAATCAAGAATACTTTCTCTATTTCATCCCAAGTTAGTTCATAATTATGGGTGCTATAAAAACTATCAAAGCAAGAGAGATCCTCTCCTCTAAGAAAAATATGAAGCACAATGTGCCAAGTATAATAATTAGTAGAATAAAAGGATTTAAATAGTCTCCACCATTCTCTAACATCAATATCATCTTCTCTAGAAACAATTTGGACCTTAGAAAACTTTTTTAGCTCCATAGTTCATGTCGCAAAAAAAAATACAATGCAAACAAGGGTTTCATTAAAAATATATCTCCTTATTTTTTTTGGTAAGTAGGAGATTATATTAAGCGGGTGTTTTCTAGGTCTCCATCCCAAAAATACATAATATTTTAGATGATTGCATAAAAACAAAATTGAATAATCCCAAACCAGGGATAATAGCTAGAAGAGAAACAAAATTTCCCATGTAGGGGAGAAGAAAGAAAACTACTAGGGGAACCATGCCCACGCAGGGGCAAGCAGCCGAGAAGACTAGATTCTAAAAAATAACCTAAAAAACCCATGCAAGGGAAACCCGAGCCGATAAAAAATAGCTACACCCACGCATGGGTTGGCTGGGAACCAAGCAAAATCCACTAAATTCCACCATCCCATGTATGGAAAATACTGCAAGCCACATCAAAAAAGGATACAAGAACGTAAAAACAAACTAGAAAAGGAGCTTAGTGATGCTAGGCTTTCGGGTATCCTCCTCAATAGAGTTTATGCCATTTTTTACGAGCTACTTCAAAGCAGAGATGATACTGTCTAGGCCTATGATTATACTTTTAATAATGATCCTTGAAAGCTTACCAAAAACTATCACATCAAGATCAGAATTCCCACTGTTCTCCTCAAAGATGTGAACAGGGGAATTCTGGTTGGTCTTTGCCCTTGCTTTCTTGATGCGGGAGGACCTTCTTACCTGAGTGGTACTTTCTTCAACCTTCAATTTTCTCTTCATGGGTAGGGTTTTGGCTCCACTTAATGTAGGGGGGATTTTCTTAATGGAGGTGGGAGTCACAACAGCTAGGGTTCCCTTCTTTGATATGGGGGTTTGAGCTTCAAGGGGTTCCTCACTGTATAAAGGTTCACTAGAGAGGGAATGGGATGGGCTATGGTTGGAAGAAGGTAGGGGAGGGTTGGAATTAAGGGGGCAACTAAAATGGGAGGATGGGTGGAGGCCACAACATGATGAAAAATGATAGCAAATAAACCCTGGTGGGCGGGAGTAGAATGTTTCTTATGGGCACTATGAATTGTCAACCTGATGGATTGGTAAAGGAAGGTTGGGAAGTTCATGGGCTTGAAACCCCATATATGGTTAACAAGGGATTAGTGGAAGCTAAAGAGGATTTTTTTAGGGTCATCATAGGATTTGAAGCTAAAATTCTATATAAACAATGATATCCACAAATTTTCTTCAAAACAAAATAAACTACAAGTGATTTGCTTACCCCAATTAATAAATTTTGTTTTTTGAAAAAATCATGATTTGAAAATTTGTCTTCATATGATTTATCTCCATGACGATTACAATGACAAATATCCCTTATTTATATACCCATCTTCTAATTCTACTTTGGGGAGTTGACTACTAATATATTATTATAATATAATATAATATAATATAATATTATAATATAATGTTATAATATAATATAATATTATAATATAATTAACCTTGGGTTATGTGTGGCCCATACCAACCCTTATACAATATAATATCATATCCCTATATACCTATTCCTAGGTACCCTAACACAAGAAAACGAATGAGTCTACTCATATTATTGATTTGTTCTTTCAAGAAATTGTAAGATAACATGTTTTTTTGAAAAACACCAAATAGATATGTAAAGTTTGGTCACTTTTGGTATACCTTGTAGAATAAATTGGTTACCAAATTAAGCTTTAGCTCAAATTATTACTTGTAAACAAATGGACAAACCAAATTTATGAATATAAATCTTGGGAGTTTGCTACAATTTCTATTTGGAAAGAAACTGAAGTTATGGGATACAATATTGGCATAGGCAGAGTTTGCATATAAAAATTCAATAAATATAAGCATTACTAAAACTCCATTCTAGATTATGTATAAAATTCATTCAAGAGGAGTAGATGAGTTATAGGGTACAACTAATTTGTAGAGACCAAGTGCAATAGCAGAGGACTTTGCTTACTACATCCAATATTTACATTAGGAAGTGAAGGTTGATTTAGAAAAATGCTATAAAATACAAACAACATATTGGTCTCAAGAAAAGGACACAAGAATTCTAAGTGGAAGACTTGGTTTTGGCACATTTGTGGAATGAAAGATTACTAAAAGGTACGTATAACAAACTAAATTGAAAGAATATTGGATCTTATAAGGTTTTGAAGTTCACAGCAAATGCCTATGGAATTGAACTCCTAGAATGGGTAGACATCTCACCAATTTTTAATGTGGTAAATTTATATCCATATTATGACAAATCCATGTATGGTAATGAAGACATTGCACCTAAATTTCTAGTGAATGAATGGATAGTACAATTACTATAAAGGGAATGGGATTAATTAGAGGCAGTGAGAGACTCTAGAGTGGCCAAAAGAATAAGAGGTAAAATATATTATGTTTATTTGGTCAAGTGTAAGAATCAATCAATTGAAATAGTGATGTGGATGAATGCTTCCAAGATTGCTATATGGCATACTAGTTGTTGATTTTGAGAAATATTTCTAAGCTTTTCTCTTGAATTATTTTCTCTTACCCAAGTATGATGCATGGCATCTAATGTGTAAATATTGATAATTAATTATTTTTGAAATGGTTGGTGAACTATTTGAGAAACTTCCCACCCTTGATTATATGAGAGAAAAGGAAGCAAAAATGGTGTAGGGAAAAAACTTTAAGAGGACAATAGATCTAAAAATAGAATATATGAGAAGGATAAGGGAGAGAGAATGATTGGTAGAAATATAATAAGGTAGAGGGATGAGTTTATGTTTGATTTCTAGAAACTATTGAACTAATAATAATTTATTATATTGCAGATTGTAACCATTGATTTATAAATGTAGTATAAATTCATAGAAAATGTAGAGACTGCTACATCATTTCAAATAAAAGAACCTATATGGCTTAGAGATACACTTAAGGATTTAAAACTAAAGCAAATGCCAAATATTACTACTACAAGACATAAAACTCATAACGAGAATAAATAAGGGATTGATAATTCCTGTAACATAACCTACAACTACTCAAAATGCTTTAAGTCATTCAAAATGAAAGACAACCATGGAATCAAAATATGCAACATTAATGTGTTGGAACAAATAATCCAATTTTAGGATTATATTGCAATTTCACCTAAGTATAAAGGTGAATAATAAAATTAGGTATATAGGCTTTAATATAAATTAAATATATAGGTATTTAATTTATATTTATTAATATGTATATATACCTAGGTTAGACTAATATATTTTAGGTATATGGATAAAATAAATATATACCTATATTTATTTTATCCTACACCTTAATATTAATATTCCTACAATTACTAGATTAAAATAATCTCAATATCTAGTCTAACTCTAGTCAATTCAAAGTCAAAGGTGACATGGCATGAGACTTGAGTGTGGTGGCATGTGTGGGGCACATAATGGCATGTGGCATAGGTGTGGTGGCATGTGCCATGAGTGTGGTGGCATGTGGTATAAGTGTGGTGCCACATGATATAGGTATGGTGGTACATGCTGTGGAGATTTTCCTCCATAGCTAATTTCCAATAATAGGATATCCCAACCTATATATTTGGGTTGAACTCCTTGTGTTAAAACAATGCTAACTATACAGAGCAAAACAGTATGAGCCAACTAGGTGAGCTAACTATGAAACACTATTGTTTACTTGATACATTGGTTATTTACACCAATCATATTTGAGGAAAAAGGCTTGTATATTTTGTTGAAAATAATATAAAATTGGAGAAACGATTTTGGTCATGGTTTTTCCCTTTATAGGATTTTCCACATTATATTGGTGTTATTTATGTGGTTTGATTTATTTCTATATTACCTTACATTTTAAAATTAAAACTTATTAAACTTTATGTTATGTACATCTGTGTAATATATACTTGGCATACTAATAATTTGTTGCTTGAGTTTGTTTTAATCCACTGCATTTTGGGAGATTTTGCTTACTTCCTCCCCCTTCATAATGAAAATAAAACATGGAATTTGGTTGATCTACCACAAGGAAATAAAGTAGTAGGATGTAAGTGGGTCTACAAGATAAAATATAAAGCATATGGTTCTCTTGATAAATACAAAGCTCGATTAGTTGTAAAAGGATATACTCAAATAGAAGGAATAGATTATGAAGAAATATTTGCACCAACAACAAGAATGACTACTATTATAATAATTTGTGCTTTAGCAACACATCATGGATGGAAAATTCATCAAATGGATGTAAAATATGCATTTCTTGATGGTGATCTTGAAGAAGAGGTATATATGTCACAACTAGAAGGATTTGTGATCAAAGGATAGGAACAAAAGGTTTGCAAGTTAAAAAAATCCTTATATAGCCTAAAGCAAGCACCAAGAGCATGGTATATAAAGATTAATAATCATTTATTACAACATAATTTTAAAAGAAGTTATCAAACCCAAATATCTACATGAAAAATATTAGACATAAAAAAATAATTCTTATAGTATACATTGATGATATAGTAATCATAGGAAGCTCAAAAATTTTGATATATGAAGTAAAAAGGGATCTAGAAAAGGATTTTGAAATGAGATATTTGGGGCTTCTTAATTATTGTCTTGGTTTGGAAATCTATCAAACTGAAAACAATATCATAACATAGACAAAGTATTCAAAATGATTACTTAAAAAGCACATGATGAATAGTTGTAAACCCAAAGATACTCCCATGGAGCAAGAATTGTAACTGTCAAGATATGATGAGACACCTATAGTTTTAACCACTATCTATCTTCAATTAGTTGTAAGCCTTCTATACTTAAAAAATACTAGACAAAATATAGTTTTTGTTGTAAATTATCTTTCAAGGTTTATGCAATAACTTAGAGAAAGTCAATGGAAAGTCATAAAAATAATACTACAATATATTAACAAGATTGTAGAATATATACTAACATATAAAAAGGATGATGAAAATTTTTCTCTATAGAGATATTCAAATTCTGATTATGTCGGAATGATAGAAAATCTACATCAGGCTATATTTTTTATCTTAGTTCAAGACCTATTTCTTGGTGTAGTAAAAACATATAGTAGCACTTTCATATACAAAAGTAGAATATTGTGCAACAAAATATGTAGTGTGTGAAACACTATGGTTAAAATAAATATTATCATATATGGAAATCAGAAGAACTACAATGATAAGTTGTGATAATCAAGGAGTACTTAATCTAATAAAAATTATTATTATTCATGAAGAAGCAAAACATATTGAAGCTCAATGTCATTTTATCAAGGATCATATTCAAAATCGTCATATCCAATTGAAACACGTGTCTACTAAATATCATCTTATAGATATTTTTACAAGAGCACTTGCTAGAAATAAATTTTAGATGTTCTAGAATCATCTATGTAGATCAGGAGAATTTTACATCAAATAATGTAATAGAGGGGAATATTAGGGAATATTGCATTATTTTATATATTGGGATGAGCAGGATGTGTGCATGTGTCATGCTAAGAAGACTGAGAGTCTTGTATACAAGTGGTAAGATAAGAATTAAAAGATCATGTGGAAAGCAATAGTAATTTGAAGAGTTATCTTGTATAGTTATATTATGGAGACAAAGCTCCATAACTTGTATTGAGTGTAGAGAATATCTCAAGATTGTATTTTAGATTATTGAATAATATTGTATCTTTTCAATATTTTTGGTTTATAGAGATTTGTATACATTGATATTATTTTGTAATTAAATTTTTATTATTACTATGACATTTAATATTATGGCTATTTTATATTGGGACCTATGATATTTTGTGGTAGTAAGGCTTAAAAAAACAACAAGAACACATTGAGAGGGGCCACAAAAATCCCTTTTCATAAGGTTATCCTAGGATAAATTTCTTCTATGGACTACTAGCCAAACAAACATTTTGACTTTATGAATGCTTGGGCTATCCCAAATATCTCTTCATATTATTGCAAGTCTTATTTTTATGGTGCTTTACATTATATCCACTTCCTATTGAGTATTCCCCTAAATTATTCAACACCTAAATCAACTTATCCTTGGCTACCCTCGAAATAATCATAGTTATATTTCTATTCAACTACCTCTTAGAATCAATGTCTTGTATACTTGTAAAAAATCTTCTTTCCATTTGTATCTTCGATCTTGATCCTTGTACAAAATGTTTGAAACACTATCACCATATTTTTCTTGAAGTAATCTCATCCAAGTTTTCAAAATTGGATCTATATTGAGTGGTTTTTTATCACACCAAGTATCCATCCAAATAGATTTTTTTCTCTAGTTCCCACCACCCATCTTAAACCTTTAATCACTAAATCAATAGATTTTTTAAACCATTCCAAAGTGCAGAACCATTTGGTAGAGAGAATGCAGTAAATATTAAGCTTGGGTCATTAGGCTCAACATACTTACTTAGAATAATTTTTTCCCATTGTCTTTGAATCTCTTTGTACAATCTCCATATTATTTTTCCCTTAAGAGCTAAGTTTTCATCCATAAGAACTCTTAAACTGAGACCTCTCCTATTTTTATCATCACACACCTTGATTCATTTCACCAAAGGAAATTTCCTTGTATCATGTAAACTTGACCACAAATAGTATATAATGACATATAATGTGTTGGAATAGCCTGTAATACTGAATAAATTAGATGCACTCTTCATGATAACTATAACCATCTACCTTTTCATGCTAGTAGTTTATTTTGAAGTTTACTTATAACTGGATTCCATAATTCTTCCTCATTCTCCCTTCAAATAATGGTATCCCTACATTTGCTAGCAAATTTGCCTCCTCCATTTGAAGTAACCTACAAATTCTTGCTTTGATTTTAGCTGGAGTGTTTAGGAAGTAAATTTTGGATTTTTTCCTATTAAATTTTTCCTTGATGCTCTTTCATATTCCTTTAATAAGTTATTCAAATCTCTAGCCTCATTTATCCTTGCCCTTCAAAAAAGGGTTGTATCATCTACAAATTGTTGATGGGTGATGTTGTCAATGTTATTACTAGCCCTAAGTCCACCTATAAGCCCATATGTGTTAACATTATTCAATTTTCTACCTAGAACCTTTGCCACAATAATGAACATATATGGTGATAGAGGATCTCCCTATCTAAGGCCTCTCTTGGCTATAAATGATTCTATTACTAACCCATTTACCAACACTAAATATGAAACTATAGAGATATAAGCTTTAATCCATCTAACCCATTTCTTCCCAAATATAAACTTTTCTAATACTTTAAAAATAAAATTGCATTTAACCCTATCATAGGATTTACTCATATCAAGTTTTAAGATCTTTGTTTTCTCTTTTCTTGAAGTTGTTGAATGTATAACTTCATTAACTACTATGATCCCATCCAAAATCTCTTTCCATTTCACAAATACTCCTTGCTATTCTAAAATAATTCTATCTAACAGTGGCCTTAATCAATTCACCATAATTTTGGAGATAATATTATATGTCATATTACATAGGCTTATGGGTCTAAATGAATCAAACAATTCAGCATCCTTCTTTTTTGTAATTAGGGTAAGATATGTTTCATTTGTTTTATAAGGTATGTATTGTTTTACTCTAAATTGTTCCATTACCACCAATAAATAATCCTTGACTATATCCAAATTATGTTGGTAAAATATTATAGATATCCCACATAAACCTGGGGATTTATCCTTATTAAAAGAGAAAAGAGCTAAATAAAATTCTTCTAGAGTAATAGGCTCCATCAGTTTCCTATTTTCTTCATTCGTTATAACTGAAGGTACTTCTTGAAGAATTTTATAATTAAGAACTTCAAAATCCTCTGATCCTAGAATATCTGGATAAAAAGACCTTATCTCTTTTCTAATCTCACTCTAGTATTCAATCCAAACCCCTTCTATTGATTTAATTCTACTACTTTTGGAAGTTGATCTTTATACTATAGCCATCCTATGAAAAAACATTATATTTTTATCTCGTTCTTTTAACCAAGTCTATCTTGATTTTAATATTTAAAATGTATATTCCTTACTCAAAATATTATGATATTCGCTAAGCAACTCCCTTTCCTCTAATATTGGATTTTTATAATTACCTTTTTAGAGTTTTGAAATTTTATAATTTATTTCTTCTTCCTTCTAAAAAATGTTTCCAAGAGTGTTCTTGTTCCATTCTTTATATCTAGATATCATTGATTTAATTTGTTTTGGAACTACATACATCCCACTATATCCTAAAGAATTCCATGTTTGTTCTATCATATCAACAAATTGAGGATGATCTTCCCACATCTACTGATATTTAAAATTTTATATTTTTTAATTCACTTACCACCATTTTAAATCTTATTGGCCAATGATATAGATCAACCCTTGTTAAGGTATTAATTTTAGCACAAGTTTTTTCATATAGCCAATGATCTAAGAGTATGCATCTATCTAATTTTTCTACTATTATGTTTTGGCCTCTTTTATTGTTGGTCCATGTTTATTTTTCTTCTTCAAATTCAACCTTCCATAGATTATTGTTTTGAATAAAATCTGAGAGATCTCTCATAATTTGGGTTAATTTCCTAATTCTCCCAAATTTTTCATCCAACTTGGTTATGGCATTAAAATATCCTATGATCATGAATCATATTTCTTGGTCTTTACTTATCATAAAGGTTTTAATCCCACTCCAAAATTCTAATCTACCTAATTGAGTTGTAGTTCCATAGGTATTGATAAGGATGAAATAAATATATACAAAGTAGCATGTGACTAAAGAGGCTATTTCTAGTTTTACGAATGGTTACACATGAGGTTCTAGTAGGATTCCAACAAGTTAGAATTCTCCTACCACTCCTTCTGAATCCATAGCATCCTCTCACATCTCGCCCATACTACTTTCATAGTTTTTGAAACTTCTTTTGTTATTTTAGTTTCTTGGATACAAATAATACCAGTTTTATTACTTAAATAAAGGTCCCTAATACACCTCTACTTTAAGGGTGCATTAGCACCCCTTATATTCCATGAGATGATAATCATGTCTCATTAGGGGCTATTGGCCCTGCCTACAAATTGTAAATATCATTTTGTTTTTTGGTAAAGAGAAGTTCAACAAACTTAGTTTGTGTTCCTTTCTCTATGTTTTATCTTGGTTCCTTGGATCTTGCTTTATAATTTGAGGGTTTTCCTCTTTTTTCCTTACCTGTATTAGGAGTAGGTCTTATTATTCTATTCCTTAATATTTTTTCACAAATTTTTCATCAGATTTATCCTCTCCTAGATCTGCTATAGAAGCTTTTGACTTGTCCTACTCATTTTCAAGTATTTTCTTATTAATGGCAGAGATATTAACTTCTAAAACTGCATTTTCTTTACCAAGTTTTCTCCTAAATAGTGCATGCTACTTCAAGAGAACATTCAAAATCTGATGAGAAACATTCCTTAGATTCATCAATAATGTTCATCCCTAAATCAAGATAATACTAAATAGATGATTCCTTGTAAATATGTTGATCTTGTTGTACTGTGTCCTCTAAGTTTTGATCTACTTTTTCTTCATAGGCTAAAGCCTCAAAAAAATTGGTATTTCTTCCAATATCCTTCCGTACTGGTCTCCACTTTTTATTTTCTTTAATTTTTCTAGATATAGTTTTTAGAAGTTGAAAACCATCATCCCTATCCATTTGTAATTTTCTCTTGTGGTTTTATACATATTATTTTGTTGGGCTCTTCTTAGGGCATGATCTCTCAATATGCCCCACATCATGACATCTTCTACATCTGAAATATATGTTTTCATAATCTATGGTTTGGGTCCACATCTTATCCATGTACTTAAAAATGATTGATTCTGGTAAAACTTTACTTGTTATGAATATTACATTATTTGGTACATGCTAATGTAACCCCATGGTACCTCCATGATACAATTGTAAATATATAATAGACTATTATTGAGTCTATAGTTTAGAGTGTGATTTATATTTTATGTAAGTGTTAATGCACAATAAATGCACGTGTCATGTAAGTTAGAGTGCAAGTGTATATTGAGAGAATGTGCATGAGTGTCATGTATGTAAATATGTAAATATGTAATGTGAGGATGTGTACAAGTGTCTTAGTTTAGGAGTGCATGTAGAAGTGTAAGAGTCATGCTTATGTGTGCAAGTGTTTTAGGGTCAAATAAAGTGAAGAGTCTTGTATGCAAGTGGCAATATGATAAGCTAAGATTCATGGGAATTTTCATATGGAGATAAATAGTCAAGTATATGAAGAATAATATTACTATGACTATATTATGGAGATAATACTCGATGAGAGATAAAGTAAAAGGAATTAACAAGAATAAGAATTATATCTGAGATCCAATTTGGAATAAATATTATATACATTTTTGAGCAATTAATATTGTAAGTTTTCTTCATACATAGTTCATGAATGATTCAAGATATTTACGTTCATATTTGATTATATAAATGAATGTTATTTTCTTTATTATATAGGGTTTTATATACATATTAATTTGTTGATATTATTATTATGATCTTTAATATTGTGGTTATTTTATATTGGGACCTATGATATTTTGTGGTAGTGAGGCTTAAAAATCCAACAATGGTATTAGAGCTACCACCTGACTCTATCCAGTTTCATAGAGTTATTTGTTAGCCACCACTATTAATTAACTTTGTCCACTTGATAAAGTTAATTTAGAGTTTGTCCACTTTGAAGGTAGTACAGACTTAGAATATAAGTTTATTGAGTAGAAAAGGCTAGGGTATTTCCACCTGGTTGAAGAAAAACTAGTGAAGACTAGGACTCAACTATATTGATAAAAATATGCCAATTTAAGAAGAAAAGTTGAACAGTTTGATAAATAAAGCCAACTTAGAAGAAAATTTGGACATTGAATATTGAGGCAAATCCAACTCAGAAGATATTTGCCCATTCAAGAACATTCAAAGCCACCCTAACATTGATATTGGGTTCTCTAGTAAGGAGTAGAATCATATTGGGCTCTTATGTGCGACCTAATACATTGAATTTTTCAAATTAATAGAGAAGAAACATATCTAAAAATATTGAGAAGCTTCTTACATAGATAGAGAAGAATTTTAGCTTCTAGATAAAGAAGAAGACAAAGCATAGAGAAAGAGAAGAAGCAACAAATAGGTATAGATAAAGTAGTAGTATGAGATAAATAAAGAGAACAGAGAGAAGAAGCAGAGCACAAAAGTAAGAATAGAGAAGCCTACATTGAAATTCCAAGAGACCTACATACTAAAATAGGCCCAAGAGGTCTGTTTAGTAAAAGAGGCCTAAGAAGGCCTGCATTGAAGAAAAGGCTCGAGAAGGCATACATTGAAGAAAATGCCTGAGAAGGCCTAAATTCAAGAAATTACTTGAGAAGGTCTATATTAAATAAAATAGATCTAAGAGGCCTACATTATAACAGAGGTCCAACAGGACAACAATATTGAAAAAGCTCATAAGTAAAAGCTTATAGAAGTAAAGAATCACAAATTGTTTACGTAAAAGCTTACGTAAGATATTTGTAGAATCATTACAAAGAAAGAATAAGCTAAAGAATGAATACAATGCTAGAGCAATCAAAGCATTCAAAGAAAAAATAAGACATTCTAAGCCAAAGAAAGCACAAGTATATGTTAGAGAAAGCACATTGGATTTAGTGTGATGAGGCCTGGAAATGCCTCAATCATAACATGTTTTGAACACTGAAATTGCCTACAAACTCTTATGTTTAATCTAATATGCTAGTTAAGTTAATTCAAAATGTTGTGTATTAACTATTTGCATGATAAATGTATCTGAAATACTATATTCTGATTTTTACAGCTTTTTGCATAAGTTTTATGTTGTTTTGTTATGACTTGCTAAATGAGATATGCTTAGATTGATAGCAGCATTTCACTAATCATGTTTTGATATGTCTCAAGCATTTGTTTTACCTAAATCTGGCAACAGTGCAAGTAAACTGTTACTGTGCAGCAAAAACTGGCTTTTCCCATGTAAATTCTAGCCAACTACCAATGAATGGCAAGGCATGGAATTCACATGTGGAAAGAGATGAAGACCATTGGAATCTGATCCTGAGAAGTAACCCACATGAGAAATGCAGAGGAAATCATTTAAGGAGCCCACATTTGTTCATTCCGAAGTCTCTTCGAAATGAACAGATATCTTCGGAATGAGAAAACACAGTGTCTTCGAAATGAGCGGATCTTCGGAATGAGAATTGCAGTATCTTCGGAATGAGCGGATCTTCGGAATGAGAATTGCAGTATCTTCGGAATGAGCCACTTATCTTCGAAATGAAAATAGAATGTGCTTTTTGACTTGTTGACCGAATTTTGACGCTGGAAAAAGGGAAATAAATATTGAAAAGGGTAAGGGAAAATATCTCAGATCTGACTTTGCCGTCCTTGCCGACCAAAGCCACCATTTATGGAAAGATCAAGTTTGATCTTCTTCTAGGATAAAACCAGGAATTGTTGCAGCATAATAGGATTAGATCTTTTGAGATATTCTCAGTTGTCAGTAGATCTTAGGACATCTATAAATATGGCTCCCGTTCAGGTTGAGCTAGAAAGGAGATAGAGAAAGCAGAAAGTAGAGAAATATAGGAGAAAATAGGCAATAATTAGAGAAGTGACTGTTATAGTCCTGTAACAGGTTTTCAATAGAATTATTGTAATCATGTTCTTGAATCAATAAAGTGTACTATTTCTATTTCATATTGCTTGTAAATGAGTGTGAGTAAGATCTAGAGAGAGAGAGACTCATACCTTCTTCTGGACAAGGAGGTTGGCCACTTCCGGACCTAGGAGGAGGACTAACAACAGGTTTTTATTCTGATTTTGCTGTAGCATAATGAGTTGTAGAACTTGTCATTTCATTCCTTTGTAAACAACTAATGATATTTGCAATCTTAGCTTATTTTATGTTTTGTGATTAATGGTTTGGTTGTAATCTCCACTTTCAATAAAGCTTTCAATTTATTGCAGACTGTCATTTCTAGAATTTACTATTTTCTGTAATTTCTTGCATTTTATGTTTTGCTGTCAACCCCTGCATAGAAGATTGACAACCTTCTATTACAGAGCCTTGACAGGGTTTCATTTCCATGCTATAAGTAGGTTTCCATTGCTGCAAAAGTAAATAGATTTCCTTTCTGCAATTATAATCAGACTTCTAATTCTGCAACTGTTATTTCTGCAACATAATTAGGTCTCATTCTGCAATTGTAATTAGGATTTCATTTCTGTAGTTAATGATTAGTTTCCATTTTTGCAACTTAGATTAAGGTTTAATTCATGCAATTTAGAGATAGGAATGTCCTAAATCCCCCACACAATCGGTTTCACCAATAAGACCTGTTGCTCTAGATTGACCTAAGTTATAACCCTGTTCACCCCTTCTTCCATAGATAGCCTTGTACACTACCCTGGATTGACAAATTCATTGAGAATTAATGATGTGTATAATGACTACGCATCATTTTGGCACCATTGCCAAGGAATTGTGTTGCTAGAAGGTAACAACAGTCCAATAGTTGTTAATTAGACTAAGCTGTGAAGATTCAGGATAAAATCTGAATAGAACAACTGGTTAAAGTAACAACTATTGACCTATAATTTATGTCATTTAAGAGTAAACATGAATGAGTAAGTCTAGGGATGAAAAAGGTAGAATTACCCAAAAGGATCCCTGGCTTGTTCCATTAAGGAGATCTTCATGCCTAAGGGGTGAATCACCTGTGTTTGAATTACCAAAAATATTGAAAGAAAAATCACCAGTCTCACCATCATTAGAACATTCTGAGAAAGAAAAATCACCAGTCTCATCATCATTAGAACATCCTAAGAAAGAAGAATCATCAGACTCATTATCAACAGAGGGTCTTGGACCTCTTGAGAGAGAAATTTGGATAGGTTTAACTAAGGAACAGGAAACTATGGCAGAAGGAGGCAATCTAGATAGAGATGGCCAACATGGCTATGTCCATAATGAAGGAGATGATCAAGATATGCCCCAACCTTCTAGAACATTTGAATATCCTATCCATTTGAATCCAACACAAAACTCTCCCATGAAAACTATTTCACCTTCAGTACTTCCAACCTTCTGAGGTGTTGTATCTGAAGATCTTGATCAGTTTTTGTTTGAATTCAAGGTAGTGTGTCAAACCTATGATTATGTAAATGACAATCAGAAACTTAAGGTTTTTCCCTCAACACTCAAGGACTCAACATTACGCTGGTTCATGAGCTTAGAGCCAAATTCCATCCGAACTTGGGATCAAATGGAAACTATGTTTTTAGACAAATATCAAGAGTATTGCCATGTAAGGAATAGGAAAGATGAGTTATTCAGGATTAAATAGGAAGATGATGAAACATTAGAAGACTATCTTGATAGGTTCTCCTTTGTTCAAAGGAGATGTGGACTTGTAGAACCAGAGTTATGCAAAACCATATTTTTGAGAGGATTACAAGATGAATCCAGAGATGTATTGGATTTGATGGGAAAATGGGATGTAAATACTCTCAGTAATGAGGAAATTGTGGATCTCTATAGGAATTACTCTCGCAATAAGTAGGGAAGAAGAAAAAAGAGTACAAATGGCACTGATGTGAAGGAATTAATAGAGGAACTTGCAAATTTTAAAACTGATATTCTAGTGCAATTAAACACAACTTTGGGGGAAATGTCTGCAAAAGCAAAAACCATAGAACCTTTGGCAATTTATTGCCCAAGATGTAGAAATAAACATGCTTTGCAGGAATGTCCTTTGAATAAAACATCTATCTCAGCCATTTGTAGTATCTATTCAAAGAAGCATTCAACTGATAAATGCCACCTGCTACCACAACTCAAAACTATGTTAGAAAATCAGATTGAGGAACTCAACTATGTTGGACAAAAACAAGGAGGAAATTTCTCTCAAAACCAAAATCCCCCTCGTTTTCCTACAAATTGGGGGCATAATCCCTGGACTATGCCTTGGGGACAATCATAACCACCCCAACGTCCTTGGAATTATCCTCAATGGACAAATTCCCAAGAATGGCCACAAACAAATTGGAGTAACTTAGCCTGGAATCAGAATCGAATAACCCATCATGGAATAAACAAAACAATAACCCATCATGGAATCAAAAAACCTGAATCAAAGAATAACCCATCATGGAATCAAAACAACCCATCCTGGAATCAGAATCAGACTAATCCACATTGGATGCAAAATCAACCATAATGGAGTCAGCAATACCAGTCCTATCCAAGGCAACAAAGAAATCAAGGTCAAAATCAGCATTTGCTGCCTGCACCTAATCAAAATTTTCAAGAAAAATAGAACCAACCATAACAAACACAATAGGTGAAACAACCTCAACTTCCAGCTCAATCAGTCACTAATCCAAATAGCATGAGACAGGCATCCCCTGTCTATGTGGCTGAAGTTGAAGAAAATGTTGAAATAAATGTTATTGATTGTAGTAACATCCAACTTCGTTCAGGAAAAGTTGTACCTGAACCTATTTCAAATAAAAGCAAGGAAAATGAAGAGCAAGAACCTTTGGAACCAGTTAGAGTTGAACCAACAATAGAGAAAGAAGAAGAAAAAATAGAACCACAGGCAGAACAATTACCTTCATCAAGGATAATTCCATATCTTGAAAGATTCAATACCACAACAAAAAATTCTGAGTCAGACCTGGTCAAGGAACTTAAAAAGTTAACTATATCATTGCCCTTATTGCAAGCCATTAAGGATATACCAGTGATTAAAAGTACTATCCGAGATTTGTGCATTAGAAGAGCAGGAAGAAAAAAGAAAGCATTTCCCAAGACTGTTCAGGTTGAAGGAAAGATAGTTGATCTCTTGTCTGGAAAACTAGTACCTCCAAAGTATAGTGACCCAGGAAGTCCAGTTATCATAGTTACTATAGGTTCAGTACCAATATCAAATGTCTTAGTAGATCTAGGAGCTGCAATAAATGTCATGACCAAGGATATAATGAAACAATTACAGCTCAAACATCTCAGCCCCACATTTACAGTTTTAGAAATGGCTGATAGGTCAGTTGCAAAACCTGAAGGTATCATTGAAGATGTTCCTATAGAAGTTTCTTCTTGGGAATTCCCTATAGATTTTTTGGTTTTACAACCAAGAAATTCAACACATGGATATCCCATCATTTTGGGAAGACCTTGGCTTGCAACTACAGCAGCCTTCATAGACTGCAGATCTAGAAAAATGACTATTTCAAATGGTATTGATCTAAAATAGATCTCTCTGTATCCTCCTGCAAAACCCTCCAACAATTTTTTAGGTCAGTTATGGTTTCCTGATTCAGATGAAGAATCAGAGGAGGTTATTTCCACACTAGCCACCTTGGTAGTAAGGGAACACACAAAAGACCTCCATGACACAGAAAATTTAGAAAATGAAACTATCCTAATGAATGTTCTGCATGAACAAGGGTTAGAAGAGGAAGCAGTAAATATCCATCAATTGTTAAGGAATGAGGAGAACCAAAATTTTGAAGGTGAACCATCTGTACTATCATAGGAAAACTCTGTTTCACTACCACATGGGTGGCACCATCACCTAATTTTTCCTTCTCACTGTTCCATACAGGATATGCTTCCATCAGGAAGTAATGAAATAGAAACTTCTTATTTCCTCCCATCTCAGTAGTGTCCTCTTAACTCCCTAATCACTAGGTATGAAGAAGTGAGTTCAGTCCTTCCAAATACAAAACAAATAGAAGTCCAGCCAGGAAAATTACTGAACATTAACAACTGGCTTACTAGGGAAGAGGAAGAAAAATTGATAGCTGTCTTGCAGAAGCATGTTTATGCTTTTGCTTGGGACTATAAAGATATGTCAGGAGTTCACCCTGATATATGCACCCACAAAATTTATACTGAAGAAGTCAAGCCAGTAAGACAACCCCTAGAGAAGACTGAATCCTGCCCTAAGAGATATTGTAAAGGAAGAAATTGAAAAACTTCTGGAGGTAGGATTCATTTACCCAATTTTTGATAGCCAGTGGGTCTCTCCATTGGTTATAGTTCCTAAGAAAAATGGAAAAATGAGAGTATGTGTAGACTATAGAGAGCTGAATAAAGTGACATACAAAGACCATTTTCCATTACCTTTCATAGATCAGGTGTTAGATACCCTTGCTGGAAAGAAATACTTTTGTTTTCTTGATGGATTTAGTGGATATAATCAAATTCAGGTTGCACCTGAAGATCAAGAGAAAACAACCTTTACCTGTCCATGGGGAACATTTGCCTATAGGGTTTTACCTTTTGGTTTGTGTAATGCCCCAGCAACATTTCAGCGAGCAGTTTTAGCAATTTTTTCTGATCTCGACTACCAACAGTGTTGAGATATACATGGATGATTTCACAATATGCGGACAGACTTTTGACTTTACATTAGAAAACCTTGACAAAGTTTTAGCTCACTGTGAAACATACCAGTTATCCTTGAATCCAGAAAAATGTTTTATGATGATGGAGGAAGGAATAGTTCTTGGTCATCACATCTCTCCTCAAGGAATCCAGGTTGATCCAAAGAAGGTGGAAATTATCAAGAATCTTCTTCCTCCTAAAACTCAGACTAATGTCAAAAGCTTCCTAGGACACATTGGTTTTTACCGCAGGTTTATTCCCAGCTTTAGCACAATAGCCAATCCCATGTTTGCCCTATTGACTAAAGATTCTAAATTTTCCTGGACTGCAAGGTGTCAGGAATCATTTGAAGCTCTGAAAGAGAAATTAGTAACTCCACCTATGTTAAGAGGACCTAATTGGACATTACCATTTCACATACAGATTGATGCTTCCAATACAACAATTGGAGCAACATTGGGACAAATTGACAATGGTGAACACTATGCCATCTACTACATTAGCAAGAATTTGATAGGAGCTGAGAAAAATTATACCACAACTGAGAAAGAATTCTTGGTAGTAATTTATGCCATCAACAAATTCAGGCATTACATCACAGGTTATCAAATATTTATTCACACAGATCACACAACCATTAAGTATTTGATGAATAAGCCTATGGTAAGTGCAAGAATTATTCGTTGGTTACTGTTGCTACAAGAATTTGATATCACTATAATCAACAAACTAGGAAAAGCTAATGTTGTAGCAGATTTCTTGTCCAGATTAC
This sequence comes from Wollemia nobilis, assembly GCA_028583015.1. Classification (NCBI taxonomy): domain Eukaryota; kingdom Viridiplantae; phylum Streptophyta; class Pinopsida; order Araucariales; family Araucariaceae; genus Wollemia; species Wollemia nobilis. The sequence continues at coordinate 4,489,078 of JAQPPZ010016414.1, read as the reverse complement.
AGAACACAGATGAAGGGGAATTAGTTGAAGACACCTTTCCTGATGAAAAATTATTTGCTATATCAGTCCAATCACCTTGGTTTGCAGATATAGCCAATTACTTGGTCACAGGGAAAGTTCCTCCACATTTCACTTCAAAACAGAAAAAACAATTGATCAAACAGAGTTCTTCTTTTGAATGGATTAAGGGTATACTTTTTAAGTGCAGCCTTGACCATGTGTTACGTAGGTGCATCCGAAAGGATGAGGTGTATGATATCCTTAGGGCTTGTCATGATGAACCCTCAGGTGGACACTACTCTGTAAAAAGCACAATTAGGAAAATCTTAGGGATAGGATATTATTGGCCATCTCTTCACAAGGATGTGAAAAAGTACATCAGGCATTGTGATGCATGCCAAAGAATGGGGAAACCCACTCATACAAATGAAATGCCACTGCAGCCTCAATTGGTTTTAGAGCCATTTGAGAGGTGGGGGCTTGATTTTGTAGGACCTATTGATCCACCTTCTCAAGGAAAGGTGCATATTCTAGTATGCACTGATTACTTGACAAAGTGGGTAGAGGTGCGTGCTTTCAAACATGCTCATGAAGAGAAGGTCATTGATTTCTTGTATACTCAAATTTTTTAGAGATTTGGAGCTCCCCGGTCTATCACCACAGACCAAGGACCCCAATTTGCATCTAAAGTCATTGAGGCATTTACAGAATTATATGAAATCAAACATAGAAAATCATCACCTTATCACCCACAAGCAAATGGCCAGGTTGAGGTAACAAACAGGGAACTAGAATGAATCTTAACAAAAATAGTAGCTTTTCATAGGAGAAACTGGCTAGATAAATTACCTGAAGCAGTATGGGCTTACAATACTACTTGGAAATCCACTACTGGATTCACACCTTATGAACTAGTCTTTGGTAAAAAGCCCCTCTTACCTATTGAATTTGAGCTACTAACACTACGCACAACATTGGAAATTGGAATTGAATTGTCACAGGCACAGACATACAGGATTCTGTAGACTGAATGCATTGGATGAACTTAGGTTGGATGCTCTGCACCAAACTGAAGTAATTCAGGAGTAGAGGAAGTTGTGGCATGACAATCACATTCAATAGAGGAAACTTCAACAAGGAGATTGGGCTTTACTATTTGATTCTCGCTATGAGGACTTCCCTGGAAAGCTGAGAACTAGATGGCTTGGACCTTACTGGATTGAAGAGGTATTTGACAATGGAGCAGCTCGTTTATCTCCTATTGATGGGTCATAGAGAAAGTTGGTAGTGAATGGACATCGCCTCAGGGTGTACCATACACCTCCGACTAAAGAGGAATTCTTGCAGTAGCTTGACAGTTTGGATACACAATAGGTGGAAGAAATTTCCTCTTCCACTTCAAAACAATCAGCATGATCATGGATTTCAAGAAAAAAATAGAAAAATACAAAAAAATCAAAAAAAGTAGAAAACAAAAAGATGAATAAATTCTGATTATGAATTCCTTCATGGGCATGATTTCAGGGAAATCATGAATTCCTTCATGGGCATAGTCAGAATCAAGAAAAAAAAAGAGAAAAGGAGAGGTAAAAAAAAAAAAAAAAAGAGAAAAATGAATAACTCAACAGTGAAAACCTTTTCCAAGGCACTACTGGGTTGGTATGCATGAAAACCAGTTTTCTGGCATGCATAACCTTGAAAATTTTTGAACCATCATTGTACAAATTCACCAACTGCACTTGTTTTGAAATATTGCAGAAAATCTCAGCAGAACATCAACAAAAGCAGTCATCTTTCAAAAACTTGCATTAACTTGTTTTAATCAGGTATATATTTCTTACATTTCTTCATTGTAAATGATTGGTATATAGTATATAACAATTAACCATTAGCATAAAAGGTATCCATAAGAGTTGGCATACTTAAAACATGTTTTGAGAATGAGAATATTGATTTCTGCCTAATCTTCGAAACAAGAATGCCAAAAATAGTGCCTGCTATCTTCTTCAGATTAATTGTTGTATTGTCTTCGGATTGAAATTGTCTTCGAAATGACAGTAGAATGAATGTTGCACTTTGTCTTTGGAATGAAGCTTTGTCTTCGAAATGATGATTTGTCTTTGAAATGAAGCTTTGTCTTTGGAATGACGATTTGCCTTCACAATGAAGCATCATCTTCGAAATGAAGCTTTGTCTTCATAATGAAGCAGGATTTGTCTTCAAAATGCAATAGGAATTGTCTTCTAAATGAAGTTCTATCTTTGGAATGATTTGCCTTCAATGTTTAAAGATGATTTTAAAGAGGATTTGTCTTCGAAATGAGGATTTATCTTCGAAAAGAGGATTTGTCTTCGAAATGAGGATTTATCTTCGGAATGAAGATTTGACATCGCAAAGAAGCATGATCTTCGAAATGAAGACTTGTCTTTGAAATGAAATCATAATCTTCGGAATGAGGTTTTGTTTTTGCAATAGATCATAATCTTCGGAAAGAGCATTCAATATAATATCTCCACGTGGCATCCAAGGAAGAAAAGAAATACGATCAAGTAAAAATTCTTTTGACTGCATACGATAAATGAACACGTGTCAGTTAGGATGTGGTTTGTTTTTGCACCCATTTAGAAAATACCAGAATCATGGGGGACGTGACCAACAGTATGCCACCATTTGTTTTGATGCTAATAAACATGCACGTGAAAGTCCACAGGCAAAATAGAAAAACTAAAAATGAGTAAGGTGGATCTGATGGCAAGGACATCTGCGCAACCATTGATGGACATGTGTTCGAAGCAAAAATAGAAACGTGTGCCACCCTTCTTTTCGAAGACATATTTGCTAGCACAAAATGATTACGAGGTACAGTGCTCAGATTACGGTTCATTTCAAAGAACAAAAATAGGGCAATTGAAAACTTGGAACCAAACCCTACAAATCTGCAAACACCAGAAACCAGAGATCCAACAAAGGAATAGCAGTAGAAGTGAGCAGTTTGTAACGTACCAAGATAGGAAAATGGGGCGAAAAATGAGAATGGAACCAACGGATACCACCCACCTCCGGGAAAATCTAGAAGTGCTATAGATTTTTGAAGATGGAGGGCTTATGCCATTTTTGGATAAGTTTAATGGGTCCTCTGAAGATTTGGCCGGCATGTTCACCCACACATTCAGAAACAACCGGGCACACGTTAACGACATGACCATTGAGGTAACCCCTAAAGTTTTGAGTCAAATTACTGAGCTGCCATTAGAAGGTCTTTCAATTTCTAGGTCTGGCAAAAACACATTGGTAAATATAGTTAATCAATTTCTGGAAGAAAATGATAAGGAGCCAGAATATTTAACACACAATAACACATGCAAGGGGGTAAAAAGGGCCAGCCTGCAGGAACCCTGGGATGAAGTGGCCACATGGGTAATTAAATTTTTAACCTATGAAGGGCAGTATGTACTATTGTCAGGGCATCATATAAAAATTTTAAACCATCTCAGACATGGTAGGCAACAACCAGACGTTAGGGTAAATCTTCCCCTGTATCTGCACCAGGAATTGAAAAACATGGCAAAAAGATATCAGGAAGGAAAAGGGAGCCTTCGCCACCATGGTCTCATCAAACTAATTTGCCAGCACCATTTTAGAGGAAACCCTAGGAGCTTTGATAGGTTTTACTCTACCCTAAATGATGTAATTTTTGGAGATGAGGATGAGGAGGAAGAAATAGATGTTGTTGATGCTATTGTAGAAGAAGAAACAACTACAGAGGTAGAAGATGAAAAAATAGAAACTATTGTAGAGGCTATTGCAGAAGAAGAAACACACCCAGTAGCAGCAACATAACACCTTGCTCCAGAACCTTCAACTTCACGAGCCAAGAAGCAAAAGAAAAGAGGGTCTGGAACTGGCAGCAGAACAAAAAAATAGAAGAAGGTCCATTTTTTTGAAGTTGTAACTGATTTGTCATAACAAGGAAGTGAAGCACCTAGCCCAATAGGGGAAGAAACAACAAGGGAAATAGAAGCATCTGAAACTGTCCCCACAACCCCTATTGTCACCAGAAAACAAAGCAAAAAGAAGAAGTTTGCATCTGGAACTAGGAGGTCTACAAGACTCCACTTGAGAGAAATGGCAGAATAGGTCATAGAACAAGAAGGTGGACAAAGCAGTCCAGATGTCACAGAAATACAACCAGCCCCTAAAAACTTTCTAGAATTACCTAAATAGATAGTTGAGGAAGAGGCTAGGCAGGATAGCTTGGAGGTGGCTACAGTTCAACAAGCCACAGAAATGGTAGATGCAATTATAGACAGTTTCATAGAGCCTCCTGAACAAGAGCAGATAGATGTTGCAGAGGAAGAGATAGTTGTTGAGCAGCCTACTATAGCTGACTTGTCTACATCAGATTCTGAAGCAGAAATAGAGGAGGAAGACATCACAGAGCAACTGAGAGCAGCAAGGAGTGTTGTCAAAACACAAACCAGATGGATTGAAGAGAGAGAAAACATCATTGAGATGCAGGAAAGAAAAATTGTAGAGTTACAACAGAAGTGGTAGAGTTGAGAGAAAGGTTGTCACAGTCTAAAAAATAGCCAATTGTATCCATTGATGAGGACGATTTGGCTCAATTGCTTGTGGATTTATCTAGGGCAGATGACTCTATTGAGGCAGACATAGGTGCTCATTCTGAAGAAGCACCCTTTCATTCTGAAGATGTGCATTCTCATTCAGAAGCATTACCTTCTCATTCTGAAGATGCTTCAGAATTGGCAAAAAGCATAGCAAAAAATATTGGAGATGAGTCACCAACACAGGAACAGTCCAAGCAGAAGCATGAAACTGATCAAGTAAGTACTTCTATTGATGTCCCTGTATTTCAAACTATTACACCATCAGCAGAAGTAGCAGATAAGGGGGTGCAAGTGGAATTACTGTCTGATGACAACCCAATAGAAATAGCAGATAAGGGGGTACAGGTAGAATTATTGATAGATGATCAACCACTAGAAGTGGCAAAAAAAGGGGTTCAGGTAGATCTGCTACCTAGAGTTCCACCTGTAGTCAGACCACCTAATACTGTGTCCTTAGAACAATACAATGCAGACATAGCCAGTTGGGTGATTAGATATGAGAAGCTTGCCACTAAGACTAAAAAATTCAAATTGGAAGGAAAACAGCTAGAGGCCAAGGAAACAGAGATTCAGGCATTGAAAGAAAAAGTGTCTGATTTATGTCAAATTGCTGAATTTTTAGTCCAATTCAGACGACCAGCCAGATTTTACAGTCTTATTCTAAAGGAGAAATACCTCAGATGGTAGGTCATGAGGATTAGCTCAGGTCTCCCATATAAATTGGACACAACTACAGATTTCCTGGAAGCATATTTTGACAGCCCTATTGAGCAGAAAAATCTCCTGTGTGAACTATTTTTACACAGCTTCTTTATTCTAGAAGAAGTAGAATTTCATCCTCAAATCTACATTGGAGATGTTCAATTGAGGGCATTCATGTCCACCTTGCAGAATCAGTTTTATTGGGACCAGGAGAAAAGGCAGAATAAAGAGATTGAAACAAGAGCTGAATTGTTAGTCAGAGCAATTCAGCCAAATCACCCAATTATCACAAGACAACACTTCACCATGATGAACAGGGATGATGTGAAGAGAATGTACTTGACAAACTTGAGGGACTATGTGAACAGATTCCAAAATTTTTGTAATGACAATTTTGTGCCAACATTATCAGTCTGTAGAAACAGATGGGCTGAACTCTCCATGTCTTTACAGAAAAGAGAACCCATCTCCCCCATCAACTTAGAATGGTCCAGAAGAAGGGCAGAAGGAGTAATACAGTTGATTGAAATCATGCAACATAATTGGATAGGTCTCAGATTTAGGCCTCCAACCATCATCACTCCAGTTCCATTCTACTTTGAAGAAGATGCCCAACCTGATGAACAGTTTGAAGAATGGCTCAGGAACCTTCAAGAGAACAGGGGGTATTATATAGGCAAGAAGTTGTTCTACAGGTCATGGAATTTGACCATGGACATATGTGATTCCATAGCCCAATAGAATGCATGAGGACATGCATCAATATAAGTTGGGGGAAAATGATGAGGCCTAGAAATGCCTCAATCATAACATGTTTTGAACACTGAAATTGCCTACAAACTCTTATGTTTAATCTAATATGCTAGTTAAGTTAATTCAAAATGTTGTGTATTAACTATTTGCATGATAAATGTATCTGAAATACTATATTCTGATTTTTACAGCTTTTTGCATAAGTTTTATGTTGTTTTGTTATGACTTGCTAAATGAGATATGCTTAGATTGATAGCAACATTTCACTAATCATGTTTTGATATGTCTCAAGCATTTGTTTTACCTAAATCTGGCAATAAGTGCAAGTAAACTATTACTGTGCAAAAAAAACTGGTTTTTCCCATGTAAATTCCAGCCAGCTACCAATGAATGGCAAGGCATGGAATTCACATGTGGAAAGAGATGAAGACCATTGGAATCTGATCCTGAGAAGTAACCCACATGAGAAATGTAGAGGAAATCATTTAAGGAGCCCACATTTGTTCATTTCGAAGTCTCTTCGAAATGAACAAATATCTTCGAAATGAGAAAACATAGTGTCTTCGAAATGAGCGGATCTTCGAAATGAGAATTGCAATATCTTCGAAATGAGCGGATCTTCGGAATGAGAATTGCAGTATCTTCGAAATGAGCCACTTATCTTCGAAATGAAAATAGAATGTGCTTTTTGACTTATTGACCGAATTTTGATGCTGGAAAAAGGGAAATAAAGATTGAAAAGGGTAAAGGAAAATATCTCAGATCTGACTTTGCCGTCCTTGCCGACCAAAGCCACCATTTATGGAAAGATCAAGTTTGATCTTCTTCTAGGATAAAACTAGGAATTGTTGCAGCATAATAGGATTAGATCTTTTGAGATATTCTCAATTGTCAGTAGATCTTAGGACATCTATAAATATGGCTCCCATTCAGGTTGAGCAAAGTAGAGGAGATAGAGAAAGCAGAGAGTAGAGAAATATAGGAGAAAATAGGCAATAATTAGAAAAGTGACTGTTACAGTCCTGTAACAGGTTTTCAGCAGAATTATTGTAATCATGTTCTTGAATCAATAAAGTGTACTATTTCTATTTCATATTGCTTGTAAATGAGTGTGAGTAAGATCTAGAGAGAGAGAGACTCATACCTTCTTCTGGACAAGGAGGTTGGCCACTTCCAGACCTAGGAGGAGGACTAACAACAGGTTTTTATTTCGATTTTGCTGTAGCAGAATGAGTTGTAGAACTTGTCATTTCATTCCTTTGTAAACAACTAATGATATTTGCAATCTTAGCTTATTTTATGTTTTGTGATTAATGGTTTGGTTGTAATCTCCACTTTAAGCAAAGCTTTCAATTTATTGCAGATCGTCATTTCCAGAATTTACTGTTTTCTGTAATTTCTTGCATTTTATGTTTTGTTGTCAACCCCCGCACGAGAATATTGACAACCTTCTATTACAGAGCCTTGACAGGGTTTCATTTCCATGCTATAAGTAGGTTTCCATTGCTGCAAAAGTAAATAGATTTCCTTTCTGCAATTATAATCGGACTTCTAATTCTGCAACTATTATTTCTGCAACATAATTAGGTCTCATTCTGCAATTGTAATTAGGATTTCATTTCTGTAGTTAATGATTAGTTTCCATTTTTGCAACTTAGATTAAGGTTTAATTCATGCAATTTAGAGATAGGAATGTCCTAAATCCCCCACACAATCGGTTTCACCAATAAGACCTGTTGCTCTAGATTGACCTAAGTTATAACCCTGTTCACCCCTTCTTCCGTAGATAGCCTTGTACACTACCCTGGATTGACAAATTCATTGAGAATTAATGATGTGTATAATGACTATGCATCATAGTGCTTGAATGATATTTGTTATATTAAGTTGTTGGAGAGTATATAACATACTAAGTAGAAAAGTAAGAGGTAAACCAGTCACCTACACCAAAGCAAACCAACATAAGTCTCCTAAGGGAGAGGCTACTCAGGGTGAACCTACACCAAGGTGGACAAGTTACAAGTCTCCTATGGAGAGGCTACTTATGGTTGTATGGTTCTCCTCGCCTCCTATCCACGTCCAAGTTGCCCCTTGCTTGTCATCATCATGCGGGTTGTGCCTCCGTTCGAGTATGGATTGAGGTTGCTGAGTTTAAGGGGTCATGGTGAAGGTTGCCATGGCCAAAGCAAGGGAGCAGGGTCTGCCATTAAGCAGGTAGCATGAGTTGGGCGCATGTTGGGGTAACCTGTCGGACCTAAGGAGGGGCGTTCGTCTATCGGTGAGTTAATTGTCATGCAACGGGTGGGCTAGTTAGCAAGTTGGTCGAAGGTGTGTGCCAGGAAGGTCCTCGTGTCTACTTCATCATAGGTTCTCTTATGCTTGGATGTTACATTAGATTGAGCGATCTATTGGTTCATCGTCACCAGTTGGGATGGAAGGTTGGTAGCATTGTGGGAGATTGTAAGTGCTGAGTTCAGCTAGGTCGCATGCTGTCAAGAGGTTCTTTGTACCGTCATGTGCTAAAATATGGATAAGTCTACTTGCCAAGGGATTCAAGTTATCGTGAGCTTACGGGGAGCTATGAGAAGCCAGGAGGGCATCGGGTGAAAGGTGTTTGGTGTTCAGTATGTCGTAGGTTGTTGTTGGGGTCGGTGTTGGTGTTAGATAATCCAATGTTGTTGTGTCATCAAGTGTGCTTACTATTGGGACTTAGTAGCCGGAGCTAGAGGTCGGGATAGCACCTGAAGGACCAAGGAGGGATAAGGGTGTTGGATTGTGAAGGTACTGAGCCATTGAGGGCTCATCTTGAGTGTGTCGATTGGCATATTCAAAGATTATAAGGCATGCCACCATGCCACCATTTTGTAAGGCCTTCATGCCAGGGTTAAGTGTATGGCCACTATGCTAGATTGTAATGGTTGAGTGCCAGGCCATTATGCCAGATATGTAATCATTGTGTGGATGTTATTAATATAAATTTCAATTATACATTATGTAAATATGCCTTGTGTTGGTCGACTTAGTGTATGGGCACTTTGTCTTATTTTGGCTAACCTTGTGCTGAGCTTCTGTTGTCATATCTGTATGCTCTAATTTGTGGTTGTTGCAGGGCTCTTGACGAATAATACATAGTCACCACTAATTGGCAGGTGGCCAAAAGCTAGGGTGCATGTAGGTGAGGTGGTCAAAACATGGTGGTTAGTCTATGGGCCACAAAGTGGAGACCTTGACCCTACAACAATTGGTATCAGAGATTATATGGTTTTGTTGATACCCAACTACCTACAATAGTTGGTATCAGAGCTTAGATGGTTTTGTTGATACCCAACTACCTACAATAGTTCGTATAAAAGCTTAGATGGTTTTGCTGATACCCAACTACATACAACAGTTGGTAGGAGAGTCATTTTGGCTAAGGTCCATTGTTTTTCAAGTAGCCTGAGCAAAGTTTCTACATTGGTTAGTCTAAATGTTGGTCGTCCTCTACAATCGAAGAATAGGGCATTTCGCAATTGGAATGTCTGTGTTGTTGCCTCCATAATTGGAGAATGGGACATTCCATAATCAAAATGTCTATGTTGTTGCCTTCACAATCGGAGCATTGTGCCTTAGGTTGGTCTAGGTTTGTGATGGAAATGTGCCTAAGGATGACAACCTTCTAAGGGTTTGGAAGGTTGACCAAGGAGCCTAAGTGCTAAAAATCCTTCTAAGTGTGGAGAAGGTTGGCAAGTGTGCCATTGTGTCGAAGTGTGCCCGAGTTGGCAGAATTTTGCACATCGAGTTGCCGAGTTGCAAAGGTCCCATGCCAAAAATGGGTAGATGTCCCATGGCGATGGGATGAGATAGTGGGTTGGCTCGTTTGGAGCTTCAGTGTGCTCATTTCAGTGTTTTGCCAAAAGTTAAGCAATTCCTGGTGGAGTAGTGCTTGGATGGGTGACCTTTTGGGAAGTGTCCCGGTTGGTGCATGCCATGGCATTAATTAAAGCAGAAGGGCTAAAGAGTTACCATAGGAGTTTTCTAAGATGGTTTGGATGTTGACAAGTATTTCATAGTGGTTTTTTGGGCAATAGGATTGCTTTGTACCCATCATTCTGCTATAACTATGTGACCTAGCTTGGTTCATGTTGTCATCTTGTGTGTTTGCTTAAATTTTTTGTTAAAATGAAATGGCTCATGTCGAGTTGGTGGGAGTTGAGCTCACCACGGTCCTATCTAGGAGATACCATCGAAGTTCAATGGATAAATGGCTCTTGTTGATTTGGTGGGAGTTGAGCTCACCATGGTCCTGTCTTGGAGAGACCGCAAAATGTCAAAGAATGCCACAAAAGGAAAGGATGCAAGTTCAGCTGATGGCTTGATTCTTTGTGGGCTGTGCTTTAGGAGGTATGTCATTACAACGACAATTATCTTGAAGAAGAGCAGAGGGTCAGTTGCAAGTGGACAAATTGTATTATGGGATGCAAATTTTAGCCAGAAGCATAGTTGCTAGATCAGATGATTTTAGAGGAAGGGTCGATCACGAGGAGGGACACTCATGAGCCAAAGCACTAATGCGAAGAGTTCATTAGATGTGATTTGGTGAGTTGTTCTTCAGAGCAAGTTTAGTTTGATTCTCTATGGGTTGTGCTTCAGGAGGTATGTCATTGCAGCGATAATTATCCTAGAGAAGAGCAGAGGGTTAGTTGCAAAAAGGAAAGTTGTGTGATGGAATGCAGGTTCAGCAAGGTACATAGTTGCCAAAACATCATGTTACTTCATTGGGAAGAATCGTTCATGAGGGAGGACACTCGTGAGGCTAAAGCACTAATGCGAAGAGTGTTAGGTGTGGTTCAGTGAGTTGGTCTTCAAGGTTTTGATTCTCTATGGGTTGTGCTTCAAGAGGTATGTCAAGTGCAATGACAGTTATCCTAGAGAAGAGTAGAGAGTTGGTTGCATAAGTATTGAAGGTGACTCAGTCATCGTCTGTAGAGGTAAAGCGGAGACGATGGATGCCAAGTCAGTTGGCCAAGGTAAGAGATGTCAAGGAGTTCTTGATCAGCTGGGAAGGTTGCTGCTTCAGTCAGTTGGGAACATAGACAATACCTCGTGGAAAGTGGGTTTTGAGCCTAAGTGTGGGAGCCTTTATCATAAAAGAAAGTGTGTAGGTAAGGATTGATCACCCTCATCCTGCACAAGTTTTTTGTCGATGAGGCATCCTAAAATTTATGTAGAGGGAGCTGCTGGAGTGAGAGCAATGTACTTTAGGTTTTGATGAGAGGGTCCTAAAGTTTTTAGAGGGGCCTATTCAGCAAGGAGCACCTGGCTATGGCAACGAGGGCATCGTCACTTTAAGTGTGGGAGTATATGGTAGGATGGTTCTCCTTGCCTCCTATCCATGTCCAATTTGCTCCTTGCTTGTCGTCGTCATGCGGTTTGTGCCTTTGTTCGAGTATGGATTGAGGGTCGCTGAGTTTAAGGGGTTGCGATGAAGGTTGCCATGGCCAAAGCAAGGGAGCAGGGTCTACCATTAAGCAAGTAGCATGATTTGGGCCCGTGTTGGGGTAACCTATCAGACCTAAGGAGGGGGGGGGGGGGTTGGTTTGGGGTTGGGGGGGGGTGGCGGGCAAAGGCAGGGAGCAAGGTCTACCATTAAGCAAGTAGCACGAGTTGGGCCCGTGTTGGGGTAACCTATCGGACCTAAGGAGGGGCGTTCGTCTGTCGATGAGTTAATTATCATGCAGTGGGCGGGCTAGTCAACAAGTTGGTCGAAGGCATGTGCCAGGAAGGTCCTCGTGTCTACTTCATCGTAGGTTCTCTTATGCCTGGACATTATTTTAGACCAAGCGGTCTATTGGTTCATCATCACCAGATGGGTTGGAAGGTTGGTAGCATTGCGGGAGATTGTAAGTGCTGAGTTTGGCCAAGTCACATGTTGTCAAGAGGTTCTTTGTACCATCATGTGCTAAAATATGGATAAGTCTACTTTCTAGGGGATTCAGGTTACCATGAGCTTACAGGGAGTTGTGAGAATCCAGGAGGGCATCAAGTGAAAGGCGTTTGGTGTTCAGTATGTTGTAGGTTATTTTTAGGGTTGGTGTTGGTGTCATACAAGTCAATGTTGTTGTGTCATCAAGTGTGCTTACTATTGGGACTTAGTAGCTAGAGCTGGAGGCCAGGATAGCACTTGAAGGATCGATGGAGAAGGGTGTTGGCTTGCAAAGGTACTGAGCCATTGGGGGCTCATCTTGAGTGTGTCGGTTGGCATGTTCAAATATTGTAAGGAAGGCATGCCATCGTGCCACCATTTTGTAAGGCCTTCATGCCAGGGTTAAGTGTATGGCCACTATGCCAGATTGTAATGGTTGAGTTCCAGGCCATTGTGCCAAATATGTAATCATTGTGCGGATGTTATTAATATAAATGTCAATTGTACATTGTGTAAATATGCCTTGTGTTAGTCGAATTAGTGTATGGGCGCTTTGTCTTGTTTTGGCTAACCTTGTGCTGAGATTTCATTTTCATATATGTATGATCTAAGTTGTGGTTGTTTTAGGGCTCTTGATAGATAAGGCATAGTCCCCACTATTTGGTAGGTGGCCAGAAGCTGGGGTGTCGTGTAGGTGAGGTGGTCAAAACATGGTGGTTAGTCTGTGGGCCATAGAGTGGAGACCCTAACCCTACAACACTACTCAAGGCGAGTCAACAAAAAAGCACCTGATTAAAGTGAACCAGAATATACAAGAATGAATAAACACCTTATAAGAATTGACCAGCTATCAAAAAATGAATCATTGAAGAATAGTTCAATCTCTTGTTGAAGAGCAATCTCGACTAGAGCTTCTAGTAGCAAGGTGATGATTTTTAGAAGATCCTGCACTAGGAGTCAAATAATATCATAATATGCTAGGAAGGCATTAGTGATAGCAACATTAGACTTTCTAACATCCAATATTTTGTTGCAACAAAATAAAGAGACAACATAGATAGTGGGAGTCATCATCTACATTATCGTTAACTTCATATCAGGTAATGTATTAACGTTACATTCAACATTCATTTTTCGGAGGGAGTACATAAATTTTAAATTTGCATTTGAATATTAAAGTGTTAAAGTATGGATTAGTAAGGAATATTTCATATTTGTTTGGGCGATTTAATATTTGAAATATTTGAAAACTAGAAAGCATAGGAGCTATAAGGAGCTAAGGTTATTAACTCTTTTTTTTTAATATTTAAGGTTATTTAAAAGTTTTTAAATTTATTTGAAAATTTGAAAACTTTAAAAACTTAGGGATTTTTTAAATTTGAAGTTTTTTATATTTTTAAGATTTTTGAATTTTTGCAAATTTGATATTAGGGAGTTCAAAGGTTTTCTACATCAAAGGTTTAGAAAATTTTAGAATTTTCAAATTTCATATTTGAGTTATTTATTATACTTAGGAGATATAAGGATTTCAACTTAAAGACAAAATATGGATAAATGACAAAGAGAAACATTTCAACATATGATACATTATCAAAATGCAAAACCATACTTTATAAGAGAAAAAGTTCAAAAACAAAATTTGTATCAAAAATAATATTTTGAATACAATGGGCAACATAATAAGAAGGTTCTTCAAAATTCTTATCAAAGATGTAAGATAATATCACTTGATTTTTATTAAAAGGTATAAATATAAAATTATGTTTGGTATATAGACTTAGGAGCTAGTCATCATATGATTGGAAACTTACATTGGTTTGAATCTTTAGAATTCAGGGATAATATCTCTCTAAAAATTGTAGATGATAAGATATATCAAGTTCAAGGAACTGGTAGAGTAATACCTAGCATACCTTTTTCAAATTTTGTGCTAGAGAATATTTTATATATTCCTAGACTATCAACCAATCTTATTTTAGTTACTAAATTGGTTGAAAAAGGAAGATCAGTTGAATTCAAATATATAAATGAACATAGCAAATGCATCATCAAGTATCAAAACAAAATTGAAGCTATAGGTTCAATAAATAATGGAATATATGCCTTACATTCAACTATATTTTCTCAAGAGATTGTTGAATGTCTATCTCAAGATGAAGTTAATAATAAATTGCTTGAGTTTTCAAAAAGACAAGATACAGGGAATTGGATCCAACATAGTCCAAAGTTTTCCTATAAACATAAGCAATGGATGAACCCAAGATTCAAGATGATAAAGAAGATTCCAAAGAAGCAAAGATTCATGAATAGTGCAAGGTCACATGAATATTGAAGATAAATATGAAGACCAATATTGAAGACTAAAGTCTTCAAAAACCAAATAATGTAATATAGGGGGATGTTGAGGAATATTATATTATTTGGTATATGCTAATGTACCCCCATGGTACCTCCATGGTACAATTGTAAATATGTAATAGATTAGAATTGAGTCTATAGTTTAGAGTGTGATTTATATTCCCCTTTTATGTAAGTGTCAATGTGCAGGAAATGCACAAGTGTCATGTAAGTTAGAGTGCAAGTGTAGATTGAGAGAATTTGCACAAGTTTCATGTATGTAAATATAAAAATATGTAATTTGAGTATGTACATAAGTTTCTTATTTTAGGAGTACATGTAGAAGTGTAATATTTATGTTTATGTGTGCAAGTGTCTTAGGGTCAAAAAAATTGAAGTCTTGTATGCAATTGGCAAGATGAAGAGTCATGGGACTTGTTATATGAAGAGCAATAATCAAGTATACAAAGAGTCATATTACTATGGCTATATTATGGAGACAATATTCCATAAGAGATAAACAAAAAAAAAGTGATATGAAGGAGAAATATATCTGATATCAAGTTTGGAATAAATCTTGTATACAGTTTTGAGCAATTAATATTGTAAGTTTTCTTCATGCATAGTTCATGAATGATTTAGACCATTTAAATTCATATTTTATTATATAAATGAATATTATTTGCTTTATTATATAGGCCTCGATACACATATTAATTTTCTCATATTATTATTATTTTGACCTCTAATATTGTGGCTATTTGATATTGGGACCTATGATATTTTGTGGTAGTAAGGGTTAAAAAGTCAACAATGGTATCAGAGCTACCACCTGAATCTGTCCAATTTGATAGAGTTATTTATTATCCATCATTATTAATTAGCTTTATCCACTTTTGATAAATTTAGTTTAGATTTTGTCCACTTTGAAGGTAGTGTAGACTTAGGCTCTAATTTTTAAAGGTCTTATTGAGTAGAAAAGGATAGGGTCTTTCAACTTGGTTGAAGGGAAACTAGTGAAGACTAGGACTCAACCATATTGATAAAAAAGGGTCAACTTAAGAAGAAAATTTGGAAAGTTTGATAAAGGAAGCCAACTTAGAATGAAAGTTATATATTGAAGATTGAGGCAGAACCAACTTAGAAGATAGTTGGTCATTCAAGGAATTTCAAAGCCACTCTAACATTGATATTGGGTTCTCTATTCAGGAGGAGAATCATATTATATTTTTAAGTGTGACCTAAGACATTGAATTTTTTAGATCAATAGAGGAGTAGCATATCTAAAGAGGTTGAGAAGCTTCTTATAGAGATAGAGAAGAAGAAGAAGAATAGAGAAAGAGAAGTAGCAAAGAGGCACATAGAAAGCAGCAATAAGAGATAAAAAATAGAATAGAAAGAAGAAGTAGATCATAAAAGTAAGAATGGAGAATCCTACATTGAAGGTCCAAGAGATTTACATAGTAAAAGAGACTCGAGAGGTCTGTATAGTAAAAGAGGCTTGAGAAGGCCCACAATGAAGACAAAGTCCCAAGAAGGCCTACATTGAAGAAAAGGCCTAAGAAGGCCTATAGTGAAGACAAAGGATGAGAAGAAAAAATGCCTAAGAGGCCTACATTGTAGTAGAGGTCCAAGAGGACAAAAATATTGAAAAGATTCATAAGTAAAAGCCTATAGAAGTAAAGATTCACAAATAGACTATGTAAAAGCTTACATAAGGTATTTTTGTAGACACCTAAAACATGTCATATTGAGGAGACTACCTATATGGACTCCTTGAAGACCATATGACCCACCTTGGGCAGCCCTAGGGCTTAAAAAATGGTTTTCACCACTCAAACAAGGGATATTTCCCTTTGCAACCCTGGTCATCCCTCCTAGGGATGGCCTCCAGAGGTTGTCCTACCAAGGGATGACCTCCAGTTGAGGTCATCCTACCAAGGGATGGTCCCTAGCCAAGGTCATCCCACCCCAAGATGGTAGCATCAAAAGCAATAAAAAAAAGAGCGAGATATAACTGGCAATCAAAACCACTAGTTAAACCCATGCATGAACTCACACCACAATTTTGCATGTGCATGAGCTCAAATTAGGCAAAAAGCATGACACAATCAGTTTGCATGAGATTTCAGAGGAAAAGCATTTATTTTCTCAATGCGAACTGATCCTTCACTTTTTCATGCATAGGTTGGCACTATTATTAGATTCCTTTCGAGGAATCTATATAATAGTGCTCACCCCTCTTTCAAAAATATACAAAGCTCTCAAATTTCAAGCAATGAAGTGCTACCAGATTTTGATCAGAGATCCAATAACTTTTGTAAGGATCGAAGTGTTATTCATCTCGACTCCCTAAGAAGGCCATGTCGTTGGACTGCTCCAAGGGATAGAGGTGAGCATTTACTTCTTTCGTTTGACCTCACTTATTTTCTTTGAAGACCGATCCAGACCCACCAAGCCATTGCAACAACGCACCCAATCCATCAAAAACACCAATAGATCGAACCTAGAGTCACCCTCAACATCGACCTCAAGAAAATATCCATATATTAGTAGTCATCTCACTCAGAGATGACCCATAGGTATGATCATATTGCACAGATATGACCTCTAGGTTTATTTCTGTTTTGCTTTATTTTCTATTTTAATATATCTAATATATTTTTATTTCATAGTTCAACTTAGCTAGATTTCATTTCATGCATGCATTTATCACCCCTTGCGGAGGTCATAAAGAAACCCTTTGTAGGATGGTTTGTGGATGCGAGAAGACCCCATAGTGTGCCTGAACTATTTTAGAGAGGGTCAAACCCTTGTATTGTGTATTTATTGTATCACACTATTGAACTCCCTAAAGGGGATGTGATTGTAATTCATTTTGATAAAAATAAGCTATTATTAATACAAAAGGACCCAATTCATTATTTTCTTGTTTTATCATAGTGTGTTACATTGCATGCTTTTGGTGTTCATTTATTGCTATCATTATTCCTTTATTGGTGCATTGGTTTTTGAGCATTTTAGTGGTGATCACGGTGGGACCTAGTCCCTTATTATTATTTATTTGATTGATTATTATTTATTTTTTTATTTGTAGGTTACAGGTTTAATTATTTAGAGAAACTGTTTTCTATTTTAAGATTTTTTATTTTCCTAGGCTTGTTTCCACCATTTACTAGAGATGGTCCTATTTTACAATTGTCCTGATCTAAGATGACCTCTATTTGAAGCCATATTGACCTAATATGATGTAATATGGAAAAATTTCCCCTCATATTTTTTATTCTCATTATGATATCCACCACCATCCACCATGGTTTAGAAGGCAAGAACAAGTAGATAACTAGAACATCATCAAATGTAGGCTTTCATGGTAAGTACATCTGATCTATTTCTCTATGTTTTGAGTAAAATTTGTAAAAAATTTTAAGTTGTAGAGATTAGATAGAGAAAATCATTAGTGTCGGGCCTCTATCTATGATCATCTCTGGTCTAGATGGCCCTTATCTGCTACCATCTCTCTATGAGATGGCCCCTTCTAGTGACCATCCCTATGCAGGATGGCCCTTGTTTGAAGTTATCTCTATCTGAGATGGCCCCTTATCTGTTGCATACTTGGATTGATTGCTTGTTGCCTGACCCTAGGCTACTCATGTAGGGTTCTGCATATTAATAGGTTTCTGAAATTAAAATATTCTTTATTTAGAAATCTGAAATTAAAATAATTTTTTATGCATTAGTGAAAGAGCATGGAGTGCTTGATGATTTTCCTTTCTTTTGACATTAAACCACATTAATGAGTTGGATTTCATCACCAACTTTTAATCGAGACCAATGATGGTGGGCTTCATCTCCACCCATTGGCTCACACCCTAGAAACTTAGTGGCCAAAAGTGAGTGGCTTCCTGGACTTCATCACTAGGAGGTCCCCTACTCTTGGGTGCACTCGAAGTGGGAAGGATTAGTAGAGCTCTTTTACCATGGGGCTCTTTAAAATAATCAGTGGATATAGTTATCATTATTATCCATGCCTTAAATGTGAGGGTTAAGGGAAAGTGAGGCTTCATTGGTACTAGGACATTAGATAATGTGGCCCCTTTAAGGGGTAATTTTTTCCCATAAGGTTACCCTTGAGCCAATATCCAATAGGAAGCCACTTTTTTTCATTTGGGTTACATTCCTCGATAGGGGGGTGTGCTCAAACTACCTTTTAGTAGTTTTCTATTTTGTTTACCCTTAGTTTCATAGGAGTTAGGGGTTTTCAACATCAAAATACACCAAATAGTATAGGAATTCACAACTAAAACTTAAAAGAGATAATCACATTGTTTGATTATGTGTTTCTTTGTTTGTGTAATCAAGACCATGGTAACTACATATGACCAAGCTCGATCAAGGGCTAGTGTCATAGAATATTTTTGAGGAGGTATGGAATACCTCCACATCAGTCCTAGAGGATATGGCCATTCTCGATTGGCATCCTAGTTATTATAGAGAGTCTAACTTAGAGGAAATCCCCATTTAGGATGCATCTATCGATCCTCGGTATGATCATAGTGATGACCTCCATAGTCAAGATACTTTTCATGCTCATCATAGATAAACTCTTCAGCATGGAGAAGGTCCTAGTAGGTCGGTGTCATGAGTTCACATTTTAACTCACTCTATGCACTAGTTAGAGAATGATCAGGAGTACACACCATGGATGAGGTTAGATGATCATGCCACTCCACTAGACCATCCATGGATGAGTCAATAATATGCCTTTTTAGATAGGTATGGCACTCATCATCCTACTCAAACACCCATGTTGGCTCATACAATCCTAGTCAATGAGGAAGAGAGAGATTTTGATAATCCTCCTACTCCTCAAGAAGAGTATTCTATGCAAGCATGTTGTGCCTCTGTGCCACTTGAGTATGTCAAGCTTACATATAAGCCTGAATACTAGGTTAATATGGCTTCCCTCGATCATGGGAAATAGATAGCTTTTGGGGCTACAGAGCAAGCCAAGGTCCTTCGTATTAATATGAAGGTCAATCAACCCCATACTACTGACCAACTAGATCAGGCCCTTAGGAAGAATGTTAAGAAATAAGCAATGTTGAACCAGCTATGGTTGGATAAACAATGCTTGGATGAGCAATATCAGTTGAGTCAGTAGAGATTACAAGAAAATAGGGTGTATCAAGAAAGGCTATATCAAGAGAGATTACAAAAAGCCATGCATGAGGTGGTTCCCACACCAAGTACATATAGGTAGTAGATCCATCAAAAGTGCATGGCACATCCAAATCCTCCTCATGCACCCCCTCAATACCATAGGCCCCTATAATGTCAAATCAATAATGCTCAATAGGAGCATGAGGCCTATGAGGACTTAGGGTTAGAGTATTAGGATCAGGGGTACCCTGAGTCACATTATGAGGATATGGTTGATGACCATAATCAACCACCTCACCCCATTAGACATCTTCCACCTCCCCCTCCTCGAGGGCAAAGGTGAGAAGATGAGATCATTTCTTCTAAATCTTACAAGGTGCTCACTGAGCACATTCAATCACTGGAAAAACAAGCTTCAGGAATGGGTTACAAGAAACCCACATTGAGTCAACTTTGCAATAAATCACTACATCCTTCTATCCCATCTCCCCCATATCTAGAGCATTTTGAAATGCCCAAGTTAGATAAGTTTAAAGGGGATGATGATGCACAGGAGCATGTCACTAGTTTCATGAACCTATGCTTTCAACTTTAGGATAATGATACCTTGTTGCTGAGAACCTTCTTGATAATACTCTCAGGCCCAGCCCTAGAGTGGTTCAATCATTTACCAAGGCACAACATTCATAGCTTTGAACAACTTGCAAATGCATTCCTGGAATACTTTTCATTTAGCGTAAAGAAGAAAGCTACCTTGATTGATTTATATAATCTTCACCAATTTGATGATGAACCAGTCTTGGACTATGGAAATAGGTGGTGAGCGATCATGTCAAAGTTACCATTTGCCTTGCCTATGATAGAGCTCACTCATTTATTCACAAGGAGTTGTTCAAAATAGATTTCATTGTTGTTACAACTCCAGCAATATCAGACATTCGAGGAAGCTCTAGCTCAGGCTAAGGTCATAGAGGATATTAAGATTTAGGAAGGGGAAATTAAACTTTGAAAGAAGGAATGGAACAAAAATCCAAAAGGCAACCATGCTCAATAGAAACCCTCAATGGTTAATCAAGTTGTCTTGAATGTTCTAGGGCCTGTAAAGCCAAATCCACCACAACAAGACAATTATCAGGCCCAGCCCCCTCTTGCATAGTATAATCAACCTCAATAGAATCAGGGGCAAAGGCAACAACATTACCAACCTCACAATTATACGCCATTGCCTGAGTCTTTGGCATCACTCTTTAATCGATTATGTGAGGCCAAGGCTATCAACTTGTCAGATATCCACCCCTTGGATCCTAATAAGCCCAAACCTAAGTGGTATCGAGAGGACCTATACTATCCTTATCATCGAGTAAATGGTCATGACATTCAATCATGTATCACATTTAAGAACAAAGTATAGGATATGCTTGATAAGAATGAACTTCAAATCGATAATCCTCTCACAACCAACAACCAATATATGGGCATATTTAAGGATCCACTACCTACACATGAGGTGTCGGTAGATCAAATTCGATAGGTAAATGAAATCCATACAACCCCACCCAATCAAGGGTTTGTAGGGATGATTAATATTGTGACACAAAATAGGAGGTATCCAAATCAAGTTGCACCACCTGTAACTCCAATAAATATTCCTTCCACATCATAACCTTTACCACCAACAAATCCTATCCAAGGTCCTCCACCTCACCCAATGGTGATAATTAGAAGTAGACTTACTCAAAGTCTATGGATGACATCAACTAGACTCTCCATGTATGAGCTAATACAACAATCACAACCACATAGAGAAGCTCTAATGGAGATTCTAAAATTAGTTGAATTGCAACCCTAGGATCCCAACTCATTTATCAATTTTATGGGGCACATTCAACATTGTAGAGAGCCTATCATTACATTTCATGATCATGAGATCAAGGCAACTCCCACTACTAGGCCCGATCCTCCACTGCACATCATTGCTAGTGTGAATTAAATTCCCTACAAGTGGGTTTTGATCGACATAGGTTCCTCAATAAATATCATAACAATTGATGCACTAGAGCACCTTAGCCTTCCAACCTCACATATTGTAGCATCTACATTCACCCTCTGAGCATTTAATGATGCTTTATGCTCCACCATTGGCACAATAGTCCTTCCTATTTAGGTTGGGCTAAAGACTATTCCTACATTGTGCCATGTCTTGGAGGGTGCAATGCAGTATAATATATTGCTTGGAAGACCTTGGATGAGAGACATGAAGTGTATCCCATCCATTTTGCATCAGTGTCTCAAGTATATACATGAAGGGCAAGTTCATGTGGTTCATGCCGATCTAGAGCCCTTCAAGTATTGTAATGTGGTGCACCACCCACAAGAGTCTACCTTGCCATCCACACATCTAGACATCAGACCTAATGATCCCATCAAGATTCTAGATCTAGCACCATAGTCAGTCATTGAACCATCTCCATATTCACCATTGCCATCGATTTCTCCTGATATCCCTTCTTCCTCCTTGGATCCTTCGAGCGAGAAAAATTTGAAGGAGCCAATCGAGGAGATTCCTCCCTCCATTTCCACCATCTTAGTAGAAGATGCTCCAACTCCTATGGATGTAGAAGAATCATTTATTGCTATGGATGAGTCATATCCAAGCCACACCCCCATCATCATCATCCACCCCACCGTAGGTCATGGTTCATTTGGCCAATCCTGGACTCGTTGAGTATCTGGTACAGAATATCATATTCACTCCACTCATTGAGTCCGTGCAGGACATGGGTAGGCCTCACTTGCCATCACTACCCATTGGTACCATTGTGCCCTTGGGGGTTCCCTCAAACCAGATAAACTTTATTTATGGGGGTCTTGATGATTCCACAAGTCTATCACCTATGGTGGCGGATGATGATGAGCCATTTTCAGGGAATATCAATTATCTATCAAACCTAAATTTTACCCTATAATACTTTCACCACTACCATTGGCATGGGAATGGTCTTGGTCAGTATGAATAGGGTCTTCGAACACCTTACCAACCATAGTATCAACTCCCTATAGATAAATTTGGCTTAGGGTATTCCATGCGTATGCTAGATGAACTCCTTGTAGACTCCCTCCAATACCTGACCATAGGCTTTGAGGATGAGATTGATGAGAATGATTACATCGATCTAGGCTATTTTCATCTACTAGGAGATCATCTTCCCATTACAATGGTTTTAGTTGAGCCTTCTGACTCTTCTAGTGAGGCATCAAAAGAGTATGAGGATGAGATAAAATTAGTGTATCTAGGTCCTACCCACATGCAATGGATTAGTGATCAGGTTCATATGAACTCTCTTTCATCCTCTAATCGAGAACATATAAGTAGTTGGATCTCTAATATAGAAGAAGAGACCAATGAGCAAGAAGAGTCTGGCCTAGCCAATGATCCTAAGAATGATTGGATCGAAGAGGGTAGTGGATCCACTCAAGATCATGATGACATATCCATTGATTCATCTTACCATGAGTCTGATGCAATATCCATTGCTTCAGATAGCTTAGAGGATGAATTAACTATTATTGAGCCTCTCAATGATCTTGATGAGTTCTACCTTCATCTATTCCCTAGGAGGATGCCCATTTTATGGTAGCTACTACCACTAGAATATCCAATCATCTTAGCTCCTCCTAGGCCTCATCCAGTCATTCCACCCCCACCTCAACCACCTCTGATGCATTTGAGGCCACCCATCTATGATAGGCTCTTTCCACCTATGAATGGAAACCATCCACCATCCATCAATATGGTTTCCATTGATCTAACCATGCCACTTCATAATCCTAATGACCCTTCAAAACCTTTGCACCTCAACCATGAGGCCATTGATTTTGATCACACCATGATTCCCCCATCACCCATAGAGTTCTTCCCTTGTGAAGAGATGTTATAACTATTTCATTTCTCCCAAGGGCCATCTAAAGATGTTTGTCAAGCTGAGATCAAACCTGATGAAGTGATTGATTCTCCAAATCTAGTTGATGATATCCATTTGATCCCTACACCTCATCATCTTGAGGAGGGATCCCACATGTTAGTTGAGGAAATAATTGATATGGATATTGATATTGATCCCATAGTTCCTAAAAATGTCAAGTTGGGACATAGTCTATCCCCATAGGAATAAGTTGATATCATAGCTCTCTTGAAATAAAAGAGAGAAGCCTTTGCTTGGTCTTATAAAGATATGTTGGGTCTTGACCCGAGTTTGGTCATGCACAATCTGATGCTCGATCCAAAAATTAAACCATTCAAGCAAAATCTTAGAAATATGCATCCAATAATTGCATTAATGGTTAAATATGAACTTCAAAAATTGTTGGATGTAGGATTCATCCAACCCATCGATTATCCTGATTGGATCTCCAACATGGTACCCATAAGAAAACTTGATGGGAGGATTCACATATGCATAGATTTTTGAGATCTTAATAAAGTGACTCCTAAGGATGAATTCCCCCTTCCTAACATTGATGCTCTAGTTGATGCAACTATAGGACATGAAATGTTATCCCTCATGGATGGTTTCTCAGGCTACAATCAGATTTGGGTCAATCTCGAAGATCAGCCCAAGATAACCTTTACCACACCTTGGGGGACATTCTATTACAAATTCATGCCATTTGGTCTTAAAAATGTTGGTGCCACATATCAATGGGCCATGACATACATATTTCATGACTACATGCACAAAATCTTAGAGGATTACATAGATGATTTACTAGCTAAATCTCTATTGCATCATGAGCATGTAGATGTTCTTAGGAAGGTCTTTGATCACCTCATCGAGCATAATGTTAGACTTAACCCCAAGAAGTGTGTCTTTGGAGTTACATCTAGAAAACTCTTGGGTTTTATAGTCTCAAAATGAGGCATCAAAGTTGATCCCACCAAAGTCAAGGTGATACTCGAAATGCTTCCCCCTACCAACCTTAAGCAGCTTCACAGCTTACAAGGGAAGGTAGCATCTATCCGATGCTTCATAGCACAACTTTCGGATAAATGTCGACCCATGAATCATCTATTACAAAAGGGGGTCCCATTCAATTGGGATGATGAGTGTCAAAAGGCCTTTGATGAGATCAAACAATACCTAGCATCCCCACCAGTTTTAGCTCCACCTCGACCAGGTGTGCCATTTTTACTATACATATTAGCTACCAACTTTGCTTTAGGGACCATGTTGGCCCAAAAGAATGAAGCAAATAAGGAACAAGTTGTTTATTACATCAGTCACACCCTAGTGAGCTATGAGCTCAAGTATGCATACATTGAGAAGCTTTGCCTAGCAGTGGTATTTACCACTAAGAAGTTACGCCATTACATGCTCAATCAAACAATGTATGTCATGTCTAAGGAAAATCCTTTGTGGTACATGATGAGTCGAATGTATCATAATAGTCGTACCATAAAATGGATCATGTTATTGATAGAATTTGACCTTGAATTCATAAGTCAAAAATCTATTAAAGGTCAAGTAATTGTTGATCAATTAGCAGAGGCTCCTCTTCAGGATAATCAACCTCTTACCATCGAGTTGCCTGATGATGTAGTTTTTGCATTATCCAACTCACCTAAACTAGAAGAACCTAAAAATAAAGTTGATATGATGTTGTTCTTTGATGGTTCCAAGTGTGAGCAAGGGGGTGGTATAGGAATCATGTTCTTCACACTACAAGGGGCTCCTATGCCCCTATCATTTAAACTTGATTTCCCATGCACCAATAATAATGTTGAATATGAGGCCCTCCTTTTGGGCCTTCAAGCAGCTATCACCATGAAAATCAAGAAGTTAAATATCTTTGATGATTCCTTGCTCATTGTCAACCAAGTCAAGGAGATCTATCAATGCAGGTGTCCAATATTGCAGTCTTACAAAGCCCTTGTGGATAAGATCTTAGCTAAATTGGAATGGTATAACATCGAGGTAGTCCCTCATTCATCTAATCATTTTGTGGATACTATGGCTTCTTTGGGATCCTTAATTCTATAGAACCCTTTGGATGATATTACAACCATCCATGTCAAAATACTTTTACAATCAATGATTTCATGTGAGGCTTCAAAAGATGATGAAGTTATCCACATGATTCAGATTGAACCATACCAAGAATGGTTCTCTCACATACATAACTTTTTGAAACATGCTTCCTAGGGGTCTTTGATCCCAAATAATCCTTTTGATAATAACACAATGATCCATCTTAAGGTTGTATCCCAATCAACATTCATGTGGGATGAATCTCAAAAGGAGCAAGCAGTTCATTTAGTCGAGACTCAACAATATCAAGATTGGTTCACCCAACTCAAATATTTCTTGAAGCTTGGTAATATCCCTTTAAGATTATCGCATGTCACAAAATGAACATTCAAGCAAAAAGTGATAAAATATGTCTTTTTAGGAGATATCTTGTATCATCGAGGCTATGATGGTCTTCTCCTTCATTGTCTAGAGCCCCATGAATCTGCTTGGGTAGTTTTGCAAGCTCATGATGGTACTTGTAGTGGCCATTTTAGTGGTATGGCTATCACTAAGTGCATCCTATGAATGGGCTATTATTGGCCTACTATGGAGAAATATTGTTGCGCTTATGTCAAGAAGTGCATGAAATGTTAACATCATGCTAATATTTTACATGTACCTTCTCAGGCCTTGCAACCGATTCATTTGGTATGGCCTTTTTCATAGTGGGGTTTTGATTTAATTGGGAAAATATTACCCTCATATTTGGGCTATCACACATTTATCTTAATGACCATAGAGTACTTTACCAAATGGGTGGAAGCAATCCCTCTTACCACTATGATTGGACCAAGAATTGTGGAGTTCATACTCCATAATATCATATGTCATTTTGGTATTCCATCCAAGATTATCTTGGATAATGGGCCTCCATTCAAGAATAAATATGTGTGAGCTTTGACTACAAAGTATAACATTCAACACAACTTTTCTATGCCCTATTATCCATAAGCCAATGGGTAAGTAGAGGCATCAAACAAAATAGTTATTGCCATTCTTAAGAAAACCATCAAAGATAATCATAAATATTGGCATCTTCAACTACCTCTTGCATTATGGGCTTATAGAACTAGCATTAGGATGCCCACTAGGGCAACTCCTTTTTTGCTAGTATATGGTGTTGAGGCCATTATGCCCTTGGAATTAGAGATTCCTTCATTGTGCATATCACTCCAAGAGTTCATCGATGATGATACTGCATGATAAGCTCACCTTGATCAGTTGACCCTTCTTGATGAATGATGCGTTAATGCTCTTGAGCACCTCTATGTTTATCAAGATCACCTTAAGTGAGCTTATGATATGAAATTCCATCTTAGGGACTTTAAATTTGGAGACCTTGTGCTTAAATAAAATCAGTAGAACTCCAACTTGTCATCGCACTTGCAAGACAAATTCATGGTAAACTAGTTAGGCCCATTTATCATCACATAGAAGATAGGGCCTAGGATTTATAGGTTAGCTTCTCTTGAGGGTTTTGAGGAACCTAGCGAGAACCTCTCAATATTCCTCCACGATTTGAACAAAAAAAAACAAAAAATAGAAAATCATAAAAACAAAAACATTGCATTTTCATTTTGTATTTCATCATGCATTTCATATCATTGCATTGGCTCACTTGCATTAGGCATATTCTTTCATTGCATTTGCATTAGGAGTTTTTTCTTGCATATGGCACCATGCTTATATTCTGTCATCCTTCTTAATCAACCTTATCCATCATCATCATTTATAGTTTTTCTTATGAGCTTTTGCTTATTAAGGGGTCCTCGTAAGATAGGGTAGATACCGGATGAACATCAACAATGATGTTTAGATGACCACTGACTATTTTATGCACACCTTTTAGTTTGCAAAATATCATAGGGAAAACCCCCACATTTCACATATCATATCATCCACATTCCCCTTTGTGAGTAACTATGTTTTTCAACACAACCAATAAGTTGCTATAGGGTGTTCACTAGGGTTTTGGTCATTCAACCATTCCTAGTTTTCCTTTCAGATTTTGTAGAAAGCTATCTTGATTTTAGAAGGTAGGGTCTTGCTTTGATAGTACCTTGCATATCTCAAAATCCCAAACACATTCACACATTAAAATCCAAGTTTTGAACAAGGAAGGATGAAACTACAAAGTAGTCCTTACCCCTTAAGCGAAAGGTTTCCCTTGCTCATCCTATTATGCACATGGTCTAGGATGCTAAGAATTGACAAAAGGACAAGCTCCCCCTACCCAAAGCAATAAAATCCCTTGCTCCACAAAAATGAGCAAGTATCCCACAAAAAAAAGAAAAAGTGGTTTTCACCACTAAAGCAAATAAATCCCCTTGCTCCTCATAAAAAATGAGCAAGTATCCCAAAGAAATCAAAATAAAAGAAGGGGGTAATGAGCTTGAATCCCTGGAATCCTCAATTATTCAAAATTTATGGGATGATCTCCATTATAACAATGGGTTGAATGAAACCTACTTGGAAATGGAGTAGTCTTATGCATGGCGATATGTCTATCACATTAGCGACCTTCTTTTGTATAGACCAATGTCAGCTTGTGGATGAGCTAGCTTTTGGTGGCTTGTATTACCTAGTAGTCTAGTCCAACTACATCCAAAATTAGGATAATGATGACCATGAGGTGATCCTCATTACAACAATGGGTTGAATGAAACCCACCTAGAAATGGGGTAGTCTTATGCATCATTAATGAACATCACTATGCACACATAGGGATATTGAATATCTAGGTCTTCCTAGCAGACTTTTATCTTTCAAAGTCATGTGTAGTCAGTATACATCTTTTGACTGGTCAACTAGGGTGTTTGAGTCTCATGAAAACCATGTTGTTCCCTATAGCATCTTATTGGTCATCCATCCATCATCTACATTTTTATCATATTACATATGGTTGGCTTTCAAATGTATGACTTTTGTGAAAAGGTTAACATTTTTATTGATGAATTTTATACATTCTGTGGTGCTTACATTTAGGTTGTTTTGCATCTTAGATTCATTCATTATGTTTTAGCATATAAATAAAACAACCTCATCACAAAAATTCCCAAAGGCACTTAAGTCCTTTGGCCATATCATCTCAAAATACCCAAAGGCACTTAAGCCCTTTGGTCACATCATCACAAAAAGCCCCAAAGGCATTTAAACCCTTTGGTCAAATCATTAAAAATCCCCAAAGGCACTTAAGCCCTTTGGTCACATCATCAAAAGGCTCCAAAGGTACCCAATTTCCTTTGGTCACAATCAAAAGGCTCCAAAGGCACCTAACCCCTTTGGTCACATAAAATTCATAAAATTTGAGTGAATCTCGTATCTAGTGATTTACTCTATAAACCTGGTGATTGCAGTGATTGGTTGTCCATGCAATTCGGTAGGATGAGTAAATTACCATAAGATCACTCACCAAAAATAGTAATAAATGGGTCAAAATCAAGGTTGTAATGGGGTCTTGCACCCTTTTAACTTTCGTAATAGTCCTAGAAAACCCAAATCAAATCATCTTGGTCAAGCGACTCATCACTTTCATCATTTTTCCATTTCCTCATCGACTCGTCGCTTGAGGGGGTAGTCATATAATCACAAAATTCATAATCAAATCAATAATCAAAACACTCAATCATGCAAGTTGCATTCATTCAAGAATCATTGCCAAATATAATCATGCCCTTCTTGCTTGGGGTAGATAACAAGCAAAAATTTAAATTAAACACATAATAGGATAGTCAAAACTATTTGTTTGGTATGCCTAAGGGAAATATTTATCTTTCAAAGCAGTGGCCTATAGCATAGCTCAAGCTTGTCTCCCAGTGACCAAAGATTTACCAAAACTCAAGTTCTTCAACTTGTCAAAAGCAATGGTTCAAAAATGCATGCTCCTTCCATGATTGGGGTATTTAACATTGATCAGATCAATGAACATCATCAACCCTCAATTTGACTCTGGGTCATCTATTTTTGCTCCATGTTGTGCTTTCACACAATGCATCCCAAAAAGGGGCATCTGTAGACACCTAAAATATGTCATATTGAGGAGACTACCTATATGGACTCCCTGAAGACCATATGACCCACCTTGGGCAGCCCTAGGGCTTAAATAATGGTTTTCACCACTCAAACAAGGGATATTTCCCTTTACAACCCTAGTTTTCCCTCCAAGGGATGGCCTCTAGAGGTCATCCTACCAAGGGACATGTCCCAGTTGAGGTTGTCCTACCAAGGGATGACCCCTAGTCAGGGTCATCCCACCCCGGGATGATCGCATCAGAAGCATAACCAAAAAAGAGTGGGATATAACTAGTAGTCGAAACCACCAGTTAAACCCATGCATGAACTCACGCTATAATTTTGTGTGTGCATGAGCCCAATTTAGGCAAGCATGACACAATCCGTTCATATGAGATCTTGGAGGAAAAAGCATTCATTTTCTCAATGCAAACTGATCCTTCACTTTTTCATGCATAGGTTGGCACTATTATTAGATTCCTTTCGAGGAATCTATATAATAGTGCTCACCCCTCTTTCAAAAATATACAGATATCTTAAATTTTGAGCAACGAAGTGCTACCAAATTTTGATCAGAGATCCAATAGCTTTTGTAAGGATTGAAGTGTGATTACCTTGACTCCCTAAGAAGGCCATGTCATTGGACTGCTCCAAGGGATAGAGGTGTGCATTTCCTTCTTTCATTCGACCTTGCATATTTGCTTCGAAGACCAATCCAGACCCACCAAGCCATTACAACAATGCATCCAATCCACCGAAAATACCAACAGATCAAACCTAGAATTACCCTTGATATCAACCCCAAGAAAAGGATCTATAGATTAGCGATCATCTCACTCAAAAACAACTCATATGTATGATCATCCCGTATAGAGATGACCTCTAGGTTTATTTCTAGTTTTGCTTTATTTTCTATTTTAATAGATCTAAAATTTTATTTATTTCATAGTTTAGCTTTATTTCATACACATATTTATCATATTTTTATCATTTATTGCTTTCATTTAATCAGTTTATCTGCACATGCTATTAACCCCCTTGTGTTTCCTTTTATGTAGAATACAGGTTTTGTATGAATAAGGAAGGGTGCAAGAGTTTAAATATTATCACCCCTTGTGGAGGTCACGAAGAAACCCTCTGTAGGATGGTTTGTGGATGCGAGAAGACTGCATAGTGTGCCAAAACTATTTTAGAGAGGGTCAAACCCTTGTATTGTGTATCTATTGTATCGCACTATTGAACTCCCTAAAGGGGATGTGTTTGTAATCCATTTTGATAAAAACAAGCTATTATTAATACAAAAGGACCCGATTCATTATTTTCTTGTTTTATCATAGTGTGTTACATTGCATGCTTTTGGTGTTCATTTATTGTGATCATTATTCTTTCATTGGTACACTAGTTTTTAAGCATTTCAATTTGTAGAATCATTACAAATAAAGAAGAAACTAAATAAAGCATGTGATGTTAGAGCAGTCAAAGCATACAAAGCAAAAAGAAGATATTCTAATCTAGAGAAATAAAAAGCATACGTTAGAGAAAGCATGCTGGATTCAATGCTTGAAATAATTTCGTAAGATTATTTTGTTAGGGAGTATAGAATAGAATAATCAAAGAAGGAAGAGGTGAACCGATCACCTACACCAAAGCAGACCAACCATAAGTCTCCTAAGAGAGAGTCTATTCAGGGTAAATCTGCACTAAGGTAAACCAATTATAAGCCTCCTAAGAAGAGGCTACTCGAAGTGAATCAACAAAAAGAAACCTAAGTGAAGTGAACTATAATGTATGAGAATGAAATAATGCTTGAAAAGAATATACTAGTTTCTAAAAAAAGAATTGTTTAAGAGTGATTTAATCTCTTATCGAAGAGTAATCTTGACCAAATCTTCTAGTAGCAATATGAATCATTTTTAGAATATCATGCAATAGGAGTCGAATGCTATCAGAATACGCTATTTGAAGAAGGAAGACATAAGGGTTAGCAATGTTAGACTGTCTAATTCCAACATTTTTCTATATTATAATAAAGAGACATCGTTGATAGTGAGATTCATCAACTACATTATCACTGACTTTATAGCAAGTAACATATTAATGTTACATTCAACACTCATTTTTTTGAGGCAGTAGATAAAGTTTAAATTTGTATTTGAATATTAAAGTGCTAAACTATGTGTAGATAAAAAAAGTGCACCATTATACGAAAAAAAATAAGATATTATATGATATTTGCAAATGAGCCCTTTTGAATATAATACAACCCTCTTTGGGTGTTTAAAAATTGTGTCTTTCAAGGAAAGTGGGAATGGCTCCTTTTTACAAAAAGTGACTTTGGTTCGATCATTTTTTCCATGTTGTAATCGAGTTTTGGGTGGGTTTTTGAGTCTCCTTGACCACTAGGAGCTTCAAATAGTTGTAATCATCTACACACAAGCTCACAAAAAGGAGTTAGTGATAAAAAATGGGTATTTCTAAATGAGCCCCTAATCTATGAAGATTCAAATACAATAACTAAAATAGAGAACTAAAGCAATAAAATAATAAAGCACTAAAATAATAAAAATGCTATGAGTCTCACAACTTTTGCATCGTTATTGTGTGCTCTCCTTTCTTGTTGTAAAATGAAATAAATGGGTGGGTATTTATAGAATTTTAGAGGGAATATGAAGAACACAAGCTTATACTGAGAGGGGGGTGAACAGTATAAGAACACTTTTTACTTTTCTTATCACAATCAATATTATACAATATATCAATGGCAATATCAACAACATAAACCAAAGCAATGCACAAAACATCACACACACATGAGACACCAATTTTACGTGGTTCACCCAATGTGGGCTACTCCATAGAGAAAATATTTCACTAAAATTTTCTCAATCAATTTCTTGGGAATTCTTTCCCTATTACAATGTTTATGGACCTCTGTCCAAAGGAGATACTAATCCCCTATATCAATTTCATGGATCTCTATCTATAGAATAACTCTTTCTCCTTTGCGCTAGTTGGTGATCCTCTAGAAGATAACTACCTCCTCTACATTGGCTTGTGGATATCTCCCCATTGAAGACTCTTGTCCCCACTAAGAAGACCTATCCTCATTGCCTTGGCTAATGGATCTCTATCCACTGGATACTAATGTCCTCTCTACTCTATCACCTCCAAAGCTCTGTCTCAATTTTATACTAAACATAGTTCTTCGATCTAGTACAACTCTGCTCAATATCTATCTCTAGTCTGATATAAACCTATCCCCAAATTTTCACCAAAATATGCTCTCAAATCTGCACTAAACACAATCCTTCGGTCTAGCACAAATCTATCCTCGATATCTATCTTCAAGCCTTACCTCAAAGCTTGACTCAACTCTGTTGGATTTGCCCCAAACCTTAACTCAAGGTTTGAAAAAATCAATCAAATCTACTCACAAGTCTTCTCAAAGACTTGTCTCAAATCTATCTTGTAAGCTTCCACAAAAGCTCACACTAATATGTCCACAAGTCCTCTCTAGAAGACTTACCTCAAATATGCTCAACTAGTCCACACAACACTTGTTCAAATCTGCTCAAAAAGTCCACACAAAACTTTTCCTAATTTGCTCAACAAGTCCACACATAACTTGTCCAAATTTGCTCAACAAGTCCACACAGAACTTGTCTAAATATGCTCAACAAGTCCACATAGAACTTGTCCAAATATGCTCAACAAGTCCACACAGAACTTATCCAAATCTGCTCAACAAGTCCACACAGAACTTGTCTAAATCTACTCAACAAGTCCACACAAAACTTGTCCAAATCTGCTCAACAAGTCCACACATAACTTGTCTAAATCTTCTCAACAAGTCCACATAGAACTTGTTCAAATCTTCTCAACAATTCCACACATAACTTGTCCAAATCTACTCAACAAGTCCACATAGAACTTGTCTAAATATACTCAACAAGTCCACATAGAACTTGTCAAAATATTCTCAACAAGTCCACATAGAACTTTTCTAGATCTTCTCAACAAATCCACACATAACTTGTCAAAATCTACTCAACAAGTCCACATAGAACTTGTCCAAATATCATAGAAACATGAAGAGAATTTTTAGAGACTCAATATGCTCTATACTCATCACAATGCTCAATCACTTTCAATCACTCTCTTAGAAACATAAAGAGAATTGTTAGGGACCCAATATGCTTCAAAATCAACTCAATGCTCAATAATTTTCTCGACTCAATTTAGAATATAGAATGGTTTATTTTATGAAACTTGAACAATCACTTCACACATCCACTTGACTAGGCTCAACCAACTCTATTCAGCCAATCCCTCAATGAAACACTCCTTTCTCACAAACCCTAGTCCAAGCATGTAAACACCAACTCAAAATGTTCCCAACAATGCTCAACAATAAATCTCACATAACAATGATACTCATGATCTTTTCAAACCCTAGTTCAAGTTCTTCACACCATCAATGGCTTCAACAACAATGCTAATCAAACAAGGTTTCAATAACAAATATTTATTCCAAAAAACCTTGAAGCATTAACTCAAACATACTTAATAAAGAAACCCTAATCAAGTCCTTTTCACTCCAAACATATTTTTTAGAAAACCAACTAATCAACTTAACTATAGAAGAATGTGCTCGTACCTTTTTCTTGATGATAAGGAATAGAACTCACAAATCTGCAAAAACCATAAACACTTCTTTGCCAAACTCAAGAAGGTTAGAAGACAAAATATTATTCCAATATTTCCTTAAATATATTCCTTGGACCAAAATATAATCAATTTCTTATTTCTTCCTTTTTTCAATTACACTCAAAAAATCATACATAACAAAATACTTGGAAATACCTTATCAACTCCAATACTAGAATAGTGACCAACACCCTAATATATCAACCACTATTAAAATAATATCCACCACCATAGGATGTTAACCACTCTTAATAATATTCAATACTATAGAATATCAACCAAACAATTTTCACTTCACATAAAACCTTTGAGCAAACAATATTAAAAATTTAATTTTGCCAAAACTTATAACTCCCTTGCAACCTTAGAACCAAATAATAAACATGCAAAATTAATTTTTAAATTGCCCAACTAAAATTCCAAAAAAATTGGAGATCACATTTTCTGCATACCTTGTACTCCCCACAAAAAAGGGATTCGACGTGACTTGATCCGTTGTCTCCTCTAGCCTAAGCATTAGGTACTTGGGCACTCACCACATGGGCTACGAAGGCCCACATAAGGAAGGATAAATACCTTCTTCTTATGCCTTCAACACTCCTCTTCTCATGCAAAAATCATATTTTCTCTCTCCCTTGGTCGCAGCACTGATTACTATGCTCGCACGATCTTCTAAGGCATGGTGAATATTAATGAGGTGGGTGCTCCCCCTTATATACTTGATTTGACATTCCTCCTCACGTCGGAACTTTTCAAAATTGGATTTTCAAATTTCAAATCTAAAACCCACTTTAGGGTTTTAACCTTAACTTAAATTAATTAATTAATAATTAATTTAAATAACTTTTCAAGTTAAGTAAATTAACTAATAAATTAATTTATAATTGACTTTAAGCTTCCTTACAATGGTTTTTATGAAAAATATTTTATTTTCTCCTTCAATGGTTTTAATGAAAAACCTCCTATTTTGCTCTATCAGGGTTTTAATGGAAAACCTTTTATTTTGCTCTATCAGAGTTTTAATGAAAAACCTTTTTGATCATGCTTTATAATACATTATGAAACTCTTTTATAAACAATCAATTGCATTCCTTTTGACATCAATGACAAGTTAACTTTGCTTACAAACTTGCTCAAATTGCCAACAGAAGAGGGTGGTGAGAATGATGTGGCATATGAGTAGACTTGGGGGACAAAATAAGAAATATAAAAGTTGTAAAGAGGGTTGGTGGAAGACAAGATGAGGTGGGTAGAGTATGGGTCTTTCTTGCCCATGTGAATAATATGGAATAAGATAAATGTTAGTGGGAGACAATATGGGATGAGAGGAGTATGGGCCTTGTATACCCATGTCTTGAATTGGAATGAGAATAAAGGTTGATGAGGAATTTTAAATTATAAAAAGGTTGGTATAAGACAAGATGGGATGAGTGGAGTATGGGATTTTTATGCCCATGTGTTGAATTTTGATGAGGACAAAGGTTGGTGGGATACAAGATGGGATGAATGGAGTATGAGCTTTGTATGCCCACGTTTTGAATTGGGATGAGGATAAAGGTTGATGAAGAATTTTAAATTATAAAAAGGTTGGTAGGAGACAAGATGGGATGAGTGGAGTATGGGCTTTGTATGCCCATGTGTTTAATTGGGGTGAGGAAAAAGGTTGGTGGAATACAATATGGGATGAGTGGAGTATGGTCTTTGTATTCCCATATGTTGAATTGGTATGAGGGCAAAGGTTGGTGGGAGGCAAGATGAAAAGGAGTATGGGCTCTTTTTTTCCTGCATGTGAGGGAGGATGGGGACAAAGGTAAGTGGGAGACAATATGGAAAAGGGGGGTATGGTATTTGCTTTACCCATGTGGGTAAAGGACAAGACTTTTATCTTATTTGGAAATGGAGCATGAGTTAGCTTGACCATGGTTAGGTAAATCTAGGATGAGGGTTGATCAAGGTTAAAAAATTGACCAAGGTTGAGATATGTGCACCTTTGACCATGGTAAAAGTTGACCTAGGGTGAGGATGTGTGCACCTAGGGGGATGGTCACATGGTGACCAAGGTCTAGGTGTAGGAGGGGGCTTAGTGAAGAGTGAATAGTGAACAATGAACAATGGATAATGAATAGTGGATTTTAGAAATATTAGAAAGGAATTAGAGAGGATTGGAAGAAGTTAGATGTATTAGAAGGTGATTTAAGGAAATTAGAGAGATTATGTGGATTTAGAAGGATGATTAGGTATTTTGGAGGAAATTGAGAGGAATTGGAGGAAATCTATTGAAATTGCTTAATATGATTCTAAGTCATACAAAATGACATTTTTTTTATGTCAACAGTAAGGAGTAATAAGGAAAATTGAGTCATATTTATTCAAGCACTTTAATATTTAACATATTTTAAAATTAGAAATAATAGGAGCTATAAGGATTATTAAGTTTTTTGTTTTTTGAAGATTTAAGGTTATTTAAAAAATAAATAAAGTTATTTGAAATATTGAAAACTTTAGAAACATAGGTATTTTTTATATTTGAAGTTTTTAAGAATTTTAATATTTTTGAAGTTTTACAAAGTTGATATTAGAGAGTTAAAAGGTATTCTACATCAAAGATTTAGAAAAATTTAGAATTTGCAAATTTTATATTTGAGTTATTTATTAAACTTAGGAGATATAAGGATTTCAACTTAAATATACAATATGGATAAATGACAAAGAGAAACTTTTCAACATAGGAGACATTATCAAAATGCAAAACCATACTTTATGAGAGGAAAAGTTCAAAAACAAAATTTATATCAAAAAAAATATTTTGAATACAATGGGCAACATCATAAAAAGGTTGTTCAAATTTCTTATCAAACATGTAAGATAATATCATTTGAGTTTTATTAAAATGTACAAATAGAAAAAGGTGTTTGGTTTATAAACTCAGGAGCTAGTCATCATATGACTGGAAATCTACATTGGTTTGAATATTTAGAATTCAAAGATAATATTTCTCTAAAAATTGTATATGATAAGATATATCAAGTTCAAGGAACTGGTAGAGTAATATCTAGCATGTATTTTTAGATTTTATGCTAGATAATATTTTAATATGTTCTTTGACTATCAACCAATACTATTTTAGATACTAAATTGGTTTTAAAAGGAATATTAGTTAATTCAAATATATAAATAAACATAGAAAATGCATCATCAAGTATCAAAATAAAATTGAATATATAGGTTCAATCAAGAATGAAATGTATACCTTAGATTCAACTAGGTTTTCTCAAGAGACTATTGAATGTCTATCTCAAGATATTGTTAATGATAAATTGCTTGAGTTTTAAAAAATATAGGATACAAGGAATTGGACCCAACATAGTCCAATGTTTTCCTACAAACATAAGCAATGGATGAATTCAAGATTCAATATGATGAAGAAGATTCTAGAAGAGCAAAGGTTCATGAATAGTGCGAGGTCACATAAAGATTGAATACAAAGACAATGAAGACTAAAATCTTCAATAACCAAATAATGTAATCCAGGGAGTGTTGAGAAATATTAGATTATTTGGTACATGCTAATGTACCCCATGGTACCTCCATGGTACAATTGTAAATATGTAATAGATTAGGTTTGATTTTATAGTTTAGAGTGTGATTTATATTTCTAATTTTATGTAAGTTTCAATGTGCAAGAAATGCACAAGTTTCATGTAAGTTAGAGTGCAAGTGTATATTGAAAGAATGTGCACAAGTAGCATATATGTAAATAGCAAATATGCAATACGAGGACGTGTACAGGTATCTTTGTTTAGGAGTGCATGTAGAAGTGCAAGAGTCATGTTTATGTGTGCAAGTGTATTAGGTTCAAATAAAGTGAAGAGTTTTGTATGCAAGTGATAAGATGATAAGCCAAATGTCATGGGACTTATCATATGAATATCAATCGTAAAGTATGTGAAGAGTCATATTACTATGGCTACATTATGGAGACAATACTCCATGAGAGATAAAATAAAGGGAATTGACAAGAAGGAGAACTCTATCTAAGATCTTGTTTGGAATAAAGACTATATACATTTTTAAGCAATTAATATTGTAAGTTTTCTTCATGCATAGTGTGGGTGAAATTTTACACCTTCTCACACATTCTTCTTTTTTGTAATACATGATACCTTGTGGAGTCAACCAAATTTTGAAGTAGTAAAATATGCATGAAAAATAAAGGTTTATGGGTGGTAGCGGATATCAAGTGGATGGCAGATCTGGAGATAGCTGAGGAAGGTGAAGTTGTTGTTGGAAATTTTGAGTATATTGTTGTCATTGATGTCAAAAGGATTGATGTCATAAGTTGATGGCAATGTTTGTCATTTATGTCAAAGTGAGAATATTCTTCAAAGGGCACATGAGGCATGAGGCAGCAAGAAGAAGGAAAGGTTTTCTCCATGGTGGCATTGAAAAAGAAAAAATAAAAGGGTCAAATTGATTTACCATGGTGATATTTGCAAAAGAAAAGGATAAATTAATTTACTATGGTGGCAAATTTTTTATCCTAAGAAAAGGCCCAAAGAAAATAATTATAATATTTAAATCTAAAGATTTAAATTATTATAATATTTAAAAATCAATTTGAGTGCCAAGGGTTTGAAATTCATATTCACCGACGTCAAGGTCTATGCCAAATATGTCATATAAATATTGCAATGCCAAGGTGGTTAATTGATATTCGAACATTGAGAAATTTGTGCACCAAAGTCTTCGTTCGATTCATGATGGAGAGGGAGAAGATGATAGGTCTTTTTCTAAAATCGAGGAAGAGCAAGGTATAAGGATCAGGGGCTCCAAAATTTGATTTCGTCCAGGCATCTAACCTAGACAGTAGCATTTGTGGTTCTAGGGTGTGGCAGCAGAGAGGTCTCATGTTCCAGATGTGGTAGAGTTAGGAGATAAGGTTTTGTTTGAAGTACTTTTTGTTTCACATGGTAGAGATTAGGTTAAAGCAAAGTGTGTGCCTTTAGTGTTTGTTTGGGTGGCTAGCCCACGTGGTGGTCTAGTCATGGCTAGGTCATAGGCTAGCAGGCAACGAGGGTTCAAATCATGGTGTCAGGCAGCAACAAATGGATTATTTTTTATGCAAAGTCTAAGGTTCTAAGGTATGCATGTTTGTCTAGGGAGATATAAGGGGTATTATTTTTGCTTTTATTTTTTAAATAAAATGGTTATGAATATGGTTTGACTTTTGGATAAAAGAGTTATGGTGTTTTTGCTAGTTCCTTGGGTTATAAAATAAAGTGATGATTTAATTATCTCTTTGGAAGTGCATTAATGTCAAGTAGGAGGTATAAGGTGTAAATGAAAAATTTGCTTGTGTAATTTGTGATCTTTGTTGGGTTGAAAATTAATTTGCAATATTAGGAGTAATAAGGTGTAAAAGTGGTTTGAAAATTTTATTGTACTTCTTGCATTGTGAAAAGAATTTTGTGAGGTTTTGTTGAGTTTTAATGCATCTTCCTTGAGATCAAAATAAGGGTCCTAGAACATCATTTTTAGATTTCATTGAGCACATTTTGGAGGGAATGTTCATGTGGATATTTTGAAATAGACTCTTGCTATCTAACCCTTGAAGTGGCACAAGAAGGATTGGTTGTTTGTGAGACAAGTTTTAATGACATATCTTCATCAAAACAAATAAGAGGTATGGGCATATTTTTCCTTATTTGAGGTGTGTTGTTGAGCAAGGTTTTCTAGAACATAAGGTGGAGTGAAAAGGATTGTTTAATAAGAATTATTAAAAATATTTGAGTTAGGCTTTAAGACCTACATTATGGATCTTTTTTGAAATAAAGTGGAAGTACCTGTGTTAGGTTTTATGAGCAAATTGTGCTTCATTGTTTGAATGATAGTGTGAAGCTTTTCGGCATTAGTTTTGAGTAATATTGAAAGTGAATGTGAAAATATTAGAAATTAGATTTGTTAAAGCAAGTGTGTGCATCAAGAAGATAGGCGTCATGTGCTAGACTAGATCTACCTTTAAAAGAGCAATAAATGTGAGACATGTGAAAGCGACAGACTTAATGATTGAGTAGAACATATTGAGCTATTTGCAAGTGCATATCATTCTCTATATGTTCTAGAGGTTAAAATAATTCTAAGTAGAATATATCTATTTGAAGAAAGCATTTCTATAAATATATAAGCTTTTTTTATGTGCAAGGTTTAGAAATATTTGAGTAGGTTAAGTGAGCAACGTTAAGGTAGATTTGAGCAAGTCTTTGAGAAGTCTTGAGGGTAGATTTGAGAAAGTATTTGAGAAGGCTTGAGGGTAGATTTGAGCAAGTATTTGAGAAGACTTGAAGGTAGATTTGAGCAGATTTGATAGCAGGTTTGGTTTTTGATTTGATCAAGCTTTGTGTTAAGGCTTGAGACATATTTGAAATAGAATTAAGAGTAGGTTTGATTGCTAAATTGTTCAATATTTGTGTTAAGGCTTGGGGCATATTTGAGATAAATTTTGGTGTAGTTTTGTTAGTAGAGTAAGAGCATGTTTGTGCTAGATCTGTGATAGATTTTGGTACAGATTTGTGAGCAGAGTTAGAGCATGTTTGTGCTAGATCTATGAAATACTTTGGTGCAGATTTATGAGCATAGTTAGATCAAATTTATGTTGAGCAAGGTGCAGCATCAGTATTGTCATTGTTGTCAACACAGTCAGATAGATCTGTTGATGCAGTGGATAGGAAGTTCAATGGCTAGTCAGATGCAGAAGACAGGAGTTCAAAGGTTACTCAGAGTATGTACAATGATTTTCCAAGAAGACCGAAGTGGACCACTTGCAAAAGATCAAAGAAAAAGACAA
The DNA here is from genome assembly GCA_028583015.1 of Wollemia nobilis. NCBI lineage: Eukaryota > Viridiplantae > Streptophyta > Pinopsida > Araucariales > Araucariaceae > Wollemia > Wollemia nobilis. The sequence continues at coordinate 4,447,960 of JAQPPZ010016414.1, read as the reverse complement.
GTAAGAAAAGTGTCGCGATATCGCGACATATACAACAGGAAAGAAAAACTGTCACGATTTCGTGACATGTTTGAAGAGAGAGAAAAAGGAGGAAAAACTGTCACGATTTTGTGACATGTTGGAAAGAAAAAAACACAAGTGGAAAAACTATCATGATTTCGTGACATGTTGGAAGAGAGAGAAATAGCAGGAAAAACTGTCGCGATTTCGTGACATGTTGGAAAGAAAAAAACACAAGTGGAAAAACTGTCACGATTTTGCGACATGTTGGAAGAGAGAGAAATAGCAGGAAAAACTGTCGTGATTTCGTGACATGTTGGAAAGAAAAAAACACAAGTGGAAAAACTGTCACGATTTCGTGACATGTTGGAAGAGAGAGAAGAAGAAAGAAAAATTGTCACGATTTCGTGACATGTTGGAAGAGAGAGAAGAAGAAAGAAAAACTGTCACGATTTCGTGACATGTTCGAAGAGAAAGTGCAAGCTGAAAAAACTGTCACGATTTCGCGACATGTTGGCAAAGAAAAAGGCAAGTAGAAAAAGTGTCATGATTTCGTGACATATTGCAAGAAAGATAGTATGGAAGAAAAAGTGTCACGATTTCATGACATGCTGGAGGAAAAAGAGGCAAGTAGAAAAAGTGTCACGATTTCGTGACATGTTGAAAGAAAAAGCGCTAAGGAGAAAAAGTGTCGTGATATCGCGACATGTCGCGTTTTCGCGACCCGAAGACAAGAAAAAGTGCTAAGGAGAAAAAGTGTCACGATATCGCGACATGTCGGGTTTTCGTGACTCGAAGGCAAGAAAAAGTGCTAAGGAGAAAAAGTGTCGTGATATCGCGACATGTCGGGTTTTCGTGACCCGAAGGCAAGAAAAAGTGCTAAGGAGAAAAAGTGTCATGATATCGCGACATGTCATGTTTTTGTGACCCGAAGGCAAGAGAAAGCGTACGGATGAAAAAGTGTCGCGATATCGCGACATGTCACATTTTCGTGACTCAATGAGGAGAGAGAAAGCAAGAAGGCAGAAGTGTCACGATTTCGTGACATGTTATGTTTTCATGGGTGCAAGCCAAGAAAAGTAGCAGGAAGGCAAAAGTGTCACGATATCGCTACATGTTGTATTCTCGTGGGCCAAAGCTAAGAGAAAGCGTATGGATGAAAAAGTGTCACGATATCGCTACATGTTGTATTCTCATGGGCCAAAGCTAAGTGTAAGTGTACGGAGGCAAAAGTGTCGCGATATCGCGACATGTTGTGTTTTCATGGCAACAACAAATAGAAGAGTTGTAGGGGCAGTTGAGGCCGACGAAGACCGATGGAAGCCGATGAAATTTAGGGTTTGCAGCCGACTAAGATTAGGGTTTGTAGCCGACTAAGATTTGGGTTTTTTAGCCGACTAAGATTAGAGTTTTCTTCATGAAAAGTTTGTTATAAAAGGAGGGCTATTTGGAGAATTTTGAGTGTATCGAAGTGTGCAAAATACGGTCACTGAGCGTAGAGAGCAAGTCATGTCGAATCTTTCAAAGTGTGGAATTTTGCTAAGAAAGCAGAGTGCGCAACAAGGAGAAGATGACTGTGAGGTGCAGCAGAGTGTGCGAAGTGCTTGCATAGAAGAAAGTAGAGTGCGCAACAAGGAGAAGATGACTACGAGGTGCAGCAGAGTGTGCGAAGTGCTTGCATAGAAAAGCAGAGTGCATAGAGGAATCAAAGGTGACCAGTCAGGGTCTAGCAAAAGCAAAGGTATCTTATTATCAATCTTCTAGTTTTAGACTTGAAGTCCAAGTTGGTGCTTGGCATCAGGGGTTGGTGCTCCTTTCTATTGGTGTAGAGAAATCAAGGGTTGGTGCTCCTTCCAGTGGGTGCTGGTAAAATTGTTTGTAAAGTTGTTGCTTTGCAAAGGCTGGATTTGGATGGTAGTCCAAGCAGTCATTTTTGAGGAGTAGCCACATTGGTGAACCTCGTTAAATCTTGTGTTGTGTGATGCTCTATTGCTATTCTTACTGTATCTGTTTATAAGTTTTAATTGCTACTATTTTAAGAGCTATAGATTCAAGATTAAAGAGCTACACTGATTCACCCCCCCTCTCAGTGCCATTATAAGACTAACAATTGGTATCAAAGCTAAGTCCCTGTACAAGCTTAACCAGCTAGGGTGATCTTGGAAGTGACACAATGGCAGGTGGTGAAGGCTTCTCATCAAACAAAGCACCACTGTTTGATGGATCTAACTATGCGTTCTGGAGAGTCAGGATGCAGACATATCTCTGTGCCTTGGGATACGACATCTGGAATTTAGTAGTTAGTGGATACACAACTCCTACCACTCCTCCAAAAGAAGCGGATGAAAAGAAACTGTTTGAGAATAATTCGAAAGCAAAGAATGCCATCTTGTGCGGATTAGCAGACAGTGAACTAGTAAAGGTCATGAACTATAAATCGGCAAAAGAAATATGGGACAAACTGAAGAGTGTTCATGAAGGAGATGATAAGATCAAAGAAGCCAAGTTACAGACACATCGAGCTCAGTTCGAAGCATTGAGGATGAATGACGATGAAAACATTGAGGCATTCATGTTGAGAGTTAATGGAATCATCAATGCGATCAGAGGACTCGACAAGGATATCGATGACTACTATCGTGAAAAAGGTATTAAGATCTCTTCCTCAAAGGTTTGATTCCAAAGTCTCAATGATAGAAGAAGCTAAAAATCTAAATTTTTTTAGTATAGATGAAATGTATGGTTCTTTAACTGCATATGAGATGAGGATAGGAAGATCTAAACCCTCTGACAGAGAAGCAGCTTTCAAAGCCCTTAAAAATAAAAACACAAAACAAGAGTCCGAGGAAGAAGAGACATCAGATGAAATGGAAGCAAACTTTGTTAGAAAACTAAAAAAGGGGAAAGGAAAATACAGAGGGAAGCTTCCATTTAAATGCTTCAACTGTGGAGGTGTTGGGCATTTTGCAACTAAATGTCCACTGAAAGAGAAGAACAAAAATGATGAAGGATCCCACCAAGAAAGAAGTGACTGGAAGATGAAAACAAATTTCAGAAAAGGCAACTTCAAAAAGAAAAGTTTCATATCCAAGAATGTTAGTTCATCAGAAAACAACTCCGGTGAAGAGTCTGAAGAAGAAAGAGATGAAGCTCTTTTTATGGCATTTGAAGAAGTTAAATCAGAAAAAGAAGGAGTGACCTCTGAAGTTTGTGGTGAAAATCTCGAGGCTGAAGTAGACTTGGAGGGTGAGTTGATATCTGCACTTGAAGAGTGGGAGATAGAAAAGAAAAAGAATAAGAAACTATCAAGAAAGCTTGAGGATACAAATGGAATCATAACCAGCTTAAAAGTACAGATAGAAGAATCTAAGAAAATCTTCGAAGATCTCGAAGTACAATTAACTATGAAAATAGATCTTTGCAGCAAGTTAGAAGAAGAGATTGTTGGTTTAAGAATGCAGCTAGAAGAGATGAATAAGAAAATCAGTTGTTATCACAAACGTGAAGAAAGTTCTATGAAGCTGGATAAGATCATAAATGACCAAAGACCTGCAGGCATCAAATTTGGTCTGGGTTTCATCGAAGGAGAATCATCAAGTGGATCAAAGGCCAAAAATACAGAATCCACAAAGAATGAAGCTAAGAGACAGGTTGATCAAGGAAAAATGCCTCATGCAAAAGAAAGCATCAATGCCAGGCACGAAAGGAAAACTGACAATGATGGATTCACCAATGTCTCACATCAAAGAAGAAGAAGACCTATGGCTCCTACGACAACATGGCAAAGACCATCTCCTAGGTTCAATTATCCTTTCTCTGGTTTCTATTTTAAATGCAATGGCTATGGGCATAAAATCTCGGATCGCAAATATAATGTAAGACCAAGGAATTTCACCAGTAGAAATGTTTTTTCTCCTCCGATGAATTATACGAGTAGAATGTTATAACTGTCATAATTTTGGGCATATTGCAAGAAACTGTAGAAATACTTTTACATCAAATCAGTTTTAGGGAAGAAAATTTCAACCATACAGGATGAGTCAAAATAGAAAGCTTCCCGAAAATCATGCTCAAACTATTGATAAGGGAAAGGCAAAACAAGAGCCCAAAACTACTATCAAAACAGTGTGGAAAGGAAAAGAGCGACTGAAGGAAGAAAAGGAATCCTTAATCGTTCAAACTGCATTCAAAGCACAGAATAAATATGTACCATGGATACTAGATAGTGGATGCTCCAGTCATATGACAGGTGACAAACAAAAATTTGAAAAGTTACAAAAATATGAAGGAGGATCAGTAAAATTTGGAAATAATGATGGAGCTAAGATAGTCGGCAAAGGCTCAGTCAAAATCAGTGATGGAAGGATTAAATCAGAAGAAGTCTTATTTGTGGATGGGTTGAAACATAATTTATTGAGTGTAAGTCAGATTTGTGATAAAGGTCATGAAGTAGTCTTTATGAAGCAGGGTTGTGAAGTCAGAAAAACAAACAGTGGAAAATTGATAGCAACAGGGTCAAGAACATCTGGTAACCTGTACACGCTCTCAGAGACTTCAAAAGGGACTTGCTTTATTGGATAGGAAGAAGAAAATTGGTTGTGGCACAAGAGACTCGGTCATATCAGTTTCGATAATCTTCTAAAGATCACCTCAAAAAGGGCAGTGAGAGATATCCCAACCATCAGCAAACCTGCAAATAGCATCTGTGCTTCATGTCAAAAAGGGAAGCAAACTAGAGTCTCATTCAAAACCAAAGAGTACTACACAAGCAAACCTCTGGAACTAATACACACTGATTTATGTGGTCCCATGAGAACACAAAGCATAAATGGTGACAAATATTTTATGTTGTGCATTGATGATTATTCTAGAATGACATGGATATTTTTCTTGAAACATAAATCAGAAGCCTTTGATATGTTCAAGATTTTCAAAAACCTAGTAGAGAATGAAACAGGAAAGAGGATCAAATGTCTAAGATCAGATAGAGGAGGAGAATTCATTTCAGAGGAGTTTTTAGAGTACTGTGAGAAGTTCGGTATTAAGAGACAGTTTTCAGCAGCCAGGACACCTCAGCAGAATGGAGTGGTAGAAAGAAAGAACAGGACAGTGCAGGAAATGGCACAGACTATGCTAGCTGAAAGCAGAGTAGCAGACAGATTTTGGAAAGAAGCAGTCCACACTGCAGTGTATATCCAAAATAGGTACATGCTGAGAACACATGAAAACAAAACTCCTTATGAGTTGTGGTTCGGAAAAAGGGCAACAACAAAGTATCTCAAAGTTTTTGGCAGCAAGTGCTACATCAAAAGAACTGAAGATAATCTTGGTAAGTTTGAAGATAGAGCAGATGAAGGTATTTTTGTCGGATATTCATCAAAAAGCAAAGCTTACAAATGCTACAACAAAAGGCTAAAGAAAATTGTGGACAGTGCCGATGTTAAATTTGATGAAGGTAGAGAACAAGTAATTAGCTATGAAACGAACTACCCTATTTATGAAGAGGTTATTGAAGGAGATGATGAAAACAAAGTGGAGAAGATACAGGAAATTGACTCAGATGATTTAAATTGTGATTCAAAAATGGAAGAGAATAAGAAATTCAAAACAGGTAGCTGGCAGAGAAATCATCCTAGAGAGCAAATCATTGGAGATCCCAAAGTTGGAGTTCAGACAAGAAGAAGAGCAGTAAGTAACTACTCTCTACTATCCAACATTGAGCCCAAAAATATTGATGATGCAAGCAAAGATGAAAGCTGGATGAAGGCAATAAATGAAGAATTAGATCAGATAGAGAAAAATGACACTTGGGAGCTAGTACCTAGACCTGTAAATAAAAATATCATCGAAACCAAATGGATTTTTTGAAACAAAGCTGAATGAAGATGGACAGGTAGTCAGAAATAAAGCAAGATTAGTTTGTAAGGGCTATGCACAAGTTGAAGGCATCGACTTTGAGGAAACTTTTGCACCAGTAGCTAGACTAGAGGCAATCAGAATGTTTCTGGCTTTAGCAGTCTACAAGAATTTCAAAGTTTATCAAATGGATGTGAAATCAGCATTTTTAAATGGGAAACTTGAAGAAGAAGTTTACATTGAGCAACCAGATGGTTTCCAACTTGGTGATAATCCCAACCTTGTTTGCAGGTTGAAGAAAGCTTTATATGGCTTAAAACAGGCACCCCGAGCATGGTATGCAAGGCTAGACAACTATCTCACTCAACAAAGGTTCAAGAAAGGTATGGTGGATAGTAATCTGTATGTCAAAATAGAAAATGGGCATCTTATTGTTCTTGTTGTCTATGTAGATGATATCATATTTGGCAGCAACAAAGATGAGTCGTGCAAGGACTTAGCAAATAAGATGCAGAAAGAATTTGAAATGTCAATGATTGGAGAAGCTGTCATATTTCCTCGGATTGCAAGTTAACCAAAGTAGGAAGGGCATATTCATTTCTCAAGTTAAATATGTAAAAGAGATGCTAAAAAGGTTCACAATGGAGGACTGTAAGCCAGTTAGCACTCCCATGACGACAGGCTGTAAGTTGAGCAAGGATGACAAATCTCCACCTGTTGATCAAACCATGTATAGATCCATGATTGGAAGCTTACTGTACCTGATAGCTACTAGACCAGATATTTTATAGGCGAGTATGCATGGTAGCATGATTTCAAGCTAATCCTAAGGAGACTCATGTAACAACGGTGAAAAGGATTCTTCGGTATCTCAAGGGTACTATGGAATATGGATTATGGTATCCGAAAGGTAAAGACTTCACCCTTATTTCGTATTTAGATGCAGATTGGGCAGGATGTGTAGATGACAGAAAGAGTACTAGTGGAGGTGCATTCTATCTTGGAGACAGATTAGTCACGTGGCACAGTAAGAAACAAGAGTCGGTTTCTTTATCGACCGTAGAAGCGAGAATATATTGCAGCGACAACATGTTGTACACAGGTATTATGGATGAAACAAACCTTGAAAGATCTTGGTATTAGCTTCAGTGAGCCAATATCGGTTAAGTGTGATAACACCGAGTGCCATCAACATCTCCAAGAATCTAGTTATGCATTCACGCACAAAGCACATTGCTATCAGATATCATTTTTTGAAGGAGAAAGTTGCAGAAGGTGAGGTTAAGTTGGATTTTGTTCCAACCACAGAACAAGTAGCAGATATCTTTATGAAACCATTGCCAAAGGAAGTTTTTGAGTATCTTCGAAATAAACTGGGAGTGGTCACTCTTCCCAAGAATTGACTAGCTACAGGGATCACATTCTCAGGGGAGCATTTAAGTATTTGATTATCTTTGTGCTCATGTTCATGATTTTTGCTAAGTGTAATAAATTGTGCCTGAGAATGTTGTGCATGGACTCAAGGGGAGTCTGCAGTAGCCCTTTGGTATTATTGTCAAAGGGGGAGAAGAGTTACAAGAAACTGCAAATGTGTTGCCAACAATTCCAAAGGGGGAGATTGTTGAGCAAGGTGCAGCATCAGTATTGTCATTGTTGTCAACATAGTCAGATAGATCTGTTGATGTAGTGGATAGGAAGTTCAATGGCTAGTCAGATGCAGAAGACAGGAGTTCAAAGGTTACTCAGAGTATGTACAGTGATTTTCCAAGAAGACCGAAGTGGACCACTTGCAAAAGATCAAAGAAAAAGACAAGTAAGAAAAGTGTCGCGATATCGCGACATATACAACAGGCAAGAAAAACTGTCACGATTTCGCGACATGTTTGAAGAGAGAGAAAAAGGAGGAAAAACTGTCACGATTTCGCGACATGTTGGAAAGAAAAAACACAAGTGGAAAAACTATCACGATTTCGCGACATGTTGGAAGAGAGAGAAACAACAGGAAAAACTATCACGATTTCATGACATGTTGGAAAGAAAAAAACACAAGTGGAAAAATTGTCACGATTTCGCGACATGTTGGAAGAGAGAGAAACAGCAGGAAAAACTATCGCGATTTCGCGACATGTTGGAAAGAAAAAACACAAGTGGAAAAACTATCACGATTTCGTGACATGTTGGAAGAGAGAGAAGAAGAAAGAAAAACTGTCACGATTTCGCGACATGTTGGAAGAGAGAGAAGAAGAAAGAAAAACTATCGCGATTTCGTGACATGTTCGAAGAGAAAGTGCAAGCTGGAAAAACTATCGCGATTTCGCGACATGTTGGCAAAGAAAAAGGCAAGTAGAAAAAGTGTCACGATTTCACGACATATTGCAAGAAAGATAGTACGGAAGAAAAAGTGTCACGATTTCGTGACATGCTGGAGGAAAAAGAGGCAAGTAGAAAAAGTGTCACGATTTCACGACATGTTGAAAGAAAAAGCGCTAAGGAGAAAAAGTGTCACGATATCGCGACATGTCACGTTTTCGTGACCCGAAGGCAAGAAAAAGTGCTAAGGAGAAAAAGTGTCACGATATCGTGACATGTCGGGTTTTTGCGACCCGAAGGCAAGAAAAAGTGCTAAGGAGAAAAAGTGTCATGATATCGCGACATGTCGGGTTTTCGCAACCCGAAGGCAAGAAAAAGCGCTAAGGAGAAAAAGTGTCGCGATATCGCGACATGTCACGTTTTCATGACCCGAAGGCAAGAGAAAGCGTACGGACGAAAAAGTGTCACGATATCACGACATGTCACATTTTCATGACTCAATGAGGAGAGAGAAAGTAAGAAGGCAGAAGTGTCACGATTTCGTGACATGTTATGTTTTCGCGGGTGCAAGCCAAGAAAAGTAGCAGGAAGGCAAAAGTGTCACGATATCGCTACATGTTGTATTCTCGCGGGCCAAAGCTAAGAGAAAGCGTATGGACGAAAAAGTGTCACGATATCGCTACATGTTGTATTCTCGTGGGCCAAAGCTAAGTGTAAGTGTACGGAGGCAAAAGTGTCACGATATCGCGACATGTTGTGTTTTCGTGGCAACAACGACAGAAGAGTTGTAGGGGCAGTTGAGGCCGACGAAGACCGATGGAAGCCGATGAAATTTAGGGTTTGCAGCTGACTAAGATTAGGGTTTGTAGCCGACTAAGATTTGGGTTTTTCAGTCGACTAAGATTAGAGTTTTCTTCATGAAAAGTTTGTTATAAAAGGAGGGCTGTTTGGAGAATTTTGAGTGTATCGAAGTGTGCGAAATACGGTCGCTGAGCATAGAGAGCAAGTCATGTCGAATCTTTTGAAGTGTGGAATTTTGCTAAGAAAGCAGAGTGCGCAACAAGGAGAAGACGACTGCGAGGTGCAATGAGAGTGTGCGAAGTGCTTGCACAGAAAAGCAGAGTGCACAGAGGAATCAAAGGTGACCAGTCAGGGTCTAGCAAAAGCAAAGGTATCTTATTATCAATCTTCTAGTTTTAGACTTGAAGTCCAAGTTGGTGCTTGGCATCAGGGGTTGGTGCTCCTTTCTGTGGTGCAGAGAAATCAGGGGTTGGTGCTCCTTCCAGTGGGTGCTGGTAAAATTGTTTGTAAAGTTGTTGCTTTGCAAATGCTAGATTTGGGTTTGTAGCCAACTAATATTTGGGTTTTTCAGCTGACTAAGATTAGTGTTTTCTTCATGAAAATTTTGTTATAAAAGGAGGGATGTTTGGAGAATTTTGTGTGTATCGAAGAGTGCAAAATACGGTCGCTGAGCACAGTGAGCAAGTCATGTTGAATCTTTTGAAGTGTGGAATTTTGCCAAGAAAGCAGAGTTTGCAACAAGGAGAAGATTATTGTGAGGTGCAGTAGAGTGTGCGAAGTGCTTGCACAAAAAATTAGAGTGCACAGAGGAATCAAAGGTGACCAGTCAGGGTCTAGCAAAAGCAAAGGTATCTTATTATCAATCTTCTAGTTTTAGACTTGAAGTCCAAGTTGGTGCTTGGCATCAAGGGTTGGTTCTCCTTTCTATTGGTGCAAAGAAATCAGGGGTTGGTTCTCCTTCTAGTGGGTGCTGGTAAAATTTTTTATAAAGTTGTTGCTTTTCAAATGCTAGATTTGGATGGTAGTCCAAGCAGTCCTTTTTTAGGAGTAGCCACATTGGTGAACCTCATTAAATCTTATGTTGTGTGATGCTTTGTTGCTATTCTTACTGTATATGTTTATAAGTTTTAATTGTTATTGTTTTAAGAGCTGTAGATTCAAGATTAAAGAGCTACACTGATTCACCCCCCCCTCTCAGTTCCATTATAAGACTAAAAATTTATGCTAGACTTGGGATAGATTTTGGTGTATATTTGATATAGATTTGAGAATAGGCTTTGGAGGTGATAGAGAAAAGAGGATAGTAGTCTCTAGTGGATAGATATCCATCATCCAATACAGTGGAGATAGAGGTCTCCTATAGAGAGATATCCACAAGCCATATTAGTGGGTGCAGAAGTCTTCTATAATATTACCAACTAAAGTAGAGGGGAAAAGAGTTCTCTTGTGGAGAGAGAGCCATGAACCAAATCAAAGGGAAATATTTCTCCTGTGGAGAGAGATCCATGAATAAGAGCAAGGGGAAAGAGTTCTCCTATGGAGAGTGATCTATGAACTAGCTGGAGAGAGATTTCTTCTATGGAAAGAGATCCACAAACCAGTTGAGGAGATAGAGTTATCTTGGATCAAGTTCCATGAACAAAAGAAAAGGGGAAAGAGTTCTCCTATGGAGAGAGATCCACAAATTAGAACATAGGGTATTGATGTCTCCTTTGGAAAAAGGTCCATAAACATTGTAATAGGGAATTGATTCCCAAGATATTTTTTGAGAAAATTTAGAAGAAATATTTCTTCATGGAGTAGCCCACATTGGCTGAACCACATTAAATTTGTGTCTCTTGTGTGTGATGATTTATACATTTCTTTGATTACTACTATTGATATTGCCATTGATAATATTGGATAATATTATTTGGGAAAGAAAAGTAAAAGTTGATCTTATATTGTTCATCCCCCTCTTAGTATAAGTCTGTGTTCTTCAATTGGTATCAAAGCTGGTTCCTTAAGGGAATCCTAACAACTTGAAGGAATATCTACAAGAACACACATGGCAAGTAAAGGCAAAAGAAGAACCATGAGACCTGAAAAGGAAGAAGAATCTGATATTGAGACTAAGATAAGGGAAGAAGAAAAATTTGTGAGATATGTTGAGTGTGGTAAACTTGATCACATGTCACTTTATTGTCCATAAAATGGCTATAGTAGCAATAAAGAAGAAAAGGAATTTTTTTTGAAGAGATAGATGCTCTAAGAGGAGAAGTGGAAATATACTCAAATGATGAATCAAGCAGTGAAGAGGAAACTAACTTTGAAAAATGGAATAAGAAGGAACTAAGAATACTCAAATATTTTATTTTTGGTAACTTTGGCCACCTTGCATATCATTGTTCAGGAGTAGGGTATAGTAGAAGTGAAGATATTACAAGAACACACATGGATGAGATATATAGAAATCTCACAACTTATGATATAAGTACATAGAAAGATCAAACATCCAGAAGAGAGGTGGCATTCAAGGATTTAGAGGAAGAAAGAAAAAATAAATGTCTTGGTTGTGGTAACATTGGTCACTATACAACTAATTTTCCACAAGATGAATGTAGTAGTAGTAAATATGAATAGGTATACAAGAAAAAGAAAGAAATAAAAATCGTTCATGAAGATAAATACAAGCATTGTCAAAGCAAGCATGAGAAGAAGGTATTTCAAAAACATAAGAAAAGTTTTTATGTTGAAAAAGCAAGCAGTACTTCAAGTAACAGTGATGAAGGCCTCTCAGATAGTGAAGAAGAGTATGAAGATGCTCTTGAAGACCAAGAAGAAGAGAAAGATTCAGAAAAGGAAGAGGAAGCCACAGTTGATATAGAAAAGGAACTTGTTGAGTTAAAAAGAGAGAACTCAATATTGAAAGCCCAAATACAAGAGGATGAGGAAACAAAGGCAAATTTTCTACAATATCTCACTATCCTTAAGGTTAAGGTTGAAGAGGCAAGTAACATTGAAGAATGTATGGTTGAAAAATTAAGGGTAAAAGAGCTAGAGTGTGAAATATTAGAACATGAAGTAGTTTCTATAAGGATGGAAGTGAAAGATACCAATAATAAGCTACACAGGTTTGAGAAAAGTTCAAAAGCTTTGGATATCATTACCAAAGCACAAATATCTTCATTTATCAAAACAAGACTAGGTTATGAAGAAGGACAAGATGTGCAGAAAAATAATTCGAGCTCAAAATAAAAGGAAGACTCAAAGAAAATATCAAAAGAAGTGATTAAATAAGAACCTAAGACTTACACTGAAGTGTTGAAAGGTGATAGTATCAAAAAGGAAGCAAACAATGCATCATCAAGGGACAGAGATCATCACAAGATAAGAAAAGAAAGGATAATGAGATCAAGGCAAGATGTTATTATTACTCATGTAATTATTTTGGTCAGAAAGTAGTGCATTGCAGGGTTTATGGAAAGAAGGATTATGGTTTTACTAAGAGGAAATTCAACTCATTTGAATATGGACATTTCTTTCAAGGGTATTGCTACTCTTGTAATCGATTTGGTCATAAAGAAATCCATTGTAGGGTTCATGACGAAAATGAGTGTGGCTTCACCAGGAGGATCTTAAAGATATTTGCACCTTATAAGAACTATAACATTAAGTGTTTCAAGTGCAATAATATAGGGCATAAGACCAAGTGGTGTAGAACAAATTTTCTAGAGCTTCCAAAGACAAGCAAGAACAGGGACACTCAAAAGGATCAAAATGGTATGTTGAGAAAGAAGGTTGACAAAGAAAAATAGCATTGTATGTTGGGAGTAGTTTTACTCCCACCCCAAAATTAATCACCTCAAGGAGAGGAGGTGGGGAGGTGGTTGAGCTAAGAGTCTTATCTTTAGTCCCAAAGGAGTCCCTTTGCCATTGATATCAAAGGGGAGACATTTTAGTAAGTGGGAGAGCATTCAATCAAGGGGAGCATATTTGGATTCAAATGGCTCAAAAAAATGAATTTTTAGAAAAGGGTTTCCATCAATGACAAAGTGGGAGATTGTTGGAAATTTTGAGTATATTGTTGTCATTAATGTCAAAAGGATTTATGTCATAAGTTGATGGCAATGTTTGTCATTTATGTCAAAGTGAGAATATTCTTCAAAGGGCACATGAGGCATGAGGCAGAAAGAAGAAGGAAAGGTTTTCTCCATGGTGGCATTGAAAAAGAAAAATAAAAGGGTCAAATTGATTTACCATGGTGATATTTGCAAAAGAAAAGGATAAATTAATTTACTATGGTGGCAAAGTTTTTATCCTAAGAAAAGGCCCAAAGAAAATAATTATAATATTTAAATCTAAATATTTAAATTATTATAATATTTAAAAATCAATTTGAGCACCAAGGGTTTGAAATTCGTATTCACCGACATCAAGGTCTATGCCAAATTCTAAGGCCAGCAGGTAGTGAGGGTTTGAATCGCGATGACAGGCAGTAGCAAAGGGATTAATTTTTATGCAAATTCTAAGGTTCTAAGGTATGCATGTTTTTCTAGGGAGATATAAGGGGTATTTTTTTTGCTTTTATTTTTTAAATAAAAGGGTTATGAATGTGGTTTGACTTTTGGATAAAAGAGTATGTGATGTTTTTGCTAGTGCCTTTGGGTATAAAATAAAGTGACTATTTAATTATCTCTTTGGAAGTGAATTAATTTCAAGCAGGAGGTATAAGGTGTAAATGAAAATTTACTTATGTAATTTGTGATCTTTTTTATGTTGAAAATTAATTTACAATATGAGGAGTAATAAGGTGTAAAAGTGGTTTAAAATTTTTATTGTACTTCTTGCATTGTGAAAAGAATTTTGTGAGTTTTTATTGTGTTTTAATGCATCTTTCTTGAGATCAAAATAAGATTCCTAGAACATCACTTTCATATTTCATTGAGCACATTATGTTTTGAGACCTACATTATGCATCTTTCTTGAAAGAAAGTGGAAGCACCGATGTTAGGGTTTATGAGCAAATTGTGCTTCATTGTTTGAATGATAGTGTGAAGATTTTGGGCATTGGTTTTGAGTGATATTTAAAGTGAATGTGCAAACATTAGAAATCATATTTGTGAAAGCAAGTGTGTGCATCAAGAAGATAGGTGTCATGTGCTAGACTAGATCTACCTTTAAAAGAGCAATAAATGTGAGACATGTGAAAGTGATAGACTTAATGATTGAGTTGAATATATTGAGCTATTTACAAGTGCATATTATTCTCTATATGTTATAGAGGTTAAAATAATTTTGAGTAGAATATATCTATTTGAAGAAAGCATTTTTGAAAAAGATATAAGCTTTGTTTGTGTGCAAGGTTTGGAAATATTTGATCAGGTTAAGTGAGCAGCATTAAGGCAGATTTGAGCAGAGTTGATAGAAGGTTTGGTTGTTGATTTGATAAACCTTTGTGTTAAGGCTTGGGATAGATTTGAAATAGAATTAAGAGCAGGTTTGATTATTGAATAGTTCAAGCTTTGTGTTAATATTGGGGTAGATTTGAGATGGATTTTGGTGTAGTTTTGTGAGTAGAGTTAGAGCAAATTTGTGCTATATCTGTGATAGAGTTTGGTGTATATTTTTGAGTAGAGTTAGAGTAGATTTGTGCTAGATCTTTGACAAATTTTGGTACAAATTTATGAGTAGAGTTAGAGCATATTTGTAATAGACTTGGGATAGAGTTTGGTGTAAATTTGAGACAGAGTTGAGAACAGGATTTGGAGGTGATAGAGCAAAGAGATAGTTGTCTCTAGTGGATAGATATCCATCAACCATTGTAGTGGGGATAGAGTTCTCCTATGGAAAGAGATCCACAAGCCAAAGTAGTGGGTGTAGAAGTCTTCTAGAAGATCATAATCCAAAGTAGAAGGGAAAAGAGTTATCTTGTGGAGAGATATCCATGAACCAGAGCAAGGGGAAAGAGTTCTCCTATGGAGAGAGATCCACAAATCAGAGCAAGGGAAAATATTTCTCCTATGGAGAGTGATCCGTGAACCAGCTGGGGATATAGAGTTCTTCTATGGAAAGATATCCACAAATCAGTTGAGGAGATAGAGTTCTCCTGGATCAAGTTCCATGAACAAAAGAAAAGGGGAAAGAGTTCTCCTATGGAGAGAAATACACAAAGTAAAACATAAGGGATTGGTGTCTCCTTTACATAGGGGTCCATAAACATTATAATAGGGAATTGATTCCCAAGAGATTTTTTGAGAAAATTTAGAAAAAATATTTTCTCCGTGGAGTAGCCCACATTGGGTGAACCACATTAAATTTGTGTCTCTCTTGTGTGTGATGATTTATGTATTTCTTTGATTACTGCTATTGATATTTCCATTGATAATATTGGATAATATTGTTTTGGAAATAAAAGTAAAAGTTGATCTTATATTGTTCACTCTTCCTCTTAGTATAAGCTTGTGTTTTTCAATTGTAAAGGCTCACCATAGAAAAAGAATGATCAACAAGGCTGGGAAGATATTTGGTTGGGTAGAAAATTAAGACCCATCGTAAGGTGAAACCATACCAAAACCCTACCCAATTGGCTAGACAAACATTTCCACTAGATAGCATGGTAGAACTAATATAGAACCTTAATTGTAAGATGATGGGACTTTGGAAAGCTAGCAGAGCATACCTCTTTCAAAATCTTACCCTAATCATAAACATCATGTCAAATGAGGTTTCAATATTTACCTCCATGTCATATCCATTGTTCACCAATAAGAACATTGGAATCCCTTACTTAGAGAATTAAATACCATAGCTATTATAGTACAAAGTAACAAGGGATGCAAAGGTGGTAATTCAAATCACACAATTCCAAAGGTGACCTACTGATTTTTTGAAAGGGTAAAGTAGATCAGTAGTAATGGCTTGATAGCAATGTTAGAATAATCAAGGGCTTGGATTGATGTAGAAGCACCTAACCCCTTCCAAAAATCCACCATGGTCCCTAGGAGTAGAGTACCATCCAAGGACCAGTCTTCCTTAGTAAGATATTCCTACCTAACTTCTTTAATATTTTTAAATCTACTGTAAAAATATTTATAAATACTAGAATATTGGTCATTCCAAGGGGTGGCTGTATAGCTATTACAATTCATATGTAAAGTCTTCTCCATTTTGTAAATATAAGTGTGTCACTATTTGGTCTTCGACTAGTGCTCTTGCAATCTATTTCATGTATGTGTGTGCTAATGTTTATTTTTGTGATGGCTATTTGAGCATTCTCATTTAATTTTGCTATCTAGATTTTGTGGGCTTTGATATATAGTTCTGGAATTCACATTCACATTCACATTAGGGAAGAGGGTTTATTTTTGCTAAAACTAGTGGGGTGGGAGTACTCTAATTTTGCATCCTAGATTTCATCCATCTGCTTGATTTTTTAATTCATCTTCTACACGTCGATGCTCAGTGCAAGGAAAGAGTGCCATCAACTTATCTATTAGGTGGTGCATCAGTATTTCCTCTCATTAGGTTAGTGTATTATGTCTCTTAATGCAACTGCATCCATCCTTGTCAGTTCTAGCTATTATCTCCTTTATTCTCTTTCCCACTCTCCCTTTTCCTTCCCCTTGTTTGTAGGCAGGTATCTAGGAACCCCATTTAGTAACTGACCTTCTCTGGATATCAATCACCCTACCTTCCCCAAGAATGGTGTTCGTTCAATGTTGGCATAGCTTTTTGGGTGCATCAAGCTAATCCAATCCCCATACCTTCTTATTAGGATGGATTTATGACCAACAACATTTGGCACACTCGATGGGATCAAAAGGTCTCATTTCTTAATCTAATTTTGGTGAATTTCTTATCTGCAACATCCTACTATTCACTTAATGACTCTACTCCATGGAAAATTAGGTTTTCTCTGATTGGTTGTCTTTCAAAAAGAGAAGCAGATCCTAGAAACTATACTTTAGGACCAAAAAGATCTATGTGCTTCAGGAAACTAGAGTTTTGTGACACTCTATTTTACCTATATCTTACCACAAATAACCTGGAAACTCCTCTGAGCAGTAGATCCATATCTTCAGACTAGTTGCCTCCCCAATGCACTAACGAGATTTCTATTCCCCATAGGATTTAATATTTTATGAGTAGTCTTGACCTCGTTGGCAGAGAAAGTATACTCATTTGGTGACTCCAACCTAATAGCAGTATCCAAAGGGT
Organism: Wollemia nobilis; assembly: GCA_028583015.1. Classification (NCBI taxonomy): domain Eukaryota; kingdom Viridiplantae; phylum Streptophyta; class Pinopsida; order Araucariales; family Araucariaceae; genus Wollemia; species Wollemia nobilis. The sequence goes on along the minus strand of JAQPPZ010016414.1, from coordinate 4,430,794 downwards.
CTAAGAAATGAGTAATTTAATGGATCATTTTAGTTTTCCTCCCTAGAATGATGCAGGGCCCCTCAATCTCCCTGACTTGCATGACATCCCAAAGGTCGTCTTTGACACCTTTACAAAATATGATGGCATTAGAGGGGTTGTAAAGAAGCACATTGAAAATGTGTCTTCCCTAGACACACTTCAAAATATCATACATGAAAATGTGATGATCAGGTTTCTTGTTATCTCTCTCGAAGGTAGAGCATTGCTCTAGTACAAAATATTTCAATATAAGATCATATCCACGTGGGTAGCCTTGGTCCAACCCCTCCTAGATGCATTTAGCATATTTGAGGACATATTCCAGCTACTAACTCAATTTAAATTTATCAATAGGAACCCTCTTGAAAGTGTGGTAAAATTCAACATCTGTTTTGAGAAAATTTTGAAAAGAATTATGTGTTTCCTTCTCCCATCCTCTACCCAAACATATCTATACTACATTTGTGCCTTCAACCTTTATTTTTCTCTCTTCCTCTACCAATCTAGGGAAAATATATTTCCTCAATTTTATGAGGAAGCCATCAGAGTTGAGTGGGTGTTAGTATGGATAGTGTAGCCATTACAACCCTGCATAAGCATCACTACAACAATGCTTATACCAAGTCAGGTAGGAGGGCCACCTTAGGAGGAAGAGCATAACTGTATCCTCATCCTTGAGAATAACTCAACAACTCAATCCCAAGTCCAATTATACTCATGGGAGGACATCATTGAAGGATACAACCAATATCCAATGAAGATGAAATAACAAGTAGTGGGACTGACACAGTAGGTCAATCTCAAAAAGGAGTAAGATTGGATTTAGCTCCCTAACATTCCACCACTGGCCATGTGGAATAATTTTGTAAAACTAGTTGCCACTCTATTTTTTGATGGCCTAAGCACCAAGGTTCTCAAGAAAATCAAAAAAATTAATTGCGATGTAATTACAATTATGAGCCACCGTGGATGGTGCTAGATGCAATACAAAAAATGGATCAAGTTCAATGAAATCTGGTTTGACCATTACAAGTTTATAGGATGATTATAATAACATCCTTGACTCAAGCATGCTTCTCACTCCACAATTTTTTGGTAAGTAAATAAAGTTGTGCTCTAGGTATAGCCACTTTTAGGGTGTCATCATTTTGTTCGTTACTGGTAGGGAAGTTTCAACAATAATAAGTTCCCAGTTGGCCAAGGGTGCCAGAAGTTTTGAATAAAGGAGCATGTGAAGGTTCCCTAGAATGAGTCTTGGTAATATAACATTTTTGTTTTGTTTTCTCATTGTCTTCCTAGTTTTCTTTCCTTTCTATTTGTTCTTTGTTATCGTTGTGACCCCATAGCCCAATGGAAGCAACCAGTAATTACCAAAGCCTCACATCACATCCTTGTAAATTACATGAAGAAAAACTTGGTACTCATGAAGGCAAAACAATATCCACCACCTCAATATGAACAAAAAATTATGAACACATAAAGCGCCTAGGAAAGGATCGTCAGGTGCATGTTTTATTGAAGTAGGGCAAGTATGTTATAAATAGTGCCCCATATATAGCTACAAACATGGTCAGGAAGTGTAAGTCATAGAAGTGCAACTGAAATAGAATAGACACATGGTGGATAGTAGTTAGTAAATGAGGGTCCTTTTTGGAATGTGTCAAGAAGAAGAGATGTAGATAAAAGCTCAAATACCCTTGAAAATATGTTTTCTCTTGGAATTCTTTGGGTGCTTGGTGGGATATATTTAGGAGATTGTAATTTGTGGAGCTATTTCATGGAATTGGGTATTTGTCTTATTGATTTCATATGATAATTCCTATATTGCTCACGTTCCCATTCTTCCCTTTACTCCATTTTCTATTAGAAATAGACTATATTACATCATTTGGATCATGTAAATATACATTTCTTGGTACATACTTAGGACATTATATTACTTTAGGGGGAAGTTATCTAGTTACTTCATACAATGTAATAAATGCACAAGTGTCAATGTGCAAGTTGTTCCTTGCACATCTAGGTAGAGTGTTGGCCAAGGAACCTATTTCCTATATAGAGAGCCATAGACAAAGCAAGATAGAGTAGTAGGAAGTAGTATAGACTAGAGTGGTGTGATGTAGCAAGTATGATGTAATAATATGGAGTGTGATGTGCTCAATACCCATTCTTGAGTAGTAGCTCTATTCATGGAGTTTTCATTTCCTCCAAAGCTATTTTGTAAACATCTCCATCATTTCTATTTATAGTATTTGTAGTCATCTCACATATTTACTTTATTTCAAATTATTTTGCATCTTGTTATTCTATCTTCAATTGCATGTTGCATCAAAATCTAATAGTGGTATCAGAGCTATAGTACATCAATAGGAAAACCATCATTATCATTGATCCTAATTTTTATCAACTTGATGTGCCATTGGACCAGTCACTATCAAAAAATTTCAAGAGAGTCTAGGTGGTAGAATTAAGGAGATCCAAAAGTAAAGACTGAAATAAATCTTAGTTTTTGGAATACTGATATTGCATATAGCTAGAGTCTTTCCACAAAGTTTCAAGGGAAAACTTGTGAATACTAGGACTTGATACTTGATCCACTAGTTTGATGAATCAACTAGTGAAGCTCATCTAAGAGATCTAGAGAAATTAACCTGAAGGTTATTTTATTGTAGGGAATTAATTCTCAAATGATTGGGACACCTCCTACAATAGAAATCTAGGATATTTCAACTTCATTGCCCAAAGTTTGAAGTCCCTTCATAGTGCAAATATTAGTCACTGCAAGAGAAGAATACTACAAAAGAGACTTTTGGAGAAGAATTATGGTGAATTTGGGAGACAAGATATCACCATTGCTAGACTAGAAACTTCACAAGAATAAAAGGCCACAAAAGCCTTAAAAGGCCATATAAGCCTTGATCAAGAATAAAAGGCCATAATAGCCTTAATCCAGAAGAAAAGGCCATAGAAGCCTTGATATAGAAGGAAAGGCCATATGAGCCTTGAAGAAAAGGCCACAGAAGCCTTGACACTAAAAATGCCACATAAGCCTTGATACTAAAAAAGGCCAAAAAAGCTTTGATCCTAAATAAGACTTTAGAAGAGAGTATCTAATTCAGAAACTGATTTCAATACTAATATTTTGTTGTAGGAACAGGAAGATTCAGTGAGTTGGAAAAGCTTACTACAAAAAGGTTAGGAGGATTATCTTCTTCATAATCAATCTAGCACCTAAAGAAAAAAATATCATGAGAATATCTCATTGATGAAGAAGGACTAGAAGAGTCCTACTCAAATACAGAGGCAGAAAAATAAGATATCTAGGAGAAGATATCACCACCAATACTTCCAGAAGTAGAAGGTTGAATATAAGGTCTCAATGAATACCATAAGAAGCTACAAGGCCTTGGAGAGGCCTCTACGAGTATCTAGTAAAAGGCTTGGAGAGCCTCTTTGAAGAAATCATCAAAGGAGTTCCAAGGAGAACTCATTGGAGAAGTTCACTATTGGATATAGTGGAATATTTGGGATAATTTTTGTCATCTAAAAACAATACCAAGAAGAAGAATTTGGCAAGGAGTGCCAAATCTCAGAAGACCTCAAGACATTTAGAATCTTAAGAAGAAGATCCTATTTGAATTCAGAATTTGACAAGAAGCTTGAAGGAAGATTTAGATAAAAGAAGCCTACCAAAACCAGGAGATTTGGAGATTATCTCTCATAGAAATAAGGCACCACTTAAGAATAAAATATCTCTTCTAATATACAAAAAAAAAGGATACTACAAGAGGATAACAAGCCACCAAAATCCTAGGCTCATGAAAAAGAGCTGGAGACCATTTTTTGGTGAGTATGAAGTTGTTCAAGGCAACCTCCAAAGAGCTGCAAGATCTCACTCATGGAAGAAACTTGGTGATCTTAGACACCAAGATCTACATCCTCTATAGAAGTGGCAAAAAGAGCTTTCAAAAAAAGGTAAGCAACTATTGGTGCAAGTAAATTTATTAAGTGGATTACTTATCAGATTTATTTAAGCACCTTGATTGGAGTAAAGTTGCAGAAAGGAGAGTTGAAATAAGAGTCTTCAAAAGTGCATAAAGAAAGGATTCTTTAAGGTTAATTTGCACTTTAGGATTTGATTAGATTTTAGAATCTCAAACTATCTATCAACTACCTATCATATAATTTGGAAAGAAAAAGAAGACTAGCTCCTATTGCCTTTATTTAAAAGAAATTTTAGAATGATTCTTGAAGATTCATTTCATATTATTCTTGATTAGTTGCAATAAATTGATTAAGTGCATTATTTTTTAGAGTTTATTAGAGTAATAAGGTGAAATTTTTAGTGTAGTAGAAGTAAAATATTATTAGATTCATTGGCACTATTATATTACTCTCAAATATTATTGTTTGTGTTAATTAAAAGGGTACAAAAATAGAAATTTGTAAAGTATCTAAAGACACTATTATTGCATGAAGATTTGCAACTTAGAAGTTTCCTAAGTAAGCCACAAAATCATCTCAATCCTCCAATAATTTGAGAAGGAAGTAACCACCATAAGATCATCCAAAGAAGCCTTGAATGAGACTTGGTGAGTCTCAAGTTCAAAGCACAAGAAATAGTGCAAAAACATATAGCAAAAAAAGTAGCTTCTATCATGTGGTTACAAGCTTGGGTTAATTTATAAAATATCCAAGCAAATAGGGGAAGTTGTCTAATCAAAGAGATAACCTCAAAACCCCTATATTGCACTCAATATTCTGCCTCAAAACCATAAATTCAGATCTACAAAGAGGAGTGCAAAAGAAGGTGCAATAAGGACATCTTGTATAAAACTATTTTACATTATATTGCACTATTCTAATCTAGTTATACAAGGAGAGAAGGTAGATTTAAAGGTGCCTCAAAGGCACTACACTCACTGGAAAAAAATAGCTAAAAGTAGTCATATGCTAGCAGCCATCCAAGCCTAGCTCAAGGAGCCATCCAAAGGGCTCATCCTCCTCACATCCTCGATGGTCGAACCTGCAAGATACACATACAAAAGCAAGGAATAAACAACATAATTCAAGAGCAACAACATCTACGAAAGGAGGACAAAAAATAAATATTAAGGAAAAGAAAATTTGAAGCACCATTGAAGTGTTACTCCATATACACTTGCTAAAAGCGGTGCTCAAGGCCTCCTTACTGTTGCTCCATATCCCAGCAAAAAATAGTGTAGGTGAATGAAAGCAAATATGGGGATTTGTAAAGCTAAAAATTTCTCCAAAGGGTTTGTTCAAACCAGCAATAGAGATGACATCCATGTAGAGAATAAAATTACACTTGTCACTAAGGAAAAACCCTAACGCTTGAATCAAGAGAGCACTCATATTCAAGGGAGGAGTTACACAAATAGGTTGGTGCATTGAGTGTATGGGATACACTTTTCAAAGAGGAAGACCAAGAATTTTGCTAAAGAATGTAGCGTTATTACGTTATAATAAGGTAGACAAATGTTTCATTGGCACCAAACTCTCCTCAAGTGCTTGAAGGGTAATGATCATGCCACTTGGTACATCAGAGAAGAATCTTCTCCAATTTAAGGATGTCAAAGATCAAATTTAGAGTATTCTTCATTCTCAATTTTCTATCTCACCATATGCACAAAAAGGACCAAGTTGTATCATGTCAAGAATTGTTAGAGCCTTTAATGATCATGGCAATCGAATTCAAGGGAACAACATCAACAATGCCAAATTTGGAATGCTTTAAAATCCAAACACTTCCATTGGAGGATATAGTCATAGCATCATGATGTCTATGTAAATTTTGTAGTCCAATCTTCTCTAAATTCAACACCAAACATTGCTTGGATAAAGGTAAAATTATTTCCATTTATAAGTGTTGCCTTTCCTTGGAGTTATAAGATTTAAATTAAAGTAATTTATTTACATTGAAAATACATCAAGGGGAATATTTTATCAAATGAATCAAATATTTATAATATAAAATCTAGGAGTAATAAGGGTTTCTACATGGATAAATATTGAATATTTGCAAATATTATTGTGATCTAATTTATCCAAATATTAGGGAATCATAAGGGCTACTACATCAAATCAATTATTTAGAAAATTAGATACACTTAACCTAATTCCCAAAGGGTTATTTATAAAGAGAGTTTCTTTATAGGTTGGATATTCATAATTTTATTATATCAATCTTCTCAAATGGAGACAAAAGATCCAACACTATAACCTCTTTAAAATTTGGTAACAGTGCTTAGTTCAATAGGAGCAATAATTGATTTTGATATTCTACAAAAAAAAATAAAATCAATCAAATATTGAACTATATTTCTACAAAAACACTATATCTTATCCATAGTATACTAGGGAGTCATAATGCATTCTACAAAACTTGGTAATATCAGCATCTATCATAAATTTTCAAGTTACAGAATATAAGCTTTCCTCATAACCTAAAAATCCTTAGAAATATATACTCGCATTACTTTGGAGACATAAGGAAGTCTACAAAACAAGGATTAATAAAGGTTTTATCAAATCAATCTTATATTTCTTCAATCAAGAATCTTATATCCTAACATAGGGAGTCACAAGATAGACTTCTAAGATTCTTGTAAATTTAAAGAAGGATCTATCATGGATGATATCTTGAGAAATGCCTTCAATAATGAAGAACTATTGCATTAAGTATAATACTACTCCCAAAACCTAATAGATACTCTAGAAGGATATGAGTATCTATGCACTAGTGATAAAGAGAAATTTTCCTTTCTTCTTAAAGAAGCTATAGAAGGTAAACTTACAACATTGATTGATTATCTTCATGTTATTCTCTTTGTAGTATGGTGGAATTCGTAAAGATTGGTTACATTTTCACCAGAAGAATGTTTGATGGTGTATCTATCATTGATTGTGTTTGTGCTTGCTCAACACAAGAAATAAGATAAATAACAATATTATTGTGATGATAAACTAACTTGTCATGAAGAAGAAATTCTACCAACACCAATGCAGAATCACAAGAGAAGAAGAAGAAGAAAAAGGAAGAAAAAACATGCTAAAAGGAACCTGGCATCATAAAGTCTAAACCGGTTGAACACATACAACAGACAGAAGAACCTCCAGCTACAACTTGCTTTGCATCATATGAAGACACAAATTATCTACTGAACCTGATCATAGTAAGCAATGAAGGAGAATACAAATTCCATTATCTGATGGAAGAAGATCCACATTGAAGACTAAATTCTTCAATATCCAAATAATGTAATACAAGGGGGTTTTAGAAATAGACTATATTATATCATTTGGATTATGTAAATGTACCTTTCTTGGTACATACTTAGGACATTATATTACTTTAGGGGGAAGTTATCTAGTTACTTCATACAATGTAATAAATGTACAAGTTTTAATGTGCAAGTTGTTCCTTGCACATATAGGTATAGTGTTGGCCAAGGAACCTATTTCCTATATAAAGGGTCATAGACATAGAGCAAGATACAGTAGTAGGAAGTAGTATAGACTAGAGTGGTGTGATGTAGCAGTGTGATGTGCTCAATGCCCATTCTTGAGTAGTAGCTCTATTCATGGAGTGTTCATTTCCTCTAGAGCTATTTTGTAAACATCTCCATCATTTCTATTTATAGTATTTTCAGTCATCTCATAGACTTACTTTATTTCATATTATTCTACATCTTGTAATTTCTATCTCCCATTGCATGCTACATAAAAAGTTAAAATTTCCTTTGGTGTTTAATGTTTGTAACCTTTTAGGCTTTTGACTTCCATCCCTATGTCTCAATTATTTCTTGCAATTCCTTTTCTTCTCTTGTGTTTGCTTGTTCTTATCCCCTTATTTTGCTTGCTATTTCTATTTCTCATCCTCCTTATTTCCTTCCCCGTCATGATGTTTTTCCCTATTAATTTTTCCATATCATTCATAATTTTCCATCGTGTTACAATCTCCTATGGTTGCAAGTGGTTGTCTCCTTTTTTATCCTTATTCTTTTTCCCCTACTCAATTCAAAATGTTATACATTCTAATATTTTTGTCTGGGTTCCTCTTTCCCACAAGGGGTAATCTCCTATAAGTCGCCAAGAGTGGTTGAAATTTTTGACCTTCTCACCCACTCTTCTTTTTTGTAAGAGATGATACCTTGTGGAGTCATCCAAATTTTAAATCAGTAAAAGCTAGGAAAAAATAGAGGCCGATGGGTGGTAAAGGATGTTAAGTGGACGGAAGATCCAGAGATATTTGAGGAAGGTGAAATTGCAAAGACACACCATAGAAAAATAAGGATCAATAAGGCTAGGTAGATATTTGGTTGGGCAAAAAATTAAGACCCGTTGCAAGGTAGAACCATCCCAAAACCCTGCTCAACTGGTTGGGCATAAATTTCCACCATATAGTAGGGCAAAACTAATATAGAACCCCACTCGTCATATGGACGAGACTTTGGGAAGCCAGTAGATTTGACCTCTTCCAAAATCCTACCCTAATCATAAACATCATGTCAAATGAGTTTCCATATTTCCCTCCATGTTAGATCCATCGTTCACCAAGAATAATGTTGGGATCTCTTGAATAGAGTATTAAATATCATATCTACCATAGTATGAAGGGACAGGGGATACAAAGACAGTAATTCAAATCACATAGCTCCAGAGGTGGCCCATCGATTGTTTGAAGGGGCAAAGTAGATGAGGATTAATGGACTGACAAAAATGTTAGAATAATAAAGGGCTTGGATTGATGCATAAGTGTCTAACCCCTTCCAGATAATCACCATGATCCCTAGGAGTAGAGATCCAAGCACCAGTCTACCTTAGCAAGATTGTCCTACCTAACTTCTTTACTATTTTTTGAATCTATTGTAAAAATATTTATAAATACTGGAATGTTGGTCATTCCAAGGGGCGACTCTGTAGCTATTACAATTCATATGTAAAATCTTCTCCTTTTTGTAAATACAAGTGTGTCATTGTTTGGTCTCCGACTAGTGCTCTTGCAATATATTTCATGTATGTGTGCTAATGTTTATTTTTGTGATGGCTATCTAAGCATTCTCATTTAATTTTGCTATTTGGATTTTGTGGGCTTTTCTAGGTAGTTCTAGAATTTGCATTTGCATTATGGAAGAGGGTTTATTTTTGCTAAATTTGATGGGTCGGAAGAGCTCTAATTTTGCATCCTAGATTTCATACACCCATCCACCTAGTTCTAGAATTCACCTTCGACCCATCAGTGCTTAGTGCAATGCAAGAGTACCATCGACTGATATGTTATGTGGTGCACCATTATTTCCTCCCACGGGGTTGGTGGATCATGTGTCTTAATGGGGTTGCATCCATATTTATAAATTCTAGCTACAACCTCCTTTATTCTCTTTCCCACTCTCTCTTTTCCTTCCACCTATTTGTAAGTAGGTAGCTAGGAATCCCTTTAAGAACTGGCCTTCTTCAGAGATCAATTGCCTCACCTTCCTCGAGCATGATTTACCTTTCAATATTGGTGCAGCTCCATGGGCACATCAGGCTGATCCAATCCCCCCACATTTCCATTAGGTTGGATTTACGACCAACATAGTTTATGAATGATTCAAGCCATTTACATTCATATTTGATTATATAAATAAATGTTATCTACTTTATTATATAGCCCTTGATATACGTATTAATTTGCTCATAATATTATTATTATTACCTATAATATTATGGCTATTTTATATTGGTACCTATGATAATTGGTGGTAGTAAGGCTTAAAAATCCAATATTATATCAATCATGACCAATATTTGAGCATAAATAGCCAAGAATCCATCTTTCATAGTATTTGAAATCTCAAGGAATTCTCCTAGAGTGTTGCCTATTGCCTTGAAGGTATATACTTCCCAAAATTCAATGGGTAATCTATACATCCTAACCCAAACTGGTACTAAGAACAAATTTTGATGATTGTGAGTTTAAATGGACATGATGCCTCAAGCGAGGAGAAATTGTCCGAAATTAGGTGTGATGGGGAATCATGCAACCTCAAGCAGTTAAGGAGAAATCATCAAAAATGATGTATAAAATATTTGTTATAAAATCCAAGCTTACCTGATAGCAAGCTATGTGTTCTTAGTGTGAAATTGAAAATGTGTCAATAACCAATGTAAAAACTATCATTGTGAGAGAATCCTTGATCCCACAATGGTATTGATGGCTGAGGCAAGATGAACCTGTTCTTCAGAACTATTATCAGATTCTTCAGATGAAATTTAGTGTCTGGCTTTACCAAAGGGCTCTTTGATATAATCTTCGCACTTAATGCCTTATCCTCTAGGAAGACTAATTTTATCCAATATCTTAGGGGTTAGATAGCCATGATAGTTAGAGGGATTTCCTTGAAGTTCTATATTTCTACTAGACTTTGTGTAGTTGAGCCTTTGTATTGTCTTGTCACTATTGCTTATTCTGTAGGTGGGTTGATTCTTGTGCATCTCATGAATTAGGATCTATATGATTGGAGTAAACTAGAAGTAATTTTTCTTTGTAAATGTTAATATGGTATAAATTTTTTTTCCTTGTAGGAGCACTAATTCCTGACTGGAATCTTTACCTTTATGATTTAAATTCCCAAGATCTTAAGCCAAATCCTATAGCATGTAGGTTTGTCCTATAATTATAGTCAATATTAATTATGCTAAATAGGCCACTAATAAATCTGATTAGGAATTCATTCCTATATTTTAGTTTTGAGGCTTGTTATCAAAAAACAGATCACATGGTTGAAAAGTGGTCCTAGGTGGGTAGTAAACCACTATCACTATGCTATGTAACAATCCATTGGTTTATCTTATTTTAATGAGTTTGAATGAATCAATCATATAAGCTTCAACTAATATTAAGGGTTGTCAAGTAATCAATGTACGTGGGAGGACATAGCAATGCCAAATCATTTTGATTCAGAGAGTGAGTAGATGTTTTGACAGTGAAGAATGTAGGAGAGCCCATAACCCATGTGTGTGTAAAGGTTTGTGTGATTCTTATATTTAAAAAAGTGATTCACAATATAATTTTTATGTGTTTTGCATAGTTCTTTTCAAACAAAGGAATCTATGATAGTTTTCCACTTTTCACTGGGCTTTTATTTTGAACCATTGATCGATCAGACACTTGTCCTTTAAATTTTAACTTTGGATCAAGATCAAGACTACTATGTCTACATATTTGAGAAGTAGGGTTTTACATTTATGCATGGGGTGAGCTAATGAAAAAACATCTCTCAAATGCATTTATGTATGTAATATTTTTTGGATATTAATGTAAGAATATTATTCAATTTGTGGGATATTGTAGTGGTAGTCTATCGACAGGATATGTTGTTTGGTTCTATTATTTGCATTGTATGTTTGTCATTCCTTGTCCTATGGATTATATATTATGTATTCTCAATAGGATTTATAGTTTTTATTTTATTAGTTTTTGTTGAAATTATGCTTCATATGCTTTAAGGTATAAGCAAGATTTGAAATATTGAAGATTCACTCTAGTGTTTTGAAGGGCCCTCGTGAGGTACTAAGCTACATATGTGAGATTTCATGTAGGATAAGAGATATGTGGAGGCCAAAAATAGACACATATTTTTGTCAAAATTTATTGCATATCTGATGAAGGAAGAGTATTGAACGGTGGAGGAATGGAGGAGCCAGTGAGTGCAACCTTTTTTTAGAAATGAAATAGAAATTGAAGTAGGCTAGCATAGGAAGATGAAAATTGTATTGGTGATTTATAATTGTGTGGGTTGATATGGGATTTTATTGTATATTATGTGATTTATTTATTTATTATTTTGTTATGGTACTGTAGAATGTGACTATAGTTGAAGGTATTATAGCCTCGACACTGACATCAACCACTTATTAGAAATTTAAGGAGACTATTAACTACTGAGGATTAGAGATGGTTGTAAGTGATAGGGTTTACATGGGTGGCCAAGGTGTTTATAGTGTATAAATACAAGATGTACATATTGACATTATGTGAGATGTGGGATCCGAATAAGGGCACATTTCATTTTCCTATAGGAGAAATGACTATTATCCTAGAGGATGTTTATCAAATTTTTTAGTTACCGATACAAGGCTCTATTATTACAACGATGGTTTGGTGACATAAAAGGTTAATTATGGGGGATATATTTGGTACTAGTTGATCTCATATTGATATTGATAGTGGTAGGGGTGTTGTATGAGGAGTATTATGAGGCAAAAGTGTTATTTCTAAGATAGACCTTGGTGATGATGCCAATATCTAATTAAGTTTTTCTTGATTCATCAAGGATGTGATTTCCATAGAATATGCTAGGGGTTGTGATAGACTTTGTGGAGAGGTTAGTGGTGTTTACATGGGCATCAGCATTATTATCACAAACTTATAAGGAGCTTGATGAGGTTAATATGATAGTTTGAAGTGGATTAAGTTATAGTTTGTTAGTGCATGTATGGGGGTGGAAGAATATAGTTGTGAAGATACCACAAGCTCTACCCTACGATACCCATATGTTTATGGGATCATAGGTACCATATGTATTGAGATGGAATACAATTAAATTGGCAAGGGGGATCAGACCATATGCGAGGGATAGGTATCACTAGTGAGCTATCTTTGGGAGTCTAAGACCATAGGATGTTTACTAGTGACCATGAAGAGGGAGGCCATTATGGAATGATGAGGTAGAGTATCTGGCACATGTGCAGTGAAGGAGATATTTGATTTGATGAAGGAATATGCAAGTCAAATATTTTTATTATAATTAGGTTTTGCATCAGTTTGGATTGAGGTAAGGGATACCAAATCCACCTATGGTGTATAAGAGGAGGTATGATTATACTATATCTACCCTAATGATATTTTTATTAGATAGGGAGCTATATGAGCCCCTCATATTATTTTATGTTGATGATGAAGGCACGATACTAAAATTTGATAATTGGTGGGCCACACAATAGTGATAGACAAGGGGAGCAATAGAGAGGGATGTGGATATGGATGATGTTGCAGAGGCAATTGGAGAGATGATAGAGTGTGCTAGTGGAGGAGAAGAGGTGGTACATAAGAGAGATATGAAGATGTGGGGGAGGATAAGGCTCTTGAATGAGATGTATGTTTTTAAGTGGAGGAGACATCTAGGATCTCGGGGATGATGGATGAGGAGGAATTAATGATAATTTTTGGGAATGGGGTGGGAATTAATAGCATGGAGATTAGTGTATGGTGGGGTGTAGTAATAGGGGATGGAGTACCATGGGTTGAAAGGTATTCTACAAGTATTGAGGAAAATACGACTATTATGCAAGCAAAGATTGCTCCTCTGCAGCATGCAAGGGAAAAATACAAGGTATTTTTTTAGTATCCTATTTTGATGTGCTAGTGATCCATGGGTTGCTTGTTCCCTCACACTGAACTTCTCAATACTAGCATATACAAATAGGTACAACAATAATAGGTACGAGAATAACATAAGTCATAGATCTAGTAGCAATATAGTTGTTAGGAATTGCTCTACCATAAGTTTATGAGAAGTAGTAGGGGAATGAGAGAAAGTATTAGAGTGGACAAGGGGATCAATCAAAATGAGGAGGAGGGGAGTGGTGAGATAGGTGGTAGATCACAACAAGGATGACTAATTTTTTGGTATGGCTTAATAAGCCACCATTTTGCATGTTATATGGATTTATGAAGTTATATGCCTACGGGCAATTATGGTGTAGCCTATGGGCATAATTTATGATGGATGATGTCATATGTGAATTGAGGTATGTGATTCATGATTGATGATATGGAGGTGTTATGTTTAATGATAATTTCTATAGGATCATATAGATTAAAATTAGTGAAATATGATGTTATATGGATGCTTGTTTGATTGAATGTTAGGGGTGTGTTGATGCTTGTTGCTAATCATATCTAGACTAATTAATCAAGGATATACACACAATCACAAGAACATAATGGTAAAATATTCATATGAGACACTTAAGATATGATATGAATGGAGGATATTATAGAAAAGGAAGAATGGGATATAATAACAAACTATGGTGATGTGTATACAAGGAGATATGAGAAACAATGACACATGTTACCTCTAATTTCTTAATATGTTTGGCTCATAAAAGTGTTTTAAGAAACCCAAACATCCTAGAATTATCAATTAAGTTCATCTAGAAACCAATTAGTATCCCATAGAGACCTAGAATATCCTAAAAATTATAAGTCGTTTAAGGACCAATGTGTGTGCAATGAGGTATATTTTTTAATTTTGAGTGAGGTAGGACTAATCAAGTGTGACTCACACCGTGATAAACTAGCTCATCCATAATCAATCATAGGTCTATACAAAATAAGGTTGTTAATATAACATACATGTTACCACATGGAGGACATACTCCACTTCCAGCAAAACATCTATAGCCCCATGGTCCTTTGACATTGCTCCACTACCAACTAGGCATTTATAGCCTTGGTGGAGACGTTTAAAATACCCAATAATCTAGACTATGATAATAATATTCTTATATGATGATTTTTTTAGTATGGATCCTTGGGTTCGTATCATGCACATAATATGATGAGTAGGGAAAATTTTTTGCTCAATGGTAAGAGCTATTTATGGCTTCATCTTCCCTAGACTAAAAATTTTATCTAATATGTGATATGTGTTTGGTCTGAGAAATGACTTGAATTAGTCAAGGAAGGACTAAAATATTTTTATAACATGAGGACGTTCGATGAATATTGAGTGGAATACTAGGTGTGGTTGGGTAAATTGAAAAATTTATACTCTCAAACATCCTAAGAAAATTAGTGAGTAAGCGAACAAGACAATGGAGACAAATGAGGCATGTGACTTGACAATAGGTGATAACAGTGTATGTGTAATTTAATAGATAGAATGACATTACGAGCTAGAATGGTTAAAGGATGGGAGAGTTGATACAAAGTAGGAGACACACAGATGAACATCAAAGGTATTATGATGTGAATATCCTTGATTAACTATTCTAAGCATGATCAAGAAAATAGCATATAAACTAATCCACAAGTGAAGTAAGGTAGGAAGGGTATTTGTGTTGGTGGGAGGAATGTATGATGGGGGTGTGATATGGTAGATATTATAAGAGATAGAGAAAAAATAGGAGATAAGAATACCAAAAGAGAATGGTGAGGGATGGGAATGAAAAGAGGAAGAATAACTATATAAGAATAAGCAATTGTGTTGGGGGTGAAAAAAAGAGGATGTGATGATGATGTTGTTTTTGAGTCATTTTTCATTTCTTTTTTGTTGTATATACAAGGAGAAAGAGCCTAGGTGATCAAGTATGAAAGGCTCACAATTGAAGGATGTTCATGGGTTTGGTTTTATCGATCCCCTTGAGAGTGGTAAGCTTATAGGGCCCAAATCCAAATTTTTGCTTGACAATGTAAGGACCAAGACAATTGGTGGTAAACTTATCTCACAAAAGAGGAGGAAGATTAGAGTTTTGTTGATTCTCTTTGAGGACAAGGTCACCAACTTGGAATTCATGTGGATGGATTTTGTTATCATATGCCCATTTTATTTGGTCTTGATAAAAACAAATATGCTTAAAAGCATTGATTCGTTCATTAATAAGAGTGAGTTGATCGAGCCTTGATTGATGCATAGTTTCATCATCCATGAATTTTTATAAAGAAATATGTAAGGAAGGAATTTCAAGCTCAAGAGGTATAGTGGCTTCAACACCATATACTAAATAAAATAATGTTTCCCCATTGTGTGTGTGGATGCTCATTTGATAAGCCCATAGCACTAAAGGGATCTGGAGGTGCCAATCCTTATGATTTCTTTGACAGTTTTCTTGAGGATGAATATAATGTTTTTCTTTGTTTCTTCAGCTTGGTCATTACTTTGAAGATAGTAAGGAGTCAAGAAACTATGTTGGATGTGATATTTATTGTAGATTTCTTGAACATCCTTATTCTTAAAGTGGGACCATTATCAAAGATGATCTTGGAGGGGATGCAAAACTAATAGATGATATGATGGGGTATAAATTTTGTAATGCGAGATCCTATTGTACTAGTAATGGGGATAGCCTCAACCCACTTGGTGTAATATTTCATAGAATTTATAATGAAAGTATGTTGTCTAGATTAAGGAGGTAAAATTTTACCCACAAGATCAAGACCCCATTGTGAAAGGGGCCAAAGGGCTTGAATTGGTTAAAATACGTATGATGGTACATGGGTTAAATTAGCATGATATTAACATTTAGCATATTTATTGATGTACACACAACAGTCATGCTCCATTGTGGTCCAATAATACCCCATGCACAAGAGGTATTTGTAAATGGACATCCCACTAGATTTACCATCGCATGTGCCATCATGAGCCTATGAGATAGCCCATTGTGCTTCTTGTGGTTCTAGGTAATGAAGGAAAAATCCATCATAGCTACGATGATAAAGCACATCCCCAAGAGAACATATTGAGTTATTTTTTTCTTGAATGTGCATTTTGAGGTTGGTGACATATCTGTAGGGAGGGCACCAAATTTGATAAATTCCTTCACTTGAGAGAATTAATCATGATATGGTTCATCTTGAATAAAATGGATATCTCATTCATTATTTAAGGTTGTATGGGAAATAGTCAATTGATAAATAGTGGTGACATGGATATTGGTGATGCTATAAATTGGGTTTTGATGAATTATGGAGCTAAGAGAAGCCATAGTATCTATCAACTAGATGACCTTAGCGAGGGTTCAATAGCATACTAGTCAAAATGCACTACTAGCTTATCAACAATTTACTTGTAAGACTTCAAGATCAGATACTTGCATTGGTAGATCCCTTTGACTTAATTTATAATGAGGAGGGAATCACCAATTATCTTTATGTGCATTGCAATTACAGTTTGCATTCCAAGGATGAGGACTTCATATTCAACATTGTTATTAGTGCAAGGGAAGTCAAGTTTGAATGAATAGGGGATAGGGACCCCTTGTGGTGTGAATAAAATGACTCCCACACCACCTCTTGTTCACACTTAGAATTATAAAAGAATAGGGTAAGGTCAACCTCATCATTAGATCCAATATTTTCTTATTTTTCAGTAACTTTGAAGAAAAAGTCATCGAGAAGCTCAATAATGAGATATTTATCATCTTGAAGAGGGGCTTCTGCAAGTTGATCAGCAATAACCTATCCCTTTATGGATTTTTTATTGGAAAATTCAAGATCAAATTCTATTAAGAGCATGATCCATTTGGCAATTATACGATTGGTATAAGTGTGACTCATCATCTAGTGCAAGGAATTTTCTTTACCAATGACATATGTAGTATGGTTAAGCATGTAATGACAAAGTTTCTTAGATGCAAAGATGGCAACTAAGTATATTTTTTCCACATATGCATATTTAATATCATAATTCACCAAGGTTTGGCTTATATAATAAATGGTTTTTTTTTTGTTGACATCATTTTTCTATGCCAACAAGGTTTCAAGGGCAAAGTCAGTGCAAAAATGTAAAGGTAGAACAAAATACTAGGTCTAAGAGGAGATAAAATAGGTGGGGATACAAGGTAACACTTGATGGTATTGAAATCTTCCTGACACTTAGTGATCCATTAAAAAGTGACCCCCTTTTGTAAAATATGATTAAATGGCTTGCATTTATCCGATAGTTGAGCAAAAAAATAATGGATTGCTTGATTTTTTTCCTGCAAGGTACAAAGCTCCTTAAGATTTGTTGAGAGTGGTATTTCTAAAATGGCCTTGAATTTGTTAGGGTCCCCTTCTATGTCTCTTTTTGAGATGATGAACCCTAAGAGTTTTCTAAAATGGCCTTGGCTTTGTTAGGGTCCACTTCTATGCATCTTTCGATATGATGACACCAAAGACACACTTCTTAGGATTTAATTTTACATGGTGCTCAAGTAGCCGATCAAAAACTTTTCAAATGATATCAATACACTCATGTCAAATTTTGGACTTGGCCAAGATATCATCAACATAATCTTTGATAATCTTATGCATATAGTCATGGAAGATATAAGTCATAGCTTGTTTGTAAATAGCACCTGCATTTGTTAGTCTAAATGGCATGACTTTATAATAAAATATCCCCCATGATGTTGTGAATGATGTTTTGTGTTGGTGGTCTTCAAGATTGACATGAATTTGATTATATCTTAAGAAACCATCCATAAGGGAGAGAATTTCATGGCCTACAGTGGAATCTATGTGTGTATCAATATTTGGAAGCTGGAAGTCATCCTTGGGACATGCTTTGTTAAGATCATGAAAATTAGTACATATGTGAATTCCTCTATTGGGTTTTCCAATGAGTACCATGTTTGAAACCCATTCTGGATATTCAGTGGGTTGTATAAATCCTACATCTAAAATTTTTTGTAATTCCTCTTTAACCATGAGAGAAATCATAAGATGAAGCTTCCTCAAATTTTGCTTGATCAGTTTAGCATTAGGATTGAGGATGAGGTTATGGAAAACAAGATTAGGGTCAAGACCAGGTATATATTTGTATGATAACACAAAAACTTACTTGTATTCTTTCAGGAAGGTAGTGAATTGCTCACGTTCTTCAGTCAAGAGACCTTTTCCAAGTTTGAGAATTTATGGGTTAGTGGGATCAGAACTAAGGTTGATATTGATGGTATCTTCCATGAGGATATGAGAACCATCCTCTAGCTGGTGTGGGGTGGGGATAATATGATATTCATTGATATTATTCATGGGAGGATGTGGCTCAATGTTACTGACTTTGAATTGGTATACAAAGTAAGAGGAAGGAGGAATATAAGCATTTGATCTTTGAAACAAGTGGTTATTAGGAAAGAAATCATTAGTATGAGGGGAAGAAATATGGTAAAAATCAATGGCATCGGGATTGATGTGGATAGGTCAATAGAGATCCATTAGGTGGTGAGAGGGGAAAATATGTCAACAAAAATCATGTTGAATTGTAAATTTGAAGAGGAAGGATTTCTAAAAAATGAGTTTTCTAGTTCTTTCTCATTAGGGAGAAGTTGTGATAGGATGGATGGAATGGAGAATAGATGAAGATAAAAATTATCATCATCTAAGGGATTGGATATAGATATAAGAGGGAATGATTAATATTTTGAGCTATTGGAAGCAATGAAAGGTGTACCAAATTGATCCACAAATTTATCCTTTGAGGTATTGGATGGGGAAGCATGGATGGTGGCAACTTGGAAGAAATCATTGGGTATCAAATGGGCATATTCTAGGTTAATTTATTCATCATATTTATCATCCTCCTCAATACCAAGGGTAATATATTGGAGATCATACTCAAGAAGGTTGACTCAAGAACTCTTGTCATACACTAGACCTGACTTATCTCTAGGCAATTGATATTTGGGATTAATAAGAGTATGCGTACCTTGCTATATCGACCTAGACCATATCCTTGCCAATTAAAACATTGGAAATATCATATGGTAAAGTATGTATTAGAAAAATAGTCAATGTTGGCAGTGTCTCAAATTATTGGGGAGGATCTCATTCAAAAGAAGTATCAAGTCTCTTGTATATAAAATTGGTGTAATTAGATGAAGAACCTAGAGGGACAATAGCACCAATGGTCAATGGGGTGTTGTGAGGGTGACCAAAATATTGAACCGACTATATACGAGGAAGGGAGGTGAATGTCATATTATGTAAAAGGTATTCACCTATACTAGAATTGGACATATGTACATCAACATGACAAGGTAGGGGTGAGGATGATGATGAATAGGATTAAAAATTGAAGGTTGAGGGGGGAGTGGAAGTGGAAAAACTGGATGGGACTGTGAGTGAAGGAAAGGAATAATATGTTGAGGTTCATGTGTGCACTTAGGAACAATTGAGGAAGCATTTGGTGTATCCAAAGAAATGGATGCCTTAGTTTGGTAGGTGGAATATGTGGTAGGTGAAGGTTAGGAGGAGAAAAAATGGAGGAAGTAGGCATGGGAATTGTAGAAGTAGAAATAATGAAAATGGAAGGAGTAGAAGCTTGAATTATTACTTGGGAATTCAAGGAAATGGTGGAAGTATGAGGATTAGTGTAAGTAGAAATAGGAGGTGGATGTGGGGCGACAAACCTAGGGTTACACATGGGAGGAAGTGGAGGAATGAAGTGGATGAATGGTATGATAAGGTGGAGTGGGTAAGAGAGGGGAATTTATAGATGAGTTTGGAATGGAAATGATAGTAGAGATAGGGGAAGCATTTGCGAAGGAGGTGGTTTATTAGGAGGTGGACAAGAAGGTTGAATGAGAGAATTAAAAGAAATATGGTGAGTTATGAGAAGGGTGATGATCAGAAGGTTGAGTGGTGGAAGTAGGTGAGGATTGTATTGATGAGGAATGTGAGTGATAATATGAGGGAGAAGAGGCATGATAAACCACTAGTAAAACTATAGCAGAAGGATTCTAATATATGGAGCTAGAGGGTCATGGCTGAGTAGATGAAGTGGATGAGGGATGATCTGGGTTGGATTGGATAGATTGATTAGGTTGGGTGGAAGTAGGAGAAAAATTAGTGGATGGTAGAAGAGACGCATGCAGATTAGAAACTATGTTGCAATATTTGAAATGCTCGTCATCGATAAGGATACAATGAATGCAACCCTCATAAACATATTTAAGAAAATGATGTAATGTAAAGGGTACACATCATATTTCTTCAATTCATGGTTGTTTGAGGAGTAGGTTATGCTATATCTCACCTTCAAAGATGTAACATAAGGTATGGATATTCTTTACCCCACTTGGATAGGGAGAATTATTGTCCCAACTTTCAAACACAAAGGATCATTGAAGGCCCATAGAGTAAAGGTAGAAGTGACTATATGGGAAGGGAGGAGGTTAAGATATTTAAGGGCAATTGAGGTGATGATATTGATGGATTAGCCTCTATCAACCAAGAATAATTTGAAGGTGATGCCATCCACATATGTCATAATAT
This sequence comes from Wollemia nobilis, assembly GCA_028583015.1. Lineage (NCBI taxonomy): Eukaryota > Viridiplantae > Streptophyta > Pinopsida > Araucariales > Araucariaceae > Wollemia > Wollemia nobilis. The sequence goes on along the minus strand of JAQPPZ010016414.1, from coordinate 4,409,721 downwards.
GCATAGGTGGGTCTAGAGCCTCTATTGGTATGGTTTTAATTTTATGATCATAAATGTATTAGCAAGCTCCACACATGTTCGTATATTGCCCATAAAATTGGCAAAAGCATTAGGATATTGATCTTGAAGTTCAATGGATTTGATAATATTTATTAATGCCTCCCTATGTGAGGTTGATTGTTGTATAATCTCATAAATAGATATTTTTGTTGATGCCATCTTAATACTATGCAAGTTGAATTTTAAAATGGAGGATCGGTCGTGGTTGTCATGGTGTGGATTGCACAAGTGGAGGCATTGTTTTTGAAGATGGAGGCATGTTAGAAGGGCCAATTGGTTGTGATTTTCTCTCAGGATAGAATTAGTTTATAATTATGATATGAATCATTCCAAAAAAACCTTGGCAATATGAGATATTATTCACGTGATTAACTTGATTTGAAGGAATGGTGGAAGTTGGAGTTCCATTGTAGGGTTGTGATATCTCATGTTGTGGTAGGGGATTTTGATATATGCCAAGGTTTTTATTAGGAGGAGCAAGAGGGTTATCAATTTTTATCTCTCCTCTATCAATCATATCTTGCACTAGGTGTTTAAATTTCATGCAAAAATTGATATCATGGCCCTTTTAGCGATGATAAACACAATAGATATGCTCCTTATATGACTTGGGCTTAGGTTTAGTGAGATCTTATGATCTAACCGCATGTAAGAAAATTTTGTGTGCCTTGTAAAACCTTTGAAATATAGTTGACAAGGGCTCAGATGGAGGGGTTAAATTTTGAGGTGATCTAGGTGGACGACGAGGATGGATAAAAGGCTAGGAAGAAGAAGGATTTTGGTATTGTGGTGGAGGAGGCTAAGCTTGATGGTTTGGTCATGGATGTAAATAAGAAGATTTTTGAGGTGAAGGGTGAGGGGAGATTGAGTAGCTCAAGAGCACTTGATTGATTGGGGATATTTGGGATAACTATTGGTGTTGCTATTAGGGTTTTTATTTGGCCATTCTTTTTTATTGAGTTTTATCTCACCTTCTTGGATTTTTATGTCCTTAAGACCTTTGATTGGACCAAAGCTTCCTTGAAGGTGCAATATTGTTGAATCTGTACCAATAAAGAAATATTCTTTAAGCAATGTTGAGTGAAGAGGCATGTGATTTTGGTAATAGGCAAGGGGAATGGTAGTTTATTGATCATTGTCCACCATCGGGCACCATAATCCAAAATAGGCTCATCATCAAACTGACAAAGGTTATAAAGGTCTATCAATGTTGCTTTCTTTTTATATTGAGGGTGAAACATTCCAAGAGTAGATTGGTCAATTTCTCAAAGGTATAAATGCTATGTTGGGCTAATTTATTATACCATTCCAAGGAAGATCCTGTGAGGTAGGAATTTTAGAGTGTGAAGCATAATATGATATCTTTCGCTAATAAAGAAACAAGAATTAATGTAATGTGTTAGCTTTTGAGGTAGATTGCAATGGGAGATGGCAATCATAAGATGCAGAAATATGAGAGAAATTAAATTCGTGATATTGTAAAAATATGCTATAAATTGAAATGACAAAAATGAATACAATATTGCTATGGACAAAATGGACACTCCATGCAAGAAGCTACAGGACTACATTGTACTCCATCACTAATGGAGTTACACAATAATACTACTACTACCTATTGTCTTATCAATCTCTTACAATGAGGCCCTTTTATAATGGAATATAGATTCCTTGGCCAACACTCTACCTAGTTGTACAAGGGACACCTTGCACATTTATACCTTGCACATTGACACTTGTGCATTTATTACATTGCATAAAGTAACTAGATAACTTCCCCTTAAAGTAATATAATGTCCTAAGTATGTACCTAGGAAGGTACATTTACATGACCCAAATGATGTAATAGAATCTAACTCTAACACCCCCTATATTACATTATTTGAGTATTGAATACTTTAGTCTTAAATATGGATCTTCTTCTTCATATTGAACTTTGTACTCTTCCTCTGGATTCTTTTTAACCTATTCATGCAAATGGTTAGTGCCTCTGTAATGTGTTACATTTGCTGATAGATCTTTCTTCTCATAATTTTTTGAGTGTTCATCCAGTTCTTCAATTTCTTCTACCTTTGAACCAGGTATCCTTTCTGATTCCCCTTTCAATGCTCCAATTGAGGATAATTGATTGGTCACTAAATTGTTGTTGATGAGAATTCCTTTTATATTATCATGGTTGAAATTGATTCCCATTGTTTGTCTAATTTCCTTGATTTTGGTTTTTGGTATTGTACCTAAAATAACTGGTACTATGATCTTTCTTTTTGCATATTTGACAATACCATATTCTCTATCCTTTTTCTGATGAAGCAATATTTCCCTATGGATTATCTTTTGATGTCAATGCAATGTTAGTCATCTCATATTTCATAGTGTGTTCCACCTCATGTTGGTCATCAAAAGAATTATCTTTAGTTAGGATTTGTAAAGATGTGATCAAATTATTATAGTTGTCTCGAAGTGCTCTCATGGTTACTTGAGTAAGAAGTTCATGTTTAGGTTCTTATCCAAGGGTTAACAAATTTCCCTTAATATCTACTACCTTCCTTAGAAAAATTTATATGCTTTCTCCACTGCTCATTTTCAAGGAATGTAGTTGAGTTTGTAGATGAAGAATGGTGGCTTTATTCTTTCCTTCAAATATTTTCTCTAAGCTTTTCCAAGCTTCAGATGATGTTTTTTTCGAACTAATATAAGGTTGTATTTCATCAATGATAGCAAATGTTATGATCATTAGGGCTTTTGATCATTTTCCTCAAATTTTAGAATCTCAGTATCACTTGAGGTAGATTTCTTTGTTTTTCCTTGGATAATATCCCAAAGTTTTTCATATACCAAGATTCACTTTACTTTATTCTTCCAAGAGAAATAATTTGGGCCCTTGAGTAGTTGGGATTCAGCTAGGAAGAATTTGATGGATGCCATTGAATTCCCTTTATCAAGTCTTAGATTTTGTGGACTTCCTTATGTCTCCCTAATGATGAGAATTCACAAACCTAATAAGTTTTTTAGGTTTTGTATAAATCTTACATCTATCCAATTAATTTAGAACTTGATAATTTTTTATGAATGCTAATATAATCAAGTTTTGTAGAATATCGTATGACTCCCTAGGGTGTTTTGGATAGGATATATGATCAATATAGTATTTTTTGTAAAATTTTTGTTCAATTTTGGGTCATTTTGTGAAATTTTGTAAACACCAATATCAACTTTTCTATCTCCTTATATCTCCTATTAAACTAAGCACTATTTCAATTTTTGAAGAGATTTTGAAGTTGGATTTATTTTGCTTCCTTTAAGTGTTTTGAGACAACACTATTATAAAAATTCCAACCTTTGAAAATTTTAATAAACCTCTTTAAATACTCCTTTTGGTTGATTTTAATGTTTTCTAATTTCCAATTCCTAAATTTGACGTTGTATTCCTTATAACTCCCAAATTTGGAAAGATTAGATAATATTATTTGCAAATATATTTTTTTTTGTAAGTTAAGTTGAATTAAAAGTGGGTTTTATATCAAGGATCCCAAAACCTGATTACAACAAACTGCAAGAGGAACAATCCAAGGATGGACATCAAGAAAGGCTTGAGGAAAGCCTTGAGGAACACCTTCAAGAAAGCATTTAGGAAGGTAGTGAGGAAAATGTGCTAAAAAAAATTTGAAAATCTCGTCAGGCAGGAAAAGAGAAGGCAATAGAAGAAAATAGAAAACCTGCTTAAAATCAAATTTGAAACTTCCCAAAGGCGGGAAAAGAAAACAAGCACCTAAATTTAAATTTGAAACATCCCAGGGGTGGTAAAAGGAAATATACAAATTTAAATTTAAATATTTGCAAATAATTTATATTTCAGTAATAATCCTTATTTCTCCTTGGTAACCTTTTGCAAATATTAACAATTTTGAAATATGCTTGCTTAATAAATCACTAATGCTAAATATTGCAATAGTAGATGAAATGTACTCTTATAACTCCAAAAACATTAGGTTTAAAATAAGCAAATGATAAAATCAACCTTTACCCTAGTAATCCTTTAATGATGTGTGGTGGCCAACTAGTAGCTTTGTGGAGCATAGCACTCATGGGCAATCAAAGCTCTCTTTTATTGGTGGTGGTTTTCTCTTAAGTAGGTGCTTCTTCTCTTCCACAAATGGTGTTGAAAACTCCTTGAATTGTGCTCTACATATGACAAAGCTTCTCTAAATGCAAGTGGTGGTTCATTGGTTCTATGATAGCATCTTAAATGCTTCTTGTGACCACCAAAATGGCCTCACACCTATGCTTCCTACTGCGTAAAATGAAATAAGAGAAACAAAGAAGATGCATGTGAAATTGAAAACAAATAGGAAGAAGAAAAACACTTTTATTCCATTATAAAGAAGCCAATTCCGATTATAGTTATGTCCCTCTTAGGGATACCATTTTGATACTATTATTACAGTAGGAAAAAGCAATGTTCCCTATTAAGGGTAAATGTGAGTTTTAGGCCCTTAGGAGTGACACAAACTACTCTAGGATATATTTGACCCTCTTCTCCACGTTGAGAAAGGAATTGGATGGTTGAATCTCCTTTGAATCTGATTTCCTGCGGTCAAGAAACAACATAAAAGCATTAAAAGCATAGGAAACCTCTGATGATGAGGCCCTTTAAGGAATATGAACATAAAGATTCCATAACACTAATGAAATAAAAAAAAATGAATAAAGCATGTTAAGCCTATGCAAAACTTGAAAATATTAATTGAAATATATAACTAGAAAGTATAGCTATCTGTCTAATGGATTGATTACATGAAATGAAGCATGATAACATGAAAATGAGCTAATTATGTCCTATTTGCCATAATGAAGTAAACTTAATAAAAATCCTAATTCTATTAGTCAGAGTCTCTAAAATGCTAAATAAACCACTAATATGCTTAATCTAACCTAGTGAAATACAATGTAAAAAGAATAGTAAGGAGATCTTTCACCGATTGCAAACTGCGGCTCAAATGAGCGGTCTACACTGTACACCGCTGCTATCAGTCATGATGAAAAATAGAGTAGTTTTGCCCTCAAAATATAATATTATGGGTTTGATCCTCCTTTTCAAATTGATGGTCAAGGGTCGCCTTGATATCCTTTGACTGGTTTGGTGGTTGAATTGCATAATTGGGCCTCCGTTTGCCCGAATTCACATTTCTTGGCATTCTAGCTCCTTAGGGCATCCATGACACAAATTGACATGATGCTTGATGAATTGGAAAATGAATGGCAACAAAACTCTCTTAGTACACTCAAGTGAGTCTATAATCTGATAGGGCTTCACTAATTTAATCTCCAATGCACTCTTGATATCTATTTCGATAGCGCTTCGCTATCAAAATGCACTATATCTTTTGCCCTAATTTGAAGGGGTACTTATAGGATTACCCAAGGGCTAAGGGTGGCTTCATGGAGAAGCCAAGATCAAGAAGAGGTGGTTGGGATAGTTGGATTGGAAGCCTATAAAATCTTTCATCCTTCAACTACCCTCTTCTAGAACAAATGGTCATTCAAACCGATTTGGCTCGAATGAAGGCCAACTAAACTTCAGTTCTAAACCATGGGTGACAGTTGTAGCCTAGACTATTAACCATAGGTATCAGCAATAGTTCAAACTATAGACCGCAGGTCTCAATAGTGATTTGAGTTGATTAGGCCAAGAAGCCCAAATTGAGTGGTTAAAACCACTGCTCTATCTTGGAGTTTGTCCAAGATCTTCCATATGGTTTTATAGCATGTCCCATATGAGTAGTAACCATCAACATGATGCATTTTAGGTGTCTACAAATTTCTCTTTTGTGATACATTGTGATATTGAACAACATGTAAGAAAAAATACACCATCTAAAATGATGTCAAAGGTTGCATGATGATCATTGATCTTATCAAAATTAGATGCCCTAGGTCCTACAAAATGGTGTGCATCCTAGAATATTGCTTCCAATTGGGTGAAAGGCTTAAATTTGAAAGAGTTTGCACTCGTCATCAGGAATTTGGGTAGCTTTGGTGCTACAATAGGAGTTAGGCCTATATAACCAAAATGAGGAGAGCTACAAATAAAATATCATATATGCTATTTACCCTAATAAAAGGGGTAAGCTTATGATAGTTGTTGACAATGATTCACAAGGATGAACACAATTTGACAAGATCAAGGGATCTTCTACTAATTTTGATTATGATTATGAAAGTATGACTACCCCCTCAAGTGACGAGTCGATGAGGGTAATGACAATTGAATGAAGCGATGAGGTCGCTTGACCAAAATGAATGATCTATAAAAACTTAGAATTTATTATTTAATTTCTTTCCTAGGCCTAGTTCAGCTTATGATTGCAACTGTTAATAGTGATTGCACATTTCTATCCCATGGAGCGGTCGGGCTGCAATAACCTTCTTAGGGAATAAAAATGATACAATGCCAATTAGATTTATGTTGAATCAATTTGTTGATGATTTGCTAAAAGTATTTCATAGGAGAAATGATATGAAATGCCTCATTCCCATGGAGAGGTCCAACCTTGAAGGCCTTCTTCCAGTTTGAAAAGAAGCATATCAAATCAACGATGACAATTTTGCCCAAAATGTCCTTATGGTTATTTGCTCATCTCGTCGGATTGCATGGAGTTTTAGTCACTACAACCGCTAATTTTCTAGGGTAAATAATTGAATACGAGGTGCATTTGGCTTTTGAATTGTTTAATAATAATTTTTTTTGAATTTTTGAGTTTTAAATGGATCCCGATGCTTGAAAATCACCAAATTTGCTAAATCGATTTCTCTTATTGAGATTCTAATCCATTAGGAATCATTAATTTGTAATTTAAAACCTTAACACAATGGGATTTTGTTGCATTTAATTTCAATTGCAAACCGTGCATAAGAGCAGTAGTTAGACATATCAAATTCGGGAACTACGGCTCAGAGCTACAATCGAAAAACCCTAATTCCAAGACCGTAATTGTCAGTTGTGGTCCATCAAAATTAAGAAAAGTATATATATTTTCCCATTTGAAAATTTCATTATTATTCCTTGAAAGCAATTGCAACTGGAGAGCTCTGAGAGGTGAGGAAGCAATAGTTGACGTGAAATGCTGTTGAAACAACTACCTATGACCTCTCACACATCCCGATGGTAGACCCTACGCAACCTTCATCCAGCAGAGGCATTGGTGTAGGAAAGATAATTTGAAACCAAGTCCTCGCATTCCTTACCAACTTAAAAAATGAACCACATTAAGTAATGGTTCAAATTAACTTCAGTAAACTACTAATAATGAACCTCACATTAGTTTAGGCCTGATTAGGGCTTTAATTTTTGGGTTCCAGGCTAGGAAGTGATCCTTTTAGGGTTACGTTCCTAGACCACAGCTGGCAGACACAACTCCCAATTGATATATTAGGAACCATAGCTGTCAGCCACAGTAGGATTCAAATCGCAATGGTCAAATTTTGATCGACATGCAGACCACAGATTTGACTCGCAGTTCTAAAACTTTGAAAAAAAATCAATTTTTTTTAATTATTTTTATTTTTTTTAGCAATTTTTTTATTTTTTTAACATTTTTAAGGTCAATTTTTAGTTGCTTTTAGTTATTTTTAGTCACATTTGTTTCCTTATGCATTGCTTCTTTTAGAAACTGACATCTAGAGCTAGGAAGTCAGATCTTCTTTGCACCCTCCACAGACAACTCACTCTCTAGGAGTGAGAGTGGTTCAATATGATTGGCTTCGGATACATGCTTGATCTACCCATGATCAGGGTAGACCAGACATACATTACTATGTTTGCCCAATATTGGGATGCACAAACCAACACATTTCACTTGTCGATAGGTGAAATGACTATGATACTAGAAGATGTTTATCTGGATCTTCAAGATCCCGATCGATGGGGAGCCCATCACCTCCACTCCGTTCACTAGTAGAGGAGCTATCTTTGATGCCATATTCGATGGGTGTGGCGAGGATGCTTAGACTAGGATTGATCATGGAGGTGTCCATGTTAGATATTGGTAGGAGAAGGGCATCTTCTCAATTTGAGAGGTCATTTTCATGCACCTAGTCATTTAGATTGTGCTTCTAAACTCCTCGGGCATGAGGATCCCCTAGAACCTCTTGAACATCGTCAAGAGAGTTACTCAAAGTTCTACATGGTGGCATTTACTCTTATCCTAGGGGAGCACACTTCTAGCTCAACTATATCATGAGTTGTATTAGGTTACCCGTAGGAGTCGGGTTAGTATTTGGTGAAGCCTACTACATCAGATCTAGACCTGGTAGCACATTCAAATCAAGCAATCCACATACCTACTGCTCTGCATTACTATTGTTCCTACTACATGCTAGTGCTATGCAGCATGTTGGCCCCATGATGAGGAGAGATTTCAGAGCAGGTCTCATGTTGGGGACCTAGACCACTACATTACTAGATTTGCACAGCTTCAGGCAGACGATATAGAGTGGCACCTATACATGGATTGCCCCCTATAGTAGGAGGCTGGCAAGCGGCTATGCCAGGCAAGGAGAGATAGGTGGTTACTCGATCGTAAGTTCGAGATTCATGAGTACCATTACTACTCATGCGTCCTGCACTAGTTTGGTCTTGTTCAAGATATTTTTACGCTCCTTGTTATCTACAGGCACCTAGTACTAGAGAGATATATACCATGGGTCCAATCAACATCATTATAGGATGAGGCTAATGACTTCCAAAATTCATGCATGGACAGGGCTGGCACCATCGCAGTGTATGACACTTGGTGGTCACTTTTACAATGGCAGTGACAGGGGCCCCTCAGTCAGATATATGACAGAGTAGAGGTTGATTCATATGGATGCAACATGTGCTAGCATACCGAGGGTGAATGGGGCATAGAGGCCACCATAAATGAGGCTCCTCAATTTGAGTTAAATTAGGACATAGCTAAGGAGGGTGAGGTGCCTCCTCACAGCAATATTGGATAGCTGAGAGCCTAGATTGATGACCTCTAAAGCTAGGTTGGGAGACTAAAAACTCAGATTTTGTAGCGAGATACATCTATCACCACTCTAATGGTGAATCTAGCATAGGATGAGAGAAGTAGTAGGGATACAAGGAGGAGAGGATAGCTCTCCATACATAGGCTATCACTACAGGCACCCAAATTACACAGCTCACTGACGAGCGAGATGTGGCACAGGTACAACTAAGTACCATGACTACTGAGAGGTACTTGTTGGTCCAAAATCTGCCACAGGAAAGGATTTTATAAATGCACCCTAGACCTGGCCAACATTGAAAGGCTGGAAGCAAGAAATGGCTCCCAGACCAATCTCCATAGTGGGCTGGTTCCCTTTACTAATCTAAATTTTTGTTTGAAGATAAGGGTTCTTTGGAAAGAAATTAAAAGTTGCAGAAAGAAATGGAAATATGGCCGCAGGCTGGAATTATGGGATCGGAAGAACAACAACAGAAAACTTAAAGTGCAGCAACAGCAAGCAATAGAATATAATGACTCAACTCTCACACAACTATATGCAGAAAATCTCTCCAAGATTACACTCCAGGAATCATATCCTTACAAGCAAGATTCAAATCCAATATGCAGAATTTGAATGTAACAGAACTCAAGGAATATAAATTCGATTAGAAATGCAAAAGAACAAAAAATACAATCACCCAAACAACTGCTTGAAAAATCCGAAGCCAATACTTTATTCTCGCAGATGCACTTCCAGTTTTTAGCAAAACTTCCAACCTTTCGAAATGCGAATTACATTGGTTTTTATAGAGGTCCGTCCTCTTTGCGACATTAAATATTTTAAACCGACCTTCTTGAGATCTACAATTATGCGAAGGAAACGAGGAACATGATCCCCTTAATTGCAGTCTCGAAGAAATAAAAATTAAATGCAATGAGATAATCGTGGGCACCTTCATTAAATTCATTTTTTTTAACATGTGCATGCAATTGTTAAATCAATCCACGAACAGCAACTTCGAACCAATAAACCCTTTAATTTTGGTGGCCTAGGCACTCTTCGACCTTAACCGCATCGGAAATCCACAAAGCATTTAATTCGGGGCAGCATTTAATCATCGAAACCCAAAAAAACCTTCTCGACCGTTCATACTTGTGTTTTGGCGAGAAACTGCGTAGGTCGCGAAAACACGACGGGTCGCGAAATCACGACATATTATAATGCCATACGCTTTGACCACCTTTGACTCATGAAAATGGCACCTGTAGCGATATCGCTACGTCTCCGGCTTCCTCTTCTCCATCGCAAGCTTGCCCCGTGAAAACGGAACATGTAGCGATTTCGCTACATGTTTTCGTCGTTGGCTCCTCCCTGCGCTCTGCCCCGTGAAAACGGAACATGTAGCGATTTCGCTACATGTTTCTTCTCTCCGTACCAATCGCCATTTTCCGTCGTGATTCGCTGACATGTCAGCGACGCGCTGCAAGTTTTCAACTTCGTGCTTTTGAAGCCGCCCGACCCGCGATTCCGGAACACGTCGTGATATCGCGACGGTTCCGCCCAACCTGCCTGCGTTGACTGCTTTGACCGCGATTCTGCAACATGTCAGTGTGTCGCTGCAGTTTTTTGACTTAACCATTTTTTGCTCAATTTTTCTCCTTTTTTTGCCCAAGATGCATCAAAGCTGATATCAAAGGTCAGATTTCCAACAATACACTAATGCATTAATAAATTAGAATCAATGTGGCAAAAATTCCAAAAGGTACCTATTGAGGACAGTGATGGGGGGCCCTCTACTACATAATTTGTGATGTCACCTTTGGCAGCACCATCTTCTTTACTGCCAATAGGTCGTGACCCCATGGTAGATATTAGGAGGTTTTGTTCCCTCGTGGAGGAGGGTAACAAGTGAGATACAGTGTGCGCAGCTTGCATATTCCAACTGGAGGGCCATATTAGACTGATAGGTGGGGAAGTACCAAAGGACACCCACATTACAAGGTCCCAGCAGACTAGGTCCAGGACTAGGGAAACAAGGCAGTATTCTGCCAGATCTAGCCAGAGGACACGTAGGATTGAGAGGACTCATAGATCCTTGAGTACTCATGGTGCTAGCTTGTATAGGACTCACAGGGATGGCAGAGGTGATGGAGGTGCCTCATAGACTGGGGGCATAGGACCTATTTAGTACAGATCATAGAAATACTTTTTACCATTTTTGAGTGTAAGGTCAAGGACCTACACAGTTGTAGCCTACATGTATTTTTATATACCCCCATTGTACTCCTTTTGGACACACACACACACACACATATATATATATATATATATATATATGAGATTGATTATTTTGGCTCACTATGTGTACTTGTTTATTTTTTATTTTATGTTTATGTGATGCACATGGATGTAGGTGTTCATATTGATGTTATGCTTATATGATGTGATGTATGGATCACATGTACTAGATAGCTATTTTAATCTATGATTATGATGGTATGCAGTGATTTAGATGCTTATATGTGCTATTTATGATGGATGCATATGGATGTGATGTTTACTTTCAAACTCATATTTAATTTTGCTTTATTGTATGCATTTAATTTATGATGATGTCACGATATGTTGGTGCAATGAATGTAATGCATTATTTACATGATGGTAATATAATGTAAATGAACCTGTATGCTTTAATAACTTAAAACATAAGGAATGAATGTGATACATGTTTAACAATCTAATAGACGACACTATAGAATGTGTAAAAATAATGAATGTAATTGAAAAATCCTCATTACAAGAATTTAATCAATTAATCACCTATATGTTAAATGCAATGATATGCAGTGGTATGATGTGAATGATATAATATGTAACTCTATATGCAATTTGAAAGATATGCACACTATAGTCAGTGGTCATTTATATATCATTTCTGATATCCATTTGGTATATATCCTATATCTTGATTGTGCTCAATTTAATGATGTATCCAAGATTCAATACTTTGCAATTTGATGCTTGAATGACTTTTATTTTTGATGGTTTGTGATATTTGGTATTTTGTTTCTATTAGAAAAATATTTGAGGTTTTCCATGAGACTCAAACACCCTAGTAGACTTATCAAAAGTTGTATACTAATCAAACTAGACTTCTAAAATGTAAGGCTTTTGCTAGGATAGGCCCTAACTGTTCATTATCCCTGTGTGTGCAAATGAGTATGTTAAGATAAAGCATAAGCATACCCCGATGTCAGGAGGGATTCTTTCAACCCATTGCTAAGATAGGGGATCCTCATATTTTTATACAATCCTAGTTTTAGATTTCAATTGGACTAGACCACTAGGCGATACAAGACACTTGAAGCTAGATCTTCCACATTCAAACATTGGTTTGTACATAAGTGAGGTGCTAATGCATCAGACATATCATCATGTGTAAGGTACAGTAGTGCTGACAATTCTAGGGATTCAAGTTTGCTCCCTTATTTTCTTCAATTTTTTGGGATACTTGCTCATGTATAGTGATAAGAATCACTGTTTATTTTGTATGATAGTGATAAAAATCACTGTTTATTTTGTACTTTCTCTCTTTTTCTTTTGAACAAGGTATTTGATACTAATTTTAATTTCTTTGTAAAATTTGATCTTCATTTGATCTGAATTTTGGAATTTACATTTGATAATTTTATTCAAAAACTTACTTTGGGGATTTACTTTGGGAAACTATTTCTGGGATATCGATCTAGGATATCGATCTTATGATATCAATATGGGATATCAATATGGGATGTCAATCTATAATATCAATCGGGGGTATCAATATTGAGGATTGATGTGGGATATCACTCTAGGATATTGCTCATTTTATTGTAAGCAAGGGTTTCTGGGTAGGGAATAAACTTGTCCTTTTTCCAATTTCCAACATTTCCCATACCGTCCGTATAGGGGGATAAGAAAGAATAACTCTTTTTCCCTCAAGATACCCGGTCCTGCTTCATGGCTTTCATCTTCCCCTAGTCCTTATTAGGATTGTTTAATTTTTTGATTAGTGATAGGATTCTAATATGCTAAGGGCTATACTAACTAGACCTCGTCTGCAAAAGCAAAGCAAGCTTTCTATCAACTCTTGAGAAGACCTCTAGGTATGGTTGAATGATTGGAAAACCCTAGTATATTCTTCATAGAAACAAAATGGGTTGTGTTGAAAAATATAATTACTCACATGAATGATGGATTATGATAAATTCAAAGGTGTATGATTGAAACACAATGTGGCATCATTTGTAATACTGACAAACACAATCCATTCTACTGTAGAATGCCATGGATGAAGAATGCCTACATGCAATGTGATGAAGTGAATGCATGTGTAAATGAAAATGCATAATGCAAATGCAAATGTTTTTGTATTTTATGCTTTACCAATTTTTTTGTATTTTATTGCTTTTTTAATTTTTATGGATTTTAAGCCTTTATATTTGACCAAGCATTGAGTACATGCCTTTTGAGCCTTTAGGAGTTACCAAACAGCAATGAAATACCTTTAGATCCTTTTAGGTTGATCAAAGGGATTATGAGCACCTTTGGAGCTTTTAGGGATGACCAAGCGATTTGTAGGAACCCTTGGAGCCTTTTGGGATGATCGAGCAGTTTTAAGCAAACCCTCGAGGCCTTTAACATACATGACCAAGCATTTTTAGGAACCCTTGGTGCCTTTTGCTACACTCTCAAGCATAGAATGCCTTAAGATGGATGATATTTAGAGGTTCAGGCTCTTCAACACATGCTAGCGACGTCAGGCGATAGGTACCTAGACCAATCTTTTCAAATATGATATAGGGTCCTAGCCAATTAGCCACAAATTTGTCTCGCATATCAGGAAGCAAATTAGAGTTCTATTGGTTCTCTTTCAACATAATATCCCCAACTTCAAAGTCTCTCTAATGGACCTTGTTATTGTAATCTCATTTTAATCACTCTTGATAAACACAAAGATGCTCCCAGGCATTCACGTGATGTTCATCAAGTAGCGTCAATTGATCTATGTGAGCTTATCGCACGGTGTCATCATCGATGAACTTTTTCAATGTGACGTACAACATTGGAATTTCCAACTCTAAGGGCATAATGGCCTCAGTGCCATATACTAGTGAAAACGGCGTTGCCCTAGTGGGCATCCGAATGCTAGTCCTATAAGCTCATTATGCAAGGGGCAGCTGGATATGCAATATTTGTGGTTTTCATGGACCATATTTTTCAAGATAGCCACCACTATCTTGTTTGAGGCCTCATCTTACTTGTTTGCCTATGAATAATATGGAGTCACAAAATTGTGCTTGATTCTATAATTAGGCATCAAATCTCTCATAGTTTTGTTCTTAAATGATGTTCCATTATTTGAAACTATCTTGGATGGAATCCCAAAATGACATATGATATGCTCAAGTATAAAATTTGCTATGCGAGCTCCAGTCATCATTGTTAAGGGTATTGCTTCCACCCATTTGGTAAAGTACTCAGTAGCTGTAATAATAAAAGTATATCGACCTGATGACAGAGGAGAGATCTTACCAATAAGATTTAATCCCCACTGAGAAAATGGCCAAGCCACTTGGTTGGGATGTAAGTCCTGTGATGGCAAGTGCATAATATTAGCATGATGTTGACATTTGATGCATTTCTTGACATACACATTGCAATCCTTCTCCATGGTGGGTCAATAGTAACCCATACAAAGGATGCACTTGACGATGGCCATACCATTGAAATGGACACCGCATGTACCGTCATGAACTTATAAAATCACCCAAGATGCCTCTTGGGAATCTAGACAATGAATGAGAACTCCATCATAGCCTCATCGGTACAAAATATCTCCTAGCAAGACATATTTAGTCACTTTCTACTTGAATGTGCATTTTGTGACATACGACAATACCTCTGGGACAAAACCAAGTTTTAAGAAGACTTGGATTTGTGACATCCAACTCTGGTAAGCCTCAACTTTGACTACCAATATGACTTGCTCCCCCTGCATATCTACATGTGCAAATGCAGACTGGGAAATAACCTTGTGGTGAATGGTAGTACCACTCCCCGTAGGACTTTGAGAGGTTAATTATCCCTAGGGTGCCTTCTTCAGAAAGTCCTTAGCTCTACAGAACCATTTTATTTTTGGTTCTACACTAATCATGTTGATTGACTCTTTATTATAAAAGTCTTCACGCTCTACTACAGGATGCAAGAGCATTTTAACATGAATGACAGTAAAATTGGTAGAGGGATTCTAAGGGATTAAGGATCCCAAAGATGCCATGGTGTCTACAAACCTATTTTATGAATGAGGGATTGCCTCAATGTCATACCATTCCAATTTAACCAAATATGTAACAACAAGATCTTTATAATCTTTCAACATGGGACATCGACACTAAAAAAGCCCCTTAACTTGGTTGACTATGAGCAAGGTGTCACCAAATATGTTTAATCTTTTAATGTTCATGGTGATGGTTGTGTGGAGGTCCAGCAGTAGGGCTTCTTATTTAGCATTTTTGTTGGTGCAAGGAAAGTCTAATTTGAATGACAAGGGCATTGGAGCTCCTTGCGGTATGACAAACACTATTCCTGCACCAACCCCTTGCTCGCACTTTGAATCATCAAAGAACAAGGTCATATCAACATTATTTTTTGGTTCTTCAGGTTTGGGATCCTCGGATATGACGAAGACTACATCATCCGAAATATCAATGGTAAGAGGCCTACTATTTGACAGCAGTGCCTCAGCCAACTGATCAGGTATGACTTGTCTCTTAATGGAATTTTGGCTTATGAATTCCAAATTGAATTTTGTTAGTAGCATGATCCACTTTGTAGTACATGTATTATGATATGTCTTTCTTATCATATACTGTAAAGGATTTTTTTTATATTACATATGTCGTATGATTTAGCATATAGTACCATAATTTCTTTGTAGTGAACACTACTGCTAAACACAGCTTCTCCACATATGCATATCCTAGCTCATAACTCACCAAGGTTTAGCTAATATAATATATGGCTTGCTCTTTGCCTTGCACATTCTTTTGGGCTAACATGGTCCCTAATGCAAAGTCGGTTGTCGATATATATAGCAAAAATGGCACATTTGACCTTGGTGGAGCTAGCATTGGTGGCATCACCAGGTATTGCTTGATTTAAGCAAAGGCTACTCAACAATACTTGTCCTAGTTGAATGGGCCCCCTTGTGTAGCAGTCGATTCATGGGTCGATATTTATTCGATAATTGAGCAATAAATCGCTTTATGGATGCTACTTTGCCCTGTGGGCTTCTTAATTTCTTGATGTTTGAGGGAGGAGGCATCTCTAGAATAGCCTTGACCTCTGTCGGGTTGACTTCAATGCCTCATTTTGAAATGATGAATCCTAAGAACTTTCTTGAAATTATGCCAAATATGCACTTCTTAGGATTCAACCTGACATTATGCTCTATCAGGCGATCGAAGACCCTTCTTAGGACATCATCATGCTTGGAACGTAGCAATGACTTAGAAAACAAGTCATTGATATAATCCTCTAGATCTTGTGCATGTAGTCATGAAATATATATGTCATGGCCTATTGATATGTGGCACCAACATTTTTAAGGCCAAATGGCATAACTTTGTAATAGAATGTCCTCCATGGCGTTATAAACATGGTTTTATGCTAGTCTTCAGGCTTAATCCAAATTTGATTGTATCCAAAAAAATTGTCCATCAGGGAGAGCATCTCATGACCTATGGTTGTGTCTACAAGAGCATCAATATTCAGCAATGAAAATGAATCCTTTGGTGTTACCTTATTCAGGTCTCTGAAATTCGTACAAATATGGATCCTTCCATCAGGTTTTCCTATAGGCACCATATTGGATACCCATTTCGGATAGTCGATGAAGATGATAAACTCTAAGTCCAAAAACTTTTACAATTCATATTTCACCATTAAGGCTACTGTTGGATGCATATTTCTAAGCTTTTTCTTGACTGGCTTCTTTGATAGATCTATCGAAAGGTTATGGGTAACTAGTTTTGTATCTAGACCTGGCATATCTTTGTAAGTCCAAGAGAAAATATCAGGTCTCTCTTTTATTAGAGGGATGAGGGTGTCATGCTCATCAGGAGTGAAAGTCTCTCCAAATTTAACCTTCATTGGATTGGTGGGATCATTACTGATATCCACATTGAAGGTTTCCTCTACTGACATGTGTGATCCCTCCTCAAGCTAATGAGGCGTAGGAATCAAGTGGATGTCATCTACTGGGTTTATAGGTTCCTCATTGGAAGCATCCTTAGCATGATAGACATCATAAGCACATCCTGGTGCAAAATAAAATGGTTGCAGCATTTCTTCATTAGGTAAGAAATATTTAGGCTCAACGGGTGAGTCAACGCGATCCCAGTCGATGGCATCTAAATTTAACTGCAATAGTTTGGATGGATCGACTGTATTATGGAGTGGAGTGGTCAAACAAATGGAGACCATGTTGATTAAATGTATCATGTATCCAAGACCACATGCAAGTGACTCATCAATATCAAAACTACCATCCTTGAGATGTGGTTCTGGGGGTATGGAGATCTCCAAATTTGATCTATGAACAGACTATCAGATGGGATCACTAGACTCATGGAGCTCCATGTACGTCAAAATATTAGGAAATACCATATGATAAATCATATTAATATTCAATGATCTTCCTCTGAGGCAAGGATGGAGATTAATCTCTCTTCGCATATCCTCAGTCATATATGGCGTGTTGTGATAACATAAGTAGGGAGGTCCTAAGTAGGCTCTCTCTGTCTCACCTTCTCCATCACTATTATACAACAAGCCCTCATTTGCCCCCACTGGAATGTGATATTCTAGAAAATGTGGCCCCATATAGGATATCTCCTTATCACTATCATTGTTGTCTAGTAAAATTGGGTACAAGCATCCTAAATACGATACTACCAAATAGACCGGCTCAACCTCATCCCTCGAATGATCATCGATTGAGGACTCACTGTCCACCAATATATCCTTGTGATATGTCTTGGGTGGTGCTATGGTGATGTAAAACACCATTCGATTATCCTTCTAGAACACAAAATGATCAAGGTGATAAGGATTGAAATTTGCTTCACCCCCCAAACTAAGGTATAGGTAATCTAAAGATACTGCAAGCAAATCATCCTATCCTCGTATTTGCAACCCTAACCTGAACCTATTAGTTGCCAACTGATAATGTAGTTCAAGAGGATTCCTACATCCTTTCTTAAAAATACTAAGACCATACCCATGCCAATGATATAATTCAAAAATGTGCATGGAATATTTAGGGTTGGATAGGTAATGAACATTCACTATGAATGGTTCGTCATCATCTTCATCCATGGGCATTCGAGTAGGAAGCTAATCCAGCCTAGCGTAGATGAAGTTCATTTGATTGGGTGGCTCTCCCAATGGCACTACTAATCCAACCTAAAAATGATGAGTATGCGGTCAGCCCATCTCTTGTGCAGTATCTATGATTAGTTCAAAGGTGACATTCTACACAATATATTCACCTAATGCTATGTTGGCCAGATGAACAGTCACCCGCGGTGTGGATTACCCTACTGATGATGTAGACAAGGCAGGTTGAGGTACCTCCTTGGCATTATTCTAGGATTCTTCCACTTCCATGGGATTTGTAGCCTCATTGGCAACTGGTTAGAGCACATGCTTCTTTTCCTTTTCACCCATTTTCACCTTTAGCTTCTTGTCATCCCGAATTGTTAGGATCTCATCCTAACCCTTAATGTAATAACTTCCTTGATGTAATAATTCCTAGTGAACGTGGGTAGTACCCATGATTAATAATTTGTAATGTTCTAAGTTTTAGCTTAGGTAGTGCCTATGACAAATGGCACCCTTTTTATGTAACACATGGTAGATAGGTGGCATTGTGCATGTAATTCGTGTGGCATTATGCATGTAATTCGAGTGGCATTGTGCATGTAATTCAAAGTGGCACTATGCATGTAATTCGGGTGGCATTATGCATGTAATCCGGGTGGCATTTTGCATGTAAGCCAACCTTGGAAGGAAACTCCTTAAATACCCGAAAGGGCACCAATGTAACCATCTTTTGCAAAATTAATGAAGTATTGAAGGAGGTTGCCCCCTCGAAGAGGCCTGCGATTCAATCCTATTGTGAGATTGTTCTTTATGCAAATTTCTGTTATATTAATGTGATGTTTATGTGAGTTATTTCCAAGCAATTGTGTGAGAGTGTGTTATTTGAGTTTATTTTATAGCAGGATCTTAACAAGTGGTATCAGAGCGCTTTCCAGGGCCAAGTTCTACTGCAACTGCAATGATTCTTGCCATCCAATCCGCCTGTTAGGTATAAATTCCATGTGTTTTTTCCATTCTGTTTTTCCTTATTAAAAAAAATCCAAAAAAAATACAGTGTTTTTTTTTCCAGACCAAAAACAAAAAATATATATATTATTAGTTGAGTAGGTAGAAACCCTGTACCGGGTGTTTTAAAATATCACGAAGGATCTATCGTTATTGGCTAAGCTAGATAGCCCATAAAGCGTCTAGTGAAGTGAGGGGCGATCAGGCTCCAATACCCAGGCCTCAGACAGAACTCGCGCACGGACTTGAGCTCCCACGTATCTTCGGGTATATCGGGAGACCATCTAGGATTAAACAAACTTTTAGCCATTAGGAAGCTCTTTGGCCTTGTATTACTCATAGTCTACGAGACACAGCATCTCGGACGATTACCCTCCCATATTGTCAGAGAGGCAAGTAGTGTGCTCAAGGGTATGTGTGGAATCCTCCTTGAGTAGTGGCCTGAAATATTGGTCCGAGCACTATTGTTCATCACTATCGGTATATTAGAGGGCCTATGGGTGGTACATACTCCTATACTTAGCATTCCCTGGTTCTGTTAAAACTTCAACCTATAAAAAAAGTAAAAATAAAAATAAAAATCCAAACATCCATGTTCGTAAATCTGCATTTCAAAAGTGAGCATATGAGAAAGGAGTCCTCTACTAAAAAAATAACAGAAGGGACATGCATTCGGGATAAGCCATGAGGGTGACACTTAAGTTGAAAGTACGGAGAATAACAGTAAAATTTACGATGGCGATCCACGATCGAGTCGATCGAGTCGGAGAGGTCGGCACGAGTCGGGACCAGAATTCACAGTCTTCGAGGTCAGAACAGAACTGTCATATCAGTCACCTGCAAAATACAGAGAATCTTGAGTGTGAAACACGGCCAGTTATAGATAGTGCTCCAGTAGCCAACTTTTGCTCAGTAGCTCAGAATCAGAATCTGTAAACACCGTTAGACTCAGCAAAACAGGAGATAAAAAAAAAAAGTCTGGGGTGCCAAAAAGTAGTGTTGAGATATATAGCTCATTGTGACCACCTCCTTCTGCTGATCATTTTGATATATAGCACCCAAGCACTTTTTTGGGCACTTACTAAAAATAGTAAGTCCTAAAAATTCAATTCTATTTTTAGTAACTGGTCACAAAAGGTCAAAAAAATGGCCCAGGGTACCCGTGGACACCAGAAAGAACTAGAACACTTGGAGTCCCTAACAAAAGCCATTGAGAACTTGAACTCGGCTTTTCACTCCATAAGGGAAGAAGTCCAAGGTCTTCGCCTAGAGCATGAGGCCACTAGCAATCGCTTAGAAGAAGCATTGACAGAAGTAGACAGCAAACCGAGAAGAGAACCACCCAAATCAGAATACCAAGCTGAGAGTTCTACAAGGAATCGTGACCATGATACACCCTTTAGAATGCCCAAATTGGACTTTCCCAAATTCAGTGGGAAGGATGTTGATGGGTGGCTATGTCGGGTTGACCAATTCTTTCGACTTCATAATGTACCCATATTTCATCGAGTCCAGATGGCTTCCTTTAACTTGGAATATGAGGCTCTACATTGGTTTCAATGGTTGCGTCTTGCCTACCCAAATCTCTCTTGGGAGGATTTTGAATCCCAACTACTCACTCGATTTGGTCCTAGTGAGTTTGAGGACTTTACAGGAGCCTTAACCAAACTACAACAAACAGGGTCAGTCTGAGAGTACCAAGCGCAATTTGAAAAATTGGCCAATAGGACAAGAGGATTGAGTGAAGGGTTCTTCCAGAGTTGTTATATCAGTGGGTTGAAGATGGAACTCCAAGCAGAAGTCAAAATGTTGAAACCACGAACTATGATGGAAGCTATCAGTTTGGCCCGTTTGGCCGAATCTAAACTCTCTGCCCAAAGACACCCATCAAAGTTTCCTCAAAATAGACCTTCATTTCCCCCTAGAGCCCAACACCCAGATGATAATAAACCCGCTGCACCCAAGCGCCTCACCACCGAAGAGATGGATGCACGTCGTGCCCAAGGATTATGCTACAATTGTGATGAAAAGTTTTTCAAGGGGCATAAGTGTGCACACAAAAAATTGTTCTTGATAGATGTTGGAGAACCTGATACCGCTGACGAGAGTGATGAGGATGAGGACCCTCCAGAAACACCTCCTCCACAAGAAGAAGGGAAACAGGAACCTGAGACATCAATTACAATCCATGCCCTTGCAGGCATTACTACTCCTCAAACCATGAAGGTTACAGGATGTTTCAAGGGCCAACGTCTTTCCATCCTTTTGGATTCGGGAAGCACGCACAACTTCATTGACCCTAGAGTTGCTCAACGGGCAAATTGCTATATCCACAATTGTAATTCCTTTGAGGTCATGGTAGCCAATGGGGGAACCTTATCTTGTAAAGGAAAGTGTCGCAATGTTAAAATCAAGATAGGGGACTATGAACTCAAGCAGGACATGTTTGCCCTCCATTTGGGTGGATGTGATATTGTTTTAGGATGCCAATGGTTGAGTACGTTGGGCACTATCGGTTGGAACTTTGCTAAACTTTGGATGCAGTTCTCCCAGAACGGACAAACACACATCATCAAGGGCTCCCCGACAGGAACACCTCAAATTATCAGTTCAAACGGCATGGAGAAATTGCTAAAGAAATCATCACGTGGGGTCATTGCACAACTATTCTCCATCCAGCCATCCACATCTCCAATGGGTGAAATCCCACAAGACATGCAACAGATTCTCCACAAACATGAGGCCATATTTTCAGAACCCATCACACTACCACTGCATCGCTCTCACGACCATGCCATTCCATTATTGCCGGATAGTACACCTCCCAATATCAGACCACCTTATGAGCGACTCAAGCGCACCTTATTTTGGAAAGGTAGGAAATAGGACATTCGCTCCTTTGTGGCAGACTGCGACACAGGTCAAAGGATGAAAGGAGAAACAGTGCACTCTTCGGGCACTCTTCCACCCTTGTCGATACCGGATCAGGTGTGGACTGACATCTCTATGGATTTCATAGAAGGGCTACCTAAATCTGGAGACAAGTCTGTTATTTTTGTGGTAGTGGACCGCCTTTCAAAGTATGCTCACTTTTGTGCCCTAACCCATCCTTACACAGCATTCACTATTGCCCAAATTTTTCTTGACTCCATATTTCGCCTTCATGGCATGCCAACCTCCATTGTATCTGATTGTGATCCCAGCCTTACTAGCAATTTTTGGCAAGAGTTGTTTAAGTTGCAGGGGACTCAGCTCACAATGAGTTTAGCCTACCATCCGCAAACGGATGGTCAAACAGAGGTTGTTAATAACTGCTTGGAAACCTACCTTCGTTGCTTGCCTCTGATCATCCTACTCATTGGGCAAAATGGCTTTCTTTGGCCGAATGGTGGTACAACACTTCCTATCATACCGCCACCAGAGGCAGTTTACGGGCACCCTCCACTCACGCCTCCCTCCTACATTTCGGGCAGCTCCAAGGCACAGGTTCCATCAACACTCCCCGAATTGGATGAAGAAGGCTCCATCTTACTTGCACCAAAGCAGCTGCTGGATCGTCGAACTCGCACTCTGCGCAGCCGTACCATTACGGAGGTCCTGGTTCGGTGGCGTGGACTTCAACCTTGAGGATGCTACATGGGAGTCTCTCCATCAACTCCATCAACGGTTTCCTCATTTTTAGCTTTGAGGACAAAGCTTCTTCAAGGAGAAGGGCATGTTAGGATCTCATCCTAACCCTTAATGTAATAACTTCCTTGATGTAATAATTCCTAGTGAACGTGGGTAGTACCCATGATTAATAATTTGTAATGTTCTAAGTTTTAGCTTAGGTAGTGCCTATGACAAATGGCACCCTTTTTATGTAACACATGGTAGATAGGTGGCATTGTGCATGTAATTCGTGTGGCATTATGCATGTAATTCGAGTGGCATTGTGCATGTAATTCAAAGTGGCACTATGCATGTAATTCGGGTGGCATTATGCATGTAATCCAGGTGGCATTTTGCATGTAAGCCAACCTTGGAAGGAAACTCCTTAAATACCCGAAAAGGCACCAATGTAACCATCTTTTGCAAAATTAATGAAGTATTGAAGGAGGTTGCCCCCTCGAAGAGGCCTGCGATTCAATCCTATTGTGAGATTGTTCTTTATGCAAATTTCTGTTATATTAATGTGATGTTTATGTGAGTTATTTCCAAGCAATTGTGTGAGAGTGTGTTATTTGAGTTTATTTTATAGCAGTATCTTAACACAAATCACTGTTGATGCTATCAGTTTCAAATAAGTCATTGTAGTGTGCTCAGATTTGTGTGATACAGATGTCAAGGGTTGAGCATGCACTTTTTGTTTACCTCCTAGATTCTTAATCGACGATGTTGGCCAGATGTCCAGGTGCATTAATGGGAGTATGAAACCCCCTGGCAAATCAGTTAGGTTCACAAATTTTAATGGCTCTTCATCTGATGACACCATGTGAACCTGTACCTCATGAATGTATTTTACACATTAATGTAGTATGGAGGGAATGCAATGAATGCCTCCCAAGAAGGATGTTATATTGTATGGTACCTTCAATCACATGACACATCATGAGGATGGTCTTTAGACCCACCTAAATAGGTAGGATGATTGTGCCAACCGTCAAGCATAGCACATCGTTAAACACTCTCAATGTGAATATGATGGGCACAATATGTGACTTGGGCAGCTTTAAATGAATTAATGTTTTTGTCATTATAATACTAATCAATGAACCAGTGTCAATCAAGACCCTATTGAATGCCATGTGATTAACACATGCGATGATATGTAATGATGGGTAAACTGTATCTGTAAGAACCGTCCTAATTTCATGATCATAAAATTGGATCATAGGTTCCTGGAACTATTGTATGTGTCCCACAAAATTGGTGAATGCTTGAGCATCCTAGGACTGCACCTCGATGGACCTTAGAATGTCCATGAGAATCTCCTTATGCCTAGGGGACTACTGTATCATCTCATAAATAGATAAATTCATAGGAGTTGTCTGCAGGCTTTGAACCAACCTGCTTCGTATGGTCACCATTGGTCTATTTGGTGGGCCTGGAATATTTTGAATTGGCCACTGATTTAGCGTAGCTTGTATCCTGATGGGAGCGTGAGGTTGATTTGGCTGGTCATACCTCCCATGTCTGGTAACAACATTAACCATACCTATGAACCCCTGGGTAGGTGGTTCGACGTGCACTTGGTTGACCTAGCCAGCATTATTGCGTGGTTCCTCATGGTTTAGCAATGGATTTTTATTTATCCCCATGTTTTGGTTTTCGGGTGCTAGTGGATTATTCAGCACTATAAGCTCACATTTATCGATCATATTTTGCACTATATTTTTGAAGGACCAACATACTTCGATGTTGTGGCTCTTCGTATGATGGAAGATACAAAATAGATCATCCTTATACCCCTTTGACTTGGGCTAGTTAGGATCAACTAGCTTAATCTTGAGAAACCTGATTGCATTAGCCTCGCATAATTGATGGAATATCGATGTCAATGATTCTTTCAAATGCATGAACTGGAGAGGTGGGCATTGTTCCTTATTTTTTCCCTTGCAATTGTTCTTGCATTGCTCATACTGCACAGGAGGAGGTTGGGCCTGATAGTTCTACTTTTGTTGCTCCTTATCCTCTCTTTGGATGTTTAACATCACCTGATTGATGTGGGCCTGATTGCCCTAATGTTTCATGGAGCTCTTCTTGTGCCCCTCCATAATTTTGAGCTTTAATTTGCCCTCTTGCAACTTTATATCCTCAATTAATTTATCTTGTGCTAAAGCTTCCTCAAATATCTGGTACTATTGTAGTTGCAATAATAACGAGATGTGCTTGGCACAACTCTTCGTGAACATCTGGGTTAGTTCTGTAGTAGGAATGGGGAATGGCAACTTTGCCATTAATTTCCTCCATCTCTTTCCATATTCTAGGATTGGCTCATCATCACGCTAAGCTAGTGCAACCAAATAGGCAAGGTTAGCTTACTTCCTGACACAAAAATAAAAGCATTCAAGAAAGGAGTTAGCTAGTTGCTCAAAATCGGTGATATTGTGCTTCTTCAACTGATTAAACCACTCCCAAGCTAGGCTTGAGAGGGTTGTGATGAATGTATGCAAAAGTAAGGCATCGTTGCTTTCAATCTGGAAGCATATGTCCAAAAATATTATGACATGCTCTTACCCGTCTTCATCACCTTTGAATTTATCTAGCCTGGGCATGTCAAAATGCTCAGGATATGTTGGAGTAGGCATCGATGGGTCCAAAGGCTCGTTATGAATCTTGCTCAATGTCAGCTTTTGAAAATTTGTGCATTGCCTCTTGAATGCTTTCACTTTCTCTACTAATGCCTTATAGGCCTATGAGGATAGAAAGTCCTCCTCCCTAAGCTAACATGGGGGCAGTCTTGGAGGTACATTCTTTCTCTATCAAGGTGGAGGACGTTGATCTTCCTCCTCCTCAACTTGGGAGATTTCAGGATATCCATGATTGGCACCATATCCCTCTTCTTCCTCATATTGTCTTTGCATCTGATCTTCAAATGGTGGTGGACATTCTCTTTGTTGGGAACTAACATGAGTGTGAGCGTCTATGTGCTCCTGATGTACGTTGGCTTGTGAAAAAACCCTCCTATGAGTGCACTCTATGTGCTCAACGTGAGTGAATAAAATAGCCCTGGCTAGCCTATCCTCTTTCTACATGCTCCTTTTGGGTAAATATGCATTATTTATGCATACGCTACTCATATAACCTGTCTAATGAGCCTTTACACCTGAAGATTCTTGTTTTCAATGCATTGCCTCTCTACGCAGGCATCCTCCAATTGATCTTAGAGGAGTTGTCATATCTACTCGGATACCATTCTATGCAATATATCAATGTGATCGGTCATAATAGGCCTCTGGTATGTGTGATCTACGTGAGTGACCTTATGGGTTTTGTACCCATACGATGGATTTGCTACGCTTTTGCCTTTGTCCATGAAGATGGCATTGGTGTCATGTTGAGTCCTGTGCTATGTGCCACCATGCATGGATGGTGGATGTGAACCATGAGGGTGCTTGGAAGCCTCCCCATGTACTCTGGTAGTCCTAATAGTGCTCTAGCTACACTCACTTGGGGCACTAGTGGGCAGAGCTAAAGGCCTTTAGCCTAACTACTCGAGGATGCTACCTAAACCATCCAACTATTTGGATCACCATGGCTTATGCGGTGGCATACCATTGGCTCCCACCTTGTATATGTTGATAGTGATCTTACGAGGTTCTGGGAGTGTGAATAGGCCTATGCTCGAAATTGGGTCTGTCTACATGCCCCTAAATGGGTGGATCTTGATCTCTTCTATAATCTAAATTTGGAGGCATGGAACCTCCTATAGACCTAGTACGTAGGGATACCAACTTGGATCCCTATATGACATACTCATTGACCGATCCCGTGGATGCACATGCACTACGATATTTGTAATGGCCTTCGAGTGGAGCACCCTCATGCTAAGAGGCTCCATGCTTAATCCTATGTCTATAAGAGTGTATAGAAGATCCTCTATCGGGAGTATGCTCAATGGTGTCGAATTGTCTCCTCTAATGCTCATTGAATGACGTTCGAGAAGTGCATGTGGGCGAGGGATCAACACATTTTGTTGTGAATTTTGTGGGGCTTGGTCATTTGCATCAGGATTAAGCCTTTGTCGACCTTCC